>JAZHFQ010000063.1:0-1200000 GCA_038387885.1 Spodoptera picta
TGAGAATAATGGTAAAGTATTGAAGGAATTTGTAGGGTTGCGATCAAAAATGTATGCCTTAGAAATAGAAGATAAATTTATAGCAAAAGCAAAAGGAGTTAACAAAAGTGTTACCAAAAAAATGAATATGGAAAATTACAAATCGTGTTTGTTTAATAAAAATGTATTATATTGTAGTATGCTTCGATTTAAGTCAATCAAACACACTATTTTTACACAAAAAATAAATAAAACATCTTTGTCATATAATGATACCAAACGATGTATTATGGACAACAACATTGATACATTGGCTTGGGGACATTATAAATTACGTTAAGTGTAATACTTTTTATTTCTGTGTGTATATACAAAATTTGTTTTGATTGCAAAATTATGATATTACTATAATATTATATAATAGTTTATTTAAAATTTATTGTTTGATTGTAAATAGTGCAAAAAATAATTGTAGTTTTTATTTCTGATAAGTACTAAATGTATTAGAAATAGTATACAAAACATTCTGTTTTTCGCAAATTATATGTTTTAGGTATATAATTTTGTCAATATATAGTAATTTTACACCGACATTTTCATTTTTATTTCATCCCTTTAAAACTCTAGACGTGTGAAATGTATCACTTTATCCATCCGTTTACTGCTATTGTGGCAGGACCAAGTGGATGTGGGAAGTCAAATTTTGTAACAAATTTCATAAAATCAGTTAAAGAAATATGTAATTGTGATTTTAATCAGATCACATGGTGCTTTGATGAAATGCAGCCTTTATATAATTTACCAAATGTTAACTATCATCAAGGAATTCCAAATCTTAATATGTTTGATGGTGAAAACCCACACCTTATTATTATTGATGATCTAATGAGAGAGTCTGATGGAAGAATTGTGGATATATTTACAAAAGGTAGTCATCACAGGAATCTTAGTGTATTTTATTTAACACAAAATTTATTTCATCAAGGTAAAGGTCAAAGAGACATTTCTTTAAACTCAAGTTATATAATTTATTTTAAAAACCCTCGAGATAAAACTCAAATAAGATATTTAGCACGTCAAGTGTCACCAGATAACCCAAAATTCATTGAAGACGCCTACAGGGATGCAACTTTCGAAGCGCATGGATATTTAATGATAGATTTAAAACAGAATACAAATGATTTTTGTCGTATCAAGACAAATGTATTCCCATTTAATGGTTACTGCACAGTCTACGTCCCCACGAAAGAGTTTAAATACACCAAGAATCAAACAATTCAAATCATTTCTAAATGATGCATCGTCGACTCACCACGCATAAACATTTGCTAAACGCTTTGCATACGCTTAAACCAAAATATCAAAGAGCGTTACTTAAAACGTGTGATGAAGAAGAAATAAATTGTATTTGTGAATGTATTCATAACGTTTTACAAGGAAAGATACCTCTCAAAGATCAAGATAAACAAAAATTGAATAAACACAAAAATATACTCCGTAAACTGGTGCATAAGTGTACACATAAACTAAGAAAAAATATTATTATACAAAAAGGAGGGGCTTTCTTACCAATAATATTAGGTGCAATATTGAGTGGATTAGTAAGTGGACTAGCCAGTTAACATGGAAAATGCTAAGAAAATGATACTTATTGAACCTGGATTGATTGAAAAATTAAAACAAGAAAATAAGGTTACTAGTAATTTGTCTCGACTAGATATTGAAATGCAAAATATTATGAATAGTAAGACGGAAGACCGAAAGAAGTGGATGTTATATTTACAAACACTACAAAGATACCTTCACTTTACCGAAGAGGATCGTCAACCACTCAGATTACCAATTTATTCTGATACATCTAATGAAGATTCAAATGGATCTAAAATTGGTTTTAAAAATAAAGATAGAGATCTAAAAAGTTCAGTTGATGCTGAATCTTTGTTAGAGGAGAAAGGATCTATTAAAAGTATAGAAAGTGAAGCAAATCCACTGTATTCACCAACACAAATACTCAGTTTAATTCCAAAAACTTATAATAAAAAAGGTGAGTCATTATTAAACTTAATTGGAATAAGTAAAAGTAAAATACGTTGGGACAATGAAGGCACAGTCATAATTGATAATGAAAAAATTCCAGGAAGTAATATTGTTGATTTAATAAATGATTCACTTAGACCCTTAAAAAAAGTGATCCGATAGGGTGGGATAGATTTGCTAAAGCATTAAAAGATATTAAAGTACCACTTACTTATATTGGAAATCCAAAGAGATGTGAGTTTATTAACCAACTTCAAGCAAAAGATCTGAACAAAACCTCTGAGATTGAAGTTCAAGAGTTTTCTACACCGAGCAGTGGAGATAAAAGATCTATAACTAAAATACGTAAAAAGATCGATTGGGAAAAATGGACCCCGTACTAGAAGAAATTAACAGGATTTATTATGATCCATCTAACCCCGCTGGTTTTGGTAGTATTGATAAATTATCAAAAGCTATGAAGGAGAAAATGGATAAAAAGCAAGTAAAGGAATGGTTACAATCACAAGAAACATATACACTACATAAACCCATTCGGAAAAAATTCCCGCGTAATAGGTACATTCTATCAAACATTAATGAGTTGTGGCAAGCTGATTTAAGTGATATGCGAACTTATGCTCAATATAATGATGGTTTCAACTACATACTTTGTGTTATTGATGTATTTAGTAAATATGCTTTTGCAAGACCAATGAAAAAGAAAAACTCAGAAACAACTAAAGAATGTTTTGAAAGTATATTTACTGAAAGTAATTCAACACCTACTCACATACAATCTGATAAAGGTACAGAATTTATTTCAAAAGATGTACAAAAATACTTTAAATCCAAAAAGATAAATTACTATACCACTAACAATCCTGATATTAAGGCTAGTATTGTTGAACGATTTCAAAGAACTCTAAAAATGAAAATGTGGCGTTATTTCACTCATAATAATACTTATAGATATGTCGATGTTTTACAAGATTTAATATACTCTTATAATCACAGCATTCACTCGAGTATTAAGATGTGCCCATGTGATGTAAGTTCCAACAATATTATGACAGTTTGGACTAATCTTTATGATAGAGGATCAAACAAACTTTCTTTAGAAAATTCTAAACCAAATTTCAACGTGGGTGATTATGTTCGAATAACTAAATATAAACATGTTTTTCAAAAAGGATATGAATCCAATTGGAGTGATGAAATATTTATTATATCTTCAATAATTGATAGATCTCCATGGATTGTTTATACAATAACTGATTTACAAAATGAACCAATAGTTGGTACTTTTTATGAAAGAGAATTACAGAAGGTCACTTACAACCCCACCTCACAATATAAAATAGATAAAATAATTGGCACTCGTTATTCGGGTAACAGAAAAGAAGTATTAGTGAAGTGGAGAGGTTATCCAGATAAATTTAACAGTTGGATTTTAGCTTCTAGTTTACAAGAAATATGAATAAAGAAAGTTTTTATTTAACTTTGCTCAGCAATAGTTCAATGGAATACTTTCCTGATAACAAGACCACAAATTTTTCAACAAAATTACCAAAAGCTATGAAATTAGAAGGTGAATGGTCGGTTGGAGTTGTCGAGTTTCAATATCCATGCACCATGTTTACTGTTCAAGATCATGAAAATGTTGTATACATCACAAAAACCATGATAATGCCTAATGAAGATAAACCATCAACAGTGTACTACAAAAAACATATTCCCGCTACCAACTACGATAACGTTGAACATATTTTAAAAACGTTAAATAGTATCAGAGAGAACTTGAAATTTCGTTATGATGAAATAACAAAATTTGTGTCTGTTTCTGTTTTGGATAAAAATATAACTTCCATAACATTATCACCCAAATTAAGTTTACAACTAGGTTATGAACCAAATACAAATCTCCTAGACAGAAATTTTGGGAAGTGTCCTGCTAATTTACACTTAGGGTTACCATCACAACTATTTCTATATTGCGATATTATCGATCCTCAGATTGTGGGTGATGTTATGACTCCGCTATTAAGAGTCATTTCATTAGATCCTTCAAAATACATTTATGGTGCGAATAAAATGCACATTTTCTCTCCACCTCACTACTTACCTGTTATGCGAAGAGAGTTCGATACGTTAGAAATAGATATAAGATCGAGCACAGGACAAAAAATCCCATTCCAGTTTGGAACCGTGTGTATTAAACTACATTTCCACAAATTATAATAATGTATTCTCATCAGGATCATCATAAATGTCCATACGAAAATTATTATTCTCATCAAGCTGGATCAGGAGTTGGAGTAATTTATAAGGGTTCACCATACCAACGTGGTCATGGTATTGGGAGCTTCTTAGGAGGGTTATTTAGATCAGTTTTACCTTTACTTTCAAGTGGTGTTCGAGTGGTTGGTAAGGAGGCATTAAATGCTGGAGTAGGACTTTTATCAGATATGGTTCAAGCCCGTCCTATGGAAGCCTCAATAAAAAATCGTCTAAAGCAAGTTAGTACGAACTTAAAACGAAAGGCTGATGACAAAATTGATCGATTTAACATGACAGGATCTGGGTATATAACTAAAAGAAAACGATTGGCCTCGTTCATTCCACCACTAACAGCGAAAGTGAAAGCTACGAAAAAACTTGGTCGACCAAGTTTTTTCGTAGCTTTCACTTTCGCTGTTAGTGGTGGAATGAACGAGACCAATCGTTTTCTTTTAGTTATATACCCAGATCCTGTCATGTTAAATCGATCAATTTTGTCATCAGCCTTTCGTTTTAAGTTCGTACTAACTTGCTTTAGACGATTTTTTATTGAGGCTTCCATAGGACGGGCTTGAACCATATCTGATAAAAGTCCTACTCCAGCATTTAATGCCTCCTTACCAACCACTCGAACACCACTTGAAAGTAAAGGTAAAACTGATCTAAATAACCCTCCTAAGAAGCTCCCAATACCATGACCACGTTGGTATGGTGAACCCTTATAAATTACTCCAACTCCTGATCCAGCTTGATGAGAATAATAATTTTCGTATGGACATTTATGATGATCCTGATGAGAATACATTATTATAATTTGTGGAAATGTAGTTTAATACACACGGTTCCAAACTGGAATGGGATTTTTTGTCCTGTGCTCGATCTTATATCTATTTCTAACGTATCGAACTCTCTTCGCATAACAGGTAAGTAGTGAGGTGGAGAGAAAATGTGCATTTTATTCGCACCATAAATGTATTTTGAAGGATCTAATGAAATGACTCTTAATAGCGGAGTCATAACATCACCCACAATCTGAGGATCGATAATATCGCAATATAGAAATAGTTGTGATGGTAACCCTAAGTGTAAATTAGCAGGACACTTCCCAAAATTTCTGTCTAGGAGATTTGTATTTGGTTCATAACCTAGTTGTAAACTTAATTTGGGTGATAATGTTATGGAAGTTATATTTTTATCCAAAACAGAAACAGATACAAATTTTGTTATTTCATCATAACGAAATTTCAAGTTCTCTCTGATACTATTTAATGTTTTTAAAATATGTTCAACGTTATCGTAGTTGGTAGCGGGAATATGTTTTTTGTAGTACACTGTTGATGGTTTATCTTCATTAGGCATTATCATGGTTTTTGTGATGTATACAACATTTTCATGATCTTGAACAGTAAACATGGTGCATGGATATTGAAACTCGACAACTCCAACCGACCATTCACCTTCTAATTTCATAGCTTTTGGTAATTTTGTTGAAAAATTTGTGGTCTTGTTATCAGGAAAGTATTCCATTGAACTATTGCTGAGCAAAGTTAAATAAAAACTTTCTTTATTCATATTTCTTGTAAACTAGAAGCTAAAATCCAACTGTTAAATTTATCTGGATAACCTCTCCACTTCACTAATACTTCTTTTCTGTTACCCGAATAACGAGTGCCAATTATTTTATCTATTTTATATTGTGAGGTGGGGTTGTAAGTGACCTTCTGTAATTCTCTTTCATAAAAAGTACCAACTATTGGTTCATTTTGTAAATCAGTTATTGTATAAACAATCCATGGAGATCTATCAATTATTGAAGATATAATAAATATTTCATCACTCCAATTGGATTCATATCCTTTTTGAAAAACATGTTTATATTTAGTTATTCGAACATAATCACCCACGTTGAAATTTGGTTTAGAATTTTCTAAAGAAAGTTTGTTTGATCCTCTATCATAAAGATTAGTCCAAACTGTCATAATATTGTTGGAACTTACATCACATGGGTACATCTTAATACTCGAGTGAATGCTGTGATTATAAGAGTATATTAAATCTTGTAAAACATCGACATATCTATAAGTATTATTATGAGTGAAATAACGCCACATTTTCATTTTTAGAGTTCTTTGAAATCGTTCAACAATACTAGCCTTAATATCAGGATTGTTAGTGGTATAGTAATTTATCTTTTTGGATTTAAAGTATTTTTGTACATCTTTTGAAATAAATTCTGTACCTTTATCAGATTGTATGTGAGTAGGTGTTGAATTACTTTCAGTAAATATACTTTCAAAACATTCTTTAGTTGTTTCTGAGTTTTTCTTTTTCATTGGTCTTGCAAAAGCATATTTACTAAATACATCAATAACACAAAGTATGTAGTTGAAACCATCATTATATTGAGCATAAGTTCGCATATCACTTAAATCAGCTTGCCACAACTCATTAATGTTTGATAGAATGTACCTATTACGCGGGAATTTTTTCCGAATGGGTTTATGTAGTGTATATGTTTCTTGTGATTGTAACCATTCCTTTACTTGCTTTTTATCCATTTTCTCCTTCATAGCTTTTGATAATTTATCAATACTACCAAAACCAGCGGGGTTAGATGGATCATAATAAATCCTGTTAATTTCTTCTAGTACGGGGTCCATTTTTCCCAATCGATCTTTTTACGTATTTTAGTTATAGATCTTTTATCTCCACTGCTCGGTGTAGAAAACTCTTGAACTTCAATCTCAGAGGTTTTGTTCAGATCTTTTGCTTGAAGTTGGTTAATAAACTCACATCTCTTTGGATTTCCAATATAAGTAAGTGGTACTTTAATATCTTTTAATGCTTTAGCAAATCTATCCCACCCTATCGGATCACTTTTTTTAAGGGTCTAAGTGAATCATTTATTAAATCAACAATATTACTTCCTGGAATTTTTTCATTATCAATTATGACTGTGCCTTCATTATCCCAACGTATTTTACTTTTACTTATTCCAATTAAGTTTAATAATGACTCACCTTTTTTATTATAAGTTTTTGGAATTAAACTGAGTATTTGTGTTGGTGAATACAGTGGATTTGCTTCACTTTCTATACTTTTAATAGATCCTTTCTCCTCTAACAAAGATTCAGCATCAACTGAACTTTTTAGATCTCTATCTTTATTTTTAAAACCAATTTTAGATCCATATGAATCTTCATTAGATGTATCAGAATAAATTGGAAATCTGAGTGGTTGACGATCCTCTTCGGTAAAGTGAAGGTACCTTTGTAGTGTTTGTAAATATAACATCCACTTCTTTCGGTCTTCCGTCTTACTATTCATAATATTTTGCATTTCAATATCTAGTCGAGACAAATTACTAGTAACCTTATTTTCTTGTTTTAATTTTTCAATCAATCCAGGTTCAATAAGTATCATTTTCTTAGCATTTTCCATGTTAACTGGCTAGTCCACTTACTAATCCACTCAATATTGCACCTAATATTATTGGTAAGAAAGCCCCTCCTTTTTGTATAATAATATTTTTTCTTAGTTTATGTGTACACTTATGCACCAGTTTACGGAGTATATTTTTGTGTTTATTCAATTTTTGTTTATCTTGATCTTTGAGAGGTATCTTTCCTTGTAAAACGTTATGAATACATTCACAAATACAATTTATTTCTTCTTCATCACACGTTTTAAGTAACGCTCTTTGATATTTTGGTTTAAGCGTATGCAAAGCGTTTAGCAAATGTTTATGCGTGGTGAGTCGACGATGCATCATTTAGAAATGATTTGAATTGTTTGATTCTTGGTGTATTTAAACTCTTTCGTGGGGACGTAGACTGTGCAGTAACCATTAAATGGGAATACATTTGTCTTGATACGACAAAAATCATTTGTATTCTGTTTTAAATCTATCATTAAATATCCATGCGCTTCGAAAGTTGCATCCCTGTAGGCGTCTTCAATGAATTTTGGGTTATCTGGTGACACTTGACGTGCTAAATATCTTATTTGAGTTTTATCTCGAGGGTTTTTAAAATAAATTATATAACTTGAGTTTAAAGAAATGTCTCTTTGACCTTTACCTTGATGAAATAAATTTTGTGTTAAATAAAATACACTAAGATTCCTGTGATGACTACCTTTTGTAAATATATCCACAATTCTTCCATCAGACTCTCTCATTAGATCATCAATAATAATAAGGTGTGGGTTTTCACCATCAAACATATTAAGATTTGGAATTCCTTGATGATAGTTAACATTTGGTAAATTATATAAAGGCTGCATTTCATCAAAGCACCATGTGATCTGATTAAAATCACAATTACATATTTCTTTAACTGATTTTATGAAATTTGTTACAAAATTTGACTTCCCACATCCACTTGGTCCTGCCACAATAGCAGTAAACGGATGGATAAAGTGATACATTTCACACGTCTAGAGTTTTAAAGGGATGAAATAAAAATGAAAATGTCGGTGTAAAATTACTATATATTGACAAAATTATATACCTAAAACATATAATTTGCGAAAAACAGAATGTTTTGTATACTATTTCTAATACATTTAGTACTTATCAGAAATAAAAACTACAATTATTTTTTGCACTATTTACAATCAAACAATAAATTTTAAATGAACTATTATATAATATTATAGTAATATCATAATTTTGCAATCAAAACAAATTTTGTATATACACACAGAAATAAAAGTAAAAAGTATTACACTTAACGTAATTTATAATGTCCCCAAGCCAATGTATCAATGTTGTTGTCCATAATACATCGTTTGGTATCATTATATGACAAAGATGTTTTATTTATTTTTTGTGTAAAAATAGTGTGTTTGATTGACTTAAATCGAAGCATACTACAATATAATACATTTTTATTAAACAAACACGATTTGTAATTTTCCATATTCATTTTTTTGGTAACACTTTTGTTAACTCCTTTTGCTTTTGCTATAAATTTATCTTCTATTTCTAAGGCATACATTTTTGATCGCAACCCTACAAATTCCTTCAATACTTTACCATTATTCTCATCTTTAAAAAAACCTAACTTTTTTTTATTTATTTTTGGATATCCGTAAATATTATTTTCCGGGTAATCTGATGTATCGAAATAGTGAAGTAGATCTGGTTTTATATCCTCATAAAAATTATCTGTAAAAATTTGATATATCAAACTATCGGTATCGGTGTACAATAACTTAATTTTATTATGAAACTTTTTAATCATGTAGTTATAATGAAATTCATACATAAGGGTCTTAGATATATCTAAAATACAAAATCCTAAATAAATCGGTTTATCATAAATTAACTTTGTTTTCCGTAATTGTATTGCGACTAAATGTTTTGAAAATATTGATAAACTATGGAATTCTGGTTTTGCAATCCAATCCTGAGCACCTAAAACTTTACCACGGTTATCCCAGTGAGTTAGTAGTTTAACGTTTACTCTTTTTTCAATATTTTCCATAGTCTTACCGAAGACAGAATTATTCATTAATTTAAAAAAGTCTTTTTCAAAGTTTGATGTAGCTAACGTTCTCAAACTAGTATTTAAGTCTATGTATTTCTTTAACCAAGAACTCTGTTTAAATTTTAAAATTCTATGTACTTTCATTAATTTAATCCCCATTTCAACGCATTGTTTTAAATTCCTGTAATGAATGATGTATTTATTTTTATTATTTAAATTAGGAACTAATTTAGATTCTTTAGTATTACCCACACATATGTTTTCAGGACATAACGGAAAGTCAGAATGCAAATCATGAAGTTCATCAGGATATTCCAAATCAACTTCTAAAACATAACCGAAATCAGAGTTATCCGAAACATTATAATCTGTATTAGAATCTACCCATTCAAAACCACCAACAGGAAGAGATTGAGACATTGCCCAACCATATAAATTATTCGCATCAAAATATGTGAGATATGAATTAGGTATTTCGCTATCATAATCTTCCATGAATTTATTATTTGCTCTAGCAAAACGATTGCTACACTGAGATATACCCCCTCTAATACCAGCTTTAAAAAAAGCAACTTTGTCATAGTCTGTTAATAATTCTAATTCTATTTTTGTAAATTTTAACATTGCATCCCAACTTAAACCTGGGGCAGTATAGTAATGAGCAGGATCTAGTCCATAAGTTTTTATACAAAGCTTTCTAAAGTTTTCGAATACATCAGTCAAAAGTAAAACATCAGTTTTTAAATATAAATTGGAATAATCAGACATACTACTACACTTAAAATGTTGCCAAATATCTTTTGCGTGATTATAATCATCATTTGAAATATTTGAATCTGTGAGTGAACTATAAAATTGGTGTTGATCAGGAAGTGATGGATGTTTCAAGCAATCACTATTACACATAAATTCATAAGGATAAATACCTTTCCGTCTTAAACGTGAAAAATCTTCATTATTAGGATAGTTCCTTTTTAATTCTGTAAACTGATCATCATTAAGATTTTTAGCTAGTTGATCTAAACTACACGATAAAAATTTCAGTGAATCTACGAATCTTAAACTTACTGGTTGATTATTTATTGTTAACTGTTTTGAAAATGATATGTATCGTTCTTTGTTTTGTGGAATAACTTCAACTTTGTTATCATCGAGGTTTAATGCATGGACAATGAAATGAGCATCGTAGTGACTGAGGTTATGTAAAAATATTGGGATATGACGAGGGGTTCTGTACTTAGAACTACACACTTGATGTGCAACACCCCTAAAACTACCAGTGTGCCAATCAAAATCGTAAAAAAGATCTTCATTTAACTCAGTTTCACAAATATGACATATGTTTGAATTTGAAATTTTAATTTTCTCTTCATCTGATAATGGAACGGGACATTTTTGGAAAATATTTTTTTTAACTATTGCTTTCACATCTTCACAAAGGCGATTCATAAACACTTGTGCACAGTTTGACCCACTATATGTCTCATATTTTGATAATCTGTTATCATATGAACATTTAATGTAATATCCAAAACTATACACTTCATGTTTTTGAATATTAATTGTACTAGGCTTGGATGGATCGTTACTACATGATTCTATCGGATTCAAAAATGCCTCAAAGTCTGCATAAATCACAAACGGCATTTCCAACTTTTTCGCGAATTTATCAAATTTTAATTTATTATTTGAGGTTGCTTTACCAAACCAATCCTTTTTGGAATCCACACCGTTTGGTAATTCTGTACAAATGTGCGCGCAATCATATTGTTGATGGTTATTAAGTCTTTCCTTTGATGGGAAATGAAGTAAACATGAATCACATATACAAACTGCATGATGTTGTCTTGATATTTGTGAACTTACTAATCGCGATAAGTTTTTAATATAACAGTAATGATTGTTAGTACCATTCGATATATATAGTAGGTTAATATGATTAGGTGTACGACATTTTGATAAATATAAAGGACCTACAACAGAATTACACTTTTTTTCTTTATTATACTCTAAACCAAAAACATTAATACTAATATTGTTTAATTTCTCTACTTTTGATATATCTGCAATTTTAACCGGAAAAGAAATACCAGTAAATTTTAATTTATTTCCATGAATTGCGTAAGATGCTACCCGATCTACATTTTTACATACAGGATATAAACCGGAGAGTAATGCCCATTTGAAACACATATTATCATTATTTTTAACATTGATTACAGCTTTTTTTGATTTAATATCTTGAGGAAGGTTGATGTATGAACTACCACGTAGGGGGTTGAATTTGTTAACATTCATATCTATGTATTTAATTTGATTAAGACTCCAACCACTATCTTTTTTTTCAAATTGACAAATTTTACCGACTACTGTGTCTATTAATGATGAATAAAAAATATTTAAGTCATCTCCTTGACATATTATGTAATTAAACGTTTGAAAATCAAACGTATTTTTGATATCTTTAGTTTGTTGTATGAAATCAGCATGCAATATGAAGTTTATTTTACAAATTGTGTGTTGTTGAATACATTCATTTATCAAAAATAAGATATCGATTTTTAATGAATTTAAAAACGATTCCGGCGTTTCAAAATATTGCCCTGATTGATGTGTTTTACTATTAATTCTATATGTTAAAATTCGATTGCCAAAAGCGGTTTCAACAACTGTAACATTCGTTAATGAATTATGTGATTTTAAAAGATTATTTTTATGTGTATTGCTTTTTAAATGGTTGTTTAAATACCTTTTATTAATATAAACATGACATTTATCACATTCCACCTTATTGTTGTCAACGTCATTGGTTTCAATTGATGATGTAGAAGCTCCTTCGTCAAATTTTGCTTTCTTGGTAACCTTATTTTCATCGGCAGTGATACCTTGTTTGATACCTCTTCCAACTTGTTGTTGGCTGTAACAAAAAAGAAAATTGTTAGACAAATCTTAAAATAAAACATTAATACAATAATATTTCTTATTGAGTTTGTACTTCTAATACTTACATCAACGTTGTTTCAACCATCAAACATTGATTATACAACTCATCATCATACGATGAATTGAACAGTTCACGCTTCTCCATTTCATCACAAACTTTAGGCAGCTCCTGATTGAATTCACTGTTGGATTGTTCTATATTCTCCTCAATGGGTGCGGAAAAGAAAGAACTGATGCATATTTCACTGAAGTTTTCCATTTTTATAATAAAGAAAAAAGTATGTAGCACAGTAAGTAACAGTTAAGTGTTTTGCTAGGAAAGTCATCTAAAAATCTAATGAGTACACAGAAGTACTTTAAGTAAACAGAATCACATTCACTAATCCACTAATGAGTGTCATTGTTAAAAAAGTATTTTTTAACTTTTTCACTTTCTGCTATTGTCTTTGTAATATTGTATACGAGACCGTTTGTGTTGTCGTAGATGCTATCCTTATTATTCTTTACGTAATATTTAATCCTCGTGGTAGCGTGCTTCCAGTGATCACTAATTGGAATCTTGGATAGTTTCTTCATATCATACATTTCAATTTTTATGAGATGCGTCGCTTGGTCTCCGTCGTCAGAATTTGTAGAGATGTATGATACGCCATCTCTAGCAGCTCGTGCCACAGTCGACGATAGCAGCTTCTTCCTTTTTATTTTTGGTGTCACTTCAAAAAATTGATCAATCGGTTGCGATTTCCTTTTTCCTCCATCGTCTGTGTTAATAACGACGATGTCATCACTCTCTTCTTCGTGTTGGGGAGAGAGTGGCGAGTAGTAATACTGTTTATAGGTATTTTCATTATCGTCTGCGAAGTTGAATGATCTCTGCAACAACAGAGTTATCACGTTAATATCAATTTGTTTACACTTAATCTGACACACACACGTTAGGAAACAACAACAGAAATACAAGTAAGTTTGTCAATAGAATAAACACTTACCTCCATGACCATTGATGCGTTGAAGTAAGTAACACAAACGTAGTAGTATTGGTAGACGTACACAATCCACTGTGGTCAAACGACCATAGACTGACTGCATGACTGCAACTGTTCGATCTTATATAGCACCATTCTTATCTGAACTCTATGAGTCAACAAATTTATCGCACATCGCAACAGGCATGAACTTGTTTTGTGATTCCCAAAAGAATGCGATATTTAATATTTACAAATCACTATAATTGAACATTCGTATGACAACCATTGAATAGATTAGTACTGTAATAATTTGTTAATAACAGTAATATCATGGACACACTAGAATTACAAAAGCATATGAAAAAGATTCATGTCAGTCTAGAAAATAATGTTTATGCTGCTAATAGACTACCTATGTATACACATGTACCAACGTATATAATATGCAATTTGGATGCGGATGATAAACCAGGGTCACACTGGATAGCTGTACATATCGATGCGAATGGCATCGGTCAATATTTTGATTCATATGGACGAACACCTGAGCGATATCATCTTCAGTTTTTGAAAAGGAATTGTAAGAGATGGGACTGGAATGTTGATAGGATTCAGAATGATTGGACTTCAGTTTGTGGTGAATATTGCTTAATGTATTTGCTATTTAAGTTTCAGGGATGTTCAATGCATAGTTTTACGAACATATTTACAGGGAACACACTGTACAATGATATTTTTGTGGATGAGATGTTCCACTCATATTTTGTAGAAAAAAGTAATAAATTAATTAGAAAATTAAAATGAATGATTGTGTTTTATTGATGACATAGGAAATGAAAGATAATGAGGGTTACCAGTGAGTAATAGATAAGAACGCCAAAAGGGTGTTCGAAGTATAGATAATAACAATGGAGCGTTGATGAGGGTCAGGAGCACCGGAAATGAATGAGATAACAATAAATGGATTTGCAATTGATTTGCATAACTCCAGAACCACGCATCCTACGCAAAAAAGGACTGCAGAAACGTGATCAGAGCATGCCAAAACCTTTTTTTTTTTTTTTTTTTTTTTTTTTTTTTTTTTTTTTAGGTTTGGTGCGACTGATTCTCCCGGATTTGACCTGTCAAACGCGTGAGCCAGAACCGGTGAATCATCACTACTCACGACTTTTTATACCCGGATAACTAGGCAGAGGTATTTGCAATTTATTGTAGATAGTAAGTTAAGCACCTATACACTTCAGTTATGGGTTAAGTTATGGGTTTCTTGGACATGGCGGGCCTGGCCTGGCTCCTATTGTGCAAATTTCGTGCTATCTACTATTTTTTTTTCGAAAATCTACTATATTATTTAAACTCTAATGAAAACCTTCTCAGTAGTCACATTTGCGATCACTAACTAAGAATGCAGTTTTGCAACACGAAAATTAACCGTAAAAACATGTACCTAAATGCAACAATTACTATGTATTTGTTACAACAAGAGTTCGCGGAAGACGTTGAGGTGCCAATTAATTTTGGTCACAAATCGTCGAAGTCAGTTGTTACATTTTCGCAAGAATTTTAATTGAATTAGATGCGTACACGCTGGAGTCGCGTTCTTCTTGCATACGACGCCATTGAGTTAGGAGCTCACGTGAGATTGTTCATAAAACGCTTATGTAGATGTCGAATTAAAACATTTGAGTGTAGTAACAGGTACCTACATTTAGTATTGCTTCTTCAAACTTTCTACCAAATTATTTTCCGAAATTTGCATCGTAGTATTAATGAAACTAGATATGTTTATTTATTTATTGGCCTTTTTTTCGGTGTCTCTCACTATGAGGTTGTCACTCTGACAACTAAATAGAGGAATTTGAGCAACGAATATATCTACTGAGACCGTAGTACCGCATAGTTATTTATCCTAATTTAATACCTGTGTATAATAAAATTTAATGAATATAGTCTGGTTTATGATCCTGTATCTTATACGTTAGCAACAAAAACTCACGTGACTATGCGCCATGTTAATTAACAAGGAAAGTCTTACGTCAATATCTATATTAGAATCGTTGTTGTTTACTCATGCGACTTTCCTTAGACCTTAAGTGTAGCGAGCTCCGTTTCATATTCAAGCTAGCATTAGGTAATATGATAAGCTATGAAAATAAAATAAAATTCAGCGACTAGCAAACAAAACAAATGACGGTCCATGCATGCATGCATTCAAAAACCTTAAATGATACTGTGATAAATCCGAATAAAATGATAAAACGATAATGACTATTTGTAATATCACAATGTAGGAGATAATTTTGGATGTCGATGTTAAACTGTGAGATATTTTGTTTGACCCAGGGATCGACATTAAAACTATTATACAAGATTAGTAGCTCTTATACCAGAAGAAAAACAATGATTTTAAACAAATTATACAATAAGTTCAACTTAATTACCAGGCCGTCAAAACGATGACTTAAAACCCGAACACCTTCACTTAAAAGTTTTTTTCTTTTTAACCGACTTCAAAAAAAGGAGGAGGTTCTCAATTCGACCGTATATATGCTTTTTTTTTTAATCAAAGAAAATCCGCAAACATTATAAATACAAATAATTATAAAATAGTGCCCAGCTTTCACAGAAGCGTAAGTAATCGGTCGGTAAATGAAAAAAACAGAAGAGGGAAATGTTTGCCGCATGTATAGTGACAGAACCGCATTCTACGACTTTATACGGCGAACACACATTCAGTCGCCGGCTACGTAACTCTTCCTAGGGGACCGAGTATAGTGGGTAGGAGAAGCGGGCTTAATTTATTTAAACGTCTTATGGATGCTAATTCTCTAAGCTTTTAGAACATTCTGATAGGCTTATGAGATAAGTTTTGTGTAGTGTTAAACGGTCTTGAGTGATGAGGGGTATATACTAAGTACAAACTTCGATCCTCAGACAACGCTTTAAATATCAATAATATCAAGTAGGTTTGTCACATAATTCCTCCGTCCGTTCCTATTTTAATACTAAAAAATGCTGTTGGACCCAAAAAATTCCTTGAGGTACTCCTGCGATATGATAAATATTTTCTTTTTGCTGTTTAGCAGAAAACCATCACACATTTTTTTATTACATGAAAATAACATTAGATTAAAATTATATGTACCGATAACGCTACGCCTGTGTTTTTATCTAGTTATCATAATCGCTTTTTTAAACATAACAAAACCTCTCCCTTTAGCTTCGTCTGATAATAAGGAATCCTATGTTTTTATGAGCTATTCGGTTTGAATGGACGCTCAGTGACCAAATATCCTGTGCGCTTTATGTACTGTGACACTCGTACATGGGTTACATACATAAGATTTATGTACATACTTATGTTAATAGGTTACTTTGGTAATCTGCAATAGATACTCTCTAAGTATTTTCTTTACATTTGTTGTGTAAACTATATGTGACAGTTTCGCTAGTTTGATGGTTAAATACGAAGTCTTAATAGATAGGCAATTAGGTATGAGAATAAAACAAAAATTTACAGTCGTTTTTGAAAAATTTCAGTGTTTATGTAGCTATAGGCGTACAGTTAAAACTAACATTAATAGCAGGATTACCTTTTTAAAACAAGACGCACAAGCGTGAAAGACAATATAAGCTTAAATGGTTTAAAATTATGTATCTTATTACATTCTACATTCAGTGATTTCGATCAAAGTCATGTATCGACATCTATTTTAACACGTTAAATGCCATAGGGGTCACCGGTGACCGGTGTTAGCGGAGGATTTACCTTCAACAGTTTTTTATTGACAGTCAAAGTCTTAAACAAACAATACGTTCATATTGTTACTAAATCATATCATAATACCTTTACTAAACATAAAATAAATTCCCAATAGAATTTACAATCAAGATACAAATCATGAACTATTAATGATACGTATGAAGTAAACAATTCCCATATTACATAATACACGTCTAGGCTGTTACGTGTCAACCTAACTAGGCACTACTATAGGCTAGCTAGTCTGCTATGCCTAGGAGTACTAGGTCCACTTGATAACTAGATCTAGAGTGATGGGTGACGCCCGTGTGTGGCACTCATGTGGAACTTCAAGGAGCTGTTTAGTCGAAGTAATTATGAAGTTTTTTTATTGCGATATGTTATTATGATTTTATCTTTACTTATTTTTAGACATTTTTTATGTGGAATTATGTATCAGTTTTATGTTTTTCAGCTTAACTGTGAATATATTGTGATCATTTTTACATATATCAGTTGTTTTACATAAAATGCGCTAGAAAACTTGAGTTTGGCCTGGAACGCTCCCTTGGGGTACTCCTGCGATAAAAACAAAAACATTAATAATTTTATGATCATTAAATAATAATAAGAAATATTTTGCCATATTATATAAGGTGCTCTATAATTATCTGCCACGGCTTTAATGGGAGGTAGTGTTATGTTTACAGATTACAATTGTGAAGAAATTTCGTACCCCGGACCAGTTAATTACATAAAGTAATTAAGTAAACATTGACTACATTCTGCATAATGTGGTTCACAAATTACGCGCGATGCGTCGCTTAGTCAATGAAAACAATTGATTGCTATCTCTTTCCACGTGTACTGAGAATGAAAACGGAAATCAGCTGACTAGTTCGTCACTATCTAATCTACTAGATACTCAATAGGCAGGCTAACAAGGGTTTTAAAAGTGCAATTACTTACCAGGTACGGCATTCTTCCGAAATGCTGATGTAGGTAAATACGATTATAAACTTCCCATCACACTTAAAATAGTTTTTACACACTTTTACAGTTATTTACACACTCTCTACCTACTTATCTACAAAACTGTTGCACAAGTCCACCTTCGTTGCACACAAATGAAGGCACGCTTCCAAACATGTCATATCACATTATGTAATGTGTCCGTTTCACTTTTAATTTGTTTCGTGTTTGATTTAAAAGACGCCACAAGTTATTATCTCTATCATCGTAAACTCCGGCAGTATCCCTTGTGCTCGCAAGAGGATGACACCGAGAGAACTCTAACACTTCCTCTTCGAGTTGTGATTTGAATTTCGTCGCTTGGGAGGCATTTTTACGTAGCGCGCGCGTATCTCCGACGTTGAAACTAACGAACGTCCGGGCATGTAATGTGTCCGTTTCACTTTTAATTTATTTCGTGTTTGATTTAAAACACGCCACAAGTTATTATCTCTATCATCATAAACTCCGGCAGTATCCCTTGTGCTCGCAAGAGGATGACACCGAGAGAACTCTAACACTTCCTCTTCGAGTTGTGATTTGAATTTCGTCGCTTGGGAGGCATTTTTACGTAGCGCGCGCGTATCTCCGACGTTGAAACTAACGAACGTCCGGGCAGGCGGGGGTTGACGGGGCTACTGGCGGCCGGGCGGCGCGTGCGACGTGTTCTGCTGGGGTGTGCTGTCTCGTTCTTGAACGCCCCGTCATACGCTGTTGCCATCCTTATCAGACCGCTCAGCGCCGGGCGGCTTGGAGCACGCTGCACACCCCGGCGCGCCCGCACCCTCTCCTGCACTCGTCGCACGCGCTGGTCAACCGGCCGCCGGGCAGGCGGGGGTTGAGCTACTGATAAGGATGGCAACAGCGTATGACGGGGCGTTCAAGTACGAGACAGCACACCCCAACAGAACACGTCGCACGCGCCGCCCGGCCGCCAGTAGCCCCGTCAACCCCCGCCTGCCCGAACGTTCGTTAGTTTCAATGTCGGAGATACGCGCGCGCTACGTAAAAATGCCTCCCAGGCGACGAAATTCAAATCACAACTCGAAGAGGAAGTGTTAGAGTTCTTTCGTTGTCATCCTCTTGCGAGCACAAGGGATACTGCCGGAGTTTACGATGATAGAGATAATAACTTGTGGCGTCTTTTAAATCAAACGCGAAACAAATTAAAAGTGAAACGGACACATTACATAATGTGATATGACATGTTTGGAAGCGTGCCTTCATTTGTGTGCAACGCGAAGGTGGACTTGTGCAACAGTTTTGTAGATAAGTAGGTAGAGAGTGTGTAAATAACTGTAAAAGTGTGTAAAAAACTGTTTTAAGTGTGATGGGAAGTTTATAATCGTATTTACCTACATCAGCATTTCGGAAGAATGCCGTACCTGGTAAGTAATTGCACTTTTAAAACCCTTGTTAGCCTGCCTATTGAGTATCTAGTAGATTAGATAGTGACGAACTAGTCAGCTGATTTCCGTTTTCATTCTCAGTACACGTGGAAAGAGATAGCAATTGTTTTCATTGACTAAGCGACGCATCGCGCGTAATTTGTGAACCACATTATGCAGAATGTAGTCAATGTTTACTTAATTACTTTATGTAATTAACTGGTCCGGGGTACGAAATTTCTTCACAATTGTAATCTGTAAACATAACACTACCTCCCATTAAAGCCGTTGCAGATAATTATAGAGCACCTTATATAATAGTGAAGTAGATAATCTGCATAACAATGATAAATCTCAATTGATGTCTAAACAGCTAGTCATAACTAGTCTTAACATCACTCGAAAGCTTTAGACAAATCAAGAAACACGTGTAAATACAGAATCAATTACTTATTTGTATGTTACTGTTTTTTTCCTTGGTATCATATACTAATGAACAGATAATTTACTTCAGTAATGTATCGTCAAGTGATCTGATTACATTCCATCATCTCGCTCATCCGAAAATTCCTAGAACTGTCTACTCCATATAAACTCTCAACAAGTTTCCTATACAGGGTGTATTAATCGTGTTTCCGCGGAACACATGGTGTGTTATAAATACAAGATTACTTTCCTTGACTTTATCACTTTCATTTCACACTTGATATAGATTAGTCGGAGAAAATGTATCCAGTTTATTATGTAAGTTTTGTTTTTATTAATTACATTTTCGATCCTGAAAGATCTTATTTTGTTTTTTGAAACGACTTCAATGCCCATTTTTACTAACCTCTCCTAAAAAGGAAGTCCTAAATTAAGATAGGTGACATTTAATGACATTTCGCTTCTCATCAACCTATAAGTGACAACTAACAGCACAATTAAGGAGTTAGTTTGTATGCTACGTTACGTTAAATAGCTTTTGGTTAAGAGATTATTTAGGGGGTTGTACATAAAGATAATTCCTGCTTCAGTCTCTACCTTATTTTTTTTTATTTTACGTTAGTTAAAGTTAGCTCATTTTTTCTGTTTGAATGTACTTGTTTAGATCATTCCAAAACAGTTTGATGAGTAAATGTATCATGCACGTGCAGAGTATCCTTATCCTTATCTCAGTCTGAATGTTTAACAATTGTATTTTTGGATTCCACTGACTTATCACACGTGTTCTGATGTATCTTGTTTTCAGAAATCAAACTATCATCATTTGTATTAAGATAAAAAAGAGTAATCAGTAGAGCATCTTTAGAGTGAGAAAGTCTATTTTTGATTGATAAACTGTGTGCATTTTGCTAAGAAATTGTCGTTCACTATTCTTTGAAACGACTTCGAAAAACAACGTTCTCAGTTTCACCTGTATGCATGTATTGTAACGTTTATTTGATTATATCGCGATTGTCTGTACCAATTCGATTCCCGGGTCGGGAAAGTATTATTACAAAAAAAAATCCCAGTAGCAGCATAGAGTCTGGAATTGTGCCCGGTATGGCAATAGGCTCACCCCTGAACACATGGGACTTATAACATAAATAGTGAAAAGTGGGTGTTACTTGTGTGTGCACCTCTGCCTATCCCTTCGGGGATAAAAGGCGTGATGTTATGTTATGTCTGAACCGATTTAGTTGCGGTTTTCAGTAAAATGTTTGTTACGTTTTGGAACGGGTTGCAGTTAAACAATAAACTTTGAGAGAGGAGGTCGAAGTCTACTTATTATTCCATAGTTTGGCAGGGCACGGCAGGACGATCACTTTCCTTGACACTTACATGTATGAATGACCAGCCACCTCTACTTATCTCTTAGCTAACGATGTTTAAATTAATGAGTTCGTGTGTACTCTTAGATAAGTCATTGAAATACATTTCTTGTTGCCGGAAATTTTCATTTTGTAATCTATTTTGTTATGAGAACCTAGATAAAGTTCAATGTAATAACAGATTTGTATTAGAATACGTGTATATTTGTCTAATGTTTCGTGAGAAATAATTGCATGCTTGTCTATCTTAGTTTAGTCTAAATAAAGAAGGATATAATAGGGAGCGACACAATGTTCTGTGCAATTACACAAATTAAGAATTAGCAAACACAGCGAAATTGATTTTGGCTTTAAATATTTTCTGCATACCTTCATTATTTTTTTCTTACTAATGTAATAATAATAAGAAGAAGTATTTATTTATTTATTTATATAGAAGAAGAAGGAGAAGGACGAAGGCGAAGAAGGAGAAGAAGGAAGGAAGGATGGAAGAAGTATTTATTTATTTATATATATTATATTATATAATAAATAAATACTTTTTCTTTTACAAAGTTGCACTAATTAGCTTATTTACATAATTATTTTGTTAGTTAGTTTGTTTATCTAAGATGGAAGGCAAAATTAATATTTTAAAAGACCTTCAAACTGTCATTCAAAAGGCTTTGACTAATTTTAAAAAGAGTCCAAAAGAAAGACTTTCTGTAGAATATATTCAGACTAGACTTGAATTACTGGAAAATGATTGGTCGTCATTTAAAAATATAAAGACTCAACTTTATGGTCAATATAAAATTGAAGATATAGTAAGTCAAAGGGTTGCGGATATATATGATTCAACTGAAGATATTTACATTACCTGCAAATGTCTAATGAAATTAACACTTAATAAGATTAATATTAATGAGCCGCAAATGCAAAATAATAGTTGTAACAATAGTACTAATACCTCAAAATCATCTCATTCATTTGTAAAGCTACCTAAAATTACAATTCCTACTTTTTCTGGGAAATACAGTGAATGGACAACTTTTCACGATTTGTTTATTTCTTTAGTCCACAATAACAAGTCGTTAGATAATGTTCAAAAACTGTATTACCTCAAAAGCCACCTCACGGGTGAAGCTGAGCAGTTGATTAGACACACGCCAATTACAGACGCCAACTACAGTGAATGTTGGTCGCATTTAGAAAAGCGTTATGCTAATAAGAAGTACTTAACCAATTGTATTTTGAAAAGATTGTTCGCACCAAAACGAATAAATATAAACCAGCAGTTCAAGCACTAATTAAGGAGTTTCAATTTAACCCCTATTAGTAGCTACATTAGGTCAACGTTACTTCGGTAATAAACATTGGTAACATTCCTCACGATAATGATGAGGAAAATTTTTTTTGATGCCTTATTATAGCTTATTTATTTATTTATTATTACCTTTTTTTAAGATGTAAATATTTTAGTTCATAGTTATTTATATTTTAAGTTGTATATATTTTCATTTAGTTATAGTTAATATTAATTGTATATATTATTTTAAACAAGTTTTATTGTAAATTTAATAAATATAACTTTTTCTCTTAACAATAACAAACCTAATAAAAAGAATAACCAAATCGGTTCAGCTGTTTACGATATTTGAGCTTAGCAACACATTTAGTGACTAAATTTTTTAATAATGAATTTGCCAACTCTTGCCTAAGGTATTTCCAAAGAGATACATAATTCCAGAATTCGTGCTGCTAGTGAGATTATAAAAAACCCAGTTATGATTTGCCCGACCCGGGAATCGAACCCTTGCCCGGCAGTCGCACTTGTGACGACTATGCAAACGAGGCAGTCGCTGTTGCCTAGTTTAGTTTGTTAGTTGTTTTTTTTTCCTTGATTGACTAATGTATCCATAAAAGTGATTTTTGGTCGTAAATTATATTTAGGTCATTTTATTATTCCTCATTACATGTGCGTTTGGATGCCGTCGGTTAAAAATTGTAGGTCAGTAGTTTTTGGTTTATAGTTTATCAGAAGTTCGCTAGATAACCTCAATAATATTGAACTCATAATTGTTATAAACTGTCAACAATACTATCTACTTCCTTTTTTAATTCACTTTTAATTATTTACTGGCATTCATAGCAATATAAATATACATGCATATTGTGTGCCATTTTCCTTGATAAATATTAATTCATATCTGTCATAGGTAGGTACGTAGGTGTATAGGTACACATAATTGTTATTATTGCGTTGTTTAAAAATGTTCACATTTTATTGGAACAATATAGACACGACAGAAAGGAATGACTTTGGACTTTCCACAAAATCAATTCGGTTTGCTTTATATCTCTGTTATTTGTCTATTATTATCAGACACCAGCGCCAATACTGATTGACTACGTCCTCATTTCAACGAGCTAATCTCCAGTACTAATCCGAATTGAATAATACGGTAGTTGACAACAAGTCAAATTCAATACTTTTATCGAAACGTCAAAAACGATACTGTTCTATGAATGTTGTATGAAATACCATCTTATGACGTCAAAATCGATACTGTCCTATGAATGTTGTATGAAATACTATCTTATGACGTCATCATATTTTCGTGTCATATAGTATACGTATATCTAAAAGAAAACTTTTTTTTACTGCACCGTTTGACTGCACGGTTGGCATATGAATGGCTATAGATGACTAAAGAACGTCATGCTACGATCAATAGAATGCGCAGGAGTTGCTAGTTGACTAATTATTACATATAATTTAGTTCATCCATTCTAGAACAAACCTCAGTGCATAGGTATCTAATCAGCATAATGTGCGTAATTACACTAAAGTAACATTCGATTACCTGATAAAATATCACTTGCGATTTTAGTAGAATTAATAATACCTATCTATTGTTTCGTGAAAAATGGTTTTCGGAGATTTTCGTACCTATGACATCACGTTCATTGTCTTCACTGGAAATGGAATCAGTGAGATTTAGAAGTCATCTGTACATGATTTTTTATGTCTCCTTTCTTCAGGGGCTTTAACAAGACGGCTTATAAAGAAAATAGGAGATAAAGAATTTCTCAATACTGTAAGAGCAACATAGGTACATAAACGTGCAAACATTCCCAAATTCTTCCTTTTTCCAGATACTGCTGTTTCTCTGCCTACACCATGCTCACAGCGCAGACCAGGTGAAGCGGTCCGTCGGCTCGATACCAATCCGCCACACTTATTCAGAGTATCACAACAAGGTCGCCATTCCAGTTCCACAACCTATCCCTATCAGCGTGCCACGTGCCGTTCCTTACCCTGTGCATGTTGGGGTGCCTGTGGACCAGCCCCGTCCCGTCCCAGTGCCTGTACCACAACCTGTAGCCCAAGTTATATCCCGTCCTGTGGCCGTGCCCATAGACCGTCCCTTCCCATACCCGTATGCTCAACCAGTGCCTGTAACTGTGACCCAGGGAGTAGGGATTCCTGTTCCTCAACCGTACGCCGTTGGAGTACCCGCTCCCGTACCGGTGGGAGTTCCCCAACTAGTTGCCGTACCTGTATCTGTGGGTGGTGGTTTAGGAGGAATTGGGGGTGCTGGGGGAATTGGAATCGGAGCAATAGGGGGAATTGGTTCAATTGGCGGAATTGGTGCAGTTGGCGGAATTGGTGCTGTTGGTGGATTAAGCAGTATTGGAATTGGCGGTATAAGCAGTATTGCTTCTATTGCCGGCCATTCGTCAGTAATTTCCCAGCCTGTGATTGGTCACGGTTATGGCGGTTCTATCGCAGCGTCTCACGCGCATGGTCATCATTACTGATTTTTTTAAACCGCAAGTCATCTATGTTATTTATAATTAACCAAATATGAAAATAAGTTTTCTTTACACGTATTGTAGATGTTAAATATTATGCAATAATTGTATCTGATGTGTATATTATCATAGCACATTTTGCATTTTGTTTATGTACTGAACTGATAAATTTTTGTCTTTTTGTCAACGTCTTACGGCACTGAGTTTTGAAGACTAGAGGTATATTTAGTTTTGGCCATCTACCTATAACTCCTAACAATGACTATTTTAATTTGTTATTAGATTTTCGAGATTCAAACAAAGATAGTAATGGTCATTTCTCATGGAATAGATTGTGAATTACATAGTTTGTATTGTACATATTTGTCTTGTATATCTTTGTTTGTCTTTTTCATCTCTTGCTCGTCTACTGTCTAATGAGAGTGTATCCTCGAATCATACGTGACAGTTTTGTCATAACTTCTATCAGTTTTCACAAACAGAAGATAGGATTATTTAGTTTAATCCGATGACTTCTTTGTTTAACACATTTTTTTTATTTTTCTTGCACCAATATTTATAGTCGAATTTTTTTTTCTATGAATATGTAAGTAGGTACCAGTCAGATATGAAAACTTTGTGGTGCTACAATCAATTATCATGTATTTTTTTTATTTATATTAACACTAATGTGTGGATAAACAAATATAGACGTTATTGCATTAATCTACTTATATATAAATAAAAATTAATATCCGATCGTTAGTCTCGCTAAAACTCGAGAAAGTCTGAACCGATTTGGGTAAATTCGGTCTTAAAATGTTTGAGAAAGTCCAGGGAACGTTTTTGGGCGGTATAGAGTTTGCCGGGTCAGGTAGTACCTATATAATATAAATTAGTAATGTATTGTGCATCAACCAGAATGATGTATAGTATTTTAATATTAGTAAATGTTTTGTACCTTTTATCAGAGGTAGGCAGAGGTGCACACAGAAGTAACACCCACTTTTCACTATTTATGTTATGAGTCCCATGTAATAGGGGGTGAGCCTTTTACCATATACCGGGCACAATTCCAGACTCCGTGCTACTACTAAGAATGTTGTTAAAACCCAGTGATACTTTGCTCGACCCGGGAATCGAACCCGAGACCCCCTGCCCGACAGTCCCACCTGGGGCCACCCGGCCAACGAGGCAGTCACTTTTGTACTTACTTAATGTTGTAATTAGTATAAGGATGACTATTTACTGATATACATAATTAGTAGTCGTTATTAGAAATGTACCTCTAATGTCAATATTCTAATGTTACATATTAAAGCTTTAATTATTGTTATTAAGATTATTTGAGATGAATAAATTGTATTATTTCATCAGAGTAGTGGTTTTCTTTTATCCTTACTAATATTATAAATTGGAAAGTGAGTTTGTTTGTTTGTTCTGCTTTCACGCCGTAACTACTAAACCGATTGCTTTTAATTTTTGCAGATATAAAGTTAGAAGTCTGGATTAAATAATAGGGTACTTTTTATCCCGGACAAATTAATATTCCCGAGGGAAAACAAAAGTATTGGTATAGATGGCGCTGTGTGTATTGATATCCTTTTGATAGCAAAGCCGCGGGTAAAAGCTAGTTTTCTATAAATAAAAATAAACAGAAGTACACAAGAAGAAATCTCTTTTGGTAATGAAACAGTGCCATCCTTATAAGACCTGGGCCATCTGTTTAATGGATTGACTGAAGTCTTTAAACACATCATTTTAAGGTTTCAAATCAGCAGTTTATAACCCTGAATAATTGGCTAGTTTCCTAGGTTAAAAATAAATTGTTTCAACTTTTCAATGCAATTGAATTTAATAATAATAAAATTGCTGTAATCTGGAACTCGTCAATTGTAAGTAATTTACGAATAATAGTTGCATGCCTTAATTGGTGGATCATGATGAACTGCGCATTCATCTAACATCTTGAAATGCATCTAAATGTACCGTGTTCAGCAATAAAGATATTTGATTGATTTGAATAAATAATTAAAAAATAATCATATTCTCATTCATTGTTTTGAAAATTTACTTACTTTTGGATTTTTAGTCACAAATTTTATGGAAATAAGTATGCTACTAGACGCAGAAATATGATGACGTCATAAGTTGCGATCCAATACAAAATTCATAGAAAAGTACTGTGTTGATATTTCAATAAAAGTATTGAATTTGATTACTTGTCAACTACCGTATTGTTCACATAGGTAATCAAAAAGTTGCATACAAAAGAATATAACTTACTATATATAATACATGCAAAGTTTCACCTAAATCAATAAAATCCCACTAATGTCTAATATTATAAATACTATAATGTCAGGATGTTTGTTTGCCACTGCTTCACGTATTATCACTTTTCTTCTAAATAATTTTAGCAGAGATATTGCAGTTCAGAACACATAGGCCACCAGCAAAGCCGTATACAGAAGTTAGATTGAATAACTATATTAAATTACGGGAATAACTATATTAAATTACGGGAATAACTATATTAAATTACGGGAATAACTATATTAAATTTCGTTCTTTAATGGTATTACAATTAAAGGATATTTAACAATAACAAATATAACTAATTAATTTTCATAGAAATCGTAAATAAACAAATGATTTCACATTTGTTCACGTGCAGGGCTAAGTTATGGCTAATGGGATTATCTATCATTATCATTAGTGTGCCCTAACGATACTGGCTGATAAAGAGGCTCTGATCGGCTACTGATACCATAATATCAGTTCACTGTGTTTAGGCGAACGAGCCGGTCATATTCTGTGATCACTATTTCCATCTTCGCAATAATTATTATTGTTTTAAAAGTGAAGTGTTTGTGTGTGATTAAAAATGAGGTTAAATCGTAAGTATTGTTAATGTTTAGTTTAGTGTTTTTATCAAGTCTCTGTAACACAAACCAACCGTTTGTGTGTTTGTCAAAACTACGAAACGGATGCAAGGATTTTGATGCTGTTTAGTTGTTTTGTTTCAATTCAATGTTTGGTGTTGTTTTATCTTGTTTATGTAATACCTTGAGGTGAGTCTGTCAGTATATTTTAATGTAGATACATTATCGTAAGGTTTCAGATATTTCATATTCATTATTGTAGGAATAGTCGTTAAGGTGATTTTTAAATAATCACCATAAGTTTTCTTACTCAAACATAACTTTTGACTTATTGATTCTTCGCTACACGTAAAAAAATATACAGTATCTAATTTATTGAATTAGGATAAGACAAGCGCCTAGTAGATAAGTTATATTCATTTGCAGTTTTGCAACAAAGCGATGTCTCACTTACGAAAACATTTTTGTCAACGTCTTTATGTCTTCTGTGTTGTATGACATGTTCAATCATAAATATAAACAAATATGTATATAACACTCAGACTCAGAACAAAAAACATACAAAATAATTGTTTCTTGGAGGAATGGAACTCCTTAAAGCTAGTTAAGGCACTGAACAGTGTTAGTCAAGAAATCTATACCCGAGCGTACTGCGCATCGCGTTCCGCTCGCGTCTCTAAGAGCCATCAGACCACCACAGATGGGGCCCAATAGGGCTGATGGCGATTCGGAGCTGCGGAGGGCTTAATGGGTTGCCGGGGCTCCGGTTCGAAGTGCAGGAGTAGGAACGGGGTGGTTTTAAGTCAGTAAGAGTCTGACACTCCCTCTTGTCGCACCCAGGCGGGAGAAGTCATTGGATAAAAAATAAATAATAAATATATATATATATATATATATATATATTTACATCCCGGAATCTTTGTATATATATATGTATATATATATGAATAGTGAGTCAGGAAATCTATGAATACCTAACGAAATATTCATTCTTTTTATCTCTCATGTTCAGTCCAACAGTTTAGCAGCTTTATTATATTATCTATTCGTGCCCATATCTAGCATAGGTACATAGATATACAAGATGTGTGTTCCCACACTATTTACGTCCATATGAGTTGCTAGTGATGACGGCTATTGACCATGTGAATAAACATACTACCAAACAGGATACTGTGAAGTAACGGAATATGGTTCTTATATAATGTGAATTATGTCTTGGTTATTTAACTGCGTTTTAAAGTACCTCTTAAGATGCAGTTAACTTTTCAAGGGAGTAAAGACTGCCTCGTTGCCCGAATGGTTGCAAGTGCAACTGCCGGGCAAGGGGTCTCGGGTTCGATTCCCGGGTCGGACAAAGTATTACTGGGTTTTTAAAAATCTCAGTAGTAGCACGGAGTCTGGACATGTGCCCGGTATATGGCAATAGGCTCACCCCCTATTACATGGGACTCATAACATAAATAGTGAAAAAGTGGGTGTTACATTATATAGTGGCATAAAGTGCCATAATATGCGCCTCTGCCTACCTCTTCGGGGATAAAAGGCGTGATATTATGTTTATGTTTATGTTATGTGTTAAAGACTCGCTACGTATTGACGCGACGATGCATTTCCAGTTTCACCACCAACTAATATGAATCTATAAAAATAGAGATAAAAGAATTCCTTTAAAATTAATGAAGACTTAATTTGTCCCTGTGATATGCTTTAATCTGTAACTTAATAAGTGTAGTTATAGCAACTATAAAACTTATATCTCTGCAAACTGAAATCACCGATTTGTCTTAAGCAAGCATGGTGATTGATGTTTATTCCCAAGTATTTTCTTCTCACCATCTAACAATCTAAACTATCCCACTCATGCCTAAAAGCATCAGTGGTGAAAATCTTCTCGTCAATTAAGGCTTATACTCACGCATTTTTTTAATGGGACAAGCCCGTCACAACCTCCCAAAACCGCTGCAACTCCTATAAGCCGGAATATACAGTAGATATATCCATGAAAACACCGGAACACTGAAGTCCGGCGCGTCCCAGGGACATGAATAACTATCTTGGTTCCCGCAACGAAGTGAATCAGAAGATATTAGAGGTATAAGAGGAGAAGAAAAAAAAACTATACCTCTAGTGCATGCTGATTACTCGTTGATTTATATATGACAACAAAAAATATAATATATAGAATGTTACAAGGACTAAAAGGTCGTAAATATCGATACCTATCATTATGATAATGTAGTTAGAGATTTACTTATCAGTTATCAGCCGATAAGGTCAACTGATAAGCGTCAGTTGTTGTACATTATGTATTGACCATGAATCGATACAATAACACGGCGAATTGCAAAAAATATGTAGGTATAGGCAGTAAGGTGGTAGATAGGCAGCAAGGTGTAAGGTGAGGTTATTTTTTCTACGGGCCATAATTACATAACTGTTCCCGCGCAGCTTCATCCACTGCTCCGCTCCTATTGATCGTGATGTTTCATAGCTTATAGTCTTCTGTCAATACCGAGGGCTATGCAACACAAAAATAATTATTCAATCCGACGAAGTAGGAGTTCGGTGACTAGCGCGGTCAAACAAATCAACTATGCAACTTTGTATATTTACTTAGTACTAGCAGCCCGTCCCGGCTTCGAACGGGGTAGACAATTATTTATTTTTGGAATTGTTGTAGTGACATAACTACAATAGTTGGACATATGCTACCGCGGAGATTTTTGTAGACATTATAATGTTCTTCAATATTGTTGTAGAGGTACATTATTTTGTTCTATCGCTAATAGTTTCGGCAGCGCATTCGACGAAAGACATTTTAAGACTAATTTTTCTACACCTTCGGTTACATTGTTCAAATTTTACCAAGGATCACAAATTTTTTTCAAAATGAAATGTAGTCTATGTCAAATTGGAAGAATGTAGCATTCTATTGGTGAAATAATTTTTAAATTGGCCCTGTACTTTTTGAGCCTATTCATTACGAACATACAAACATACAAAAATAGGTACAAATATTTCCTCTTTATAATATTAGTATAGATATATGTATAAAGAAATACAGATGAGAATACAGAGACTTAAAGTTATAAATTATACACAACAGTGCCGCCTCTGAACTGTATTCTGAAATAAATCAATAATCGATTTTTTCATATTTTTCAGCTGTATCACTTTCCTTCGAAAACATGCCGCGGCAGAAGGATTTCGGATGCTTATCACTTAGATTTGGGTGCATATTCTCAGCTCTAGTCACTATTGTAAGTATTGCTTTATTAAATTGTTCATATGTAGTAATTTAAATTAATTCAGAGCAGTGGTGGGATCAACTTGACGCCTATGACAAGGAATGGCTACAAAAAGCTATTAGAAGAGACTAGTGGAAGAAAGGTCTCTACCCTTTGGCCTTTGGCCTGGTGGGACGACCTTGGCCAAAAATAAAATAAAATAGTGATGGGCTTACTTGTCCAGTCCCTTAGAACGGAAACGTGTGTTAATATTTTGATTGTTATTAAAAGCTTTTCATTATTGACTCTTTCGGAAGTAATTGTCCCCACTCCGTCTTTAATAAAGATTAAATTGTTATGTTTGCCAGTCTGTCTGTGAATGTGAAGCTAAACATCTAAACAAATTCAAGCCTAACAATCTCAATTAATATTTTTATTTACTACCTGGATTATTATACCATGAACTGTTGATTGGCGATATGCCGTTACGTTCGCCTTATGTTCTATTATTCATTGTTTGGTGTACACTAAGGTTTATAATTTAACCTTTATTTTCCAGCTATACACAATTCTAGCACTAGCACAATGTCTGGCGTCCCTCGACAAAGAGATCCCGACGTCAATAGATACCAATAATCTAGACAATATCCTCCTCTACTGCTTCGAAGTAGCAGTCATCGTCTGCCATATTGTCACTCTCATACTAACCACCATCATGCTGGTTGGAGTCTTGAAGGTAAATTGACGTTATTTTTTATTAGCTTCTACCCGTACCTTCGCCCGCGTTGCTGTTAGATAAAAAGCGTAAAAGCCTATGGGTTATTCTAGACTATCTATCCGAAGCCGCGGAGAACCTAACGGGTTACCGGAGCTCCGGCTCGAAGGGCAGGAGCAGGAACGCTGTGGTTTTTAGTCAGTAAGAGTCTGACACTCCCTCCCGCATCACCCAGGCGGGAGAAGTTATTCGATGATTTTTCCCCCTAAAAAATCCCTGTTCCAAATTTCAACCAGATCCATTCAACCGTTTTGACGTGAATGACTAACAAACATACAAACAAACACAAAAACATTAGTAAGATGAAAGGACGGCCAACGAGCAGATGGGTGACTTGATGGTAAGCAATCAGTGCCACCCATGGACATCCGAAACACCAGAGGGAGCAACAAGTGCGATTGAGGATTGAAGATTAGGTCTTTGAGCCAGTCCAGTTTAGCTAAATTCTTCTGCATATTTTCATCAACAGTTGTATGTCACTCTCATGTGTCTTCTCTTATTTTGTTCTCAATACTAAATGCCATTTCTTTTTTTTATAAATCATTCGCTTTTTTGATCAGATGTGCAAAATCAATTAAATGTTAGATACTGTTTTGGCTATGATATTAATTTAAGTCTTCTTTGAAATAGTAATAGTAACAATATATTATAAAAATGAAACCCGTTTCCCGTTCCCACGCCATAACTTGAGAACAGCTAGACCCATTTGGCTGATCTTTTTTTGTTGTGTTTGTTATTGTCAAGAGAAGGTTCTTACGACAGAAAAATCCTGAAAATCCTACGGGAACGGGAAAAAACAGGATTACGCATACGAAGTCGCGGGTAGAAGCCAGTAGCAACAATAATAATGACTTCTTAAACATTAAGAACACAAATAACGAGTGTCATCAGGTACATAGATGACTATGATATTAACTCGTCGAGTACCGGTTTAGCAGACACAATTATAGAACAATAGGTTGCGGTCACCGGTGACCGCTTGGTATTTGACAGTTTAATGTCATTTTCTTAATATTCCAGGAAAAGTCTTACCTCATGAAGCCCTGGTTGGTGTGGACGTCTTGCCTGGTGTTAGGCAACCTGTTCCTGATCGTCTTCTGCACAGTCCTCATGATGGTCTTCAACAGACTGGACGTGGAACCTGGACTATTGGTGTCATACTTGGTGGCTTTCCTTGCACTCCGTGAGTATCTTGAAATACCTATATATTATTTACATAGGATGTATCGCATCAATGGAATGAGCACTGAAGAATCAAATAAAGGGTTCATATATATATATTGATCCTCATTAGAATTTTCGTCTGTGTTGTCGATGCGTTTACAGACAAAATCAAATACCTACCTCAGACTTTATCCTGGAATGGTCACAATTAGATAATTATCTGTTTCTACCAATTTACTAATCACTGTGATGTGATGGGACTTTTGTGAATATCTTCGAATCACAATTAGATAAGTTTTGTGTTAAACATTTTGAAAATATCAATAAATGAATTATTATGCATCTTTTTTCAGTTTTCCGAATCTACATGTTGACTTTGGTTGGAAGTTTCTACTTGCAACTAGAAGAGGAGAAAATTGAGCGCCTGCGGACATTACTCAACACGGATACTTGGCACAGCGCTGCGTAACGTTGCTATTTAAAATGTTCAGGCGTTTCGAGGAATTGTCGAATTTTTAAAGAAATTATTAAAGCAATGTAACATTGCGTGAAAAAATGTAGTCACAGGGTAAATAAAAAAATTAAATCATATACCCTGACATGTTGTGATCAGTTAAGTAGTAATTATGACTAACTAATTAAGATTTATTGACAGTATTTTTAAGAATGATTTATATATGTAGGCACCTAAATGTGATTTTAATGTTTTTTCTGTTGCAGTAATTGCAACGAATAATTCTTATCAATGTTTGTGATCCTTGTATATATATTTAACGCCAAAAGGTAAATACATGTAATCTTAAGTAATTTAGAAATAAAAGATTTATTAATTTTATACATTTTTTATTTTGCATAAGTTACAACTTGAATGTTCATTATATACAAAAATATATTTTAATTTTTTACAAATGAAAAATCTATATTTTATCAGTAATATCATTGAAAAAAATATCATGTGTGTATACCTATTGACAAAGTCACATCTTAAAAAATATACTTAATTTTATTTTTAGGCCAATATAATATATATGTAAGTATATACAATACCTAGAGTCCCCTACCTTATGAAGAGACGCACCCTCATTTATTTTGTTCAAATAGATATTAACGATGCGTTCATGATTCACTACTTTTTACATATTTTTATATTAGATACTTTAAATATACCTAAACATATTATTACAATAAATATTTTATTTAGTAGTTAATAATAAGTATTTTGCTTTAATGTATTTTGCTTAAATGTATTTTGCTTTAATTTAGTAATAAGTATTTTGCTTTAATGTAAGTTCATAAGTTGAAATTACAGTAGTTTATTTTCACAAGTCATTAATAATATATACATATTCTAAAAATACATTAACTAAAAACTCACGTAAGTATACTATACCTAGATATCTCAATTCTCAAGTATTTTTAGTTACACAGTTATAGCTGTTGGTTTTCCCATGTAAATACATACATACATAACATCACGCCTTTTATCCCCGCAGGGGTAGGCAGAGGTGCACATTCTACCACAGTACAATGTAACACCCACTTTTCACTAGTTGTTATGAGTCCCATGTAATAGAGGGTGAGCCTATTGCCATATACCGGGCACATTTCCAGACTCCGTGCTACTACTGAGAATTTTTAAAAAACCCAGTAATACTTTTGCCCGACCCGGGAATCGAACCCGAGACCCCTTGCCCGGCAGTCGCACTTGCGAATACTCGGCCAACGAGGCAGCCCATGTAAATAAATGCCTAAATTTATTTAACTTTTCAAAGAAATCTTTTAAGGACGTGTCAAAACACAAATACCTGTCTAAAGCCAATTTGTGAAGTACTAATCAGGTGCACTTTTCTGTATATATATTTAGGTTAGCGTAGGTACAGTCAAGTGGCAATTAAGGATTTTTTGCTTTTAACACATTATCTAAACCGCGGGTAAAAGCTAGTTATTATAATAAAGGTAACATATCTAATGAATACTAATTATACCAATGACATACTTACAAATATACATAATAGATTGATATGTTGGTAATACAATATTTCCTAAAAGATCTGCTTACAAAATATTTACATCTTTATCGCATATGGGAAATATTTAATTTGTTTATATGTATAATAAAATTATCTAGCCCATTTTTACAGAGCGCCCTAGACAAGTACCTCATAGACGCCCTTAATTTTTAGCTACTCTATGATCACGCGCGTCTCGCGGACGCCGCTATGTAACCTACAGCAGTAGCCAAATGTCATTTAGCGCTTGTCTACTTGTAGAATATAAAACCAAATTATATGTAATGATGTAAATTTTGAAACTTTTCAGTGTCATCATCATTTAGTTTTTTACTCTCTCGGTAGACAAGCGCTATAGTGGCGTTTGGTCAAGGGCACTGGCGTGCTTGGCACTTGCCTAATTTTCCTTATACCTTGTTGAACGTGGCATTTAGAGATAATACGTCTCTGGCAGTAGGCATTATTATCTTGTCATTATATCCATGTAATACTACTTGCGCGAACATTTTTTTGCACTTACAAAAATCTACATTTTATTTCTTATTTTAATTTTAAAGCTATCAAAAATCGGAAATAATTTATTTGCCAAAAATGTAGGTAAAAAATATGTTGTTATGTAATTTATGGAGAGTCCCGGTACATTTTGCCTTACGGCATGCAAAATTACTGAATTAATTGAATAAATTGCCTAAGTTGCTACGTTTATATACATACTAGCTTTTGCCCGCGGCTTCGCTCGGGTCACAAAAGGATAAAAAGTAGTTTTATGTGACATATACCAATACACACAGCGCCATCTATACTAATACTTTCATTCCCTCGGGAATATAATTTTTTTCCGGGATAAAAAGTACCCTATTATTTAATCCGCACTTCTAACTTTACTTCTGCAAAATATCAAAGCAATCGGTTAAGTAGTTACGGCGTGAAAGCGGATCTTTTTTTCCCGGAAAAATTTGATATTCCCGAGGGAAAACAAAAGAATGTATAAAAGAAATAGATGGTACTGTGTGTATTGGTATATGTCACATAGGCTAATTTTATACTTCTGTGACGCGAGCGAAGCCGCGGGTAGAAGCTAGTTTCAAATGTTTAGAGACTACTTTTGTATGAACAAATTTAGGGGATGATTCCCGTATACATCCAATCGGTCACCGGTGACCGTGCGTTCTGTCAACGTGCCGTTCCGTCAAACTCCAAGCGGTCACACGATAGTGGTGAATCAGGTCAATACTTATTTTTCTAAAATAGGTGTTTATATTTACAACTAGGCGTGGTCTGATTCCCGTGAGTATTTCACTGAGCCGTCTCTCTCCATCTTCACTATTGAACTCCTGATTAGGATCACCAGGTACACTTGGAGCACTGGAATAGAAAAAAATCGAATTAAATCTAAGCTAAAATAGGTAGGATACTCAATTATGAATAGTTAATTATAGTTCACATTTAAATTAATATAGTTTTAGTTGTAGGTACATCGACTGGGACCAGACATAGACGGGACTGTTATATCAATAATATCAATTTTGGCAATAATAATATAATCTAAGTGATGATAATCACTCTTTTTCTTTTTACCCCCGGAAGGGTAAGCAGAGGTGCACGTTGCGGCACTTAATGTCACTGTACAATGTAACACCCACTTTTTACTATTCATGTCATGACCCCCTATTACATGGGACTATGTAATAGGGGGTGAGCCTATTGCCATATACCGGCCACAATTTCAGACCCCGTGCTACTACTAAGATTTTTTTTAAAACCCAGTTTAAATATACTTTGCCTGACTCTGGAATCGAACCCGAAACCTCTTGTGCAGCAGTAGCCCTTACAACCAGTCGGCAAAGGAGGTAGTCATTTATTTTACTTAGCTTAAAATTGTTCAACAAGCCTCTGCGAATTTGCTTTGGCCCCTCGTATGCCTTCCTAAGGTCGGGAACCCAGTCCAATGAACGAAAGCGAACAAAAAACGACTTACTTAGTTGGAACAGCTCCAGGAAGAGTTCGCTGGCCGTCTCCTTGGTGAGGAAGGCTATACTGTACACGAAGCCGAATATTGAATACACGATCTCAAAATACAGGTACACCTTCATGAGCAGCACGTGTTTCTGGAACATATAATTTGGACAGTTAGAAATTATAGTCACTATAGGAGTATATTATTATGGTTTAAGTAAATGGAAAGTAAAATTTTTTGACTTGCCCTGCCTTTGGGCTTGGCAACTGGCTTTGTGTTAATGAGAATCTTAATCTTTGTGCAATTTTAAGTGTGGGAGAGCCATGCTTCGGCACGAATGGGCCGGCTCGACCGGAGTGATACCACGGCCTCACAGAAAACCGACGTGATACAACGCTTCCGTTGTGTTTCGTCGTGTGAGTGAGGTTACCGGAGGCCCAATTACCCCCCTCTCTAGTCCCCGTGTCCCGAATCCCCGAATTCTACATAATCCTCAAATTCCCAATTCCCAAAAGGCCGGTAACGCCTTGGTGTTTCGAGTGTCCATGGGTGGCGCCAATTGCTTAGCATCAGGTGATCCGTCTGATCAATTACCGGATTATGCTATAAAAAAATTGAGATTCGTCACACTGAATGACTTATAAACAAATAAAAATGAAAAACTGTGATGATTATGTATTTGACCATGGGTAACGAAAAGTATTATCGAGATTAGCTATAAAAAAACCTTTGTAACAGAAGTAACATGGAGTCTGGAATTGTCTACGATATGGGTCTTATAACACAACTGTTGGAGTTCTGATTGACATTTTACCCTAAAGGCTCAATAGTTTTAAACGACGGACTCCACAATGTTGTGTACCAGACACGCGGCAGTGGCACGTCGTGTACACGAGCCCTTAAACTCCGGGGAATTATTTGAATGTGTTGTAAACTTACCCTGTGCAAAGCGATGATGAAAGTGACCGCCATAAGGAGCTCTATCAACAAGGCTACTACATCTGTGATGAGTCTCGCGTACTCTGACGCTAGCGTTAGCTGCTCCACCTCCGAAGCGTTGCGGATGTATGATATGTACAGCGATAGGAAACATGTCACTATCACCGTCAAAGTCTGGAAATGAAAGTATATTTTGTAAATACATAGTTATATATTTCCATATTACAACTATATAATTATGAACAAATTAGTTCAACAAAATGTTATTATAAACAGAACCTAAAGCATTACATCAGTGAAGGAGAAGAACCGAGCATTACAGTGCGCACCTTGTAATGATACAATGTGTAATATCTTGATACAACTTGTAACATCAATGTGCTTCACTTCCCCCAGAAGCTTCGTCGACATCTTGCTATGAAATGCTCAAAGTCGAATCTATATGTTACATTACACGCAAATGCTCGTTAGTCAGGGAGGTATTATTGTAATGTAATGCTCAAAGTTGAATCCATATTACACGTGAATGCTCCCGGTGAGGGAGCACCTATAGAGAAAAATACATATCTCAAAGAACAGACCAATAGATAGTTGCCTCCATGGCTAGGTACTATCTATTGGTCTGTTCTTTGAGTATAGTAATGAACCTTCTGTGATATCGTGTGACATGTAATCACTACAATTCCGTTTTTACATTTATATCTAGTTTATGAAAAGCCTGCCTCATTGGCCGAGTTTGATGCCCGGGTAAAGTATTACTCAGTTTTAAAAAAAATCTCAGTAGTAGCACAGAGTCTGGAAATGTGCCCGGTATATGGCAAAAGGCTCACCCCCTATTACATGGGACTCATAACATAAATAGTGAAAAGTGGGTGTTACATTGTACAGTGGCATTACGTGCCGTAATGTGCACCTCTGCCTACCCCTTCGGAAATAAAAGGCGTGAAGTTATTTTATGTGTTATGTTTATGAAAAATATAACAATTTTATGCATAATCAAAAAGTGAGCGCCTCTTTCGAAAGTTTGAAGCCAGATTATAGTTGTGCCCTTGTCGGCTGTCGCTAATGGATCTAACTGACCTCACAGCAAGGGCGACGACATCATTAATTTTATGATGTGAACTAAACTGCACACATTTAAAAGCATATACCACCATAACATCACGCCTTTTATCTCCGATGATATAATGTAACACTCACTTTTCATTATTTATGTAATAAGTCCTATGTACCTAATAGGGGTTGAGCCTATTGTCATATACCGAGCACAATTCCAAACTCCGTGCTACTACTGAGAATTTGTTCAAAAAACGCAGTAATACTTTAACCGACCCGGGAATCGAACACGAGACCCCTGGTCGGGCAGCCACACTTGCGACCACTCAGCCAACGATGCTGTCTAAAGCAATAATGTAATTAATTAATGTATTTACCAAATTGATATAGGCGAAGGCTATCAGGCCCTTTCGTAAAGGAAAACAGAAGCAGCATCTCGTCAGCAGGGGAATTTCTACTGCATCCTTGAGCTTATTTCTGGAACAAAAAATAATACATTTTATTATGAATGACGTCAATGACCTCTACTCTTTCCTAAATAAAGAGTTAGGGAAGACAAAAGAGGAAAAAATTCAAAGGAATCTAATTCATTCAACTACTTCAACTTGCGTCAAATTTTTGGAAAGTTTAGGAGGACATTCTTTGATAAACTGAGATAAAGATTTCTTTGAATTTTTAACCTTAAAGACTCCTTTGAATATTTTCCTTGTTTACACTGTGCTAGTAAATAAGGTGACTGAAAAGTCGAGTAGCGAAATCACTATATAGTATAAACGAAGTCGCTGTCCGCCGTCTGTCTGTCCCTATGTATGCTTAGATCTTTAAAACTACGCAACGGATTTTGATGCGGTTTTTTTTTTTGATAGAGTGATTCTTATGGAAGGTTTATATGTATAACGCATTCACATTGCACCCGTGCGAAGCCGGGGCGGGTCGCTAGTAGATACTAAAGCTTTTTCTCACTTACCTCTACGTCCCAAAATCGAAGCCTCTTACCATGTAAGTAGGAATAGCCAAATTTTAGAGTCCATGTTGAAGTTGAAACAATTTTGGAAAAAATCCAATATTAACAACTGCCTTTTTTAAAACAAACCTTTGGGCACACTAGGACTTTCTCTTGTGTCGTGGGTGCGTTTACAAACATACAAGTTCACATACACATCACACCCAGACCCAAAACAACAATATGTGGATCAAATAGAAAGTTTTTCCGCATGGGAATCGAACCCGTGACACGCAACGCGAGCCATGTAGGCATGCAGTCATTACATACAATGTGAAATACTCTGCAGCAGATGCATCCTAAAAGTTGAACTATACGGTAATAGATAATACAAGGATGCAAGACCAAAGGTTAGTCGCGTGGGAGGTCTGATAACCATTATCAAGCCGTTATCACAGGACGTTTACGTTACTCATTCTCTGTTAATGTACTTACATAGACATAGTTTCCATTTGTTTACGTTTTAGATAAGAAATTCATTATAAATGCTTCGTAAACTACCCTTTAGAATAGTGGAATGGTCTAACAGAAAAAACTTAGTAGGTACAATCTGTAAAATAAATTTTTCGAGATCTTTTCCTCTTGTAGTTATCATTTTACTTGGATACAGTGACTAAGACTTTATAAGTATATGGAGATTAACATAATAATAAAATATACAGGAAAATAAGTATTGGTTTACCGCAACAACTTAAGCGAATTAGCATTCGATTTTGGCTGGGAGAACGGGAGTTGATCCTTTAAGGAGTATGATATTATGCGTAAATATAGCGATATAATGTAACTGATGTTAGAAGAAATAAACTATTACCGTACATCATCACTACATAGTATAAAACAAAGTCTATCCGCCGTCTGTCTGTCCCTATGTATGCTTAGATCTTTAAAACAACGCAACGAAATTTGATATTTTTTTTATAGATAGAGTGATTCTTAAGGAATGTTTAAATGTAGAATACATGCATATTGCACCCACGCGAAGCCGGGGCGGGTCTCTAGTCAGATGTAATTTAAAGGCTCCTAGATAAAACAAAACATTTCTGGAATACATTCTTGTAAGATATATTTTTTAATCGGGATAGTTTCTCCCACCTTGCGTTAGGCAAGAGGGAGTGTCAGACTCTTACTGACTAAAAACCACCCCGTTCTTACTCCAGCTTCGATCTGCAGCCCCGGATCTTTCGACATAGAAGATGAAATTTTCAGAAAATGACAGCACTATTGCATACTGGTGCTATTATGTGTCTGTCAGTCGTTTGTTTGTCTACCTATATATTTGGCTACGCCATCCATCCTAGATTACCACACTAAAATTATCATTTGGTATCTTAACATCCACTTACAACGGATGTATAACTTGCACCTCAGTGTTGCAAGGTGCAACATTAGTTTACTAAAGGTACTGACTTATTGACAAGTTACCTACCTCTACATACATAACAGTTACATCACATGTTTAAACTACATGTGTTTACGTTTTCTGTTCATGTAACACCGCAGAGTTTAGTGGGAGGTTTTAGAATTTTTCTAGGGCAGATGAACAGACTAAAGGTTCACTTAATGGTGAACGATCAGCGCTGACCTTGGTAACAACAGAGGAGTTACCAAGTTGCCAGTCTTTTGGGAATTGGGCGTCCGCGCTCAGGTAAACTCAGTTGTGGGTGATGGCGAAATACAACGCATGCATTGTTTCATGCTGGTTTCCTGTGAGGTTGTATTACCATGGCAAAGCCGACCTATTCATGCCGAAACCTGGGCTCTCATTCTTGAGATTATTGTAATAAAATACGAAGTGAAAGGGTTAGTCTAAATCATCAAAATTAATAAAATTTCTAATTCTGAGCGTCTGTTGGTCGATTTACGGCTTGCCGAGTAAGACGGCGATCAAATAATAAAGTGTAATAGATGTTGTTTCCCTTCCATGATAGATACCTAAATAATATAGGTACACTATGTATGTGCACAATAAAATTCAAGTTCATTTTTTTCCTATTGTTCAGCACTCATCACCATGACGAGACAATATGCGTAAACATATTTGTACAGAGCATCATACATGGCTGCAGGAAACGTGATCAAGTACTAGATGATGACCGTTCATTAATGAACGAAGGTCGGACGATTAAACGATATTAAGTAAACGATAATTCCCAACAGTTTACAGCCAGTGACGGTAGCAATAGCATTGTTGTCAAATTATCATATTTACCTAGGAATGCACGTGGATAATTCGAGTTGGACGCATGTTGGTCGTTGGTGGGTTTTGTAGAAAAACAGAAAAATTATGAGCCAATGATAGAAGACATTATTTATATGATAAAACAAGCAGAAATAGAATACAATTGTCAATTCCCCTACTCTTTGAGCAGGTGTCATAATGACTTAGGGACTTTACTTATTAATAGAAACAGCTTGATCACAAATAAACCTCAACTTCTTAAACTCCGGTTTCCAACCCGGCCGCTAAGCATGGAGACTACCTCTTCCATGTAGAGAGGAGACTCATAGTTCAGGAGTAAGCTGTTGTTGTATTCAAAATAAAACTTAAAGTTTAATTGACAAAGAATGCGCCGTTGGTGACCGCTGGGCAACCGGCTGCCGCGTAACGTGTCACGGGTTCGATCCCCACACGGAACAACAATCTGTGGATCAACAGATTATTGTTCCGAGTCTGGCTGTAATGTGTATGTGAACTTGTATGTTTGTAAACGTACCCACGACACCGAGATAATCTTAGTGTGGGGCAACGTTTAAAAAAATAGTTGTCTCACAGAAAACGGCCTAAATTAGTAACCAATTCCAATTTGATATTTGAGTGAGATCATAGAATTTCTGTCAGAAACTCAGGTCGATGCAGAGATTTTGAATAGCCTAAGATCATTTATGTTATAATTTTCGTGAGACATACTATAGTTGCGTGAGTGGCATTCGTGTATCACGGAATACTGCTCATGAATATGAGCCCCTGGAGTGGCTTGAAACTAGTCGAGTTCCTCGTCAAACAATTACATGAATAAACCGAAAAGAAAATCATTAATTTACCTAAGATCCGTTATTAATTGGGAGGTTGAAGAATTGTTTCACTAATTACCCCTATTACATGGGACTCACAACATAAATAGTGAAAAGTGCGTGTTACATTGTACAGTGGCATTAAGTGCCGTGATATGCACCGCTTTGTATCCCCAAAAGGGTAGGCAGAGCCTACCCTATACTATACAGATACAAAGCGTGATGTTATATTATGTTTTACACATATAATGCGGTTCATCTTCATTGATTCTGTTTGAGTTGCAATGATGTGAAAGTGTGCTAATAACAAGAGTCTTCTTGTAGCACAAACAATGGCTTACAGCGGTAAACAATGAAACTGATGCCCATAAAACATCAAACACTGCAGTTTCCGACTTGTTCAAGTAAACGGATGACGTGCATGTTTTTCCTGATCTTTAATAGTCTTACATACATCTGTACTTAAGAGAGAAAGAAGGGGACAATGTTTTTAAATATCAATGTTTACTAATATTGGAGTAGCCAGTAGCTGCGCGACAGTCACCGCGTCGTGTGTTACGGAATGCTGCATATGTATATGAACCCTTGGAGTGGCTTCAAACCGAGTAGTTTCCTCGTCAAACAGTTACGAGGTAAAGCCGAAAATTTTATTACGAATTAAATAAAAATCTCGTGAGTAAGCCATTACTCACGTGAATATACTGAGAAGAGCTATACTAGGTTCGAACCACAGAGGGGTTCTTCCTCATGAGCAGCGTGCGTGGTCGCGGTGATGTCACGCAGCCTACCTACTCTACCGCAACGAAGCCGCAATTTTTAGTTAATTAAGTGTCTCACGATAGTTATTATAAAAACATTTTATTACGTCTGACGAAAGTTATAATATTTATTATTTAATAAATATAAGTACGAATATAATTAAATTAATTTGTCCGATCCAGTGACTATAGACACGGTAATATCATCACGATTACGATCTCCGGCCACCATAAGCGCGGGGCTGCGCACGGCGAGTATGGGTGGCTCGACGCCCGACCAGAACCAGACCCGATCGCGTTCGCGTTCCGCGCGCGACTCAAAGACCCACAGACCACCGACCACCATAGATGGGGCAAAATAGGGCTGATGCCAAATCGGAGCCGCGGAGAACTTAACGGGTAACCGGGGCTCCGACTCAACGTACAGGAGTAGGAACGAGGTGGTTTTTAGTCAGTAAGAGTCTGACACTCCCTCCCGCCTCACTGAGGCGGGAGAAGGCATTCGATGATTTTCCCCCCTTAAAAAAAATAAAAAAATATATTATCATGATTATTACCATGCTATAGATACGCCAAAAGTATGTTTTAAACTTTAAAGTACCCACGCTATAGAGGTAAAAGCACAATATTTGTACATATGACCTTACAATTTATTATTCATTCTTTATAATATCCATTGTCATCTTACACAGTAACCATTTAACTAGCCATTCTTATTTCCACGGTATTTTAAAGTAGTTTTTCATTACATCTTGTGTAACTAATGATGATGAGTTGTTTGCCATAGTTTACGCATGTCACAAAAGAGGGCAATTCTCACAATTATGCAACCAGTGCATGGCTGACAACTTACATACAGTTCTCAGATACTTGAGTATGAAATAGTATAGTGCAAACTAGTGTTTACTCTATAGTATAGTTCTGTAACTCTAGCTGTTATTGTAGTACTGAAGTACATTGTGTCTTAACGTCATTTTGCAACATGACTTTCACAGAAATTATGGTAAAACGGCATTAATTAGGTAGGTATGTATTTCTTTATTTTTTTATACTTTATATGTCGACGTTCGACCACCATCTCGCCTGATGGTAAGCGATGATGTGGCCGACGATGGAGCACACCTACCTATGAGCAATCTGTTCACTCGGGACTTGCAGACACCCAAGTCATATTTGACGGGAAACACAGACTCTGGCAAGGAATTACATCATGTATGTATTATGAACATGATGTAATTTAAATAACGATTGAAAAGTACCTATCTACTTATCAATTATAAATGTTGCATTTTTGTATCTAGAGGAGAACGATTTTAATACTATTTTTTTCCTCTTAGGCAACCGAGTCGTCGAACGATGTTGTCGACTATACTGCCAGTGTCGGGTGGTTTGTACTTTTTTATCTGTATTTTTGTCGTCTAGCTGTATTTGATTGAGGAAACTATTCAATGAATTGGCAAATCGTAAAAGCCAGTTCATCCGTTATGTGTTTTATAAATACAAATTTGTTTTATTCCCTCAAAATCTTAGGCGTTCAAAATATGTAGCTATAAAAAAGCCAATGAACTTTGTTAACAATATTTTAACGGTAACTAGGCGATTAAAATATTCACAAGCGTCTATGGTCTGCTTTCTAATGACCCTTATTTCACCTGATCCATTAAGTGAGACGTTAGATGCCCATTGTTGGGCTTGGAGAAAATGAAAATGTAAGTAAGGTAAGGAAAAGTGAGAGGAGAAAGGTCATGGATGCTCTAATGGAAGAAAATATGGTCTATACTTAAATCTGTTCATTTATTATTTCAACATTTACTCAGGTACTATGGGATTCGCTACACAGACTAAACAAACACTTTTATGTCGTCACTATGGCATTGTTAGTTAATGAAACTAGATGTTCTATGTATTATTCTGGTTTAAAATGTCATTCAAGTTTCTGAGTTTCATATTGTAGGTAAATTCGTATTGAAATGATTTTTTATAATAATTCTGTATAATAAAATCTGGTTGTATTCATCGTGGTATTCTGAAATTATAACCTCTAAACTCATGCAACAAACTCACTCAAAAATCATGACTTCTAAACTACTTGAACAACTTTGTTACAGACATCAGTCTTCGTTCAACAGTGCCGTTAAAATGCCATTAAAACCCAATAACATAAAAATAGAACACAAAATTGGAATGAAAACTATGCAAACAAATTTTTATGTATCCATTTCTTTAGATCTTAATAGGTATAACAGTCCAAATTCTACTAAATTGGACCTGTTAAAGAAATTTTCAGAATTCTATGTTTAAAAAAGATTTCACATCAGAAATTGAAAGTACTTGACGAATAGAGTATTCGTTCCTCATCAAATAACTTCGATTTCTTCACAAAGCCTTGTAAAGAAAAGTGCGAAGACCTAGTATAATTTGATTTGCAATACGTTTGTGCATGCAAATAGATGATTTCACATTCAAATGTTAATTCATTGTAGAATCTAGCCCAAAGAACTGCCTTTCTTTAGTACAATTTCAACCTTATTATTTTGTAGTACAGTTGAAAATCTATTAATATATTTGACAGGCAGGGGTAGTTTGTTGTGCTGTGTTATCTACATACATATCAATTGCTTTCATTGGTCAGTTAGCATGTTCAATCTAGAATCTGTTAGATATTGAGCCGGCGAAAGTGTTCGTCTTCTTCATTTGTAGCGGATTGTGACATTCGTGACATTAATAGAGCGCCATCTTGTTTTTTTGAATGTCAAACCGTTATGATTACTCAAGTGATTACTATTGTGTTTGCTTTGAGTGTAGGAGGTTAGTGTTGCGTTTTGTAGTCTAAAATGTATTATCTTTCATTGATGAGAATCTTTATGATTCATTTTATTATTGATCACTAAGGACGTTGAGAAAAAGGCGGGCATAATGTCACTTAGAAATGATGGAAGCGCCAAAATGTCAGTGTTTTTTCATGTGTGCGTGTGTAATGGGTTACCACGTTATCAGATTTAAGAAAATGACAGATGTTCTTCATGTCAATGTGTTTGTGTTCAGCGTGTAACTATATAGAAGTAGTATATACAGTCGTTGTTTCAAAAAACTGTGTCTGCCTGTTTTTATTTGCCCTTATTGACCAAAAGTCACAACATTCGTATACGTACTGAATACCCGAGCGTACGGCGCGTCGCGTTCCGCGCCGCGCCTCAAAGAGCTATCAGACCACCACAGATGGGGCCCAATACGGCCGATGCCGATTCGGAGTCGCGGAGAACCTAACGGGTAACCGGGGCTCCGGCTCGACGTGCAGGAGAAGGAACGGGGTGGTTTTTAGTCAGTAAGAGTCTGACACTCCCTCCCGCCTCACCCAGGCGGGAGCAGTCATTCGATGATTTTCCCCCCTTAAAAAAAAAAAAATACGTACTGAATCAACTATTAACTCGTCGAGTGCCGTCATTATAGAGGTAGACACAATTATAGAACAATAGGTTGCGGTCACCGGTGACCGCTTGGTGTTTGACAGTTTAAGTAAGACAAACTTTCGTTAGCTATACTGAGGCTAAGATTAATGTGAAAAAATAATAGGTACCGCACCATAATTGTAGCACTTTTCTGAGCTTCTATCTTTTTTCTATTACCTACCATGCACTAAAAACTATTCTTAATCCATGTCATTGCTTAAGTAGAACCGTCACTAAATATGGGGACAAGGAGGTCAGTAGCATGACTACACGCTGGCTATGTTTACAAACATTTCACATCGATGTTGGCCAAGTATAAGTACTTTGTGTTACATAATGCGCCGATTTTCTCTGCTAATTGCAAGAATAGATGGGAAATTATTATTTTATAGATACTAAGGCTCAACTGCCTCGTTGGCCGAGTGGTCGCAAGTGCGACTGCCGGGCGAGGGGTCTCTGGTTCGATTCCCGGGTCAGGCAAACTATAATTGGGTTTTAAAAAAGGTATATGGCAATAGGATCACCCCCTATTACATGGAGCTCATAACATAAATAGTGAAAAGTGGGTGTTACATTGTACAGTGGCATAACGTGTACCTCTGCCAACCCCTTCGGGGATAAAAGGCGTGATGTTATGATGTTATGTTATGTACGGCTCAATTTACACCGCCGTGGAAAGAAATGAAAGCGACTTTTTGCAACGAAATTGTACATACATAGCATAACACTGAGACATAGAAAAAGACTAAATCTACCAACATCACGATTGAAAATACACTCTTCCGGACCTCTGGTCATGTCAATAAAAATTTACAATAAGTTACCTCAAGAAATAAAAAATGAAGATAAATACAATAGATTTATGATGAAATTAAAACAGTTTCTACTAAATAAGGCCTATTACTTAATTAATAAAATTAAGTAAGGCCTATTACTTAATTTTATTAATTAATTTAAACTTGTGTATAAATTTCAAGTGTGGGAGAGCCATGCTTCGGCACGAATGGGCCGGCTCGACCGGAGTGATACCACGGCCTCACAGAAAACAGACGTGAAGCAACGCTTGCGTTGTGTTTCGTCGTGTGAGTGAGGTTACCGGAGGCCCAATTATCCTTCCCTTCCCCAATCTCCCCAATTCCTGAATCCCCAACGATCCTCAAACTCCTAATCTCCAAAAGGCCGGTAACGCACTTGTAACGCCTCTGGTGTTCCAGGTGTCAATGGGCGACGCCGATTGTTACCATCAGGTGATCCGTCTGCTCGTTTACCGGTTTATGCCATAAAAAAAAACTCGATTATACATTACATTTTAATATTAGATATTTGATGATAAATGTCAACTTTATTTAAAAACAAAAATGTTATTTAAAAAAAATGTTTATTTCATTTATCAAATGTTGCTGTGCCCTTACGGGGTCCATAAATGTATCTTAGCTTTAAGTGTATATTGTAACACCTTATTCACATTATGGTATGCAAATAAATGAATATGAATATGAATATGAACTTTATATCAACTGTAAGAACAACAACACAAAAATTTAATATGAGTCAAATTGGACGCGCGTCTTCCACGAAATCCTCGCACATTCTCTTGAATTCCCTGGTATTTTAAATTTGTGTCTTATACACTTGATAATAGAGTTATGTACTTAAATTTTTATCTTTCTGTGCACATAGCTTGTATCATAATTGTTTCATTTTATTTAGCTAATCTGAGCTAACCTTGAATTTTAATAAGTAACAGTTTTGCACGCAGATATATTATTCCGTTATCTTCTATTGTTGAAGTACTATGATTCGTGATGAATACAAAGTTGTCCCCCATATGCATATTAAAAATACGAATAGCAATGTTATTGCTACCGTCATAGAGGTGATATTAAATTGCGAATTCCACATAGTTGACTGGGTCTTAGAATATTTGAATTCAGAAGTGAGTGTCGCGTTGCCTAACTGAATAAATATTTTAATAGGAATATTTACATTCACGATTTTTTATTAGAAATATTTATTTACGGAACGTTAAGTCTAAGAAATGCTTTTGTGTCGTAACGTTATTTTTTAATATAATTAATTCTGTCTTTGATTGCTGAGTATCAAATTTTCAAATTGCTATCATAGGTATCTACCGCTTACAACCGTATTCCCTTACACATATATCCCCAAGCTGTCACTGTTGACCGCTCTCAGTCTCCACTAACTACATTATAGACCTTATTTCCAATGTTTAGAGACTACTTTTGTATGAACAAATTTAGGGGATGATTTTCAACAATTTTCAACGGGTAAAAAGTAGCCTATGTGTTATTTCGGACTATATAATCAATCTCTATGCCAGTATGGTGCCCAAACAATCGATCGCGATCGTGTTATTATTACTTTAATTATTATTAATAGATTATAAAAAAAAAAATACACAAAAAAGTTGTCAATCTTAAACTCTTTAACTTTTTCTCAAATCAACCTTCACAGTAAAAAGTATGGGCGTCTCTGCTCTAACTATGCCACATTTCATCCAGATCAGTTCAGAAGTACACAAACATTCACATAAATATAATACTTATTGATGAGATCACTCACCTTTTAACCTTGGAGTATATTGCTTAACTCTTTGTTTCATTTTTACATTATATCTTTCTCCACTTTCTTATCTTTATCTTTCAATCTTCACATAATCTCTTCAAATTCATTCATTCTCTTTACTGCTCATCTCCTATCTAACACATACATAGATAAATTATATTGACACATTCTGTATGGAAGGAAAATACAACCAATATATCCGTCTGTTAGATTTTTTTTTAAATAATTAATTGTGAAACAGATACTGACGTTAATATCATAAATTACAAGAAGTTTATTATTCATTTATTTATGCAATAGATCTAAATGTCAGATCACAAAAAAAAACAAATGCCGTTCCTTTTTTGAAGTTTTGTTATTTTAAATAGCGTATACATTCTAACCAGCCTGTATATGGGTGATTTATGGGAATCATGGCGATCAAAGGAGTATTGTAGCATTACGTAAAAAGATTTACTATGTATTTTTTTTAGGCCATACTAACTTTTAACGACGGTTTTGCTCCCGTGTATTAGCTTGTGTCCTTCCCCGTTCTCCTGACTAAATGTTAGCAAAATATCAAAAACAGTTGTTGAGAAGATAATATGAGTATAAAGGTAATAAACAAAAAAAATACTTTTATAGTTTAGGTGGCATAATAGGTAACCGTAACAATGCTAAATTAAAATATTTTGAACATCGAACGCGATAATGGTGGTTTACAAGGCCGAACTATAATTCGCTAATCTCGTTGGCAAAATAATGCCTGATTTTTTGTGTTCATTCATTGTGCAATTATTGTATTTGTGGACATAGTGTCGGTAGTACTAAAAACACATATATTAATGTCTGTTATTCCCCGGAATAGACAACTGTTTACATTCAATTTTCAACGGTTATGTCACTAAATGTTTGAATCCATGTAATAGTGAAGCTATTACAATTATTTCCGTCGAATTTCAAGTTCATACAACAATTTGTACACGGAACTTACACGAAATTACACATAATGTGATTTTCAATGTGTCATTCAAACTGTGTGATGACGATATAGTGCAATATATTTACCGCTACTCCCAGTTTCCTACGAGTCTCCCAGTCTCTCAATATCTCGAGAATATTATCTATTTATAAACCCCTATGTTTGACTAATACCGTTTTACTGTAGTTATTAATAACCTAGATCGAGAACTGACCTTACATTTTTTCGCTGCAAACAAATTTAGTATAATCGGTCATTGACATTACAATTTTTGGCACCTTACGACATTCTGGATTACGTATTCCTAACCATTACTATAGTACGATTTGTCATTAAGGAACTATCGAATGTACGTTACCACAAAATTCATTGTCAAATTCAAACAATATAAAATCTTTGCAGCTGAGAACTTTTTAAGGAAGAAACTAAGGCTATCATTCTTTTGTTTTGTGTTAAATAACATTTACTTTAATGATAAGCATATTATTACGTAACGTCGCTTTTTGTAATGTGTGTGAATTGTCCTTTGCAATCCACCTGACCTTAAGATAACTACCGGGTGATTTGAAAATGTGAATAATTGACCTCACAATTTTCTGCCTTTCAGTGACTGAAAGTAAGTAGCTCTAGCTATTAAGTGTCCACCTATTATAGGAGATAAATCACCATCAACAGCCTATGACAAGACCGCTGCTGGACTATAGACTTCCTCTACTTATAAGGCTTGGAACGCTTGCAAGGTTTGGAGATCGGTTCAGTTTTATCAGGGCGATGATGCCCAATGTCTGTCAAATGAGTTGTCAATCTTGTCAATAACGTCTTATATGACATTCAAGAGAGGAGTAAAGATGGACACAGCAATAGTTTTGTAATGATTCAGTGATGTCCATATTGCTATTGTGTTTTGAAATATTGAAGCACCTAATATTTGCTACACGTTACTTTCTCAATCAGTTTGGTCCTAATTCCTTCTGTATGCAACACACTAACACGCTCATAACAGGTACATTATATTAAGTAGACATCAATGTTTGGAATAGTCGTATATCATGATTATTACTATTACCTAGATATCGTTACATGTTACGCTTTCCATTCTTCCAGAAATTCTAAACACAAGTGCACGTGCATTGGTACTATGCGGTGTAATTTATAAATAACCACTTTACTTGTATGAATATTCCTAATGTCAATTATGACATAATTATTACTTGGGACTCATAACATAAATAGTGAAAAAGTGGGTGTTACATTGTACCTACAGTGGCATAATGTGCACCTCTGCCTACCCCTTCGGGAATAAAAGGCGTGATGTTATGTCAATTATGAAGAAAAAATTAAAAACATTTTTTTATGGTTTTTTTAACTCAGGATTTTTGCACATTAAAGCGCGGGGTCGACGACCTTACGAGCAGTCAGTCAGTCATCGCGTTTTCGTGTTACTATTGGTTCGAGGTCACTTTCGAGTTTATTTTTCAATTTATTTTAACTGAATAATATCCTTTATATTAGTAAACCTAGATTAATGGTACTATGAAGTCGTATATCAGTTCTGTGATTTAATACTTATACCATGCGTAGCTACGGACAAGTTTTTAGATAGTAAATAATTAGTTGAACAACTGTTGAAACAAGTTTTCAAACACACATCAGAACTGTATCTTTATCTACTTTTTCGTAGAAACCCGACGCAGTGTTATGAAAGCGATCGTAAAACCATAACAGTCTTAATTTTTTTTCAAATACGAAAGTCATCTGACGTAGACAAACGTAGATACAATTGAGATTTGTTTGTTAAACTTTACTTGGTAATATTATGAAGATTTAGTATAACATCTCATGTTCCAGAAGGTTTTAAGTCACTCGTTGATGTAAATCGTTTGAACCGTTAATTTAAACATAAGTAAGTTACGTAACAGAGACCACACGTGGACAATGTTTTTGCTGGAGTATTTAGATTTTACGATTGTTTGCATTCTTTCACTTTTTACTTCTAGCTCATTTTCAAGGTAGGTAAATGGAAAATACTAGAGAATTTTAATCACGACGTTTTATTATGATTTCATTACTATGTTTTGTTGGATTTTTCCTTAGCGAAACCAAACTACAAAACATTTTCCTCTACTAATTAATTATGTACATCGATAATAATTATTTTCCTTCTCTATACCATCTGTAGTGCATTAACAATAGGTAGGTAGACCGTCTAAACATGGTCGACTGCGTGACGTTAGTTCTCCATTACTTGCTTACTCTTTGTTATTAAACTTATCATAACTATGATCAAAGTATCCATTACATTACATACCTTACTAACAAGTTGTATGACATTGAAAATATTTATAAATAGATCCACTGCTTAGCAGGAATACTTTGTTTGCAATTTACTTATTTCTTCACATTTTAATAATTAAAAAATAAATGAGTAAACCCGCCATTTTGATAAACATCAGAACTCATTATTATAGGAACAAATTTGAAACTGGCCACAAATAAAATAATTCATCGTCATTTTTGTCTTTGTACTACATAATGTTCGAAATTCAAATAGCTGTCACCAGCGATAAGAACTTTCACCATGTGTGACCGAAATAGTCGATGACCTCGACCGCCATTGTATACAAAAAAACTACGTTATAATCTTCTTTTTAGTAAGAAACAAAGAATACTTTAAAATGCATGTTTATTTTTATCGGAAAATTATAGAAGTGGGTCAATTTTGTTTATCGTTTGTGTAATGTAACCTATGTATTAGGTAAAAGTAGGTAACGATTACATTATTTAGAATTTTAATGTACCTATGTATGTAAAGATAGATTAGAAGGAACCGTAATAAGTGTGTTTAAAGAATATTTTAACAAAAATGCATATTTTCCAACACCCAGGACCTTCAAGATTTCGTCGAAATTGCTTTTTTTACAAAAAAGAAATCAGTTTTTGTTTCTAGCATAATGTACTTCATAGTTTGTAAAAAACCATAATGACTTCTTACATCGCTGTAGATATTTATTTTATTTATTTAGTCACAAACGAGGAAATGGGAAACCTACAAACAGGTTTATAGGTTGTAGACGTAGGTCATGAGTCAAAAAATCTAAGCTAGTGACTCCTCTAGAGTTGTGAGTACTGTACACAGATGGCGCTGATGGCTTCCCATCAGATGATCCATATAATATGGTAGATAGCTAATTTTTATTTTAACGCGCGTAAGGTAGATTACTTTAAAGCGTTTTTTATTTAATTACACAAACAAATATAATAATTTGAAATATCGTAACGACCTCTCGCTCCTAAACTTAACTCCATTTTATCTAACTACTACTAGCACCCCGCCCCGGCTTCGCACGGATGCAAGATGCATGTATTATACTTAGAAACCTTTCTTAAGAATAACTCTATCTATTTAAAAAATCCACATCATAATCCGTTGCGTAGTTTTAAAGATCTGAGCATACATAGAGACAGACAGACGGCGGATAGCGACTTTGTTTTATATTATGTATTGATTGTACGAGAAAAAAATACGTGTCTAATGTTTTTTCATGACCTAACTGACGGACTAATTAAATTTTTAATATTCATACCCTGTCATCATCCCTATTACACTTCCGCCTCTTCCATAAAAATAGTTACGTTAACATTAATCAATTATTACTAATGATTACACAACGATTAGTGATTAATTAACATACATACATAAGTAGGTAATCCAATCCAAGGCTAGTAAGCAATTCTAATATTAATTAGGTACCTCCATGATAAGGTTTTTCCAGATTTTACCTCATATTTGCTCAGTTGTAAGTGGTTTAATGTAAAGATAAAAACTCTGTTTAAAAACTCAATTGTTAGCTATATACGTGCTCTACCTCTATAATAATAATAGCATATCGCCTTCTATTTCCAATTAAGGCAGGCAGAAGTGTACATTTTTAAAAAGCCATTTCATTCATTTTCATTATACCGGGCACAATTCCGGACCCCGTGTTAATAGTGACAACTTAAAAAAACTCTGTAATACTTTGCCCGACCCGGGATCTGAAGACTGAACCCGAGATCCCTTGCCCGGCAACCTCTCGGTACCAATCGAGGCAGTTAACTACCACTTTTCGCAAATATAATTTCTTAATTTTGGATCATGCGTAAGCGGTGCAAGTCATTTGTGAATAAAATCTATCTGTCGAGTCAGCAATCTAACGTAAAATATGATTGGAGTTAAAAATTTCATACAGAATTCAACCATGTTCCTTTCCTATCAAGTTTCATTTTTACAACAACTCTATAGTGTGATCTATCTCCGTGCCAAAATTCATAAAATTTGGTAATGCAGTTTAGGCGATAAAGTTCTTAAAACAAATGAACTGTATGTTTGAGATACATGTAGTATTTGTATTTATTTGTAAACAAATAGTACTTTGATGTTCCCAAAGGGACTTTCACTGTTGCGTTATAAACAACTAAATGTCAGATTTGCCCAATCCCCGCGTCGAACGCACGACCCCTAGGTCAGATTACAGCAAAGAGGAAGCTTACATTAGCGTTGATGATAAAGTATCTTAATATTAGATACCTTGGTTTTCTATTATTGGCGCCGACCATGGGGTAAAAATATGTATATGGAAAATAGAAGACACTATAATACACCATTAATATTTTGAAACATTAATAGCATTAAAAATGTAAATATTTGATATTCGTCATTTGTTTGAAGAGGTGCAGTCTAACATAATAATGTCAATGACCTAGATATTTACCTACTTTGTATGTAATGAAGTGTGTACCTAGATAGCAAGTTTTATTAAACTAAACATCATTAACAAAGAATTAAAAATATGTATTATTCATTATACCAAAACAGCTTGCCACAAGGAGTAAGTACGTTTAATGTATAAGGTAAAACAAATAAAGACACAATTTTTTGTTTTAAAAAATCATTGGCATACGCACATGAGACACTAGACGTAGATTTGTAGCCACTTTTCGCATCGCATGTGCCACCCGACGAGAAATATCTCTGCGACAATAATATGGCGTGATTTTTTGATAATGTACTATGAGTTCGCATGCGCTTTCAAAGTTTCCTTTTTTCAGTAGTAGTAGTATTATTTCTTTGTAAGGCTATTGTCTGCTTTGTAAGGTATTAAGTACCATATTATATTACTAAATCAGAACCGTTTTGTTTAGGGCGGCGCTTTGATTGCCCGTCTCCAGACCATCAAAACGCATACTCGTATCGATTACGTATAACATATACTAACTCTTTGATTGGTCGGCTCCAATAATCTAACCAATCAGATAGTCGAAAGCAGTCTTATTTCAATATCGTTGAGCGTAAAACAAATTTGTACTAAACCCCTCAAAGTACGAATAGGTACGTACTGCTCTACTTAAAAATGGTTGAAGTAATGGCTATCACTCACAAAAAAATCCTTCTACGTCTTTAGATATAACTTGATTCTTATAGCCATATAAATAAATACAACATAATGTCGTTAGAAGGTTTAAGATAACGCTATTTTTATGGTAAACAAATATTGAGGAACGTAAACCGGTTTTTCTAGAGATTTTTTTAAATATATAGCTACGAATTAAAACATTTTATTAAACGAAGAGTTTATTTCGGGTCTGGGTGTCATGTGTCTGTGAAGATGTATATATGTATGTTTGTAAACGCACTCACGATACAGGAGAAAACCTTAAAGTGGGGCAACGGTTTTTTAAAAAAACAAAAAAGTAGACTTTTGTTTAATTATGATAATTACTGTTTGTGGCTACTTCCAAGACAGGACACAAAATACGAATTGATACACAAGCTCATGTCACATAACATACACAATAACCTCACGCTGGTCCCCCAGGCAATAGGCAGACTATGGAACGCCAATTGCTACGATTCTTACATACGTCTTTCGCTTCCTCAACGGTCATTTATTTATTTATTCATAAACAAATTTACATTTGTGTTGAATACGGTTTTAAACCAAAATTAAAAATAATCACATAAAAATCAAATAAAAACTTCATTTAACTTACTAATTATTTCAAAACAACATACGAGTAATTTAATTACATGTCAACAAATAATTTAAATGTGTCAGATTGGAATACTATATATAAAATAAGTCACTAGTATAATCTCAATTTTAGTATCAACTATGTTTATCTTTCAGAAACTCCTCAATGCTGTAATAACATTTCCTCAATAACAATGTCTTTAATTTTCTCTTAAACTCATTTAGATTAGTGGAGCTTTTCAATTGTAGAGGTACAGGCAGCTTATTGTAGATATTTACTGATTGCACTCTTGAAGCATGTTTAACGACATTAAGTTTAGGCTGTATGGAATTCGATAGGTCCTTTCTTCGAGTATTTACTCTAATTTGTCTCTGATCCTCAGTTTCGAACTTATGGATACTTTTAATGAAATGACTGAGCAACACCAAGATATAAAGGCACGGTACTGTGAGAATTTGGAGTTTTTTAAAATGATCTCTACAAGACTGTGTTTGTTCTATGCGAAGCATAGTTCTCAAGGCTCTTTTCTGCATAACGAAAGCAGCATTAATGTTATAATGGTAACTGTTATCCCAGAACTTTATGCTATATCTAAGTCTATACTCTATAAGTGCAAAATAAACCATTCTGAGGTGAGAAATGGTTAGTTCATCCCTTAGACTGCTAAGAGCATAACAAGCACCACTCATAGTGTTTGTGACCACTTCCAATTTAAAAGTGCATCTATCTGTACCCCCAAAAATCTTACATTGTCTACAATATCTACCTGATTCCCCAATAGATGTACTTTGACGGTATCCTTGTTCTTTGCTGTTGATTTGAATAATAAACATTGCGTCTTTTTTAAATTTAGTTTTAGATTATTCACAGTGAACCACTTTTCAAGAGCACATAAGATATAGTTAATTTTTTTTCTAAATGTTGGATATTGTCACTAGCTATAATAGCGCTTGTGTCATCGGCAAACACCACCAGTTCAGTATCATCTGATATACTTTTCATATAAGCTATCAGATCATTAATAAATATTATAAAAAACACAGGGCCCAAGACTGATCCTTGTGGTACACCTTTATTTATTGTAACCGTGTCCGATTTGTGTACCTTATTAAGACATCATAATGTCTTATCATGCATTTGAGTTTTAATTAACAAAATTTTTAGAGGCCAATTTTTGCCATTTCAATTTACCCGCTAAATTAATGCCATTAAAGACGTTCGATAAAAGATTTACGGCTTTTTATAGTAGCTACACATCGGCATATCCAACTCGTATTTTTTGAGGTGTGAATATAATACCTTGAATTTGTCAAGAGTCTGAGCACTGACGAATTAAAAACCACCCCGTTCCTACAACTTTAATAGACTAGTTTTCTGCCTGCCACTTCGTAGGTGTGGTAAGGACGTTATTATAATTAATTCACACATAATTACCTCTATAAATCTTCCTCTTGAATCCATTAAAGATCTATCTATTAAAAACCCACATCAAAATCAAATGCGCAATTTGTAATAGATAGGATCGGATAGAGGAAAGCCATAAGAAAAGCCCTTTTTGTTTTTATACTACCTATGTAATGATTTCGATCGTTATTATACTGGATCATAAAGTTGATTATCCTTTGAAGATTTATTTATTTTATAGTAGATTTAGTATCTAATGGCGTCAATATTAAAAAAACATCGTTATTTTCTGAGAAGCAAATTAATCTATCGGCTTTTTTATGGGTTTCAATCGTTATTTTTATATAACTGGCTATTTATTTTTAAAGAGGCCTTGAACCATCACCATATATCTATAAGTTTGAAATCGCCAACCCGCATTGAGCAAGCGTGGTAATTAATGCCAAACCTTCTCCATGTGAGAATAGGTATTTGGTCAGCAGTGGCCCTTATAGATTGTTGATGATGCTGATGATGCTGATGATGCTCCTGGAAATCCCAGAAGAACGGGAACTATGCGTTAAAATGCCGGGTCGAAGATTGTTGAAAAAAATGGGGGCTCTTACCTTTTAAACCATTGAACCTATTTGGTGAAATTAGTTACAGCAATAGTTTGAGACTCGAGAAAGGACATCTAAAAGTTTTCAACCCGAAAATCCTACGAGACCGGACACCATGCGTTAAAATCCCGACACTGTGTACTCTGTATGTTTTAAATTACTATATCCATTGAATTGAAATTCGGTACAATATTGATTTACAAACATAGAATATGTAGTTTTTATCACTGAAACCTCACGAGTCGGGCACTGTAAGTACGGGTAAGTACGGGTAAAACCGCTGTCAGTGGGGTTGTTTAAGTATTATATTGTATTATTTAAAATAAATTCATTTACGATAAATATAACCTAAGTACTGAATATATTCTGGTGACATTTATTACAATCGTACAGCCGTAGAAATACCTTGGCAAAGACTTATTCAAAAACCCAATTTCAACCAGAAGCCATTATTTTACGTGGATGAAGTTACGGGTAACAGCTAGTATTTCTCTAAAGAGGCTTATCGTTCATTAGAATTTTTTTTTTGTCTGTGGTTAACACTAATAACTACAAAATACCCCCCCCCCTCTCTTAACGCCGGCACTGGAATTACTGATACGAATTTCATAATTATTTTTGCGTTGGATAATTCATTTTAAATGAAGTAGAATACTTCTTTGGCATACCTTGATGTGCGATGTCTTCTTATTGAGAAAACCTAGACTTTTATGACATGAATCTAGGTAATCTAGACTTGTTGCGGTGTTGTGATGATTGTATCCAATCATCGTAATGATGTCTGTACATGCAATGAACAGATTGTGCATCGTGTTATGTAAACTGTATTTCATTAGTAGGTAAGATTTGCAAGACTCATTCTATGTAAAAAAGTCAAGTAATTGCGTTTAAGATGTTAAGGTTTTATGATTTTTTCACTTTTATTTTTCTTATGTCGGTAGGTGTATATAAGGTAATATGTATTAATAGAATTTTTAGTTGTAAATATTTAAGCCATATCTACTTATTATTTAGTCTATATTTTGTCTATCTATATCTATAAAAAATAAAAATAACTGCAGAAGTGTAAATTTTGTACATTGAAAATATTCTGGGTATGACTAGACAGACACCGAAGCCAAAAATGTGACTAAATACACTTCGTCCGTCTGTATCATCACACAAAAACTATCAGTCCGATTACGATGAATCACTGGCTACTTTTTATCCCGAAAAGTATGTAGGTACTTTCTATTGTACCTAAATGTTTACGTTTTGTTTTTATTCTTTTCTTGGGTGAAAATAATTTGTTTCTTTTAAAAAAATTAAATTAAAAACTATTAACGCGAGTAGGCCGACCTCACGATTATTTTTTACAAACGTTGAATGAACATTCAATCCAGTATTGTACTTATGATATCACCATTTACACTCACAGAATCCCAATAGTTACCACAAACATCGATTAAAACTATAATAATTCCGGTAAAATAAATAAGATCATTTTATATGGTGTTTCTAACAAAGAAATAAGAAAGACAACAATGATAATAAGGGACAGCCATAACACACGGCAAATCTTCACTTACTTTAAACTAATAGTGTCGATAGACGTTGTCATTGTGATGTAAATGAAAGTGCGCGCGCGCGTTTGTAGCGGCTAATATCAGAGAACTGAAGAGAACCTCCGTCCGCGTCGCCAGTTAGAAGTTGGTATTGCTACGTACAATCCCCGCCTTTTAATTTTAAACTGTGATACACCGCGGGGACACCGGTGTCCGCACACCTATTGTTCTTTAATTGCGTCTATAATGACGGTACTCAAAGGGGGAAAAATCATCGAATGACTGCTCCTGCCTGGGTGAGGCGGGAGGGAGTGTCAGACTCTTACTGACTAAAAACCACCCCGTTCCTTCTCCTGCACGTTGAGCCGGAGCCCCGGTAACCAGTTAGGTTCTCCGCGACGCGACGTTAGGTTTTCCGCGACGCGATCCCCGCCTACGGGGCTATTATTTTTTTCATGTTTATTTTTTTGTGAAATGTGTCAATTTAAATGTGGAATATTCTTTTACAAATTATCCATAGTCATCGTTATATATCTGTTTGATAAATAATGAAAATGGTGGATATGTATACAAAACAGTATACGCGATTTTATTTGCAACTCTGGCTGAGCACCGAATAGTGGACCCTGTCTGTAGTTGCTTAATGGCTCATTGCTCTGCGAGACAGGGTGCGCGCAGGTCGTGCCGTACGCTTGCCGGTCGTGATGCGTTCGTTTACGGTGTACGGAGATCAGCGTGTACTCCGCGAGTCCCAGAGCGTCTCCTACGGCGGCCTGCGATCCGCCTCCTCCTTAACAATCATGATTGTTTTGCCATGATGACCAGATTAAAGAAAGAAATCATTTATTTGACGCAGTGTAAAATCTAAAAAATATAAATAAATAAAAAACACAGTAGGTAGTACAAAAATATATGTAAATTAAATTTGAACTATCCAATAAAAACAAGATGTAAGCAGCATTATGATGCGGTCAGAGCTGGCTTTCGCCAAATCTACACGCATCGTGACATTTTTTTATTAACATTTACAATTTATATACAAAGTTCAATTATTCGTATCGTCATCCTGTTCTTGGAGCTAAACAGTGACCTGATGCTGGTCATATGCAATGTACTGAATGTCTCTCTTGTCCTCTCTCACGTAGACCACGTTGTGAACCAGAAACAGCAGGTAGATATTCAGCCCTGAAAAAGTAAGATAAATCGGCATTGTCAGATATTTCAAATTTTCTTTCAGCTGGATAAGGAACTACACATTTAACAGAGACTGGGCAGCAGCGCTTTCATTTAAAGATGAACCTTTCCCAACCAAGTTATTCAACGACTGCCTCGTTGGTCGAATGCCGGGCAAGGAGTCTCGGGTCCCATTCCCGGGTCGGGCAAAGTATTACTGGGCCTTTTAAAAAAATCTCAGTAGTAGCACGGAGTCTGGAAATATGCCCGGTATATGGCAATAGGCTCACCCCCTACTACATGGGAGTCATAACATAAATAGTGAAAAGTGGGTGTTACTTCTGTGTGCACCTCTGCCTATCCCTTCGGGGATAAAAGGCGTTATGTTATGTGTTATTTAACGTAGAGGTGTAGATTCTTAATCGATGTAGTCGAGGCCCGAATTCACCAGTGAATTGTATTTTCATGGGCTATTTGTATTCAGACTAATTTACTGAGCAAACAGATTTTTAGAGAATTTCGAAATTGAAATTCGTCGATCTAAACGAAGGGTTATCTAATCTAATACCTTTAAGCAAGCAATTCTTGTATAGTATATGCATTAAAAAAAGACTGCCTCGTTGGCCGAGTGGTCGCAAGTGCGACTGCCGGGCAAGGGGTCTCGGGTTCGATTCCCGGGTCGGGCAAAGTATTACTGGGTTTTAAAAAATTCTCAGTAGTAGCACGGAATCTGGAACTATGCCCAGTATATGGCAATAGGTTCACCCCCTATTACATGGGATTCCATAAATAGTGAAAAGTGGGTGTTACATTGTACAGTGGCATAATGTGCACCTCTGCCTCCCTTCGGGGATAAAAGGCGTGATGTTATGTTATGCATTAACAATCTCCAAAAGAGCTTCAACGGTTGTCTTGTTTGTATCTATGGGCTTTCGGGGACGGTAAATCGACCTAGCTAGGTTTCTTTTCAGAAAATATGGTTTATTGAAAAGAGACATCGAACTATACTCGGTCATCAAGACACTATTTTATTTTATTTTTTACAAGACAATTAATAAATATTATTTTGTCATAGGAAACAACTATAATGAGCACGTACCTACATAGAATACGTAGACAGCATTCTTTCTATGTGCTGTATAATCGTAAAACGGCAGGTCAGCAAGCAACGTCATCAACTGTGAAATCGTCGCGAAGTAGAAGTATATCTTCAGAAGCAATTTGTTTTTCTGTAATAGAAAGCAGAAGTAAACTAAATAATATTTACTAACAAGTAATAAATTATAAATGTTTTTTATGTACCTACTAGCTGACCCAACAAACTTCGTACCGCTCAATAATCAAGAAATATCTCTATTTTTCTTACATTAGAACCTTATTTAAATAATAATAAATACAACAAAAAATAATTAGTTAAATCGGTCCAGCCATTCACGGGTGATGCCGTGACCAAGGGCAAAAGGGATTCATTTTTATGTATATAGATTTACACTTCTGCAGTATTATTATTATCAGATGGTTATCAAGACTAAGACTGTTTACCAAATATATGTTGTCAGGGGTTATATAAATTTTCAATTCCTTAAGACTCAAACAAAGAAACGAGGCAAGTTAAATAAAACCATTAAAAAAAATTGATGCAGTTTTCATAGCGCCTGACATTTCTGTCATAGCTATTATGCTTCTCAACCTATGATTTGTTACTAAGACCTAATAGTACGCTGTACATTTTTAAGACTGAATGACTACCTTTAAAGATTGTTTTTAATTAGCCTTTAACTGTTTAGATTAATTGAATTATTGTTCAGTGTTTAGGTGTTCCTCAGGGCACCAGGCAACTTGTCAAAAGCTTTCGACTCACCCTATGTGCTCCGATTAGCAAGACCACTGTTAGAACAATGTCTGCTAATGCTGCAGCCACTATCACTGGAAGGTGCACTGCTGGGTCACTATATCGCATCTCTCCTCGAGGCTTGTCACTCGTCAGCTCATCCACCATCTCATACATCAGCATTGGAAAGGCCACAAGGGCGAGAGTCTGAGAAAACCAACAGGATGAACATTAAAATAAATAAAAAATAGTATGTGTGATCAATAGTTATTTCTATAAAAAATCAGAATCATTCAATAGAATTATCCAGCAGTTAAATAAATTGTAAATAGTGAGCAATGTTTTATACTTTTGATTCATTAGGTCAATACTATAAATTAATTAATGTCTATGGAAAAAAGGAAGGTGAAAACTTTGCCCTGTTACAACATGGCTAAACTAAGTGTTGTGAAAAATATGCACTGTAAACGTATATTTAATTGAAGCCGAAGAGGTTTATATCTAGCAGTGATTCTCTATAAGCTGATGATGATGATGGCGAGGAAGAAGCGTATTTTGAGTGTAACTACAAGGCTTCTATTAAGATAATACTTGCATTACTCTTTTGCAAAATAGTAAGAATTCGGCAAAATTTGTTCTGAATTCCTTATGAAGCAATCTACAAAGAAATTCTTGTTTTTTGAAGAACTGTATGAATTAACGAGTGCTAAATAATAATTAGCATGAAAACAGTAACTCAATAACTACACTTCTAGGTCTGATAATTACAGTGACCTGTTTAAACATTCTGTCCAAATCAGTTATCTAATGGCAAGAGGCTTAAGAAAATTTGGCAAAGCCAGCAAGTCAAAAGGAAATCGTATCTTATTTAAAAGGTAATAAGTTCTACTGTTCTACTGTCAACATTAAAATAATTTTGACTTATCAACTTACAAGATCGGCATATCCAAAAACAGCTATACCTACGTATGTAGGAATACAAAAACAACACTTCCTTACTACTGGTATCTTAGGACACTTGAAATCGCAGAGTTTCTTCATTTTTAGTACACTTTACAAACATTTCATATCAAGCCTTGTGTCTGACTGGATCCAAGCGAGCGGATAAGACATCCAAAATTGCATCCTCTCAACAGTCCTTTATAAGATATTTCCGCTACTTAAAGATATATTCATTGTCACTTGTCATAGTATTTTGTTGCTATCCATTGCTGTTTTATATTGAACTTGTATCTTTACATGAATGTGTTAGACTTCAGTGGATGTTTTAAAATTAATCTCTTTGAACGTGTCGTTGTTTTTATGTTGCTTGGTAGAGAGTTTTGAATAGATACCTTGGTTTTCATTAATTTATAAATTAATCTTGCGTTGCATTGCATGAGTCAAGTTTATAACTTATATTTCTTCTGAAGCATGAAACTTTAATGTAAGCTTATCAATAATATTATGTGTTTGCTCAGGACAAATCATGGGCCAAATATAAATAATAATTCATCAACTTATGGCGCCATCTAGTTTGCTGCTTAGGAATAAACACTATATTTTTTTTATATCTCTTATCAAACCAAAATAATAAATGAGTTTCAGTTGTGGCCCGAAACTTGGCGGGTACCCTCGAACAATTACGTGAGTAATACGTATAATCCTATTAACTCATTTAATTTCTTAAAAATATGAGTGACATTCGCTGACTCTATAGCGAGTGTGTAACCTCTAAATATAAATAATGAATGAATGCACAAAACCAAAATTTTCTGCACTAATGAAATCAACGATATCTGCGAAGGAAGAGTCGTTCAAGCTTGCAGTACCGTGTACTCGCTTCCACAACGAGACGCCTAAACAAGATAATAATACCTTAGGGCTGGCAGTCTAAACTTTTATCTTTAAAAATGTAGTGGCACATTAAGATAGTCTCGTGTGTTGTAGGTGCGATTACAGACATACAAATCAGATTCAGACAGGACTTTGTGGATCACACAAAGTTATCCACAAAGTCAAAGTCCTGTGGAAATGCCTCCAAACGAAAGCGACATCATTGCGCTTTGGTTTTAGGATCATAGCGAGGCTGCTGGCATTTGCTACGCTTAGCTACTCGCTCTGTGGAGACCTGCCTCTGCCTTTTGACAAACAAAGTTATTATATCCACTTTATTTATAGTTCTAGCCACGCTCATGGTCATTCTGTGACACACGACGCGGCGACTGTTGCGCAATATAATTATGAATGCAGCTTGTTGACGATATTTAGAGTTCCTGTAAAAAGCTGAATATAGCTGCTAAAGACTGATAGTGCCAGAATGTTGTTTAACTTTATGGCTCTGATCCATTGATCTCTAGTTGCTATATACACTTATTAGGTTACGATGGGACTGACAAACGCTGTGCGATATAAAAGTCCCTAAAATTAAAAAGGAAATAATGAAATACTGCTAAAGAACACCCTCAATGACAATCCTTGTGTGCAACTTTTATAATATATTATTTGCAATCAAAACCAAAAGTTTGCAAAAAAAGTAATAAAACAGTATCACATAAGCGCAGCAATAGACATTAAAAAAATATATTTATATTTACAATAGTTCGTTGTATGTGACGGCGCCGCCGTCATTATTTTGTAAACTACGAATGTAATGGGCGAGCAGTGAACAAACAACTGACCGACGTCACTTCAACCCCACCACCGAGTGATATATAAAGCAGCGCAAGCTCGAGTCAGTCGTTCGTCGATCGTTGCCCAGTTCACACGTTACGCAATCGCTGAGTAATTTTATTGTGCACTGTAAACGTTACTTTAATTACGAAGATTTAATTGTTTTATTACTGCATAAACATACCTCTACCGATATATATGACGAAGAGGGTTCTCGCTTGACATCGCCCACACCATCCTTCCGACATATGTATTCTGTTATTTTATAAATTATATTAGATACTCTTAAGTTGTCAACTTATTGCACCGACCACGCTCACACTGCATCACCTAAAGATTGGCTAGTAAGAATGCCTATGGCATTAAGCCCGCCTATGTCATCTTGTTGCATAAAGTTAAATAAATAAAAAAATAAATAGACGAATATTGCCAACCCTGATATCAGTCCAGCTAATTCAGTCGCCATTCTGCGCTGTGGCCCACAACGTTGCATTTAGAAGTAGCGCCATTATTCTATAAAAGGACCATGTTTATTTGTATGTGTTTGTGATCATATCGTGACAATGTTGATAGAAATACCGGAGCTAAGGCGATGCTGCTGCTGCCTGCCTTTACGACGTGGCATCCTTATATTTGGATACATAAGCTTGGTAAGTACTTCTTTACATACGTTTATTGGTCTTGTCTCTTCTTTTACTTCGATATATTCAAAAAACTTTATTCTAACTTTTAAAACAAATAAAGTGTTACGAATATTTTTTGAACTGATTAAATTTTATCCTGATTTAGCGTACGGTTTCAGTATTAGTGATAAATGCGATTCTGTATTCCCTGGAAAGCTGAAAAGACTTACAAAGATATTTATTTTGTTGATACTTGATACGATTTCATGAATCCTGTTTAGTCACTTTATCTTCGCCTTTGTGCTGTAATTATAGATTGCCACCAAATCACATTGTACCGTAGGTTCTCAGGAAAACATTAATATTTCATGAAGATTCGTCGTTCAACTTTTCTAAATGACATTGCTGTTATTTTTAACTAAAAATCTCGAGTGACACACGTGAATATACTTAGTATATCTTTCTCATCCTCATCCTCATCCTCCAGCAGCGTGCGCAACATTGCCGCGACTGAGCACGCAGCTCATGAGGAAGAACCACTCAGTGGTTCGAAACTAGTAGAGCTTTTCTCAGTATATTTTAGCTGTTTTTATTATTTTCATATAGGATCTAATTAGGACTGCCTCGTTGGCCGAGTAGTCGCAAGTGCGACTGCTGGGCAAGGGGTCTCGGGTTCGATTCCCGGGTCGGGCAAAGTATTACTGGGTTTTTAAAATTCTCAGTAGTAGCACGGAGTCTGGAAATGTGCCCGGTATATGGCAATAGGCTCACCCCCTATTACATGGGACTCATAACAACTAGTGAAAAGTGGGTGTTACATTGTACTGTGGTAGAATGTGCACCTCTGCCTATCTTTTCGGGGATAAAAGGCGTGATGTTATGTTATGATCTAATTAACAAGCCTATTTAATTGTTAATCCTCTGTTTTCAGTTTCTGACAATATTATTCGGAACCCTGCAGATAGTACTATGTGTGTTCTACCACAATATGAAGAGTTCGTTCGCGACCACTGCGGCTCTGTATCGGGGGGTGATCATGGAAGTACAACTTTGCATCGTGTTCTTACTGTATACCCTGGACATAGTGTTCCACATCGTCCTCATTGTTGGTGCTCATATGGTTTGTTTAATTTTGTTATACGTTGATATACCATCCAAACATTGCATTAGTACTGCTTATTTTTTATTCCCAATTATTTTTGGACTATGATACAGAAACAACATAACATCACGCCTTTTATCCCCGAAGGGGTAGGCAGAGGTGCACATTCTACCACAGTACAATGTAACACCCACTTTTCACTAGTTGTTATGAGTCCCATGTAATAGGGGGTGAGCCTATTGCCATATACCGGGCACATTTCCAGACTCCGTGCTACTACTGAGAATTTTAAAAACCCAGTAATACTTTGTGATAATGATACAGAAACTTTAACCAAAATTCTTAAGACGAGCATTTTCTAACATTGTACTTCATTTACGCCATCTAGTGAGCATACGGAACCTTATTATCTATTATTACGAGTTGCATGTAATAGAGGACAAACTCATTACGATAATCGGACACAATGAGGTTTATCGAAAAGCCCAGCAAATGGTTCAAACATAGCGTATTTAAACATCCAATGGCTTGACCTTAACATTTGTTAATTTTTTGGTAGGCAAAAGACTATAATTCGGGTAACAGGGTGTCAAGTAGCAGTGTTGAAGGTATACTGGTACGCGAGTCCCCATTCTAATTCCTCTTCTTCATTGATGGGAATTTTGTACACAATATTAAGGCTGCAGTAATAAGTAAGCGGTGCATTATACATTTTACAGAAGAGACGTCGTCTACTGCGAATCTATTACTACTATGAGCTGACGACGATGGTGGCTACCTTTGTAGTGGTACTGATCACATACATCGACCTCGACAGATACCCGCGGTGGAACTTCATCCTCACAGAGTTCTCTCTGGCTTTTACTGGATTCGGTGAGTTCTTGTTGACGTAGTTTTAAGGGGGTTAAATCATCCAAGGACTTCTCTATACTAAGTGAGGTGGGAGGGAGTGTCAAACTCTTACTGACTTTTTCGAGCGGGAGATCCGGTAGTCTGCTAGGTCGTCTGCAGCTCTTGTTGTACGTAACTCAGCATAGAGAAGGGAACACAAATAAATATTCAGAGATAAGTACTTATCGGTGACATGATCTGCTGTGTTAAGGGATGTCAGGTTTCAATTGTCCATATGTAAGTATCGCATTCATGACGTACATTTTTTAAAAATAAATGCCAAGAATTTCGTAATTGTAGAAAACACAGGAAAAACCCCGTGTGTACAAAATCTTATATTTTTAGAACTTAAAAACACACTGTTATGTCTGATCTTTCAAACTAGCTAATGCCCGTGACTTCGCCCGCGTAGAATATCATTCCTGTTTTATCCCATGGGAGCATTTAATCGGGATAAAAAGTATCCTATCACTGAACTGACTTAGCCCATACCCATACCAGTGATATAACTGTCAAGGTATTTGCCAGTATTCGCCAAAATAAAACATCAAAAAAATAAGGGAATAAATTGGATGATTGAAAAAACGAACGTCGTGACATACAACAACGTCACGTCTTTAAATCGATCTGATGATGACGATGATGATATTGAGGCCCATGTAATAGAAATGCTAAATACACCAGGCCGAATTTCAGACCCCGTACTATTACTGAGAATTTTAGGAAAACCGAAAGTAACTGAAAACTTAAGATTAAAATTAATTATAAGAAAAACAAAAACAACTATTTACATAAAGCATCGAAAAATCCGTCCGCATCGACGTCAGTGGGGAAAGTACCCAGAAAACTGGCAGCATTGCCACGTTGTATTGCAATGAAAAAAAACTCTGGCCGAGAAAAAGACCAATCTGTCTGATCTGTCACTTGACTAACAAGAGAGTTTTACAGTTAATATCTTGACTGACCTTATATATAGATTATATTATATATAGAAAAAATAGAAAATACATTGTGTCTCGCGTGAATCTACATTCCGGCAAATCAAGGTTTATGAGATTGAAACGTTACCGCTGCGTTCGGGCGCTCTGACGGCTTTTTTTTAAAGGGCGAAAAATCATCGAATGACTTCTCCTGCTTGGGTGAGGCGGGAGGGATTGTCAGACTCTTATTGACTAAAAACTACCCAGTTCCTACTCCTGTACTTCAAATCGAAGCTCCAGCAAGCCAGTTAAGTCCTCCGTGGCTCGCTTAGCACCAATTTTCCGCATTCGGCACTCTGATTGGCCTGCTCCAAACGAAACAACCAATCGGTAAAATTTGAAACTCGTTAAACGTAAAAAAAAATTTATAAGCCCCAAGATATCTACGCAACCAACTAATCGAGTCAGCTAACCTAACAAACAATTTCACAGTGTTACAGGTGTACCTCGTGCTCCTTGTCCGAAGCGAGCTGAACAAGGACCGGTACCAGGAAGGCATATCCAGCTACATCAACCACGTTGCTGAGGTCTTCATAGACCCCCCACTCAGGCGACAATGGAGAACTGATCTCTAGATATAACAAACTTATAGATAACTAGCTGTTGCCCGCGACTTCGTACGCGTAGAATAATGTTCAAGTAAGATTTATTGTGAAATGATTTATCGTAGTTTCAAGAAATAAATAATCCCGCAGGGATCTTACCAGTACAGCGCCCGTACCCGTAAGGTTTGAGTAATAAAAACTATTCTATTGACTACTGTTGTACCGAATTTCTCCAAAATAAGTTCAGTGGTTAAGAGATAGAGAGTCCTGGGGCTTTAACGCATAGTTCCCGTTCCTGTGGGACTTCTGTGATAAAAACTATCGTAGGTACGTTTCCCAGGTCTCAAATCATCGTTTTACCGAATGTAATTAAAAAAGATTCAATGATTCTAGATGAATCTTTCTCAATTTGTTTCTTTTTGAAGCCATTGAAATGGCTAAGAAGATTTATACAAACTCTCATTCCCTATTTTATCCCTATAGGGGTGGAATTTATCAAAATCCTTCTTAGGGGATACCTATGTTATAGTAAGTTTATACATGCAAAGTCTCAGCCCGATCGGTATAAAACTGAAAAAGTATCATACAATCTTTCACCCCCTACATTACCCCATTGGGGTGGAAATGTTTAAAATCCTTTTGTGGGGATGCCTACGTCATAACATCTACCTGCACGTCGAATTTCAACCCATTTTATTTACCTCCATGGGGGGAAATTATCAAAATCCTTTCTTAGCGGATGCCTACGTCATAACATCTACCTGCATTCCAAATTTCAGCCCGATCTGTCCAGTGGTTTGCGCTGTGTGTTAATAGATCACTATGTCAGTAGATTGTAATTTTTATAAATAAATAAATTGTAGAATTTTCTGCGATTTACAACTATGACATACCTTTTATTTAGGTGTCGTGAAGGGGAAACTCCGTATCATAGATACAAATAGACTCACACATTTGAAAGAAATCCAAGATTTGTGGACACACATTTATTGTCAACTTACAACTGTAGAATAATGTAAAGTAACTTTGTACAAGAGCTAAAATCAGTAACTTACAAAAATAACATATTATTTTTCTAATAATTACCTAAGTATCTATTATTATCTATCTAGTATTAAGTATCTATTAATTCATAAAATGTGACGTCATAATGTTGACTGTTCGAACATGCCACTCAGCATTAAGTTCACCATCGTATGTTATACAGAAGTGTAAATAAATAAGTAAATAATAGTTCACACTGTCGTGGTTTTTGAGTCTTCATTGTAACTGTATTTCAGTATCAGTTTCTTGACTAGACGCAGCAGCAGAATTTCAAGACCTGTAAAGAGAATAAAGAAAATTATGTTTAAAGACCCACAACTTTTTAAACAACTCAAATAAAGGAGTCTCTCTGTATGAATATATATTTGTGCGTGATAATTTCGCGGTTGGCTGAACAAATTTTGATGTGTTATTCAGTAGAGTATTTGATAAACTTAGGAAAAGGTTTTAGTATATTCGTCGACTTAAGAGGGTGTGGTATTTGGTTTTTTTTTAAGTAGTTTTTTATGGGATGAAAACGATAAGCGACCAAAGTGTTGAGTGAAAACTATCATATTTCTCTTCTCCTCTAATGATATCTTTGTTTTATTCTTTCTTTCTTTGCGGGAACCAAAACAGTTATTCATGTCCCTGGGACGCGCCCTTTGACGCCTACGACTTCAGTGTTCCGGTGTTTTCATGGTTGTATTTACTGTAGGTCCTGGCTTACAGGAGTTGCAGCGGTTTTGGTAGGTCGTGGTGGACTTGTGCCATCAAATAATAGAGAAATCACAAGTGTTGCTGGACTTTTGGTTGTTTAAGTTACAGATAATTATGAAGATTGAGCATAAGGAGGTGAGCATTGGTTCTTCGGTAACCTTACACACACGGCCCTCCTGTGCTGAAGCATGGCTATCCCATACTCACTTTACTACATACTAGGTTTAATATAAAGTAATATCCTTCCTATACTTACAAATATCAATAACAGCTGCCGATCCGAACACTAATGCATCGGGTATACCAAAGACGTCGCCAAAATCAACGAAATGATAGGTGATGTAGTTTTCTAGCAGGTAATGTGAATGTTTGTATTCCACGAAGAAGCTGATGGTCACTGCTCCGATGTACAGCATCAGAGTCAGGATGCAGTAACGATAGTAAACGTCATACAGCTTTGCACTTTTCTGGAAAATAAGAAATTGATGATATTAGTTCCATACGTACAATAGGCTCACCCCCTATTACATGGGACTCATAACATAAATTGTGAAAAGTGGGTGTTACTTCTGTGTGCACCTCTGCCTACCCCTTCGGGGATAAAAGGCGTGATGTTATGTATGTATGTAGTTCCATACGTATCTCTAGCAATGACTAGCATATCTGATGCCTTAGGAAATCTCAAGATCTAGAAGAGATTTTTTTATGTAATAGAGGGCTAATGAGCAGATGGATCTCCTAATGGCAAGCCGTCAGCGAAATACACCCAGCCTATGCACACACATAATATCAGAGAAATCACAGGTACGTTGCTTGGATCCAGACCAAAAACATGGTTAGAGCATCCTTAAAATTTTGGATGACAATTAACCTAAATGGCCTGCTAAGATTGGGATAACAGTCTTAAGAAGTAGGCTGTTAGAAGGCTCTTTTTATGAGTTAACATTAAAGCTGATGATGATGCCACCAGCTACACATCACATCAACAGCCTATAAATGCCCACTGCTGAGCAAAGCCTCTTTTCACACGGAGAAGATTTGAGTGTTAATCACCACGCTTGCTCAATGGGGGTTGGCAATAATAATTAGAAAAATTATAAGCCCAGGTTTCCTTACGATGTTTTCCTTCATCGTTTGTCAGCGGTATCTAATAATTAATCTTAGAAAGTACATATGACTCGGAAAACGTCACATTGGTACTTGCCGTTGGTAGGTTTCGAATCCGCACCCTCATGCATGGGAAGCAGGCGTCTTAAACCTCCGAGCCACTGCGACATTTTAGGCACCTGCCAGCAGCCAGCGACATTGAGCCTATATCTACTTAAAATTATGTTTATTTGTCAATTACTCTTTCCACGAGTGCGATAATTTTAGCGTACAGGCCCGTTAACAATTATCGTGTCATATACATATTGTATATGTATAGACAGGAAGTTTACACTAATTAAATGGATGACTGGATGTGTGTAATTATATTGCTTTTGTCGCGTATGTAATTAGGTACATAACATAACATAACATAACATCACGCCTTTTATTCCCAATGTATTGTAATTTTAGTATTTTGACAATTTACGTTTTGACATATTGACATTGTATTTAGCATTTAAACATTTTATGAAATATTTAAACATTTTGATGGAAATAACATTGTTACTTCTATTTAATGACATGTACCAACCAAATTCTTATAATGTGTGATACAATTTACTTGGCATTATTGTATTTACTAGTTTTTTTTATTATTTTATTTTATTTTATAAAGCATGGTTAACATATTATTTCTACACCAGCAATGGTAGTGTATGTGAAACAATATTTAATGTAAAACCTCAATGTACCATATACTTGGAAATAAATGAAATCAATCAATCAATCAATCAATGGGGTAGTCAGATGTGCACATTATGCCACTGTACAACGTAACACCCACTTTTCACTATTTATGTTATGAGTCCCATGTAATAGGGGTGAGCCCATTGCCATATACCGCGGGCACAATTCCAGCCTCCCTGCTACCACTGAGATTTTTATTAAAAAACCCAGCAATACTTTGCCCGATCCCACTAATCCAACGAGGCAATAATTCAATATCATTTGGAATATTTACCTTAAATCCAGCCACGATGAAAGTGACGAGCATCCCTATTTCGACAATTTGTGTTACTATAGCAGGAACTTCGAATAGCAAGCGATCTTTGTCATTAACATAATTTTTGTCATGGTAGTGGACTATTGTTATGATAGTCACTAATATTACAAGACCAGTCCATAGCAAGGAAACTATCTGGAATAACAATGATTAAAACAATATTAGGAGACAGACAGACACGAATAATAATACATAGAGGTACATAATGTTTTTATAAAAGATATCGTGAGACATACTAAATTAACTAAAAACCGCTGGTTACTCACGAGAATAAACTGAGAAAAGCTCTCTACAGTAGGCTGCGCGACATCGCCGCGACCGCCCACGCTGCTCATGAGGAAGAACCCCTCTGTGGTTCGAAACTAGTAGAGCTTTTCTCAGTATATTCATATGAGTAACTCGCAATTTTTAGTTAATACATACATAACTTCACACTGCCTCACTTCTGTCTCCCATGGGGGTAGGCAGAGACTATGGAACGCCAATTACTAATTACACGAATGAAGCGGAACTTGGGTGCAGAGGCGTACATTATAGTGTTTTTATAATAAATATCATGAATTCACTAAAAATTCTATAAAAGCTCTACTAGTTTCGAGTCACAGAGGGACTCTTCCTCATGAGTAGCTTACGCGGGCGCAGCGATGTCCCGCTTTTCTCAATATGTTTACGTAAGTCACTCGTAAGTTTTATATCCACTTTTAATATGAATTAAATTAGGTAAACAAGCCAACGAATTGCCTTATGAAATTAACACCGTCAATGGATACTCGCCTCTCGACGTCTTGTGGAAGACTAAAATAGTGATGGACACCCACACCATACCACACTCCGTTTTGATTTTGTGTTTAGAACATTGCCCTACACTAGGATTTTCTCCTGTGTCGTGGATGCGTTTACAAACATACAAGTTCACATACACATGACACCCAGACCCGAAACAACAATTTGTGGATCACACAAAGAGTTGTTCCGTGCGGGAATCAACCGGCCCAACCACCGCGCCAACGGTGCAGTCCTTGCCTTATGGGATTTAATATTATATTCATTTATATAATTAAGTATTCACTTACCAGTCTGACGAAGGCCCATGTTAATAAACAGCGTCTTGTGCTCAACAATGTGCTGTCCTCACCACCTGCTTTGTTGGTGATGGACATTGGAGGCCTCAACTTTGGGGAGTACATTATGGAGATTCAAATTGACACTATGATGACGATAAACTGAAAAGACATACATATTAATTTAAATTAGAAATATGGATATGATTTCCGTGCGTTACTTAGTACGTGTAGTATAGATAGTAAAATAGTTGTTCCATTAAAATTATTGAAAGTGAATTATAAGTTAAGTCTGAAGATTAAATAAAGATGAAGATGTTTTCTTTCACATTAACTTAACTCCATCCATGTATCATCATCATCATCAACAGCCTATAAATGCCCACTGGTGACCAAAGACCTCTTCCGCTCGGAGAAGGTTTCATCATTAATCGCTTGCTCAATGCGGGTTGGCGATTACAAACTTATAATTACAAATTGTAAGTCCAGGTTTCCTCACGATATTTTTCCTTAACCGTTTGTCGGTGGTGTCTCGATAATCTAAGAAAGTACATATAACTCGGAAAAAGTCACATTGGTACTTGCCGTTGGTAGTTTTCAAACCCGCACTCTCATGCACGAGCTCTTAAACATCCGGTCCACCACGACTTGTACGAGATCGTCAAGATCGATATATCTTACTCATTAAAATTATATTTTTTTGTAAAACTTCGATTTAGATTTAATTTGTAGATATTCATAAATCACTTATTATACACCAGACAAATACAAAATCTCTTCCTAATCGCTACAGCCGTTTTGGAGATACGCGCAAAAATGTACAAGAGTTGGAAATGAAAGTGTGTTTACATACCTTAAAAGTTTTAATAGTTAGTATGAATAATTATGTTCACTTGATCAGTACGTCCGTATCGCGTAATGTATTTAGCACTACTGTTTAAATTAATCGACATAGAGGTCTATATTTATATACTTTCGTACCACTTATTTACGTATATATGTACTGATATATAATGTTTATTTCTAAACTTTTTAAGTGTTTATTTGTATTTTTGTGGTGTTGTCCGATAGAGACAGGACTGAAAAAGTGCATGTTTACGATTTAAGTCTAATTAGTTAGTTCTTAGACATTGGTGTTAAAAAATATGAGTTCCTATTATATATAATTATAAGTAAATAAATAAAAAGTAGTTTATAATTTATATTACAGTGGACTTGAAATTGTGTATGAAGGCTCGTGCCATGTAAACATTCTTAGGTATAATTTTGTATCTAAGCACAAGGTAATATAAATGAAACTTCTCCATGGTTGGCAACCGACCGATGTTGTACTTAGACCACGGTGACCTGGTTATTGAAAGGTAAAAATAATATCAAAAGAGCCCCTTTGGAACACTTGGGTCGAGAATTTGGAGCATGAAATTATGCCCAGCGTATGGTAATAGGCTTAGCCCTTATAATATATGGGACTCATAGATAACAAACCTAAGTTTTTAAAAGTGATTTTAACATTGCTTACGATGACCTCTGTGTAGTCCTTCAGGCATTAGAAGGCATAAAGTTATTATATAGAGAGTAAAGTCGGATTGTAATTACTAGTGGTAGGAGTATTATCAATTTGTTTACGTATATTTCTGGACGGTAGCTGGAACTGGAACCGTTATTATCTAATTAAAAAGGTCATGTTTGTTTATCACTGATGAGTCCGTAGACGTTTGCGGTTAAACCCTCGTGTATTCCACGACAATACAATCAGTAAACATAAATATTATGGCCACATTCTACGAAGAGATAATGTAGATTAAAAGATTTATTAATTTTCTGCACTTTTAATATGCAACTCTGGTGAGACCTGTACTATTAAAACACGCAGCCGTCGCGTCGTTCTCCTCCTATTTATTTCGTTGCGAAATTAAATAGTCATATTCCTGGGACGCGTCGGACTTTAATGTTTAGTGTTTTCATTTCATATATCTACTGAAGATCCCAGCTTTAAGAAGTTGCAACGATTTTGGGATGGTCTGGCGGATTGTCACAAATACAAACGACAGGTTGCACTCCGGGAGTGCCGGCAGAAGTGAAAACTTAAGTATTACCGTTGTGCGTTTTGGATAATTTTGGAATGGTTATGGAATAATTTTGCACGAATTGCTTTAATTATCAGAATAAAAGTGCAAGTAAATCTGTTATGTGCTAGAATACAATATTTATTTATTCCGCTCTCGTACACAATCATGACGCCTTGTGCCGCCTAAACGAAACAGCCGGCGCAGGCATACATTTTTTTTTCTTATACTTGATGGGGCGACGTTTGACCACTATCTCGCCTTATGGTAAGCGATGATGCGGTCTAAGATGGAGCACGTCGTCCTATAAGCAACCTATTCACTCGGGCCTTGAAGACTCCCAGGTTATACCCTTCAGGAAATACAGACTCTGGCAAAGAATTCCACTCTTTAGCAGTACGCATAAGGATTCTTGAATACATTTTTGCCCTGCCATAGAAAGAGAGGAGGATACTTCCTGTACGGATTGAGAGCCGGCGTGGCGTACCACGCCGGCTCTCAATCCGTCTTACGAATTTTCGATCAGGGCACGTGTCCTGACGCGAGTTTAACATTTTTTACCTATTACACAAAAGTGTATACTGCCGCTAATGTAGTTTTCCTCCATGGCTCGCTGTGAGGGCTTCGTACGAGTTTTCGTGTTTGGCGCTCTGATTGGCCTGCTCCAAACGAACCAACCAATCGGTAACGTTTGAAACTCGTTAAACGTAAAAAAATATGTATAAGCCCCAAGATATCTACGCAATTAACCAATCGAGTCAGCTAACCTAACAAACAATTTCACAGTGTTACAGGTGTACCTCGTGCTTCTCGTCCGAAGCGAGCTGAACAAGTACCGGTACCAGGAAGGTACATCTAGTTACATCAACCACGTCGCTGAGGTGTTCATAAACCCCCCACTCCGGCGACAATGGAAAACTGATCTCTAGATATAACAAACTTATAGATAACTAGCTGTTGCCCGCGACTTCGTCCGCGTAGAATAATGACTTCTCACAGAATTCATCAGAATCAATTCAGTGTCCAAGTAAGATTTATTGTGAAATGATTTATCGTAGTTTCTAAAAATAAATAATCCCGCAGGGATCTTACCAGTACTGTGCCCGTACCCGTAAGGTTTGAGTAATAAAAACTATTCTATCGACTACTATTGTACCGAATTTCTCCAAAATAAGTTCAGTGGATAAGAGATAGAGACTCCCGGGACTTTAACGCATAGCTCCCGTTCCAGAGGGACTTCTGTGATAAAAACTATCGTACGTTTCCCAGGTCTCAAATCATCGTTTTATCGAATTCAAAAAGATTCAATGATTCTAGATGGATCTTTCTGAATTCGTTTCTTATTGAAGCCATTGAAATGGCTAAGAAGATTTATACAAACTCTCATTCCCTATTTTATTCCCATAGGGGTGGAATTTATCTAAATCCTTTCTTTGGACCTATGTTATAGTAACTTTATGCATGCTAAGTCTCAGCCCAATCGGTATAAAAATGAAAAAGCATCATACAATCTTTCACCCCTACGTTATTGGGGCGGAAATGTTCAAAATCCTTTTTTGGGGATACTACGTCATAAAATCTACCTGCACGCCGAAATTTAACCTCCATGGGGGGGGGGGAACATGATCAGAATCCTTTCTTAGGGGATGCCTATGTCATAACATCTACCTGCATGCCAAATTTCGGCCCAATCTATCAAGTGGTTTGGGCTGTGTGTTGATAAATCACTAAGTCAGTCACTTTAGAATTATATACACGTATAGATAGATTGTAATTTTTATAAATAAATAAATTGTAGAACTCTCTATTGGCGATTTACAACCATGACATACCTTTTCATTTAGGTATCGTGAAGGGGAGACTCCGTGTCATAGCCAGGGACATTTGAAAGAAATCCAAGATTTGTTGATACACATTTATTGTCGACTTACAACTGTAGAATAATGTAAAGTAATTTATACAAGAGCTAAAATCAGTAACTTACGAAAATAACATATTACTTTTCTAATAATTACTTAAGTGTCTATTATTATCTATCTATATTAAGTATCTATTAATTCATTAAAAGTGACATCATAATAATGACTGTTCGAGAATGCCACCGGGCATTAAGTTCACCACCGTATGTTATACAGAAGTGTAAATAAATACTTAAATAAATAACAGTTCACACTGTCGTGGTTTTTGAGTCTTCATTGTAACTGTATTTCAGTATCAGTTTCTTGACTAGACGCAGCAGCAGAATTTCAAGACCTGTAAAGAGAATAAAGAAAATTATGTTTAAAGACCCACAACTTTTTAAACAACTCAAACAAAGGAGTCTCTCTGTATGAATATATATTTGTGGCGATTGTTTCGCGGTTGGCTGAACAAATTTTGATGCGGTATTCAGAAAAGTATTTGTTGTACTAAGGAGAAGGTTTTAATATACATTAATTTAAATAATCGACTTCAAAAAAGAGGGCGTTGTATTTGGTTTTTTTTTAAGTTATTCATGATGTCCTACGGACGCGGACTTCAGTGTTCCGGTGTTTTCATGGTTGTATCTACTGTAGATCCTGGCTTACAGGAGTTGCAGCGGTTTTGGGAGGTTATGGCGGACTTTTGCCATTTAATAATACATAGTAGAGACACAAGTGTTGCTAGCCTTTTGGTTGTGTAGGTCACAGATAATATGAAGATTGAGCATAAGGAGGTGAGCATTGGGCCTTCGGTAACCTTACTCACACGGCCCTTCCGTCCTGAAGCATGGCTATCCCACACTCACTTTACTACATACTAGGTTTAAAATAAAGTAATGTCTTTCTTTTACTTACAAACATCAATAACAATTAACGATCCGAACACTATATCGTCGGGTATACCAAAAACGTCGGTAGAAACAACGAAATTATAGGTGATGTAGTTTTCTAACAAATAATGTGAATGTTTGTATTCCACGAAGAAGCTGATGGTCACTGCTCCGATGTACAGCATCAGAGTCAGGATACAGTAACGATAGTAAACGTCATACAGCTTTGCACTTTTCTGAAAAAATAAGAAATTGATGATATTAGCCCCATACGTAGCTCTAGCATTTATTATGTTTATTTTTTTGAAACAGTCACAACGGCAGAAAATCTAATTACAGCAATGCCTTATAGGAAATCAGAGATTTTTTTTGAGCAGATGAATCTCCTAATAGCAAGCAGTCAGCGAACTACACCCAGCCTATGCACACACATAATACCAGAGAAATCACAAATGCGTTGCTGGGACCCAGACCTAAAACATGGCTCTCTAGCCAAAACAAAATTTTAAGGATGCTCTCATCCTTAAAATTTTGGTTGATAATTAACCTAAACGGCCTGCCAAGCTTGGGATAACAATATTAAGAAGTATGCTGTTAGAAGTCTCTTCTCATGAGTTGCCAGCAGCTACACACATCACATCAACAGGCTATAAATACCCACTGCTGAGCAAAGCCTCTTTTCACACATAGAAGGTTTGTAAGGTGTGTTGGTATGTTTCGAACCCGCACCCTTATGTATGAGAAGCAGGCGTCTTAAACCTCCGAGACATTGTAGGCAGCTGCCAGAGGCCAGCTAAGCTACATTGAGCCTATATCTACTAAAAATTGTGTTTATAAGCCAATTATCCTTTCCTCGGGTGTCACAATTTTAGCCTACAGGTCCGTTTACAATCCTAGTGTAATGTATGATAGACAGGAAGTTTACACTATTTAAATGGATGACTGGATGTGTGTAATTATATTGCTTTTGTCGCGTATGTAATTCTGTGAACAAATTCTGTTATTATTTTAAAAGGGATCTATTTTGCTTTGCCTTAAAATCTTAGACTTTAAAGTCTAGTTAGTGTATGGGATAATATTGATTAACTCGTCGAGTACCGGTTTTGTAGACACAATTATAGAACAATAGATTGCGGTCACCGGTGACCGCTTGGTGTTCGACAGTTTAAATAGATAATGTGACTCTCAACCCATCTACAATATTTTACCTAATTTATGCATACAAAATTAATACGAGTCTCAACGAATCTCAAGTGTGAGAGTGCCATGCTTCGGCACGAATGGGCCGGCTCGACCGGAGTGATACCATGGCCTCACAGAAAACCGACGTGAAGGAACGCTTGTGTTGTGTTTCGTCGTGTGAGTGAATCCCCAATTCCTGAATTCCCAACGATCCTCAAACTCTTAATCCTCAAAAGGCCGGTAACGCACTTGTAACGCCTCTGGTGTTCCAGGTGTCCATGGGCGACGCTGATTGCTTACCATCAGGTCATCCGTCTGCTCGTTTACCGGCTCATGCCATAATAAAAACGAAAGTAGTCTTTGAACATTGGAAATAAGGTCTATTATAAAGTTGGTTGAAAGGACATCAGTTCAATTTAGGGCCCATAAATAGGTCGAGAATTTCATCAGCAGTCGTATTTGTTACTCAAATTGACATCTATAGCAACTTTAGTGTATTAGTAACCTCGTATATTTACTTTGATTTATCCATTTTGATTATCTGCTTCAAAAAAATACCTACTACCTACTTCTATGCAACTTCCATCTTAGGTAATAATCCTACTTACGTTTCAAATTTTCATGCAACTTCAGTCTTATGTACTTATAATAATTGAGTATCTATCATTTTGAATGTTTACCTTAAATCCAGCCACGATGAAAGTGACGAGCATCCCTATTTCGACCATTTGTGCTACTATAGCAGGAACTTCGAATAGCAAGTGATGTCTGTCATTAACATAATCTTTGTCATGGTAGTGGACTATTATTATGATAGTTGCTAATATTACAAGACCAGTCCATAGCAAGGAAACTATCTGGAAAAACAATGATTAAAACAATATTAGGAGACAGACACGAATAATAATGATAATATATACATAATGTTTTTATAAAATATATCGTGAGACATACCAAATCAACTATAAATCGCGGGTTACTCACTTGAATATACTGAGAAAACCTCTCTACAGTAGGCTGCGCAACATTGCCGCGACATATAAATTAGGTAAACAAGCCAACGAATTGCCTTATGAAATTAACACCGTCAATGTATACTCGCCTCTCGACGTCTTGTGGAAGACTAAAATGATGATGGACACCCACAACACCATACGAGTTACAGCTCCGTTTTGATTTTTTTTTATAACGTTGCCCTGCACTAGGCTTGTCTCCTGTGTCGTGGGTGCGTTTACAAACATACAAGTTCACATACACATGACACCCGGACCCGAAACAACAATTTGTGGATCACACAAAGAGTTGTTCCGTGCGGGAATCAACCGGCCCAACCACCGCGCCAACGGTGCAGTCATTGCCTTATGGGATTTAATATTATATTCATTAATATAATTAAGTATCACCTTACCAGTCTGACGAAGGCCCATGTTAATAAACAGCGTCTTGTGCTCAACAATGTGCTGTCCTCACCACCTGCTTTGTTGGTGATGGACATTGGAGGCCTCAGCTTTGGGGAGTACATTGTGGAGATTCAAATTGACACTATGATGACGATAAACTGAAAATATATATATTAATTTAAATTAGAAACATGGAAATGGTTTCCGTGCCTGACTTAGTACGTGTAATATAGATAGTAAAATAATTGTTCCATTAAAATTATTGAAAGTGAATTATAAGTTAAGCCTGAAGATTAAATAAAGATGAAGATGTTTTCTTTCACACTAACTTAACTCCATCCATGCATCATCATCATCATTAACAGCCTATAAATGCCCACTGCTGACCAAAGACCTCTTCCGCTCGGAGAAGGTTTCATCATTAATCGCTTGCTCAATGCGGGTTGGCGATTACAAACTTATAATTACAAATTGTAAGTCCAGGTTTCCTCACGATATTTTTCCTTCACCGTTTGTCAGTGGTGTCTCGATAATCTAAGAAAGTACATATAACTCGGAAAAAGTCACATTGGTACTTGCCTCATCTCATGCACGAGCTCTTAAACATCCGGTCCACCACGACTTGTACGAGATCGTCAAGATCGATATATCTTACTCATTAAAATTATATTTTTTTGTAAAACTTCGATTTAGATTTAATTTATAGATATTCATAAATCACTTATTATACACCAGACAAATACAAAATCTCTTCCAAATCGCTACAGCCGTTTTGGAGATACGCTCAAAAATGTACAAGAATTGTTTACATACATAAAAAATGTTTACATACCTTAAAAGTTTTAGAAGTTAGTATGAATAATTATGTTCACTTGATCAGTACGTCCGTATCGCGTAATGTATTCAGCACTACTGTTTAAATTAATCGACATAGAGGTCTATAGAGGTATTTATATAGACTTTCATGCCACTTATTTACGTAGATATATACGTACTGATATGTAATGTTTGTTTCGAAACTTTTTAAGTGTTTATTTGTATTTTTGTGGTGTTGTCCGATAGAGACAGGACTGAAAAAGTGCATGTTTACGATTTAAGTCTAATTAGTTAGTTCTTAGACATTGGTGTTAAAAAATATGAGTTCCTATTATATATAATTATAAGTAAATAAATAAAAAGTAGTTTATAATTTATATTACAGTGGACTTGAAATTGTGTATGAAGGCTCGTGTCATGTAAACAGGTAGGTATTTTTTTTAAGGGAGGAATATTATCAAATGACTGCTCCCACCTGGGTGAGGTGGGAGGGAGTGTCAGTCTCTTACTGACTAAAAACCACCCCGTCCCTTCTCCTGCATGTCGAGCCGGAGCCCCGGTGACCTGGTAGGTTCTCCGCGATATTCTTAGGTATATTTTTTTATCTAAGCACAAGGTAAAATAAATGAAACTTCTCCATTTTTGTCAACCAACTGATGTTGTACTTAGACCACGGTGACTGGTTATTGAAAGGTAAAAATAATATCAAAAGAGCCCCTTTGGAACACTTGGGTCGAGAATTTGGAGCATGAAATTATGCCCAGCGTATGGTAATAGGCTTAGCCCTTATAATATATGGGACTCATAGATAACAAACCTAAGTGTTTAAAAGTGATTTTAACATTGCTTACGATGACCTCTGTGTAGTCCTTCAGGCATTAGAAGGCATAAAGTTATTATATAAAGAGTAAAGTCGGATAGTAATTACTAGTGGTAGGAATATTATCAATTTGTTTACATATATTTCTGGACGGTAGCTGGAACTGGAACCGTTATTATCTAATTAAAAAGGTCATGTTTGTTTATCACTGATGAGTCCGTAGACTATAATTTTTACGGTTAAACCCACGTGTATTCCACGACAATAAGATAATCAGTAAACATAAATATTATGGCCACATTCTACGAATAGATAATGTAGATTAAAAGTTGTACTAATTTTCTGCACTTTAAATGCAACTCTGGTGAGACATATTCAATGGGGATGATGACAGGGTATGAAATTTAAAAATATAATTAGTCCGTAACTTAGGTAATAAAAAATATTAGACACGTATTTTTTTATTTTGTTGTATAATAAAACAATACTTAGATAAAACGAACCAAAGTTTAGGAGTGGGGGCTAAAACGTCATTTCTTAGTATAAAATGTACTGAGAAGTGACGTCACGCGACATTTCAAATCAATATATCTTCGAAACTATTCGTTTCCGTAAGAAAATAAAAAATACGTGTCTAATGTTTTTAAGTAATCTACCAGACGGACATTAAAATAAAAATTAGTCGTCTACCCCATTAACACACGCAGCCGTCGCGTCGTTCGTTTTCATTTATTTCGTTGCGAGATCAAATATTCATGTCCCTGAGACGCGTCGGACATTAGTGCTTGGTGGTTCATCTTTTGTAAATCCGAGTTTACAGGAGTTGCAACGGTTTTAGGAGGACCTGGCGGACTTGAAGAAATAAAAAACGTGAGCTGAAAAACGTGTTTAAATATGGATGATGCCCACTACAAATTACACACACAAATGGCAAAATGCCTCAGCTGTGATCGTATCTGAGCATTAAATAGGTGTTTCCTTCGTCCATTTGTAAACGTAGGTGAGCTATTCTTAGAAATGTAGTCGTCACAATCAATGGTACTGCTCGTCATCAGGACACGAAGAAGAGTTAGATCATCATGAAATAAGGAATTTATCAATGGTTTCAATGATCTACATATGGACCTAATTTGCTTTGTGTTGCATAATTTTAACATTATTATACCTTTTTTTTTAGGGGTGAAAATCATACAATGACTTCTCCCGCCCGCATAATCCTCCACTTCGAGCTGGAGCTCCGGCACCCGTTAAGTCTTCCGCGGCTCCGTACAGCATCATTATACTTACCTACTAGTTACATTTATTTGGTATCTCCTGACTTTGTTTGGTTTTTGATTCTAGAATGATTGTGTCAAATATCAGACAAAACAATTGAATCGCGCATCGTAGTACGATCAGATGCAGGTACAATTCGGATATCGGACACCGCTACGATACTGGAGTTAGTAGAAAATAATATAATTATATAAATATATCCCTATCGATACCGGATCATCAGACTTATTATATTCTTATACTAGAGTTAACTATTAGTCGACAATATTATGTTGTAAATCGAGATTGGCTAGATACTGGGATACAATTTCGACCTTATTACATTAGTTCCAGGCAGGTTCCGTAATCCTGACATGACACACCAGACGCCTGCGCATGTCATTGTGACTCCTTAAGCATACGGATATGACTAGCCATTACCGAGGTAATGGACAAATGGACTCGTCATCTAATATATTTAGTTTGTGTGTCTGTTCATTCAACGTGTAGCTGGAATATAGACGGATTTATTACACTTATTTTTTTAGCGATTTCCATTTAGTTTACGGGGTGAATAGGAAGGTAAATTAACTAAAAGATAGCCTTGGTAAATTAAATAATGGCGACTATCTCGGTGCAATTGTGAGGATTAAAAATATAGTATTATATTGTTTATTTTGTTAAACGAACTTGTTGATTAAGTGGGTATTTTATATTCATAAATTTATAGTATTCTATTTAAACAACGAAGTTTTATTGGCGATGTATGCTTTGACGGTGTAAAATTAAGGCTAATAGAAAACAATTTCTAAAAGATTTTTCTACTTGACAAACTGTATCATAACTACCATATTCATTATCTATTGAATATGAAGTCCCTATCCTTACATCGGTTACCCAATATTCAATAGGGTAGATGCCTAATTTTTATTTTAATGTCCGTCTGGTATTATTTTAAATCATTAGACACGTATTTTTTTATTTCTTACAGAAACGAATACTTTCGACGATATATTGATTTGAAATGTCGCGTGACGTCACTTCTATGTACATTTTATACGTAGAAATAACGTTTTAGCCCCCACTCTTAATCTTTGATTCGTTATATCTAAGTATCATTTTATTATACAACAAAATAAAAAATACGTGTCTAATATTTTTTCATTACCTAACTTACGGACGAATTCGATATTTAATTTTCATACCCTGTCGTCATCCCAATTATAGCAAAATCTTAGACAGACATTTTTATTGTTTTGTCTATCTAGTTTCCTTAGGATTTGATTGTGGTCATCTTTATATGGTCGTATTAAAATGCGCGGACTTTAACTCCTGTGTCTACCACTTAGCCAACGTCTAACGTCGATCATAGAAGTATATTGTGTTACTTTTGTTTGAAAAAAACTACTTAAATAAGTCATTTGTTCTTCTATAAAAACAGGTTGATCTTAATTTTTTTTCTGAAGGGTTGTGTCAAGAATTGTTTTACAAAATGCGTTTGGAAGTGCCAGTGTTGAAAAGATGTGGTTTTTGTTTACCTTTGCGATATGGTTTGATTGTTTGGGGATATCTGAGATTGGTGAGTCTGTTGAGTTAGTTTTATTTAGTCGTAGCTTTACGATTCCATGCCGTTTTAGGCTACGGTAGCAATTTTTAACTTTATAGATAGTAGTAATTTTATGTGACTAGAAAAAACAACTTTGTTTTCTTTCAATAAATATTCTTACATAGAACGAACACTAGAAAGCGCTGTAAAAATAATTGTTGTTAGTGAATACGGAGTATTGACTAAGTATTATATGGAGTATTATAGTGACTTTGCCGACTATACCTATACGTTTTTAAATGTAACTTTGCTGTAATGTAACTTGACTGCCTCGTTGGCCGAGTGTTCGCAAGTGCGACTGCCGGGGTCCTCCGCACCCGGGGTATCGGATTCGATTCCCGGGTCGGGCAAAGTACCAATTACTGGGTTTTTTAATCTCAGAAGTAGCACGGAGTCTGGAAATGTGCCCGGTATATGGCAATAGGCTCACCCCTATTACATGGGACTCATAACAAAATAGTGAAAAGTGGATGTTCTGTGTGCACCTCTGCTTATTCCTTCGGGGATAAAAGGCGTGACGTTATATATATAACTTTGCTATCCTAGTATAACTAAACCGAGTAATTTCAAAGTTGGGAACTTTCACTTCAGAGTTTCATGCATAAGTTAAACCTAGGTATATTACCTTGCCGTTATCATTGAATAGTGAATTTCGTAGTCTGAAAACTCAATCATATTACTTACCTCTAAGAGCCAATTTCCAAAAATTCTAGTAAATGTTAAAATAGTATATTGGTTTCACAGGTTCTATCCGCATTAGCAATAGTCGCCGTTGAGCAATGCTTCTCTTCAATGTTATCACAGGCACAAACAGAAGAAGATGTAAAATACACCATCTATACAGTTCTGTTAGGGATGCTCCTAATACTAATATTGGCTGACATCTTAATGAATATTGTCTTCGTTATTGGAGGTCATAGGGTAAGCTTTACATCATAATCACCGCAGAAGCCACTAAACAGCTACAGCTAAACACAGCCGTTTCCCAATGACTTCCATACCATTATTACATTATCACCGGTGACTGCTCACCTCTAACTTTATTATAGACCTTATTTCCAATGTAAAGAGACTATTTTTGTATTTATAAATTTTCGGTACGATATATAAACGTATTAGAATGCATCTAGATAAAATTATCACGATTCAGACAGAGACCTCATTGCAGTTTAAACTATAAAAAAAATCGAATGAAATCTTTTCATCGATATCATCACTCGGTTTCAGAGACCTTTAGTACGAGTTTAATTTACATTTAAAGTAATCGTAACGAGTACGCGTTCGACACTCTGATTGGCCGGCACCAATGAAGCAACCAATCAGAACGCCCGAACGCGTACTCGTTACGATTACTTTAAACGTAAAACAAATTCGTACTAAGGCCTCTGGTCACTACTGGACATAAGCCTGTTTAATAGCATGAATTGGAACTCGATCTTCAACTTATCTAATACCATCGTGAGACATATTAAATTAACTAAAATCGCGGGTTACTCACGTGAATATACTGAGAAAAGCTCTACTAGTTTCGAACCACAGAGGGGTTCTTCCTCATGAGCAACGTGCGCGGTCGCGGCGAAGTCCCGCAGCTCACTGGAACTGACACTGACTCTGTGGTTCGAAACTAACTAGTAGAGCTTTTCTCAGTATATTCACGTGACTAACCTGCAATTTTAGTTAATTTTCTAAAACCATTTGCTAATAATAATATTCTAATTTCAGAAAATCCTGAAGCTCCTAAAGGCGTATTATGTGTACAGTTTGATTCTCTGGATCACCACAGCGCTGGTAGGTCTTGGCCTGGTCGTCTACGTGATATACTGGTTTACTGAATTAGAGGATACTGAGGAATATATTTGGGTTCTCCCAGTCGCCATTACTGTTTATATTACACAGATTTGTAAGTATATTCGATAATCCTTCAATTGTAAATGCTACAGTTTGTTAATCTTTCGCTCAAAAACTGCTGAACGATGTAAGATGAAACTTGATGCAGAGATAGATTATAGATAACATAGGCTTTTTAAACAGCATGCAGAAACTAGTGTTTAATGTATCTATTGTACAAACGCAACGTGTCGGTAGTGTTAGGATTAAAAACATGATAATATTGATACAAAGACGAGCCCATATTGCCATATACCGTGTTTCTAAACTGTGAATTTACAAATTGGAAACCTCAACAGCTCTTTTCAGATTCCGATATCAAACTATCACATGTCATTTATAACCACATAACTTAACATCACGCCTTTTTATCCCCGAAGGGGTAGGCAGAGGTGCACGTTTCGGCAGTTAATGCCAGTGTACAATGTAACACCCACTTTTCACTATTTGTGTTATGAGTCCCATGTAATAGGGGGTGAGCCTATTGCCGTATACCGGGCACATTTCCAGACTCCGTGCTACTACTGAGATTTTTAAAAACCCAGTAATATTTTGCCCAACCCGGGGATCGAGCATTTGTAACAACACACACAATAACGCTAATTCTTTATTACTTTCAATGTTTCAGTGATACAAGCCTACATACTTCTGTTAGTGAGAAGCGTGATAATAAAAATAAAGAAAGGATTTGAAATTCGATTCATAAACAATGCGGCTGAATGTGAATGCACCATGTTTGCTGATGAGGATATACCAGACATTGATGATACGAGTGAAGATGAGAAGTGAATCATTTGTATTGAATACAAAACATCAGCACATATATCCCTACCTGGCAAATAATTATAAACTGTATTGTAAAACTATAAAGTTGATTGTCGAATACCTACCTCTACACACTAGCATATCAAGCTACCCCACACTGGCAAACAATTATTGACTTTATTCCAAAATTTGTCAATTGGTTGTCGGAAATAAATGTGCTAAGCTTGTACCAAAGAGTAATTTTTTTATTAACTAGCCTTTGCCCGCGACTTCGTACGCGCAATCCCGTTTTCTCCCGTTCCCATAAGACTTTCAGGATTTTTTTCTGTCATAAAAACCTTCTCCTGACAATAACAAACACAACAAAAAAAAAATCAGCCATATCGGTCCAGCCAGCCATTCTAAAGTTATGGCGTGACAACGGGAAACGGGTTTCATTTTTATAACTTCTTTATATACGCGCTGTACGTGTGTTAGTATGTCATTGAACTCCTCCTAAATGGCTTGACCGATTTAAATTATTTTTTCTGTATGCGTTTGTGTGGCGCTCTGGATGGTCTAGATTCACGAATCAGCCCGGCAGATGGCGCTGCAGTCGGTACTTAGGTTATTTATTTATTTTTTTAGTCTGGTGCTTTTCCTGCTTTGAACGTCTTGGGAATTTTAAGATAAATTTTATTTTTCATTTTACGGAGAAATCTTGAGAATGATTATAAATACAACGAAGGCTCAAGTCATTTTCCAACTCATTACCACACATTACTGTCACTTATTTGGAGGTAGAATAAAGGAAAGGTAGAATAAAAGAAATAAAGGAAATTTATAAACTTACGGTTCTTGTCATTTTCAGTGACAATCTATTTTTACAGACTTCAAAAAAGGAGAAGTGAAGTCAGGATCTGATGATGGGATCCTAGGGAGAGGAACTTTCGAAAATTGTAGGGGCAAGTAGTGCGTCTATTATGTTTTTCAATTAGTATTTTTAGACACTACAATTTGATGATGGAGCCGAGAGACAGTCGAGGGAACTCCTCAACGGGGCTCCTGTGTTTGGGCTTGATTAATTTGTATTGATGAGGACTTTACACTTAGATAGAGCGCCGACTTCTAACCTATCAGTGGGTAGGTAACCTATCGTACTAACGATAGTTATTTTTTGCTTTTTAGTTTTGACCTTTTGTTCGTTATTAGTTTTTTTCCACACGCACTTCTTTTATGGATGTCAAACGAAAGGGCTTAATTGGTAAAACAGAGCTCAATTAACATAAACATATTTTTATGTAGGTATTTCTTAGTTTTCCTGGAAAAGAACAACATCGGACTCATCTTACAATTTATTTCTTCCTGAAATTCTTCAAGCTAAACGATTATTTTCGACGATGACTAACAAGGACTGACAGGATGGCGCTTGCTTGAGATTAGGGGCCACTCAGCTCGACTATGTCATATATAAAAGTGACATACACGGACATATAGTAACGATTACATGTGACATAGGTATAGTTTGTATTACAGTGATATATATTTGAAATGATTTTTCCGATAGTTTGACAGATGTAGTGAATCTAATATCACGTCTAGTTTTGTTTTAATATTATGCAATCATTATAGAGGTAAAGTGGGCGTACCTTCACTTGTTTTGCAGTAACAAAATTATTGTTCATAATATTTTTGTATTTACTAACAAAAAACTGTTTTTAAGAAGTGTTTGAGTGATAAGAATGTTTATATATTAAAACTGTTGTTTAGTTATCATTTCTACTAAATGAGTGGGTGTAATTTGTTATTGTATTGTACTTTGACTTAATATTAATGTGTTTACGTTTATATAAAACAGTTTAAGTACGTTACGGGCAATTGCTCTCTTGATTTAAACGCTGTGTTAATGCATTTTCTTATTTTGTAATAGATTTACTAAATCGACAATAAAAATGTGCTGTGAACTGCCAATGTTGAAGAGATGTCTTCTGTGCATACCTCTACGTTATGGGCTGATTGGATGGGGTTATATCAGACTGGTAAGTATCTTATTAAATTGACTATGTACCAAGTGAAACAAGTGAGTTTATTTCTGCAAATAGGCTACAAGGCAGCACTTTTACCCGTCAATTTTATGAAGCGAACGATGAGGTCGAAATACTGACTACTCTGAGAAGAAATGCCGAAACAAACTCAGAGGTCTGTCTCTTTAAAGTCCAGACAATATGTATAACAGATTATGTGCGAGAACCGTTCAAGTTCTTTTTGTAGTGGCCTTTTGAGGAAAGAACCACAACAGTTTGAGCGGACCCGTTGTGAAGGCAGTACGCATGTGTCGGTTTACAGTCAGCTCAATATTAACAGGTGAGGCTGACTGATTCGACGAACAATAACTTAAAGAACATTTGCGTAGGTCGCACAAACACTCAAACTGTCAGAATATGGGTAATTAGAAAAGAAATGGTGAGGCAAAGTCTCGCACGGTCCTAGCACTAACAATTATAAAATAAAAAGTAAATGTCAAGTTAGAACAACATATAAAAAATTTATCAAATGAAAAACAATGTCACATTAAAACAACCCGTCATATATTGTGTAGATATGAAATTTAGGTTTGTGTTAGTACATACTAGTTACAAACAACGCCCCTAAAGGCTAAGGTAATGTAGTCCGTGTTAAATTAAATTAAAGGCTAAGATAATATAGTAATAAGGTCCATGTTAAATTAAATTTTCAGATAGGAAGATATTATTAGGTTTTAACGAGTGTTACAGTTTTTTTGTGATTATCAAAAGTAAAGTTTCATGAACTTGTGTAGGTAGTGTGCACTATCGTGTTTTCTTTTGTCAAGTGAAATCACAATAGAGTGTGCAGCAACACATTGTACTTACATACAGACGACAACGGAAGCAAAAGAGAGGACTTTTGACACTCGAAATCCCTGTAAACGTTACTGTGCCTAAGAAATACGTTGAAGCTTCGTTGCTCGGGAGTCGCATACGACCGCTTGAATCAAAGGACAGTTCTAGGTAGTTAATATGAACCTTCGATGATGATATCAGTAAAATATCCAGTGTTTGTCCTCTATTTCAGGTGATAGACATAATCGTGACAGTGGCTCTGACAATAGAGTTCATACATGTGTTGGAGATGGTGCAGACCCGGTCCTACAGTGTAAGCAACCTGGTTATAATCGGTCTAATCATACTGCTGGGCGTCGCAGACTTTACGCTCACTGTCGTGTTTATTATTGCAGCACAAAGGGTAAGATAATAAACATAAGTACTTATAATAAACTATTGTATTACTGTTACACATAATACCTCTAGCATGCTAAAAATAGTTCTACTGAGCATGCTCAAACATGTTCAAAAATCGAATGCCTGGCCGATTCGCAAACTTGCCTAAAATAAGCATGCTAATTTTGAATAACATTCCGATACACATGCTAAAATTATAAGTGATCAATTGAAGCAGGCTTCTGTGCTTGATATTAGCAGCTGTAGCAATACCTTAAAAGATTGTTATATTTATGAGCAGCATTTCGCGACCCGCGACGCGGCGACTGTCGCGCTGCTACTTTATTTAGTATGTCTCACGAAAGTTACAATACAAATATAGGAGTGGGGTGATTTTTAGTCGCTAAAACTCTGACACTCCCTCCCACCTCACCCAGGCAGGAGAAGTCATTCGATGATTTTCTCCCCCAAAATATAAAAACCACTCCTTTCATGGGTATCATACGAAGGTGCTACACACTTTTACTGACAAACAGGAACTTTTAAACTAAGTCCAATAGGAAAACCTTCTTTCTTAGAGAAGCCCTTGGTCCAGCAGTAGCGTATCTGAAACTGATGATGGTATTTAATAATACTCATACCTTGACATACCTACATATGTCCTATATCCCCTAGATGCTCCAGTAGATGTCCATAGAAGTCTTCGAAACCGTCTAGCTATGAAAAAGTATTAATTTATACCTTTATTTGCCTTCAGAAAAATGTGAAACTGCTGAAGATGTGCTACGTGTACAACATAGTGCTGTGGGTGCTGATCATCATCTTGGGTGTAGCCTTATCCGTGTACACGGTGCACCTGATGTACCAACACAACGTGTCATTCCTTCACCATATCTTCTACATCCTTACTGACCTCTTCACTTACCTGTCTCAGATATGTAAGTTATAATAATTATTAAAGTATATACTATTTTTAAAAAACCCTGCCTATTTGGCCGAGTAGTCGCAAGAGCGACGACCGGGCTCGCGGGCAGGGGTCGCGGGTTCGATTCCCGGGTCGGGCAAAGTACACAGTTTATAAAAATTCTCAGTAGTAGCACGGAATCTGGAATTGTGCCCGGTATATGGCAATAGGCTCACCCCCTATTACATGGGACTAATAACATAAATAGTGAAAAGTGGGTGTTACATTATACAGTAGCATAGTGCCGTAATGTGCACCTATGCCAGGCATAAAAAGGCGTGATGTTATGTTATGTGTTAAGTACACGTATGATTAAGGCGACCAATTTTCTGAAAGTCCAATGCGAGACTTTTTGCGCGTGTGGTTGTGTCGTATAGTAGAGAAATAGGTATGCGGGACTTGCGGGACGCATCTAATGTTTTATGGGACTATTTTATTAATTACTTCAAAGCGGGATTACATCTAGCATTACGGGACGGTCCCGCAGAATACGGGACGGTTGGCCGCCTTACGTATGATTCAGGCCTTATACTAATTTGTTTTTCTTTTCAGTGGTACAAGGATACTTCCTGTTGCTGTTGAGAAGTGAAATAGTAAAATTGGAAAACAGCAGTGAATTTCAGTTTGTTAACAATGCAGCTGAATCCGAATGTAGAATGAAATGGGCACAAGATGGCATCACTAGCGCGCAAGAAGAACAAACTCAAGAAATTCACAACTGTTAGGAGATTCTAGAAGCATTTTATTCAACTTCTGTGATTTTCATAACATATACTTATAATAACATTATTTATGAAATAAGGTCTACAATGGAAAGGAGCCAGTGGAGAACGGACACCAGTGACCTCTAGGGGACTGGTAGACCAAACCGAAACACGTCTTATACATATGTATATAGGGCATCTCAGTACAATTTTAAAACGTCATTCAAATTTTGCCATTTAAACAATTTTTTGTTCCAATAACATGGAAAGAATAAAAACCATTGAAACTGATTCAATTACTTACTTATTTTGAAATAATTAATATACTCAGTTGTATAAACAAAAATAAGGTTGTAGAACTTTAGCCGTAGGTTCACAAAACTATTAAATACACTTCATTTTTCATTTAGGTAATTTATTAGGTAGACACCCTAAAATTATATACTCCTTAGAATGTATGTATTACTAGGTACGTGCCACATAATTTTTATTTTAAGTAATTTTCCTATTTTAGTAATATACATATATAATATTTACATACCTACTTAGAACAAGGCAGTTCTTCTAGAAACGGAGCGTATCGTGAAGAGATTTCTGTCCCTGGAGCCCTAAGCACCGGTAGCTTTAACCATCTCGCTACTGGTCGGCTCCTATTTTTAATATTTTTAACTATTATTTTTATTTTGGTCAAGTAGTAATTAGAAATATAATTTGTAGAGAATTTAATTTAAATACACATATGAATATATCTACTTATTTATTTAAGTTTCATGCACAAAATGTATATAAGATGGACTTAATGCCGTAGGCATTTTCTCCCAGTCTGACCTTTGGGTGATGCTGAGAAGAGTTAATGGTGTGAGCAAGAAGCAAGTAACGATAAGTAATTGAGCAAAAATAATATATATACACTTACATATTAAACATAAATAAACAAAATTCTTATGTAGGTACATACTTAAAAGGTATGCATGAATAAATAAATATATATAGAGGTATAACTAAGTAGCAGTTGACATGTATTCTATAATTATGATAGTTTATCAGGAGTAAACATTTGACTTGTACAAAAACTAATAAATCATAGTTAATATTAATTGTGTATATAATAAATTATTTGATTAACATTTCATTTCTCAGCCTCGACTTCTGTGGCTTTTTTTTTTTTTTTTCTACCTACAGTAATTTCTAGAATTGTTATTCATCGCTGTTATTATTTCGTAAATACATTCATACAAATAATAAAAATTGGAGTGTTTTTTTTTTAACAATAAAATAACAGCTTTTAACTACTGGCATACCTCTATATGAATATACATACGATACTCATAACAAAATAACATTTTTACAATTTTTGTCTGTCTATTTGTACTAGCGAATCTCTGGAATGGCAGAACCGATTTTGCAACACATTTACTGGCAGGTAGCTTATGTGCTAAGGAGAGATCTAGGCTAAAAATTGAAATAAAAAACTTGTAAAAATATATAAAAAAAATGATATAAAAAACTTCTAAAAATATATATTTTACGCGGACGAAGTGGCGGGCAACAGTAATAAGTACCTATCTAGTAATTGATAAAAGAGATTTGAGATGTTTTTTTGAGGGTTCAAAATTATCCAATAACTTTTCCCGCCTGGGACAGGGCGAGAGGGAGTGTCAGACTCTTACTGACTAAAAACCACCCCGTTCCTACTCCTGCACTTCGAGCCGGAGCCCCGGTAACTCGCTAGGTTCTCCGCGGCTCCGTATCGGTAACTGCCCTGTTGGGCCCATCTGTGGTGGACTGATGGCTCCTTGAGGCGCGCGCCGAACGCGACGCGCCGTAAGCTCGGGCCTGGTTCTGGTCGGGCAGCGAGTTATCCATGCTCGCCGTCCGCAGGACCGTGCTTACGGTGGCAGTGATTTGAGATAGTCGATTGTTTCATACCACTCCTAAGTATATTACACGCCCAGGTACTTTCCTTAATTATTTCGACTATTCAATATAATAAAATAATCACAATTTCATTAATTGATTTTATGACTAACTTAATTTTAGTATTTTTCCAGCTATATTTTTTACAAATAAGTACATATTATTATTATGTTTGACGCTAAAAAAAACGTGACGTCACAAGACACAATCTCGTACAAAATTCATAGAAGACTGTCGTTTTTGACAGTTCGAAAAAAGTATTGCATTTTACGAGTTGGCAAGTACCCAATTAGACACGAATGTACCTAACAAGTATTTTGAACGAACCTATTAATAGTTAATTATTTAATGTATGCCATTTAGTACCGGATACAACTATCTCATTAAACCCTGGGTCTCATAACGATGACATTAATTTAAATTATGTATATCTAATGAGTAACAGCCTGGTCATCTAATGAGTGGACAGTCGTGGTGGCCCGGAGGTTAAGACGCCCACTTCTCATGCATGAGGGTGCGGGTTCGAAACCTACCAACGGCAAGTACCAATGTGACTTTTTCCGAGTTATATGTACTTTCTAAGATTATTTAGACACCACTGACAAACGGTGAAGGAAAAACATCGTGAGGAAACCTGGACTTATAATTTCTAATTATAAGTTTGAAATCGCCAACCCGCATTGAGCAAGCGTGGTGATTAACGCTCTAACCTTCTCCGTGTGAGAAGAGGCTTTGCTCAGCAGTGGGCATTTATATAGGCTGTTGATGATGATGAACAGCCTGGTTAGTTGAGTGCCGAACTAAGGGTCTCCAGTTTGGTGACATATATTATTACTGTACTACTATTGAATAGTAAAATATACGCCTTTTACTCCCAAAGGGGTAGGCAGAGGTGCACATTACGGCACTCAATGCCACTGTACAATGTAACACCCACTTTTCACTATTTATGTTATGCGTCCCATGTAATAATCCGTCTATTGCCATATAACTACCGAGCACAATTGTAGACTCCGTGCCACTGCTGATTTATTTTTGAAATCCAGTAATATATTGCCCTCCTTGGGATTCCAACCCGAGACCCCTTGCCCGGCCTTGTCATCCAACGAGACAGTAATTTAGGTATAATATTATGTTCTATGAATAAATAACATGTTTGGTATATACATAGGTTTTTTTACTCCTTTCTTTAACGTAATGCTGTGTAGTAAATAGTGTATTATTCTAGGTCTTTAGGACCTAGGACTGTTATCCGTATACTTAGCTTCACCTAAATCTGAAAGAAAGAACAAAGAAAAATTATTTATTCAGCACCAGGCACGATGCAGCATAAGTAAAACATAAAACAGAAAATGAAAGTGTGACAGTGGAAGTAAGAAAAACATTAACTTAACAAATTAAAATACTTATCAGAAAAGAGACGCTAACAACATGCCTATGCTAAAAGGGTCACCCACTCAGTGTAAGCAAGGCATACTAGTCAGTAGTCACCCAGCACTGATTTTCAGTGGTCTGTTGAACCGTTTACCCGTGAAAGACTAAAAACAGCAATACAAACTTTTTTATGGAATAGGGTAGTTTCCTAAATTTTATTTTAATGTCCGTCTGGTAGATTATTTTAAAACATTACACACATATTTTTTCTTTTCTCACAAAATTAAATGCTTTCGACGATATATTGATTTGAAATGGCGTGTGACGTCACAGCGTGCAACTAAATGTAGCACGTTGTGACGTAACAACCTCCCACTCCTAAACTTAGCGCCATTGGGCTCGCTGCCATCGCAGCGGTAAGTCCCCTCTTTGAGGAGTGGCTTGAGAGACGCTAGGGGACGCCTAGCGTCTCTCACCTACCGCCTGACGCAGGTCCTCACCGGACATGGAAGTTTCGGGAGGTACCTGTGTCTGATGGGGCGGGAGGAAACGCCCGGGTGTCATCACTGCGAGGACCGCCCTGAGGACACGGTGGAACACACGGTGGGGGAATGCCCTTCGTGGGCTGAGCACCGCCGTGTCCTCAGGGAAGTGATCGGCGATGGCGACCTCTCGCGTCCGGGCCTAGTGCAGGCCATGATGCGGAGCGAGGGGGACTGGGATGCCGTCTCCTCCTTTTGCGAAGCAGTGATGCTAGCTAAGGAGGAGGCGGGACGCGTGCGGCAGCGAAGCGCTGCCTCCTCGCAACCCAGCCATCGCGAAGGACACACCGGGCGTCGGGGATCGCGAGGCGATCTCCGGCCACCGTGAGCGCGGGCCTGCGGACGGCGAGCATGGGTGGCTCCCCGTCCGACCAGAAACAGACCCGAGCGTACGGCGCGTCGCGTTCCGCGCGCGCTTCAAAGAGCCATCAGACCACCACAGATGGGGCCCAATACGGCCGATGCCGATTCGGAGTCGCGGAGAACCTAACGGGTAACCGGGGCTCCGGCTCGACGTGCAGGAGAAGGAACGGGGTGGTTTTTAGTCAGTAAGAGTCTGTCACTCCCTCCCGCCTCACCCAGGCGGGAGAAGTCATTCGATGATTTTCCCCCCTTAAAAAAAAAAAAAAACTTAGCGCCATTTTATCTAAGTATTGCAACTTAATACGAGAAAATAAAAAAATACGTGTCTAATACTTTTTCATTTTCTAACTGACGGAGTAATTACATTTTTAATTTTCTTACCCTGGAAACTACCCTATTGGAGGCAAACGAGCAGACGGATCACCTGATGGTAAGTGATCAGCGCCGCCCATGGACACCCGCAACACCACCTTATCCACCAAACATGCTTGTGAATGAATATTTTGTAATATGTCGTAGTCAGTCAAATGTCATCAAAATTATTCCAGCAATTCTTGAGTGTTCTATGTATGTTACACATAACATCACGCCATTTTATCCCCGAAGGGGTAGGCAGAGGAGCACATTACGACACTTAATGCCACTGTACAATGTAACACCCGCTTTTCACTATTTATGTTATTAATCCCATGTAATAGGGGGTGAGCCTATTGGTATATACCGGGCTCAATCCCAGACTCCGTGCTACTACTGAGAATTTTTTAAAACCCAGTAGGTATAAATTTGTCTCGAGACCTCTTGCTCGACAGTCGCATTTGCAACCACTCGGCCAGCGAGCAGTTTTATGTATATTAATTTACTATAAATAGCACGCTGCTTCCAAATGCCTTTGACTACTGAGAGACAACTATTGAAGGCAAATTCTACGCTAACGTAGGTCACCAGCGACCTACGCGGCAGTTTAAAATTATCTCATTTACTGGGAACTCAATTAGTTAAAGACCCGACCCGCTAACGGTTATCTTAGTACAAAGCAACTCGCTTAAAGTGCCAGTGACCATTCCACTGTGAACGTTACAAGTTGATGTCACGTGCATTTAAAAATCAATCATAATTGTATAGTATTAGAAGTGATAGTGCAAGTTTAAGTTATTATTAATATATTTTTAAAAGGACACTCTTCGGGTTTGTTGCAGCAGTTTTTGAGATTTGTGCTTAGACAGATCGTATCTACAAATACGATTTTGTTTATTTAATACAGTTAAAGATTATCTACAAAATGCGTACAGAACTTCCAACGTGTAGAAGATGTTGTTTCTGTATGCCTCTACGTTATGGCTTATTGTCATGGGGATATTTCCGATTCGTAAGTATTTTTTTTTCATATTCTTCAGACTAAGTTCTGTATGACTATAATTGTTTCAAAATGGAAGAACATTAATATTTTATACTAGCTGGCCCGGCAAACTTCGTACCGCCTATTAATGTTTTTTCTCACCTTTTAAACCTTCCCTGGACTTTCATGAACATTTCAAGACCAAAATTACCCAAATCGGTTCAGCCGTTCTCGAGTTTTAGCGAGACTAACGAACGGAAATTGATTTTTATTTATATAGATTATAATCACTGAAAATTGTACATTGTTTGTCATTTACAGTGTATTGTAGTTTACAGCTTACTCACGTAATTATTTTGCGGGGTAACTCGACAAGTTTCAAGCTAATTTAGGGGCTCATAGTCATGAGCAGCGCTGTGTTACAATTACATATGATATGGCAAGCGTCGCGCAGTCAAAGTGCGTTGTTAGTTGAGCGACTCTTGCAATGTCGTTTAATGAATATCTAGTAATTCTTCATAATCTTTTTTTTTGTTTTCAGGTCATATCAGGACTGTTTCTAGTTGGACTCACAGTTGGATTTGTAGGGTTAATTACGGCAGAAAATAGTTTCAGGGAATTGGTGTCAATAATAGTTGTGGGGGTTCTACTGCTCAGCACGCTTACTGATTTCGTACTCAACTTTTTATTTATCCTCGGCGGACATAAGGTGAGTTTTACAAATCCAACTATAATGAATTTTTATACATGATGTAAACTGACCGCTCCCAAAACGTTGACAAAAAGAAATTGTTTATAAAAATTTATATTAAACAAATTATTATATTTTCGGCTTACTCACGTAATTATTTAGTATGTCTCGCGAAAGTTATAATACAGTTTTTATATTCTGGTTATTCGTGCAATATCAGGCTTGAGCAGTTGATTACAACTATTATTACATAGAAGAAACATTAAATTCCTTACTTCTGTGTATATAGTAATAAAACTCGTTTTTTACCATCACCTGTCGGCGATTTTCGGGCTTGTCCTGTTTACCACCTGTATTCTTTGTCAGAGAAGAGGTTTGAAAAGAATACCATTAATATATCACCAGTTTTGTTAAGAGAATGGATGGTGAATCTAATTCTTTTTTTAATTCTTTCTTTTTTTCTTTATTGAACACCAATGGATTTGTACATTACCTTGTGTAAAACTAAGGTACAGAAGTGGTATTGCAAATTAATTATTAAACCCTGATTTCCAAACTAGGCAGACCTGTATGTTGGAAGTCAGTGTATTTTTAACATAAGAAAAAACAAAAGCTTACGTAAGAATGCATTATTGAACACAATTTTAGGCCCTATGTTACTCAGCTAAGATATTTATTACTAGACTTGATACAAATATGATAGTAACACATACTAGAGGTAGACTTGACTAGTCGCAGGATTCGCAGACATTTATAAAATGAACATAAAATAAAATCCTATACAAATACTATAAAATAATACAAAGTGGGTAACGCTAATGATATCGTTGATTCAAGTAAACCGCGTTATCAAGAGGTCAAAGCAGTAACATGATACTGGATCTTCTTACTTGCGCGTAAACATCTAATGTTCTTGTTGATTATATATCGTTCTTAACATTAATATCATTATAAACAAATAGTCTAAATAGAGCTCCTACACTGTTAAAATATATGTAGGTAAAGTTTTTATGGCATAAGTCGGTAAACGAGCAGACGGATCACCTGATGGTAAGCAATCGGCGTCGCCCATGGACACCCGTAACACTAGAGGCGTTAGAAGTGCGTTACCGGCATTAGTAATTTGAGGGCTGTTGGGAATTCAGAGTTTGGGGAGGTTAGGGAGGGCCAGTTATTTCCTGACATAAACAAAAACGTTGTCACGCGGGAGAGCCATAATTATCACGGCCGGCTTGATCGGAGCGATATCATACCACAGGGTAATGATATGCCTCACGGAAAACGGATGTGAAACAACTCTTGCGTTGTGTTACGCTATGCCTTAGACTTGAAATCGAAAGGAAAAAACTGAACTGCTTGTTAAAACCAACTTCTTAATACTGCGGCAAACCACAGAATGAAAATATGCATAGGTAGTAGCAGAATACATATGCCGGAGGGTAGTATGGGCGATGTTGGGCCAGAGCCCTCTTCCACAGACATATCAGTAGAGGTCCTATGTGTATGCAGCAATAAAACAATGAAATCTTCGCAATGAAAGGATTGTTTAGTTTAAAACATACTCAGAGATCTCAGTCACTTTCAAAGTTTAAACAAAGTTTAGTCTACTCTTATTCTAATAATGTTCACTGTAATAGTCTCAAAGTCAAAAACAAAATCACAACAGACACCACTGATTCTAATGATTGCAATCACTAAACACTAATCGACTGACAGTATTCTTAGTAAGTAGTTCTTCGCTCGGAGTCCAAGACATGAGTGCGTGCTGTGGTGCCATGTTGAACGCCAATTAATGCGTACTGTTGAGATGCGCCATCTTTATTTTTTTTGTTATTATTCCTTCGTTTTTAGTTAAGCGAAGTCCCTGAATAAGTATCTTTCCGACATGGCCACCCTGGCGATCATACGTCCTCGTATGGTAGTTGATCTGTAATCACGCACAGTATCACATACCTCGGTCAATCCTGACTTAAATCAGGTACAGTCACCCTATAGCTACACTTGACTATTATAAAATCTGGATTCAGAGCATCGCTGACAACATAGTCACTATCGTAATTTTTTACTACAATTGAAATTAACATAATTTAACATCACGCCTTTTAACCGCGAAGGTGTAGGCAGAGGTGCACATTACAGCACTTAATGTCGAAAATCGAAATTAAAAACGTTTTAAATGTCATTGTGACTCATAACTATTCAGTAACCTCCAGTTGATGAACCAGTACTCGATTACCAGTTGCCCATCTGCGCATACTTGAAAGGATCGCTAAGTCCCTCCTCGATGGACTCTTTCATGGTTTCATCCGAAATCTCAACATAGAGGTAGAGGTAAATCAACGTCGGGTACCGAATTACACAACCAATCATCATGTAAACTAAGTTTTCGTTATTAACATCTTGTCAGCATTTACGTTCACGCGTAACTACTTTAATTATCGTCAGTTGTGCTCTGATCCTTCTAAGAACGTCCACAATTCTGGTAACAGCCAGAACTACAAACTCGTCTTGGCATGGCCAATGCTAACTTGTTGTGGTAAGATACTGCAAAAGCTGCAAAAAACAGAGTAATATCGTATCAGAGACATCTTTGGGTCCGCTAAAACAACGGAGTAAGTCCTATGACCCTGAAACCTAATCAATTCAAAGGGCTTTCTAGAGGTAATTACAGCTCTAATATCAATCGATTAAGGTCATTGTTTTATTCCAACCAAACTATCGAATTCATTACTACTGATCAAAACTAAAGAAAACCAACATTCATAAAACGATGGCTTTATGGATGGATTTCGTACAGGAGGTACGAAAACCAATAATTAGAAATTCAGAGCGGAAAAAACATAATTTCCACCACCATATACACTGATCACAGCTAAACCATAGCCCAATAATCTACAGCTACTCTCTTTTCTTACGTGAACCCTATAGGACACACGAGAGGACGTGAATGTGAACGAGAGAGACAAGAAACGTCTATTCTCGAAGTATCTCTGGAGGATCGAATGCGAGGCAAGATAATCTGACAGATAATAATCAAACATTTAATCCTACAAACTGGAACTGAGTAAACTCAATATGATATTAAATAACGTTACACAGTCCAATTGCCATCAGGCTCTTCGCCACCCAGGCGTTATGCCACACAAGACTATTGCCACAGGTGCTTTGCCATACAGGCGCTATGGAACTCAGGCGCTATGCCACACAGGCGCCTAGCCACACAAGCGCTTTGCCACACAGGCGGTTTGTCACACAGGCGCTTTGCCACACAGGCGCTTTGCCACACAGGCGTTTTTCCACACATGCGCTTTGCCACACAGGAGCCAAGCCACACAGGCGCCTTGACACACAGGCGATTCGCCACGCAAGCGGTTTGTCACACAGGCGCTTTGCTACACTGACCTTTTGTCACATAGGCGCTTTGCCACACAGGCGCTTTCGCACACACGCGCTTTGCCACACATGCGCTTTGCCACACATGCGCTCTGCCATACAGGCGTTTTCCCTCACAGGCTCATTATCACATGTTCCTCATTGGTGGGGCCTGGTATGTTGAGTGCAACACGTGACATTAACGTGTATAGGAAATTCTACCTATGTTACATTTCATACTTGAGGAACCTGGTGATTAGATATCCTCCTCAGTTTTTTCGTCAGAACTACGTATACTGTATCTCAATTTCATCCGTTAAAATTAAATTTCTCGGCATTTTATGCAACCTATAGATATACGCTACAGATGTTTTTAAGTAGGTACGGTTCAATTTTAGGACCTTAAGTTAATTAGATTCAATAATCGAAACGATGAAGTATGGCGGGTTTCGATACAATTTAGACGTACTATTAAAACGAAATACCGAGTCGCCTCTTTGCTCCGCGTTTTTATCTATTAGGCAAAAACCCCACCTGCCTACATCTGGAATGACAAGCTACCTACCCACTACAATACAACGCACATAACGGAAACATATCTCATGTCGCAGTACCTTTAAATCAAAATCAAAATAAATGATCAAAAATGAACATCAAGATTTTCAAGGTAACTACAATGTGGTCGGTCCACAAGACCGACCACATTGTAAGACTTTACACACCAAGTGTGTAAAGTCCCTTGCGAGTATTTCCAAACTACTGCTTCCAAGTCAGCCATGGCTGTAGTTTCATGATATGGACTCGAGTCCCTGCCGCAGTAACGACTGTGAATAAGACACATGGTGTCAAAAATAAACTGAAAATTAGAATAGAATTTTACTCACTGTTCCCTCAGTCTCAGTCACTTTCAAAGCTTAAACAAGGTTAACAAAGTTTAGTCCACTCTTAATGTAATAATGTTCACTGTTATAATAATATATATGCTGTAATAATGTTATAATCTCAAACTCAATAATAAAATCACAACAGATTGCAACCACTGAACACAAATCGACTGACATTAGTTATACTTAGTAAGTAGTTCTTCGCTCGGAGTACAAAACAAGAGTGAGTGCCGTGATACCATGTTAAACAGCAACCAATCTACCCTCCTCTTCAATAGACATGACGTCACAATTAACTGTTGAGGTGTGCCATCCTTATTCATTTTGTTGTTATTCCTTCGTTTCGTAGTTAATCGAAGTCCTGTACTAATGACCTTTCCGACACATATAATAACACTAAATACTTCCGCGCGGTTTCACACGCTCTGCTCAGCTCTTATTGGTCATAGCGTGATGTTATACAGCCTATAGCCATCCTCGATAAATGCGCTATCCAACACAAACATAATTATTCAAATCAGACTTGTAGTTACGGAGATTAGCGCGTTCAAACGAACAAACAAAAAAACAAACTCTTCCGCTAACTGCTAACTTTGAAATCCAAAAACTTGCAATCATCATCATCAACAGCCTATAAGTGGCCACTGCTGAGCAAAGCCTCTTCTCACACGGAGAAGGTTTGAGCATTAATCACCACACTTGTTCAATGCAGGTTGGCGATTTCAAACTTATAATTACAAATTATATGACCAGGTTTCCTTACGATGTTTTCCTTCACCGTTAGTGAGTGGTGTCTAAGTAATCTTAAACTATACATACAACTTGGAAAAACTTACATTGGTACTTACCGTTGGTAGAACCCGCACCCTCATGCATGAGAAGCGGGGGTCTTAAACCTCCTAGGCACACGACGGTTGCAATAATTTATTTTAAAACTATGTTTTTACATTTTCAGAAGGACGTAAGACTATTAAGGTCGTACTACGTGTACAGTATAGTGCTGTGTGTACTGACGATAGTGCTGGGCATCGCCTCTTCTGTGCACACCATGATGATGTTGAAGATGTTTTCCTTCAGTAATTCCTTTGATGTCTCATTCTACCTTTGGATCATGTTAGTTGATACGGCCACTTTCATCGCTCAAGTTTGTAAGTATTGTTGTCTACTGCGTAAAGTTAGGCTGCCTATCCATTGACGCGAAGAGGGGCACCGGAACGGAGCTAGCGAGCATTGCGGAGCGGAGTTACGTACTGTCTGTCCATTGACGCAGAGTGAACAGCGGTGCGGAGCCAGCGATTATTGCTGAGTAGAGTAACGGACTGTGTGAAGCTAGGCCGAGTTTATGCAACTAGTCGAGTTTATCCCAATATCCCATACCCCGCCCTGCTCCCAAAACCGTTTCCCCGCTCACTTGGCTGCCCCGTTCCACTGTCTCGCACCGCTACCTCGCACCGCTACCACACACCGCTTCCGAAAATGTATGAATTTTTAAACTAGCTCAAAAATCCCTTTTCACTAAAGCGGAGCGGAGATTTCATGCCATACTATTGGTTAATATTTCTCCGCTCCGCTGCCCTTCTCCGCGTCAATGGACTGGCAGCTTTATCCTGAAACAATCTTTTAGTTCAGGCAACCAAATTATCCATACTCTAGAGGTAATTACGCCCGAATAATACAAGGCTACGAATATATAAAATTTGTATCATGTATTCCGCGACTAGCACCCGAATACCGAAAGGCTACTGAATTTTGAGTTGTACTTAAATATCGTGCCGTCTCTGTCATTTTACAAAGAAGATGTAACGCGGTCTAACTCGTACTAGGCTCTCAGAGCGTCGAACGCGGTCTAACTTGTACTAGGCTCTCAGAGCGCCGAACGCGGTCTAACTCGTACTAGGCTCTCAGAGCGCCGAACGCGGTCTAACTCGTGTTAGGCTCTCAGAGCACCGAGCGCGGTCTAAATCCTACTAAGCTCTCAGAGCGCCGAACGCGGTCTAACTTGTACTAGGCTCTCAGAGCGGCGAATGCGGTCTAACTCGTACTAGGCTCTCAGAACGCCGAACGCGGTCTAACTCGTACTAGGCTCTCAGAGCGTCGAACGCGGTCTAACTTGTACTAGGCTCTCAGAGCGCCGAACGCGGTCTAACTCGTACTAGGCTCTCAGAGCGCCGAACGCGGTCTAACTCGTGTTAGGCTCTCAGAGCACCGAGCGCGGTCTAAATCCTACTAAGCTCTCAGAGCGCCGAACGCGGTCTAACTTGTACTAGGCTCTCAGAGCGGCGAATGCGGTCTAACTCGTACTAGGCTCTCAGAACGCCGAACGCGGTCTAACTCGTACTAGGCTCTCAGAGCGCTACACGCGGTCTAACTCGTACTAGGCTGTCAGAGCGCTGAACGCGGTCTAACTCGTACTAGGCTCTCAGAGCGCCGAACGCGGTCTAACTCGTACTAGGCTCTCAGAGCGCCGAACGCGGTCTAACTCGTACTAGGCTCTCAGAGCGTCGAACGCGGTTAACTTCGTACTAGGCTCTGAGAGCGCTACACGCGGTCTAACTCGTACTAGGCTCTCAGAACGCCGAACCCGGTCTAACTCGTACTAGGCTCTCAGAGCGCTACACGCGGTCTAACTCGTACCAGGCTCTCAGAGCGGTGAACGCGGTCTAACTCGTACTAGGCTCTCAGAACGCCGAACGCGGTCTAACTCGTGCTAGGCTCTCAGAGCGCTACACGCGGTCTAACTCATACTAGGCTGTCAGAGCGCCGAACACGGTCTACTAACTCGTACTAGGCTCTCAGAGCGCCAAACGGGGTCTAACTCGTACTAGGCTCTCAGAGCGCCGACCGCGGTCTCGTTTCGATCATTTTAAACGTAAAACGAACTCGTACTATTGCCTCCGGTTCTTATTCACGAGTAACGCATGCGCGGCGCATCGGGTAGCCAATTGATTTGATTATAGCACCTCATAATAATGTTTAAACAAAAATCTTAATTTCCAATGCTTTCTTTGTTTTCAGTGATTCAAATATATTTCCTGCTCCTAGTACGAAGCGAGATTATAAAATTAAGAAGGAATTGCGAATTTAGATTCGTAAACCTGACTGCTGAAGGGGAGTGCACACTGAAGTGCACTGAAATCAGTGTCAATAATGAAGAAGGACAGAACTAATAGACATAGTTGCGACTTAGTAACGAAAACCACCAATTTGTGATATTAATGTAGTTGGTGTTCATACCAAAATGATTCTTGTGTTGTTCGAAATAAAGTTAAGCTTTGAGTAATATAATGATTTGTTTCATTTCTTGTTTTTTTTTTTATTTTATTTAAGAAGCATTGCTCCATAATAGGGTTTTCTCCTGACGTGTCGTGGTTGCGTTTACAAACAAACAAGTTTACATACACATCACACCTAGACCCGGAACAACAAAGAATTGTTCCGTGCGGGAATCGAACCCGCGACGCATTACGCGGCAGCCAGTTGCCCAACCACCGCGCCAACCGTGCAGTCAATTATAATGAAATAATATAGAAGACGGTGGTTAAAGTCATTGAAAAACTGGAAGTCTACCTGGAAGCCAGGACAGAGCAACAAAAATAATTATACGTAACGTAACATTAGAAAATGCCTATTTGTCGAATAAATGCTTTTTCTGTTTTCTTCCTTTCTTTCTTGAAAAGGCTTACACAGGCGGGAGCAGACATTCGATGATATACCTTACCCTCCTTAAAAAAAAAGTCTGGTAGATATACATACATCCATCTAGATAAAAGTTATATGATAATTATAATAATTGAGTGACTAAGTACAGGATATGCGAACTTTAATCATGAAATTAGTCATACTACCGGTACACTTAGTTGTAAAAATTAACGACTGTAGGTATTATCGAATTCACAAAATTGTGTTGGTACCTACTAGCCAGTAGTTTCATTCGTGGCATCCGGGAAAAAATACCCCCTGCGTTATTCCAAATTGTAATCTATCTCTGCACCAAATTTCATCCAAATCCGTCCAGTAGTTTTTTCGTGGAAGAGTAACAAACGTACATACTATATCCAGCTATACATACGTATATCGCCACAAACTTCCACAGTTATAACATTAAGGCCTTTTTCACAATATATTAGCCCTTAGCCAAACGCCGCCAAAGGAACTCCTCAACCCACTTATCTAGCCGATAAGCATATATTTTAATGCCTCCAACATAAATATAAATCAACTATGAAACGCAACAGTGCAAAAAGAGAGCAAGAAAGCTCCATAAACGAAGTTTTATAAGGAAATTAGCGCTTGTCTACAGAGATAGTAGAAAAGTGAATGTATGAGGATGACACTGACAAGTGTCAAAATTTACGTCAATTCTATATAATTTGGTTTTCTACGTGTAGACAAGCGCTAAAGTGGCGTTTGGCTACAGCTGCTGGATAGTCGTTATCTATCATATAAATTCGAATTAAGAACGTAATTTATATGAACTATCTGTCATATAAGTTTATCAGGTACATAAATAGAAGTGGTGAAACCGGCGCTAAGTAGGAAAAACAATTAAAATATATAAAAAATATCTCATTGGCCGTGTGGTCGCAAGCGCAACTGCTGGGCAAGGGGTCTCGGGTTCGATTCCCGGGTCGGGTAAAGTATTACTGGGTTTGTAAAAACCTCAGTAGTAGCACGGAGTCTGGAAATGTGCCCGGTATATGGCAATAGGCTCACCCCCTATTACATGGGACTCATAACGTAAATAGTGAAAAGTGGGTGTTACATTGCACAGTGGCATTGAGTGCCGTAATGTTATATATACTATAGAATCCCTAGGACGTCCACCCGCAAGGTGGACAGACGACCTGTTGAAAGTTGCAGGGAGCCGCTGGATTCAGGTCGCTTTCAACCGGCCTATCTGAAAATCATTGGGGGGCCTATGTTCTGTTGTATTGTCCTATGGTTGATATCATGATAATGAAAATGTTTATATACCTCTACATATCCCGAGGACGCACAGTGATTCAGAAGGAATCACTTTTGTAACTGACTTTACTTTTGGGATGTGTGTGAAATGATAGGAGTGTCGATACCTAAAAAGTATTTCGGTTTACAATTCAATTCTATGTCATTGTTTTAAGCTGATGTCTAGTCGTTTAATGTATATAATAATCTAGTGTTAGCATCAATATTAATTTGGTCAATTTATATTTTTCATTTTTTTCTATGAAATAAATTCTCATCTAGTGTATTGAGTAAGAAACTTTGTGCCTAATAAGTAAGTTCTAGTTAGTTTGTTTTTCACCTTAAAATTTAAAGAGGGTATAAAGGACGGTGAGCATGGATAGCTCGACCAGATCCAGGCCTAGCATACGGTGCTTCGAGTTCAACGAGCCATCAGACCACCACGGATGGGGCACAATAGGGCTGACGCCGAATGTGCTTCCACCCCGTTCCTACTCCTGCACTTTGAGCCGGAGCCCCGGGCACTCGTTTAGTGTTGGGCCCCATCTGTGGTGGTCTGATGGCTCCACGAGGCGTGCGCGGAATGAGACGCGCTGTACGCTCGGGCCTGGTTCTGGTCGGGCGGCCCGCAGGCCCGTGCTTATGGTGGCCGGAGATCGTCTCGTGATCCCGACGCCCGGAGTATCTCTCGCGACGGCTGGGGCGTGAGGAGGTTGGTTCCCTCACGAACCACGCCTGCTCCTTAGCTAGAATGTAAGCTATGCTTTTCAAAGTGGACTCTGTGCTGTAAAAAATAAACGTCATATTTATTCTTCTTTTCTAGAAACACTTGCATCATAATGGCTTATGAAGTAAAAATGACTATGGAACTTCCCGAGATTAAAAGATGTTGTTTCATATGTCCGCTGCGATTCAGTATCATTATTTGGGGATATGTTAAACTGGTAAGTTTTCATTTAAATTGTTGTTCAAGTTCTGAGCACAGATTAAGAATAATAATTTATTTATATGGCATTTACAATTACTGGACGGGCAACCGTGTACCGCGCAACGTTTTAGAATCGCATTCATTTGATTATTACTCAGCACTTTTTTCGGTTTCTAGCTAATGTATATATTTGTATGATGACTAGGTAGGACCAAACAATATAGGTACATAATGTCCTGCAAGGTTAAAGTTCTCTATTCATATTTCTGAAATGTAAGTATTCATTATTCACATAAGTATAAACTTTAAAATGTAGACTGTGAAATGATCAGTCTAAGAAGATAATTCTTTGGTGCAGTCGTTCAGGAGTTGTAGAACACATTTTTATGGAATAGTCCATAAAAATGTATCACCAAACCAAACCAAATCCAGATGTATGTGTACATAGGTACACATACATCTGGATTTGGTTGTTTTATTGGCTTGCTTGTTTTAGATCAACACTGCAGTGGACTTGTACATGAAAATAATACTACTCATAAATATAGATCCTGAGACAAACAACGTTGTTTGGCAAGGACTCCTTTTGGCAAATCTTATACAAGAATTCGTACTATGTTTCATTCTAATTGTCGCAGCACATATGGTAATAAGCTAAAGCCCAAGGATACAGGGTCAAAATGTTCCACGATATGTAACAAAATTATTCATATAAAGTTACTCCTTGTCATGTATTTTCTTTTTCAGAAAAATGTCAAACTTCTCCAAGTATTTTACATCTACGGCTGTATTCTGCTGGTGTTCCAAATTCTGGCAGTGGGTGCCCTGACAGTATTCATACTTTACCTGACCTTCGTCGATAAACCTCTTACCAAAGGCTCGTTGGCTCATCAGTCGATGGCGTGGCACTACTTGATGTATGCCTCAACATTCTACGCCAGTTTGAGTGAGTTAAACTTTCGATTACTGCACTTGACATCGCGTTCGGCGCTTGTCGTGTGCGCTCGTACGTCTACTTACTTACCTCTCTGTGCCAGATATTTTTTTTTTTTTTTTTCCATTGATAGTGATGCGTTACCACAACATCGACCTATTATCGATAGTGGGGCGTCACCAAGAATGGACAAATTTTTAAAGAAGTCGGATTCCACCGGAAACCTTAACTCCACCTCTAAAAGACCCGGTGAAGACCTTATTGGCCCTTGGCAATTCGCTAAGCGTCCGGCTGTCGCTCGGAATTCGGAGAAGTTCGACGAGTCGCGAAGATTACTGCTGCAAAATAAATACAAAGACCTCCCTGTGGATGATAAGAACGAATCTGCAACGAATGCTTGCTTTATCGATGCATCAACCGGAGCAAAGAAGACGGGACATATTCCACCCCTGATATTAGAGATACAGAAAGACTGGACCCATGAGTCTATTAAAAACTTAATCTCCCGGTTTACAAACAGGTTCCATCTTAAGTACAGAGCTAACAACAAAGTTGCTGTTATCTGTTACACGTCTGACGCCCACCAGATTGTGAAGGAAGGGCTCCGAAAAGAAAACGCTGCTTTCCTTACATACACCCGAAAAGATGAAAAAGTCCCCAAAATGGTTATAAAAGGATTACCATCTTATGTCAAAGAAGACCTACCTGATGAACTTGAGAAACTAGGATTCCGAGGAATATCAGTCTCACAACTAAAGATCCAGGAAGTGAGTACATTAACTTGCCCACCTTATTTGGTCGTACTTCCAGTTGGAACAGATATTGCAAAATTTCGTAAAATCAAATATCTATTTAATTGTGTAGTAAAAATTCAAAAATTTATGCCCAAGAAGTCTGGTGGTACTCAATGCTACAGATGCCAAAACTACGGCCATGCATCAAGAAATTGTAATATGCCCGCAAGGTGTGTTAAATGTACGGAACCCCATGCTACGAGTGAATGTCCCAAAAAAGACCGGACGGAACCCGCACAATGTTGTAATTGTGAACAAAATCACCCTGCAAACTACCATAAGTGCGAGTCTCGTCTTGCTTACTTGAAGCGTGTTCAAGCAAGACGTGAAAATCTACCTTCAAGACCCTCCAAATTAAGATACCTATCTACGGATTCTGCTGTTGCCCCACCCATATCTAAGAAACCTTCTTATGCTGATGTTGTTAAGACCCACACAGGTTATGATTCCATTGCGAAAGACGACCTGGAGATACCACTGGATGACCCAGTGACGAAAGAGATGTTAGAAATACTAATCTGTATTAAAAATCTTAAACCACAATTTTCTGCTTGCGAGTCCACGCTGGACAAAGTAATGTTAATTTTATCCCATCTTGGTCACTATGTATAACTCCTATGAATTATCACTGCTGTCATGGAATTCCGACGGATTACGAGCTAAAATTTATGAACTACTTGATCTGGCGGTATGTACCCTATCTATTGATATTATAGCTGTCTGTGAAACTAAACTCACTAGTAACACTTTCATTAGTACACCAGGTTATATATGCTACCGTCAAGATAAACACTATAGTGGTCGAGGGCAAGGTGTAGCCATATTGGTCAACGATAGACTCGAGGCTCGGCAGGTTATTATTCCCAAAACGAAACATATTGAAGCAGTCGCTATTGGTTTGGTAATTGGAGGCAAGGACTACGTGTTTGTTTCGGCTTATCAATCTCCCAATTTAAGGCTTGAAGGTGGTGACTTGGACATTTTGTTTTCCCTGGGGCCCCATGTGGTTGTAATGGGTGACTTTAATGCCAACCATAAATACTGGAACAGTAGTTATACTAACACTCGAGGCAACACATTGTTCCATCATATGCTGAGCCATGACTACATAATACATTGTCCTGATACACCCACTCAAGTCAACTACCGAGCTGATCTTACTCCGACTAATCCTGACTTAGTTCTATCGTTGAATATCAATAGTATCCATGATATTCAAGTTCTACCAGCCCTATCATCTAATCACTTTCCTGTACTGTTCACAATCAATGGTTTTTGTTCTCGCAAACCCATTCCTAAAGTCTACTCTTATGTTAACACTGATTGGAAAAAGTACCGTTCTTTTCTTGATCAGCATATATTTCTAAGCTCGAATGTGTTCAAGTCGGACCCAGAAATTGACGAAGCCGTGGGCCACTTACACCAATGCCTCATTGAAGCCAGAGATAAATTTGTTACTGCTAAACAACCTATTAACACTAAAAATGTCTTACCTAGCTACATTACAAAAATAATAAAATACAAAAACTTTTTAAGGCGTAAAGAACAAAAAGCACTAACTGCAGACAAAAGACATTTAAGATCAGCTATCAATTATTTACAAAAACTTATCAAGTTACATATTGTAAAATATCAAGACACATTATGGAATTCAAAACTTTCTAAAGTTGACAATCCTGGCAACGATTTATGGCGTCTGGTGAAAACTCTTAAGCCTAAATCTGACACAATACCTCCACTTAAAACTTCCGACGGCTTATTAACAGCGAACACGTCTGAGCAGTGTGAGGTCTTAGCAGATACTTTCGCGATGAACATGAACCTAACCCACGACTGGGTTAGCGATAGTGTTGAAACGGATGTTCAATCAGCTATAACCGTCTTAAATAATCATGCCATAGATAATTTTCATCAACCAGTCCGGCCTACTGAAGTCTGGAAAGTTATACGTAAACTTAAGACTAGAAAGGCACCTGGCGATGATGGAATACACAATATAATGCTTAAAAACCTGTCACAAAAGTCAATTGTGTATATTACCAAAATATTTAATGGTTGCATAAAGTTGGGTTATTTTCCTCATATGTGGAAAACTTCAAAAGTTATTGCTCTGAAAAAACCAGGAAAGGACATTGCATTGCCGACCAGCTATAGGCCCATCAGCCTTCTACCAGTCCTAGGTAAACTTTTTGAGGTATTGATATATGATCGGTTGCGGCGATCCTCAGAACAGCTTATCCGGAACGAGCAATTTGGCTTTCGTTCATCTCACTCCACGGTGCAACAACTGGCCAGAGTTTCCGAACATATATCTTATCATCTTAATCATAAACAGTCTACCGGCATGTTCCTTCTTGATATCGAAAAAGCTTTCGATACTGTCTGGCATGATGGCTTGTTATACAAGCTCATCTCTTTCGGAATTCCATTGAATTTAGTAAAACTAATTCAGTCCTACCTCAGTGATCGCAAGTTCGTGGTACATATTGGCTCTAATAGGTCGTCATCCCGGGTGATGATGGCTGGGGTACCGCAGGGGTCAGTGCTTGGTCCTTACCTCTTTGTCCTGTATGTTAATGACTTGCCTGTGCAAGTCCGTACCCATTTAGCCTGTTTTGCTGATGATACAGCGTCTTATACTTCAGATAGCGACGTTGACATTATCATTAGCCGACTTCAGATGTCTCTTGAATTACTCCAGTCTTACTTCAATAAATGGAAGCTCAAATTGAATGAATCTAAAACTGAAGCCATTCTTTTTACACGTCAACGTAACGTCCCTAAAAGAAATTTGAATATTTCTGGTCAGTCCATTCCTTGGAGTGCAGCAGTTCGCTACCTGGGTATCACGCTGGACAAAAGGTTAAACTGGACTAAACACATAGCAAAATTACGTGTCAAGGGAGCACAAGCACTAGGTTCCCTAAGCCCTATACTCAACCGTAAGAGCAGACTCAGCCCTAAGACAAAAATTAGACTATACACAACCTTAATTAGACCTTGCATCACCTATTCATGTCCAGTATGGAGCAATACTTGTGAATCAAATTATAAACATTTACAGATTCTACAAAATAAAGCTGTTAAAATCGCTTATAATACTCCATTTTTAACTAATCTCCAAATACTTCACTCGAATATTAATTTACCAAACATAACACAATATATTTTAAAACTAACTCGCAAATTTTACAGTAAAAATAAATGTCACTATAATACTTTGATTGCCGACATAGGGCGAAAAGATTTGAATGATTTGCATGGTATCGATAGATATGGTACATACAAGCTCCCACATCACTACGTTTTGTTCGCACACAAAACTGATACCATCGTAGCATGAGCCACGCACTGCGCCGGCGCTGCCCCGCTCTCGTCACTAAACCGTGAGGAGGCGCGGGGCGCGGGGGCTCAGTCGCTGTGGTATCTTGGTGCGGCTACCTGCGTTGCCACTGTTCGCAACATTTTGTGTATGCGCGTAATTAATGTATTTTTACCCTCGAACTATAATATGATGAGCTATAATAATGGAATCATTACAATGATTTCATATGTATAACATTATTAAATTATCATAATATCAAGCATACATAACCTACTTATTGTTTTAAAATACTTAAAAAGGCTTACACAGCCTGTAAAAGTGTTGTTATTTGAAGATGGAATTGTGACTTGTATTGTAAGTTTTTCAATTTGGGTACACCTACTTATTTTAATAAAGAATTTTATAAAAACAAAAACTGCACTTGAGTATTTGAGAGTGAGACATACTAAATTAACTAAAATCGCGGGTTACTCACGTGAATATACTGAGAAAAGCTCTGCTAGTTTCGAACCACAGAGGAGTTTTTCCTCAGCGTGCACAATCGCGGCGAAGTCGCTCAACCTGCTAGCGTTTGGCGCCCGCATCGGTGTCCCACCGCGCCCTCTCATGCGGAAAACCCCCTCTGTGGTTCGAAACTTGTAAAGCTTTTCTCAGTATATTCACGTGAGTAACCCGTAATTTTTAGTTAATTTGGTCATAATTAGCATGTTTGTGAATCGACAGGCGTTCGAGTTTTGATCATTTTTGAGCATGCTCAATAGAACGCGTTTTACCATGCTACTTTAGAGCATGTAACAGTAACCTTTAAACTTAAGCACAGAACTAGGCAAAACAGTGGCAGTCAAGAGTTTAACTGAAAATGACCGCGTGATTGGTAAGATATCCAAGTTGACAAAGGTACCACTCTATTTATATCGATGTTTCTAAAATTCTTTGTTATGCCACGGAGTCAAGAATTGTACGAAGTGTATGGCAGAAGGTATACCTATATATATTACGTGGGCGTTTTAACATAACTGGCGATTTGATACCTATAAGTAACAAATAGATGTACTGACCAACCTTAGCGTGATATAGCATTTAAACTAACCCCTTACTACTGTTAACTTACTAAAATTGACTGCCTCGTTGAGTGGTTGCCAGTGCGCTGCTGGTCAAGGGATTTTAGGGTTCGATTCCTGGGTCGGGCAGAGTAAGCCTTGGTTTTTTTTTAAATCTCAGGAGTAGCAATGAGTCTAGAATTGTGGTATATGGCAATAGGTGCACCCCCTATTACATGGGACTTATGACATTATTAGTGAAAAGTGGGTGTTACATTGTACAGTGGCATTAAGTGCCGTAATGTGCACATTACGGCGAGATGCACCTCTGCCTACCCCTTCGGGGATGTGATGGGTTAAATACCTTATGTTAAAAACCAAATGTTGTTAACTGTCCCTGACCGTAGCTTCCTTAAAATGTAGAAGAGGTTGATGAAAATGGCATATTATTAAAAGGCTGACGAATATCCACCTAACCACTTTCTTTTTGTATATTTCAGTACTCGACATTTATGTCATACTCCTTGTCAAGACTGAAATAATGAAGATCAAGGACAAACACCAGTATACATTAGAAAATGTCAATGAAGTACCAAAGACTACCGTGACCTACACAAAGAAAGAAGGCGAAGAAGTAGCTATTACAGGTGTCGAAGAGACTGGATACTAAATTATGTTATCATCACTAAACTATAATAATAATGTATTACTCTCACTTCTGCAGATTGTAAAGTGTCTATAGGTGTCTAATTTCAATTAATAATGGCAATGACTTTACTATTATTATGTACTTATGTGGAGGCAAGTGAATTTCTTTCTAGATTATTATACGTTTGTTTAAAACCCATTTCTTTGATTCCATTTCCTTCCTTCCTTTCTTTGGCTCTTGTCGAATTATTCAAACGCTACTCAATTTTCAGTCGCGCTTAAATATAGTTCTGTCGCTACAAATTCTTTATAAAATGACAGAGATGGCACGATATTTAAAATTGACATTTCAGTATTCAACAGTCTAATATTTAAATCTCCAACCTAACAGTTGGAACGTGAGTTGGCTTTACGCTAATGGTATTTGTACTGGATGTTTCCACAACTAATAAAAAAATCGAGAAAATTGGCGGGAACGCGGAGCGTCTTCTAACACGCGCACTCACTTAACGTTTCGGCGGCGCCTGTTGGTTGGCGCCACCGCAGGGCCTGCTCGTGCGAGGCGTGGGCGGGGCTTCGAATTTTGAATTTTAGCGCGAACGCGAATTCACTACGTTACCACCATTTTTCTTATAGCGCTACAAAGGAGGTTTTTAACATAAAAGTTGCCTAAAGTAGTAAAACAGATTTATTCAATTATTTCTATAGATTTATAAATTATGATACCAAACTATCAATCTATTCAAATAGAAACAGAAAAAGGTAAGCTGTTTGCTGTGTAGATAGTTTCTTTATCAAAAAGCTACTTCTGCAAGCTATTGGCAAAATCTTACGGGTCAATATCAATACACCGCATACAAGGTAACAGAAAATACGAATACAAACAACTAACGCTTTTTAATTACAAAATAAATAACAGACACACACTTAACTATACAACACAGTAACTACTCGAATGGAGACCACGTATTGAATGTCCATCCATAAAATAGACGGCCTGATGAAGATTACAGGGAGCCTATGGAGGCAAGTGGCTTCCAACCGGCCTATCTGGTAGTATTTTTTTATTTATTAGATTAACCAACAGTTATTTGCACTCATACATTCATTACATTCAAATATATAATACTTATTTTGATAAGTGCAACAACTACTTACTGGCTAACACAGCATGCATATAAAATGGGTAGAATATGTTACATAAAAAAACATTTGAATAAGATCAAGCAACACAATATAAAAGTTGCGATTAACTCGTCGAGTACCGTCATTATAGACACAATTATAGGACAATAGGTTGCGGTCACCGGTGACCGCTTGGTGTTTGACAGTTTAAATATGGAATTGAGTCGATATATGTTTAATTACAACCAAGACACGGGTACCTAACGTAATTAGGCACCTGAAACAATTGAACACTCGTCTTCGGGGAAGGCCTATATTCAGAATTGGATGTGGCTCATATGATGCTAAAGATAATGAACTATGTTACTAGTCTCAGTCGTCACTGGCGACCTTCAGCTGCCTCTGCAGCAGCTGGAACCTCACACTCCATGGAGCAGAGAGCCTCAGCAGTATTGTTAACGAACCTAAACTTGCGACTATTCTTCAGCTTGATAATTTCGCTTCTTAATAACAATATGAAGTAGATCTGGACCACTGAAAGAGAAAGAGTTATTTTAGCGACTATTTGTTCAAGTCTAGTCAAGTGTTGCGATCATTGTATGGTAATAATGTAATTATAAATAATATAATAATAAGTAATATGGTAATTTTAAGTGTGGGAGAGCCATGCTTCGGCGCGAATAGGCCGGCTCGACCGGAGTAATACCACGGCCTCATAGAAAACCGAAGAAGCAACGCTTGCGTTGAGTTTCGTTGTGTGAGTTACCGCAGGCCCAATTACCCTCCCCTTCCCCAATCTCCCCAATTCCTGAATCCCCAACGACCCTCAAACTCCTAATCCCCATAAGGCCGGTAACGAATTTGTAACGCCTCTGGTGTTCTAGGTGTCCATGGGCGACGCCGATTGCTTACCATTACATGATCCGTCTACTCGGTTACCGGCTTATGCCATAAAAAAATATAGGTTGACCCCCTATCCCGGAACTGCAGACAAGGTAACGGATTACCAGGGCTCCGGTTCGAACGAATTATAAGCGGGGTGATTTTTAGTCAGAAGATTCTGATGCTCTCTTCTCTCCCACCTCGCTCAAGACGGGATAAGTAGGTACAGGTATAGATGGTATTCCCCATAAAAAACAAACCTATCACATGGGACTGAAAACTTAGCCAGTCAAAAGAGAGTGTTACATTATAATAAAATAAAATAATAAAATATTATGACCACCTCCAGTACCTCTGAAATAAATATCGTTTACTGAGGATTTTCGAAAAACTGCCTCGTTGGCCATGTGGTCGCAAGTGCGACTGCCGGGCAAGAGGTCTCGGGTTCGATTCCCGGGTCGGGCAAAGTATTACTGGGGTTTAAAAAAATCTCAGTAGTAGTACGGAGTCTGGAATTATGCCCGGTATATGGCAATAGGCTCACTCCCTATTACATGGGACTCATAACATAAATAGTAAAAAGTGGGTGTTACATTGTACAGTGGTATAATGTGCACCTCTGCCTACCCCTTCGGGTAAAATCATAAAATCATAAAAGGTGTGATGTTATATGTAATATGATTTCCGAAAAACCGAAACCTCAAATCGAATGTGTTACTCACTTAACTTTTTAACCAATGAGACAATAAAGATTATAATATAGTAGGTAATTATAACGTAAAACTTACCTAATACAAGAAAGAAACTAGAGTAGACCTTGATGTAATGCTCCCACAATTCAGCAGTCGAATTATACCAAGGGAAGCTTGCCACCAAGCCAATGTATGCAATCATCAACAACAGCGTTATAGCCAACATTACTATACTTAAGATGTAGAATAATCTCAAATACTTTACGATTTTCTGTAACACATAAAACAGTGTTAGTATAAAACGTGATGATGTACTTACAATAAAGCTTCGTGTTTAATAAGGAGTGGAAGAACTGAATGTTACGAGTGACAGTCCACTCCTGGGCCTTTAGCCAAACGCCACTTTAGCGCTTGTCTACAGTGAGAGTAGAAATCAAAATGTATGGGGATGACACTGACAAGTGTCAAAATTTACGTCAAATCCATATAATTTGGGTTTCTATTCTACAAGTAGACAAGCGCTAAGTGGCATTTGGCTACAGCTGCTGGACTGCCAATGGGCCTCCTTACATTTAAGGGGGTTGGCTATAATCCACATTTGCTAGTTGGGTTGAATATAATTTAAGAGATTATATTAAATAAAAATTCAATTTAAGAGATAATATAAGTGTGGGAGAGCCATGCTTCGGCACGAATGGGCCGGCTCGACCGGAGTGATACCACGGCCTCAAGGAAAACCGACGTGAAGCAACGCTTGCGTTATGTTTCGTCGTGTGAGTGAGGTTACCGAAGGCCCAATTACCCTCCCCTTCCCCAATCTCCCCAATTCCTGAATCCCCAACGATCCTCAAACTCCTAATCCCCAAACGGCCGGTAACGCACTTGTAACGCCTCTGGTGTTCCAGGTGTCCATGGACGATGCCAATGCTTACCATAAGGTGATCCATCTGCTTATTTACCAGCTTATGGCATGAATAAAAAAGATTCAGGGTTATCCATGAGGTCTGCTACCTGATCTCTAAATAAGTTATTCGGTTTTTATGACACCCGCAAAAGGGTACAGGTGGCGACATCTGTACATTCTATGTTGCTGTCACATCACGAACACTATTCTCCAATGTTTTTTTTTATATTGGAAAACATGACGTGAACCAAGACAATCAAAGAAGTCATGCTAATATAAACTTTAATTGTTACTCATTTTAAGATAAAGTTTTAAATTATTTCCGATTTTCAATTTAAAGATAAATTTTCAATTAATGACTCCACGGCTGCCGCAATGGCTGGGTAACTGGCTTGCATGCAGCGTGTCGCGGGTTTAATTCCTGCACGGAATGATTCCCTGTGTGATCCACAAATTGTTGTTCCGGGTCATAGGATTGAACGTGTATGTTAAATTGTATATCTGTAATCGCACCCATAACACAGGAGAGAATCTGTTTGTATCATTGTTATGTATGTTATATATTTTTAATAGGGTAAACTATTACCTTATGTACTCCAACGACGAATACTATTGTCAATGCAAAATCAATCAAAAATATAGCAATGGCAATAATCAGACAAGCAAATTCCACTTCAAATACATTGAATGCAATTATTATCACCAATAGGTAGGCCAGTATTGCGAGAATGTATAAATCAGCTAACTGTAACAAAGAGAAAATGTATTACTAACGGCATTATTGGCCTAAGTGTCAGCTTGGAGTTGTCATGCTCACTCAAAGGTCTCATTGGCGATGGCACGTGCAGTGGATCGCTCGACTCATTTTCGTGAACGGGCGCCGTCAACTGGGACTGGTTAGCTTTTTTATTGTCCTTTAAGGTTATTTTTTTTTCGATCTCTTTGACTGTATTTTAGTGTTACATTGTTCTCGTACAATCCAAAAAAATAAAACTATGTAACTAGAGAATTGTATTGCTAACCTGATTGAAAAAGAGTAACCTATGGAGTTTATTGCTCGTTCTTCTCCATAGGAATCTACACCTTGGAATGAGAAAATAGCTTCACTTTAAATTTTTTTTGTTGACGTTCAAAAGTGCCTTTCTGGTCTATTTGAAATAAATGATTTTGACTTTGACTTTATACTAGTTTCCAGTAATCTAATATTTTTTAATGATCTTTTTAAGAAAATAACCTACACTACAAGGAAAGAATGCGTGAGATCTGCCCAGTCACTCATAGCCAGTCAGTCCCTAACTCGTTTTGGCCGGTACCCCAGAGGTTATAGTGCCCACTTCTTAAATAAGATAGGTTCGAAACCCGGCAAGTATCGATGTGACTTTTTCCGATCACTTTCTAAGATTATTTAGACACCACTGACAAACGGTGGAAGAAAATATCGTTGGAAACCTGGACTTTTAAGCTAACTTTTAATTTAAAAAACTTCCTAGGTTCAGTATGTCTGTCAGTCAGTCAGTCAGTCATTAAGCCACTCACATAAAGTTTGAGTAGGTAAGCGATTGAATTGGATATACTGGCCTATTTTATATCTTATCCATTGCCATGTAGTTTCCTCGACCAAATGAGGAGAGTACTTCTAATAATAACAGATTAAAATAAATAATATAAAATACTATAGTTTCTGCCCGCGACTATGTACGCGCAATCCCGTTTTCTTCCGTTCCCATAAGATTTTCAGGATTTTTTTCTATCATCCTTCTCCTGACAATAACAAATACAACAACAAAATCAGCCAAATCGACCCAGCTCAAGTTATGGCGTAACAACGGGAAACGAGTTTCATTTTTATATATGTATAGATTTATTCTGTGCAGTGCATTGCATACTGGACTTGTCACAGATTACGCCTTTTATCTCCGAAGGGGTAGGCAGATTACGGCACATACTGCCACTGTACATTGTAACTCCCACTTTTCACTGTTTATATTATAAGTCCCAGGTAATAGGGGGTGAGCCTATTGCTATATACCGGTCACAATTCCAAACACCGTGCTACTACTGAGAATCTTTAAGAAACCCTAGTAATTCTTTGAACGACCCGGGAATTGAACCCGATACCTTTTGCCACTCACCACTCAGCCAACGAGGCAATCTTGGGCTTATCAGAGACTGTCCAAATAAACGTAAATGCACCGACAGTTATGGCGCACGTATCCAAAACATAGACTCTGGGGACAGTTTTCTTGCTCAGTGCTATTAACTCGTGGTATGCTGGAGCGCAGATTTACTCGAGGCACAATGTCTATTGTGTCTCATATACACGCAGACAAGATGTTAAAAAGGCCCGAGTGAATTACTTATGTGCAGACGTGTTGTATCGTGGACTGCATCATCGCTTACCACCAGGTTTATGGCCAAACGTCCGTCGACCCATCACATAATTATATAAAAAATACGGGTCGGGTCAAGACATAGGCATTATCACACTATCGCCTACGGGACTGAATCAATTCTGACGATTCATTACCATAGAATATCCCTTGATAAACACTAATTCAAAAGCCTAAAATTGTTCTACACGGACGAAGTCGCGGGCAACAGCTAGTTACCAATATAAAAGACTTAAATCACTCACCAGTTTAATGTATCCCCATACTAACAACCCTTGTCGCAAGGGTAGACAGAAACAGCATCGTTTACACATAGGGACTTCAGTTTTCATTATTATTTATTCTTTACACTATTAATAATTTAAAACTACCAAGTCCAAAGCACCACAATCCACGTTAATTGACGAAAATCAAAACAGTTACTTAACTAAAAATATTACTTAAAATTGTATTTAAAATCAATATTTACATCTGCACAGTTAGGATTGCGAATCAATTATGAGTTATAAGTCAGCCGTCCGAGTGTCGGTATCATCAATAAGTGTATATATATATGTACTATTCTGCTAAACGATAAAACACATTATGATAAGAAAGTAAAAAACATTTATAAATAAAGTGAACTGATAATGTTGTATGTCGCATTTAATGAGTTTAATTATACTTTTAATTAACATTCTAGGATTTTATGGCGCCTTTTAATCAAGTGAATGACTGACATACACAAGCTTTATAATTTTGCGATCAGTAGATGGCGTTAACGACGCTTTATGTCTTGCCTTTTTATGACTAGACGGATAATTACTTATGTTTAGTATCAAGTATTTTGAATAGTGTCACATAGTACTGTATTCAAAAGTTTTGTCATGTCATAAATATTCCACGGTAGTTGTATTTTTCCCTAGATTTTCCCATTTTTACAGAGAGCCAAATTTTTTATGCTCTCCAACGCTGTGGCATGTCCATCCTGACCCTGATGAATAATCCCGGTTACACTTACATAGATAGTTATTAAATCATAGTTCTAGGAAATTATTTATTTATTTAGTGTCGTGGTGGCCTGGAGGTTTAAGACGCTCGCTTCTCATGCATGAGGGTGCGGGTTCGAAACCTACCAACGGCAAGTACCAATGTGACTTTTTCCGAGTTATATGTACTTTCTAAGATTATTTAGACACCACTGACAAACGGTGAAGGAAAAACATCGTGAGGAAACCTAGGCTTATAATTTCTAATTATAAGTTTGAAATCGCCAACCCGCATTGAGCAAGCGTGGTGATTAACGCTCTAACCTTCTCCGTGTGAGAAGAGGCTTTGCTCAGCAGTGGGCATTTATAGGCTGTTGATGATGATGATGATTTATTTATTTAGTCTTTAATGTACACAATTTGATTACACAATAGCACATAAGGCGAACTTATTGCCATATGGCATTCTCTACCAGTCAACTTTAGGGTTTATCAAATCAAATCAAATCAAATTTATTCCCAAAAACATGTGTATACATACACACACACACACACACACACACACACACATATGCAGGTGCATGTATGCATGTATGTAGGACGATAAAAAATAGTTGCACTTAATACATGTTTACTACCTACTTGTCTTGGCATGCAAATTTTTTAGTACGTTAAGTTATAATCATATTAATATCATCGTAAAATTTGTATAAATGTCAAATAAAATTGTATGTAGGTAGGTCTGTCAAAATTAAAATTATAGATACAGTTACATCATAATTTAAATTCGTGCAATATGTCACAGTCATAGTAAGAATCACATAACCAATGAAACAATCACAACCAATGAAATAATCATAATTTATAAAATAATAGCAAGTAGGAAATCTGCAAATTAAGTAGAAAATCTGCGAAAAATAAGGCAGGGAGAATAAACTAACAGCAACATTTTGATTTCAATTTTATTTGACCTTATTTATTTTACTTTAATTGTAATTATTTCATTATTTTATTAGGTATTATGGTAAAGTCAACTTTATTTTAAAAATGGCGAGGCATTAAATTATGCAGTAAGAGAAAACGACAGCTATTATGGCGCTACAGACTAAACCCTACATATTGCAACAAGGAAATTTTCAAAACCTACTCAAAGAAACTTAAAAAAATTGTCACATTAACTAGACGTGTTCAACATAATCATTCCATGAGAACCTCAACTAATAAATCTAAAACCACTTGGAGTATAATAAATAATACAAAATGTAACATCCCTAAAGAAACCATTAATAAAATTAATGTAAATAATGTAACAATTAGTGACCCCCTTGATATAGCCAACGCATTTAATAGTTATTTTGTGGAAAAGATCAAACCCATTCAAGGGTCCGGGCAAAATGTAAAATCTCTCATCAAAAGCAGTAAAGATTCAATCTTTGTCGCACCATCTACACCGATAGATGTAAATAAGATTATAAAAAACTTAAAATCATCAAATAGTGTAGGTTATGATGAAATCTCTACAAAAGTCATAAAATATGTCTCAGAAACCATAGATGTCCACCTAAGCTACCTTATCAACTTGTGTATAAGCTCAGGTATATACCCAAATGCCTTGAAGATATCAGTGGTAAAACCAATATTTAAATGGAAAAATAGCAAAGAAGATAGGGAGAACTATAGACCAATATCCCTTATTCCTATCATATCCAAAATAGTCGAAAAATACATATATAAAGAACTTTATTCCTTTATAGAAAAAAAACAAATCCTATGCAACGAACAGAAGGGTTTCAGGGAAAATAAGACTATAAATATGGCTATCTATGATTTTTAAGCAAAATAATGGTTAGCGTCGACAAGAAAATCCCGGTACCAGCTGTGTTTTGTGATATGACACAAGCTTTTGACTACGTTGATCACAGAATCCTATTGCAGAAACTGGAGGCTTACAGAATACGCGGAAATATTTTGAATCTTATTCAATCGTATGTAAGCAATAGAAAACAATACACAGAAATTACTAGGATTAATGTAAAAACAAAAAAAGAGGAAATTTTCGTATCAGACGAATTCTCTCCTCTATACGGTGTCTCACCCCGAGCGTACGGCGCGTCGCGTTCCGCGCGCGCCTCAAAGAGCCATCAGACCACCACAGATGGGGCCCAATAGGGCCGATGCCGATTCGGAGTCGCGGAGAACCTAACGGGTAACCGGGGCTCCGGCTCGACGTGCAGGAGAAGGAACGGGGTGGTTTTTAGTCAGTAAGAGTCTGACACTCCCTCCCGCCTCACCCAGGCGGGGGCAGTCATTCGATGATTTTCCCCCCTTAAAAAAAAAAAAAAAAAAAAAATACGGTGGCAGTGTATTAGGGCCATTGTTGTTTAGAGGTATTTTATACATAAATGACCTGCCTAAAATTATTGACTACCCTATAACTCTATTTGCCGATGACAGTACAATGACCATAGAATGTAAAAATATTTTGACATATGAATCTGACATTAATAACTCCTTGACATCAATAATAACTTGGTTAGATAGAAACAATTTAAAAATTAATTTGAATAATAATAATAATAATAAGCCCGCAGGGCACCTTGAGGCGAGGTGACGGGCATTAGCGATCCCGCGGGCTACCATCATCCCGAGTGCTCCAGGGAGAAGTCACCGTTCCTTCTTCTCCGGCTTGCCTTAATTGGCTGGCTGGAGTGAACAATGACAAGGAACAGGTCTCCCACCTCTGGCTTGCCTTCATTGGCCGTCCAGAGTGGAGTCGCGAGAGCAGTGATCCTGCTCGGAGGGTAAGAAACTATTCGTAAGTCGCGAGTGGGCCAGGGATGCAGGAGGCTTCGGCTGGAGCAGATGATCTGAGTAGAAAGCGGTGGTAGTTTCTTAACCCTTCAGCCACTCACATTCTCGTTGCCCCTATGTTGCTATATCTAGTAACCATTCCCGGGGCCCGGTCAGTGAGTTGGCGAGTATCCGCCTGTCATTTTTACGTGTAAAAATTACATTGTTTCGGCAGGTGCCATAGTCCATCCATAGTTCCCAATTTACCAGTCCACAGCAACCCATCCATAGCCCTACCAATTTTTTTTCCATTATTCACAATAGTCCTACACTAACCGGGGACTGTCCTTGGGTGCATTTCCATAGTGCATACAGGGATAGTCGCCGGTTTGTGTCTCCATTACATTTAGATTAAAGTTGTCTAAAGGGCCTCTGCGCAGTTGGCTTCGGCCCCTCGTACGCCTCCCAAATGACCGGGACCCTGTGGTCCCGTGAATGGTAAAGACATACATAATAATAATAATATATGCTTTATTGTACACCACACAATTGTAATACAGGACAATATTTCCTAAAACAAAATAGTGTACAATGGGCGGTCTTATCGCACAAGGCGATTTCTTACAGACAACCTTTGGATGGAGCAGCAACAGGAGTCTGAAATGGGTCGTCAAGTGTACATTAATTAATATCTGTATAAAATACTATACATACATACATACAAGAATACTTTTTTTTTTTTTTAAGGGGGGAAAATCATCGAATGACTGCTCCCGCCTGGGTGAGGCGGAAGGGAGTGTCAGACTCTTACTGACTAAAAACCACCCCGTTCCTTCTCCTGCACGTCGAGCCGGAGCCCCGGTTACCCGTTAGGTTCTCCGCGACACATACAAGAATACTAAAAAATAAATAATATATATAAAAAAAAAAAAAAAAAAAACAATATGATACATATATTACAAAATGGTGTGTGTTGGTGTATGTGTGTGTGTGTGTAGGTGTCTGGTTAAGATAGGAAATAAAATTATAAAGAGAGGTAATGCTCTTTAAGAATTTTTTTAAATTGCGATATAGTTTGAGCTCGCCTCACTGTTATCGGTAAAGCATTCCACAACCGAGCTGCTTGTACTGTAAAGGATTTGTCGAAAAAGGAAGTGGAATGCAAACAAATATTTAATTTCAGACTTTCCGATGATCTCAAAAACTTCGAATGTGTGTCGCCAAGGTACGTAAAACGATGTTTTAGATAAATAGGGGTAGTGGGATTAAAGAGTATATTGTACAAAACTGAAAGAATATGAGTATTCCGGCGAAGACGAATAGGCAGCCATTTGAGCTTGTTGCGGAACTCGGATACGTGGTCATATTTGCGCAAACCAAATACAAACCTGATAGAAAGATTTTGAAGTCGCTCAAGCTTGTCTAATTGTTCTTGGGTGAGATCAAGATAGCTGGCATCAGCATAGTCGAGAATTGGTAGAAGTAGGGATTGTGCTAATGCAATTTTTGTAGTAGTGGGCAAGAAATTCCGAAGACGCCTCAAGGAGCCCGCCGAGGCAAACACCCTGCGGCTGACCTCCTGCATCTGTTTAGACCAAGACAGAGTGCTATCAATGTAAATCCCCAAGTTCTAATAAGACAAACATTATCCATTTCAGCCAACGAAACCAATCTAAATCAAATGTAAATGTTGCCTACAATGACACAATAATCAATGAAGTTGAATCCACAAAATTTCTCGGTATATTAATTGACAAGAAATTGAATTGGAAACATCACATTGAGAATTTAAGCAAGAGACTAAACTCATCTGCGTATGCACTATACAAAGTTGCACCAGTGCTTAATCCAGACGCTCTAGTGACAGCGTATTATGGATTGGCTGCATCAGTGTTGCGTTACGGTGTAATTTTTTGGGGTAATTCTACAGACAAAGAAATTGCATTCAAGTCCCAAAAAAGATGCCTTAGGGCCATGTTTAACCTAAAGTCAACAGAGAGCTGTATGCCTATCTTTAAAAAATATAAAATACTAACTCTACCATCTCTTTATATTCTTGAAACTGCGACTTTCGTAAAAACGAATCCTGATCTTTTCCCACGTCTGTCTGACACTGTGCCTCGGAATAGACAGGATAACAGCAGGCTTCGCCTGAAACCCGCTAGGACTGCTCTTATGTACAAAAACGTTTTTTGTATGGCGCCAATAATTTATAATAAAATTCCACGGGATTATAAATGTTTAAACACCAATATGTTTCAGATAAAAATGAGAAGCTTACTAGCAGAAAAGTGTTACTACTGTTTGAATGACTTTCTGGCTGACACTACTTTTTGACACTGTATTAATAAATGTAGACCGTAATAATATTTAATAATACTTTTTTGACATCTTAATATGAATTGTAATTATTATAAATTGAATTTGTACGCCCCTAAGGGCAAAACATGTATTGGACACTGATTTTAAACAATTAACATCTTCCATGCTTTTGTATGAATGACACACGTTTATGCAAATAAATTATCTTTATATCTTTATCTTTATCTTTAAATGATTACTAAATTATATATCAAATGTTGCTGTGTCCTTACGGGGTCCATAAATGTAACGTAGCTTTAAGCTTATTCTAACACCTTAATCACTTTATGGTATGCAAATAGCTGAATATGAACATTAATATGACAGTTTAGTTTTAGTTAATTTTTAGTTGCATATTTACTATTCATAATTAGGAATGTTATTTAAGTGTATTCATTGTAAATATTAAAATAACTTTCCGCATCAACAGCTATTTTCTCTTCATAGTCTATCAAGCACTTAGCTTCAAGATTATTCCCAAATTCAATCGTCACTAATTCTTCTTTTGAATCCTTTATAGAATCTTCTTCTTTTAATTCTTCTGTTTCTCCTTTAACATTTTCTCTACCTGCATTTTCGTCTTCTTCATCTGTGTGGAGTTTGTATGCTTGCGTTAAAGTACATTTATTTTCATTAGAGTGGAACGAGAACTGATAATCTTCTTTAGTCAGCTTCTTGATTTCCTGCCACAGAAGAAACATGGCGTAGCATTGTAACACTGCAACAAAAACAAAATAGCTTTTAGTAATAACTCGATATTCTCGAGCTTCTCGGGATTTTATTATTAGGAATTTACATGTAGCTTGTCTAAAGTCGGTGTTACACACATATGAAAATAAATAACCCATTTTGTTTTTTAATCTATGTATTCAAATAATTTTTTTATGTTTAGATACTGTACTTACATTAGTAAATTTTAGAAAAAAGAAAAAAATAATACAAAAATTAAATAAAAAAAGTGTGGGAGAGCTATGCTTCGGCACGAATTGGCCGGCTCGACCGGTGTGATAGCACGGCCTCACTGAAAACCGACGTGAAGCAACGCTTGCGTTGTGTTTCATCGTGTGAGTGAGGTTACCGGAGGCCCAAATACCCCCTCCACAATCCTCAATTCCCAAAAGGCCGGTAACGTACTTGTAACGCCTTAGTGTTTTGAGTTGTCCATGGGCGGCGCCGATTGATTATCCATCTGACGGATTACCTGATGGTAAGTAATCGCATATTGCCATATGCCGGGAACATTTCTAGACTCCATGCTACCACTGACATTTTTTTTAAAACCCAGTAGTAGTAGGTACTTTGGCCCACCCGGGAATCGGACCCGAGACCTCTTGCCCGCAGTCGCACGCAACTTGCGTCCGAGCAGACGGATTCCGTCTGCTCGTTTACCGGCTTATGCTATAAAAAAGAAAAGAAAAAATAAATGAATTAGAAATGATTTAATCGATTGAAAAACTTCTCAATAAAGTCAATGTTCTCACCTCTTGTTACGTCAGACTCATAATAAAATTAGAAATGTGGAACTTCGGAGAAGTTGCTGCTTGGAACTTCGGAGAAGCTCCGAAGTACTTAAAAGCAGATGTCTGACTAAGCTGTCAGAAAAAAATAGGTCTACAATTTTTTTTATGGAATAAGCCGGTAAACGAGCAGGCGTTACCCATAATGGTAAGCAATCGGCGCCGCCCATGGACACATGAAACACCAGAGAGACGTCGCAAGTATGTTACCGGCCTTTTGGGGATTAGGAATTTGAGGATTGTTGGGTATTCTGGGATTTTATCGGGTAGTTGGGGCTCCAGTGACCTCACCAACACAACGAAGCACGACGCAAGTATTATTTCTCTTCGATTTTTAGTGAAGTCGTGGTATTATTCTAGTCGAGCCGACCCATTCGTGTCGAAGTATGGCTCTCCCACCAATGAACACGTATAACGATAATTGAAAACCAACAAGTTACTTACAGCATATTACAACAAACTTGGCTGATGCTTTGAGAACCACCTCCATAATAAGGTCGCTGAAAACTCTTTCTAAGGCAGAACTTCGGAGACGGAAGTATACAGCCAATATTTCGCAAAGACTTTTCACGAACAACAGTATGCTTACTGTGACCACTGTAATATTGACCACCATGAAAATCTTTAAAAGTCTCCAGTTTTTCTGAAAAACAAAACGTTACGTAATCAGTACTAAACTTAAAATTCATAAATGTGTTAGGGCTCGTACACAAAACTGCGATGCGATGCGAATTCGCAACGCAGAAAATTACGACACGATTTCGCTGCGATGCGATTTCGTGCGACAATGTCTCCCAGGGTGACCATTCCTTCGACGACCGTCAACCGTACTAAACTTATTTTAAATTGAAAACTAGGTCGTGATATGGATCGTAAAAAGAAGTGCGCACTTTTGTTAGAAGATACAGGAAAAAGAAACAAAAAAGATTTTGTGAAGATAAGATGATGCGCGATGCGTATCAATTCTTGCGATCCGTAGAGGGAACTTGCACATTTTTGCGATGCGACGTTGCATAGAACAATATAGATTTTGACGTTTCGATAATAAAAGTATTGAATTTGATTAGTTGTAAAATTTCGTATTAATGTGTGCCCAAGGGCCCCAACGCAGTCTAAGACGGCCCTGCCCATAGCCAGTGGACTCTTACAGGTCGTTGTTGATGATAATGATGATATGCATTTCAGAACCTTACCTTCCAAGCAGCTATTATGAAGACAAAACCAAACACCACATTGGTTATCGATATCAAAAGCACTATCACTAATTCGATGGCATCCATAACTGATATTTGTTCTTCAAATACCATTTTCTTTATTTTCATTATATCTGAAGACATGTCGTAAGTATTATAAATCTGAAATAGATTAATTGCAATATTAACCAATATTCTATTCTAACTTGTATTCATATACCTAATAGGGATGACGGCAGGGTATGAAAATTAAAACTCTAATTAGTCCGTAAGTTAGGTAATGAAAAAATATTAGACCCGTATTTTTTTATTTTGTTTTATAATAAAGCAAATACTTTTTTTTCTTTGGCAACCGAGTCACCAAAAAAAAACAATACTTAGATAAAACGAATCAAAGTTTAGAAGTGGGCGCTAAAACGTCATTTTTACGTGTAAAATGTACATAGAAGTGATGTCACGCGAAGATTAATTCAAAGTATTCGTTTCTGTAAGAAAATAAAAAAATACGTGTCTAATGATTTAAAATGATTTACCAGACGGACATTAAAATAAAATTAGGCATCTACCCTATTGCATCACAATTATTTCGTTCTTTATTGCTGCTGCGATTGAGATTTATGGCACATATGGCGATGAAAATTTAATACTACTACTTCTCATAGTTGATAGAAGTGGAAGCATCAATCTTTATTGATAAGTTATAGTAGGTACTTATGGGACTTGAACAAAAATGGATGCCAAGTAATGATATGATAATGTTAAATAAATGTTTTCGCTTTTCTACTTTCTAACAATAACGGTTTAATTACATAAATGTACTGTGAACAGCACCACTAGTTTCGATCCTACGGGACGGGGTAGGCTGCACCAAGTCGGTGTCGTCGTCCTCCATACGTTAAATTGTAAGGCAAACCATGTACCCTTCATTAAACCTATAAAAATACAAATGAATTCCCGTTCATTAGTCTCACTAAAACTCGAAAATGGCTGAACCGATTTTGCTAATTTTAACGTGAACTTAACGTGAAAATTTAAACGATAAAAAAAAATAATGGCGCTATACGAAGTTGCCGGATCAGCTAGCAAATCACTACATAGTACATAGTAGAGGTATAAAACAAAGTCGCTATCCGCCTTCTGTCTGTCCTTATGAGCTTAGATCTTTAAAACTACGCACCGGATATTGATGCGGTTTTTTTTAATAGATAGAGAGATTCTTAAGAAAGTTTTATATGTATGTATAATACATGCATATTGCACCGTGCGAAGCCGGGGCGGGACACTAGTAAATAAATAAATAATAAATATATTTACGTGAGTCAACCGATATTTTTAGTTAATTTAATATGTCTCACGATAGATATTATAAAAATATAAGTACTTACGAGACAACAAATGCCCCACACGATCAACCCATATCGTAAGGGGAAACACAAGCAACATCTTTTAGACGCTGAGAACTCCCAATTGATCTTGTAAGACCGTGCTCTATCAGCAAACATGATTGTATATATTGTTACACACAACAGTTCCAGCCAAAATCTATCAAATTAATAAAATATTTCACATTAGGTACATTTAGGTATTGAGAGTGAATCATGGCCGGGAAGTCCATGTTATTTAGCCTAGTAAGTTATCTATAAAATATCCTTGAACTTTGAACGTATCATCGAATTGCTGTCCAGTCTAATCACGAGAAGAGAGAGCATAGAAAGAGGAGGTTCACTCTCAGGTGCAGGTGCATATGCACACATTCTGGCGCTTAAAACCTACATGAAAGAATAGTGCACCTGCCTATGTGTTCAGCGTTAAAACTAATTTTTGGATCATTAATAGATAATAACAAACAAAGAGTCAAAACTAAAAAGCAAAAAAAAATACCTATCCACTGATAGGTTAGAAGTCGGTTCCATATAGGTCCATAGACGCCGGTCGAGTAATGCGCGAACAAAAAAAAATAAAAAAAACAATCAGCCGAACATAGACCTCCTCCTTTTTCTGAAGTCGGTAAAATATATTCTAATTATGAAATTACTAAAACCAGCGCTATTATAAAATTATAATAATAACTCGAGTCTGACGTTCATGAGCTCTTGCACTATACATGTTATTATGTAGGTATTTCGAAAAGTAAAAATACATCTCTTGTTCAATTCCGTTGATATTATGATTTATATTATTTTCATATTTAAAAATGTGGATGACAATGTGATAAAATTGATTCATACCTCAGTTATATATTTGCAAATGAATAATTTATTCAATATGATAATGAATGCGCCAGACACTTATACTTAATCTATAACAATTAACGTAAGTGTTATATTTTGATGTATTAAAGTTATGATTAAAATCTAAAAAAAGAAAAATATTCAACATTTTCGGTTTAGGTGAAAAAAGCCCTTCGAACTACAAAAAAATCAATAACTAAAAAACCTCTGGTTGGATTTAAGTGATTTTAGTTTTAATTTGTTATCAGTACATCAATAAACATTTGTTTATAATAATACTGGCAGAAATATCATTCGTTTTAAAATAGCAAGTAAATTAATGTCATGTTTTGTTTTGAGTCACTAATTTGGCCAATAGAAAACTGCATTTAGCTTGAAAAATTACTATTACACTAAGCATAACAACTATTACAAAAACTTCCCTGGTAGTTCGATGGGGATTTTTTCAACAAATCCGAAAACGTTGAATATCTCAGAAACTAACCACTTTTGAACCAGATACCTCAGGGCAAATGTCGGAGATTGATTGTATTACGACGAGAGGAATACGTCGAATTACCCTGTACTTATATCTCCCTAGTCACCCTGTATATATAAAAAAAACTAAAATAAAATAATAACTGTATTATAAATAAATATATAATATAAATACATAATAGGTATAAACAATTAACACTCCTCTCTATTCCGTTTTGGCATGCATTTATTTGCCTTTTTGCATTTTCTGTTAGTGTGTTGTGCGTCCCATGTTTGGCACCCGTATGTCAAAAATCGCAAAATAATTTTGTGTCTACTTATTGCTTTTTTTATTAAATTAATAATAATGAAATGGAAATGTGATTAATCGTGTAACACTTAGCAATAATAGAATAGCATTTGCTATGAGCCCTGCGCAAAAGGAGACAGCGCGTAACTTTATCTGTAAGTACTTACACTTAGCTACATTCAAAAATAACATAACATAACATCACGCCTTTTATCCCCGAAGGGGTAGGCAGAGGTGCACATTATGCCACTGAACAATGTAACACCCACTTTTCACTATTTATGTTATAAGTCCCATGTAATAGGGGGTGAGCCTATTGCCATATACCGGGCACAATTCCAGACTCCGTTGTACTACTGAGAATTTTGTAAAAACCCAGTAATACTTTGCCCGACCCGGGAATCGAACCCGAGACCCCTTGCCCGGCAGTCGCACTAGTGACCACTCGGCCAACGAGGCAGTCTTTTACTCTTTATTTATTATAAAAATACTTTATAGTGAAAACCACAGGAAGTTAAGATCCAGTTGAACTGACACTTAGGTAACAGTATACTTCCAGCGACACCCTGTTTACCCTTTTTTTAAAGGGAGAAAAATCATCGAATGGCTTCTCCCACCTGGGTGAGGTGGGAGGGAGTGTCAGACTCTTACGAACTAAAAAGCACCCTGTTTTTACTCCTGAACTTCGAGCCATAGACCCGGTAACCCGTTAAGTTTTCCGCGGCTCCTTATCGGCCATCAGCCCTATTGGGCAGCCTGTTTGCCCTAAGATTAAGGGACCCTCAATATAAATTGCTACTTCCAAACTTAATTAACCCGCCAATGTTGTGAGCAATAATTCCAAAGATTTATCTTAACAGCGTCACTTATGCAGATAATAAAATAACATTAATATGTATTATGTATGTAGATAGTAATTAGGTATGTACGTATGGTTGGGAGCGTAAATACCGATCTATTTTATCTTCGGTTCATTTGTAGTAGTGCTATCGCAAGTTATAATAATCTAAGTTTGTGTTCCAGTGTCTCAAGTTGACGTGAATCAAATCAGTTTTAAACATAAACGATTTGTTCTAAGTTTTAATTTAATGGTGTCTATTGCAATACAGAGTGTGGTTTCGACCATCTAATGTGAATTTTGCACGTGCATATTATTTTTATTGAAGTAAGTATTGTAATGTTCATCGAATGCTTGTAAATTTCATTTTGTTAGTAGATACCTAATTTTAGTTTTGACCTCGAAACTGTAATTATAAAGTTTTTTACGAAGTTTTGTAATTTAAATTGGTACTTAATTGGAAAATAGGTATACTATCTAGGTAATTAAAACTTTACTTAGAAAAATAGGTTGGTCATTTTTTCTACTCGACTGCATGGTTGGTGCAGTGGCTGGGTAACTGGCTGCGCAACGTCTCACAGGTCAGATTCCCGCACGGAACAACTCTTTGTGTGATCGAAAATTGTTTCGGGGAACTGGGTATCATGTGTAAATGAACTTATAAGTTTATAAACGCATCCACGACACAGGAGAAAATCCTAGGGTGGGGCAAGGATTTAATTATAAAAAAAAAATACAAATGTTTTGACTATTATCTATTATTTACTATTAGTTATTATTTCTGGTCACTGTCGTGATTAATAAAGTTGCAAACGATTTCCTAAGAAACAACAGTGCGCAGTACTTTAAAACATAGTTTTTATATACGTAGTTATTTTAAATCATGACTTTATGTTTACAGTTGGACATTTCAGTGAAATAAGTCAAGTAAGTAAGTAAGTAAGTCAAGATGAACAAAGAAGAGCCGAAGTTTAACAGATGTTGTTTCTGTTTCCCACTGCGATATGGCTTGTTGGTGTGGGCCAATGTGAAAATTGTAAGTACCTACTTATATATTGCGAAGTAAGCTAAAGTAAGTAAAAGTAAACACCGCAGCGCATAAATAATACTTACCGGATAAAATGTTTTCAGTTTCACTTTAAAAATAATTAATTTTACCACAAAGCTATTCAAATTACTTAAAAATTACCTTCGGTCCTTAAGTCAAATGCGACGTGCTCCATCGTAGGCTACATCATCGCTTACCATCAGGCGAGATAGTGGTCAAACGTCAGTCCCACCTAGATACGTATAAAAAAATATATGTTAATGACTATCTAATTGTATTTACCTATTGAAACTTTTCCAGTTATTGCTGTAAGTTTAAAAAATAATTTGCAAACCAAGAATTTAGAGATTTTAAATCTTTACCACTCGACGGGAAATTTAATCCTGCTCCAGCAGTACAGTCACGTTTGATTTTATTTTCAGTCAGTAGCAGCGTTCTTCATAACTACAACATCATATGCATTACTCAGCCTATGTATGATGTTCTCTACGTATGGGAGTAAAGAGATGAGGTCGCGTTTCCACAGAGATGTCGCTCTAACTAGTGTGGGCCTCGCTTTCTTTATACTGGACTTTATCGGAAATATTGTCTTTATTATTGGAGGGTACAAGGTGAATGAAATTGTTTTTAAGCCGGTAAACGAGCAGACGGATTACCTGATGGTACGCAATCGGTGTGGAACATTAGATACAAGTGCACTACTGGACTTTTGCAAAACAAAGCTCAAATTCCTAAACTCAGGAATTTGAGCTTTGTTGGGGATTCAGGGATTGGGGAGATTGGAGAAGGAGGTACCTAATTGGACCTCCAGTAACCTCACACACACGACGTGAAACAACGCAAGCGTTGTTACCACTCCGGTGGAGTCGGCCCATTCGTGCCAAGCATGGTCTCTCACACTTAAACCATTACTCGTATTACCAAGCGCTAAGACAGCAGGACTGGTCTGACTTTATTTTTTTCTTAAATATTCGTATCACGAAGGCGGGAGCTTAAACCTATGTACCTACTATAAAATTTTGTTTATTTTTCAGAAAAATATACGGCTGATACTATTCTTCTACTACTATAGTATAGCGGTGTGGGTGCTTAGCATATTGGTGACAGCTTTGGCTATCAGCTTTTCAATCGAGGGCTGGTTAGCCAGGTACCTGCTGATGAAGATCTATATCGTTCACATACTAAATTACTTCGGTTACTTCGCCATTATAGGTGAGTAATACTCATCTGAGTAAAGTCCTGTTTACTCAATAGAGAATTTCCTAATATATAATAATATCATTTAACAATCTTTTTACGGCTACAGTGATTGGTCCAAGACCATACGATACATTAGCTCTGTCGAGTGAGCACGAAGTGTTAGCTTTGAACCCATAATAGATGTTTACACCAACTTAATATCTACAATTCTACATGTGCCGGTACCTAATTGGTTCGTTTATTTTTTTCAGTTGTTCAAACTTACTTCTTACTACTACTAAAGAGTGATATTATAAAATTAAATAATGATGCGTGCGATCGCGATATCAAGTTTGAAAAGAACTCAACTCCAACAAAACGTATGAGAAAACGAGACGATACCGTGATGGGAAGTGACTTGGATTCAGTTGAGTCAGAAGTCGTATAAAGTGAAAGAACATCTACTACCTATCTATTATTGTTAAATATGTACAAACAATTAAATCTTTTATATTAGCTTCTATAAGACTTCTTTGCAAGAGGAAGAAGAGAGAGAGAGAAGAGCGTAGTTTATTTCTATACCTAATAATTTATAGTTCTCGTAGGTAGTCGTAGCTCATATAAAACTAGATGTATTTATATGCCTCATTATATGCCTCAAGTAGATACATTGTATTTATCAACAACAACTCTTGACAGAAATCTGTATTTTAATTAACTATTGTGATGAATATTAATAAAATAACATTCGATTAGCGTCTTTGAACGAAACGTGAATCATTGTATGGGTCTATGGGTATCTTTAATAAAACAAAACGCGCTTTTGACAATGACAGTGTCAGTGACAGAGAGTGAATAAACTATAAAATAAATAAATTGTATATAAATTATGTTTTGTTTTTTCCATGCCTTGTGCGCGTAAATACTTGCGAGTTTCAACATTATGAGAAGTGAAAAGTAAACAAAAACTTTGTAAACAACTTTTAAGAAGTGATTTAACATTCGAACTCTGTATTAAAATGCTTTTAAACTTTTTATATATATCTAAGATACGATCGATGTGCCCAAGATCTCAATGTAAACACCGGTGCCTCGACCTCGTTAATAATACCGCGTACATTTTATATAGTTTTATATATACAAATTGAAGAAGTATGACGCATACTGACGAGTATCAGGTTTATAAAAAAACAAGTTGTGCAAAACAAGGATAATGCATAATAAGCTGAACATGGCATAAAGTGCTGCGTGCGACTTCCCGCTGTTGTTCCGTTTCTAATTATAGCTTTAGTTCAGCTATGTCATTATAAAGTCATCGTTTGCTCTAAATAGTTGCGTATTATTAAAATACAGATGGAAGTCTAACCTACTTTTTTGAAGACTACTTTTTGGACTGATAAAGCTGTGCCCTTTACAAATTAGTGATAATTGTACCTCTCCCACTAAGTGCAAAGGCGATTGCATTTGGAAACTGTGATTAGCTAAAATGGCTGAGCTGCCTGTGTTTAAAAAATGTTGTTTTTGTATACCTTTACGGTATGGCCTGCTAACATGGGGGTATCTGAAATTGGTGAGTATTTATTTGTCATTATTTTAATTCAGTCATTTGCTCCAACAGTCTAAGATTTACTGCTGTTATTTCATTTAGTGTGCTAGTACGATACTGAATATTTGTATACTAACAATAATTAAATTCAAGATTGAATTCCTTAAAAACTGCTCTGTTAATTTATTCCTTAACCCGTTGTGTGTCTAAACATGGATCCACGCGAGACCAATGTATATTCTATTGTGTCTCATATTGGTGCATACAAGTGGTTAAAGATGTGGTTGCGAGTGCTGGGTGGGTGGGTGTTACATTGTACAGTGGCATAATGTGCACCTCTGTCTACCCCTTTGGGGATAAAAGGCGTAATGATATGATGTTATGGATTCCTTAAAAATTAAGCTGAGCATTTAAAGTAGGTAATTATTTTTTTGCAATCTACAGCAATTCATAACAGTTAAGCTAAACTCACACTAGTTTTTAATTACAATATGTAGGTAAATGTCTTATTATCTTCTTATTATAGTCATATTTTTCACACCTGGTGAACCTTATTAAATTTAGCTAAGACCTTTCGTAGTTTAGTAAATTTTTAGTTAATTAGATCAATAATGTAATTTCAATGAAAACATAAAACAAATTATAAGTGTCCCTTTATCATGCTTCAAATTCCTTTAGAGAAGACTAAGCGAAAAGCTTCACTCTAGCTCCCAAAAAGTTGTGTAGATCTGCGGATGGCGAGGAACGGTAGGTCGCCTCCCGACCAGACGACGTTTAGGGCGCATCGCATTCCTCAAAGAGCCATCAGACCACCACAAACAGGGCCCAGATATAGGGCTAATGCTCAATATTGGGTCTTGGAAGGCCGAACGGGTTGCCCAGGCTCTGGATTGAAGAGCAGGATTAAGAATGGGGTGGTTTTTAGTCAGTAAGAGTCTGATACTCGCCCTTGCCTTGCCTAACCCAAGTCCGGGAGAAGTCATGGGATGATTTTCCACCCTTAAAAAAAGCTTCCAAAGAGTTACAACAAACAGGTTAAAAAGTTATATGAGAAAATACAATTATTATTTAACCAGAGACAGAGAGATAGATTAAAAAAGAAATAGAAAATAACATCAAAGATGTAAAAAATAAGTCTACAATAGTTTAGAACTTATTCATTCCAGACCAACTTACTCTACTTTCTATTTATTCCATTCTTATAAGTTAAGTTTTTATTTAGTTTCCCATTGTCTGTTTATTTTTTCCTAAATCAAGTCATTATTGACATCTAATTAATGACAAAAATAATAATAATAATTGATCTATTCAAAGTAAAACTAACGGTAGAACAAATAAAATATATGTATGTAATGTAATAATAGGAAATACAATAGGCAATCTAAGTAACTATGTCACATCATTAATTTAGGTATATTGTATGTTTGGTAACTAACTGTTGTTCCCTTTTTAAACATAATTAACAAACTAGTTAGTATTCTTGTTTGAGGAAATGCTTAAAAATATATCGTCATTTGTACATTATACTGTTGCACTATACATAAGTTAATTAAACTATCAAACACCAAGCAGTCACCGGTGACCACAACCTATTGTGTCTATAATGACGGTACTCAACGAGTTAATTATTGGTTTTCATACATTTTGGTATGTAATTATAAAAGATATTACACGAATTCAGTAACTCATCTAACTGTCAATTTAGGAACTATGAAATTCATTGCTTGTTCTTTAACTAATAGCAAAATAAATAACTTGTTTAAGCAGCAAATAATTATTTGATGAGATTGGCATAATTTAGTAATTTGGCTGTACTTGCAAGCGGTCAATCCGTCTATGTCTTCCATCTGTTGATGATGATTATGATTTGTACTTACTTGTATGCATTTACTTCGCTCGTGTTCCTTTGTGGTATTCCAGACCATAATCTATCCCTGATCCCAGTTTCATCCTGATCCCTTCGGCCGTTTTGACATGATTGTTGAACAAACTCACTAACATTCGTATTTATTATATTAGTAAGACAGATAACTGTATTTTTTTTAACGTTGCCCCTTAATTGGATTTTCTCCGGGTGCGTTTACAAACATACCAGTTCACATACAAAATGACACCCAGACCCGAAACAACAATTTGTAGATCACACAAAGTGTTGTTCCGTGCGGGAATCGAACCCGCGACACGTTGCACGACTGTCGGTTGTCCAGCCACTGCACCAACCGTGCAGTGAATTTATATTATGTATTAAATACCTAAAATGTTTATTTCTTTTCACAGGGCATAGCAACGATAATTCTGATCATGTTCCTAGTTATCTTGTCACAGATACCAGTAAACTACAAGAAGGATTTCAACATTGTTATTATAATAGTTGTGTTACTAATGATTGAGGTGGCAATCCATTGTGGATTCATTATTGGAGCCCATAAGGTAATTTTAATATTTTTTAATATCATACCTCTACTAATTCTTTCTCTTAAGCTTCCACAATGGAATGTGCGGATGGTACAAGTAACTGTATTCTCACTAGCTGTAACTTAATTCATGTATATATACCAGAAAACGGCATATCATGCTCTCTGAGGTCCTGTTTTGTTCCCTGATACTCTGGATGCTAATAGATAGGTAGTAACATTCTTCAAGAAGTGTATGTGACCTAAAGGCGGGCCTTAAGCCGCCTGCCAAGCGGTGGGATTATGGTAAACCACTAAAGACGTGTTCAGTGTAGGAGAGCCATGCTTTGGCACGGATGGGCCAGCTCGACCGGAGTGATACCACGGCCTCACAGGAAACTGACGTGAAACAACGCCTGCATTGTGTTTCGTCATCCCACGTCCCCAATCTCCCCAATCCGTGAATCCTCAACAATCCTCAAATTTCTAATCCCCAAAATGCCGACAGCGCACTTGTCATGTAACGCCTATAGTATTCCGGGTGTCCATGGGCGACGCCAATTGCTTACCATCAGGTGATCCGTCTGCTCGTTTACCGGCTTATCAAAAACATCTAGGTAAAGACGGAATTATTTACTAGTAGACATCTTTCGACGAATAATAATAATGATGATGATGATTCTAGAATTCATGCGCCATAAAGCATAGAGTCAATTGTCCTATGTCAGAATGTATTTTATTTTATTTTTTATTTACAGAAAGTTGTGAAGATCTTTAGACTTTACTTCTACTACGCTCTATTCATGTGGGCGGTGACTATGATGGCAGCAGTGGTCGCAACTGGTTTACTCTCTGTCACCTTGTACTTAAGAAAAGATTCCGGTCTTGAAATAGCCATCTTTACCTTGAATATCGTAGGATTCGCGCTGTCCATTGGTATGTACTACATCTAATGTACCATTAAGAGCTGTGTCTAATTGGCCCAGTCGTTCCTGAGATAGTGCGTTCAAACAAACAACGTCTTCAGCTTTAACAATAGCTTTCAATAGTAGCATAAGAGTATAAGATTAATAATTTTTTTTATATGTGAAGACTTGTCATTGGCTGTCAGACTCTCACACAATTTCTTAATTTTTGTTTTGTTAGCTGTTAGTCTTCCAAAGTTGTTAAATAAATAAATAAATAAATAAAAAAAAAAGTCCGTCCTCACCTACCGCCTGACGCAGGTCCTCACTGGACATGGAAGTTTCGGGAGGTACCTGTGTCTGATAGGGCGGGAGGAAACGCCCGGGTGTCATCACTGCGAGGACCGCCCTGAGGACACGGTGGAACACACGGTGGGAGAATGCCCTGCGTGGGCTGAGCACCGCCGTGCCCTCAGGGAAGTGATCGGCGATGGCGACCTCTCGCGTCCGGGCCTAGTGCAGGCCATGATGCGGAGCGAGGGGGACTGGGATGCCGTCTCCTCCTTTTGCGAAGCAGTCATGCTAGCTAAGGCGTGAGGCAGCGAAGCGCTGCCTCCTCGCAACCCTGCTATCGCGAAGGACACACCGGGCGTCGGGGATCGCGGTACGATCTCCGGCCACTGTAAGCGCGGGCCTACGGACGGCGAGCATGGGTGGCTCCCCGTCCGACCAGAAACAGACCCGAGCGTACGGCGCGTCGCGTTCCGCGCGCGCCTCAAAGAGCCATCAGACCACCACAAATGGGGCCCAATACGGCCGATGCCGATTCGGAGTCGCGGAGAACCTAACGGGTAACCGGGGCTCCCACTCGACGTGCAGGAGAAGGAACGGGGTGGTTTTTAGTCAGTAAGAGTCTGTCACTCCCTCCCGCCTCACCCAGGCGGGAGCAGTCATTCGATGATTTTCCCCCCTTTAAAAAAAAAAAAAAGATTAATAAAAGTCTAAATTTTACTTTAATGTCCGTCTGGTATATTGTTTTAAAACTTTAGACACGTATTTTTTCTTTTCTCACAAAATTAAATATTTCCGACGATATATTAATTTGAAATATCGTGTGACGTCACAGCGTGCCACATTTTGTAGCACGTTATGACATAACGACCTCCCACTCCTAAACTTAGCGTCATTTTATCTAAGTATTGCAACTTAATGCGAGAAAATAAAAAATAAGTGTCTAATACTTTTTCATTATCTAATTGACGGACCAATTAGATTTTTAATTTTGATACTCTGGAACGTACCCAATTAATCTTATACTATTATATAAAGCGGAAGAGTTTGTTTGTTTGTTTGAACACGCTAATCTCCGTAACTACAAGTCTGATTAGAATAATTCTTTTTGTGTTGGATAGCGCATTTATCGAGGATGGCTATAGGCTATAAAACATCACACTACGACCAATAGGAGCTAATCAGAGCGTGTGAAACCGCGCAGAAGTAGCTAGTGTCGCATAAATGTTACGGGATGTACGAGCGGCCCGACTCTGATTCGCATTAGGATTTATTTTCATATAGATGTAAATTAAATCATTCTAATTTCTCATTTCAGCCATCCAGACTTTCCTGCTTCTAGCTCTGCGGAGTGAAATCATCAAGCTTCGAAGTAACTGTCCGTATAGATTCGTTAAGGATGACAATGAGCCTGAAGGTACAATAACTCCCGTTAGCCAAACTATAGATATCACATCATCTAACAGTACGGAGCCTATACATGAAAAAATGGCATTTTAGAGGAAAATTAATGTTTTAGACCAGAAGCTTTTGACACATCAACGATAAATTAAAACGTATCCAGAACTTCTTGGTCGTTTGTAATGATAAATTAAAAAAAGGAATTGATATGTGTTGAATAATTAGAGGACTGACGTAACTGTTCGAGGGAGATCTGCTAGTTTCAAGCTACACTTGAATTCAGACCTTATTACAGACGTCGAGGGTACGTTTTTGTTTAGCATGGTGGTCTAAAGGCTAAAAGTATAGTCAACCATTAAGTAAGTAAGTTAAGCAAAATAAGTTTTTTTTTTAATTTTTACATTCGGACCTTGTCTGATTTGAATTTCAATTAATTTAATCATCTGAACATGCCTTTTTATAGAAACAAGAATAGTACATTATATTATAGACCTTTATTCTTACATGATAAGGTTGACTATTCCTTGTTAAGTGCCTACATAAATGTACATTATTTTGCAAATATTGTGCCTTAGTCGCAAAGTAAGTGCAAATTATAAATTCAACATGTATTTTTACTAGGTTAATAATTATAAGATTAATAATTTTATTGTATAAATAATTAAATATGTATTTTTTATATGTTGTTATTTACAAGTTAATATTAAGGTGCGTCTAGATTTCACGAATGCTTGCTTATAGCGTCTTGTGAAAGATAGTTAGTAAAAATTGTATTGCGCTACATAAAATAATTAAATAACAATTGAATTAAATTGTATTTTCAAAATGGCGGGCTTTGTGAGAAAACGTGATGTTTAAGATGAGATCAATTATTATAATTATGCAAGTACATAATACCTATTGTTTTATATTCAATATGGAGTCGCGGTTTCTATTTTTTAAGGATTTTACTGTCTAATTTATTTTCAAGTGCCATAATGTCTTTATAGACACTGATATAGACACAAATCTTTGGTACATACAGGGTGGAATTTTGTAATGCCACCTGAAGGGCAAGTAGATGAAATGTCTTTAGCAAACTTCATATATTTAATAAAAGGAAAACAATGAACGATCCGTGCAATCAAAGTATAGGGTACAAACTTTGACAGATTTTAATCGGTTCGATTACTGTGTGAGGCAAGCTTATATTTAAAAATCGTTGCTTGCAGTTTTATTTCTTAACAAAAATAAAGTAATGTTTTCTTCGAGTAAAATTTTCTATCTAAAGTATTAAGAGTACTTCCCCTTCAGGTGACATTACAAAATTCCACCCTGTATATACAACACATCAAGCTACCACAGATTTGTTGGATTTATAAACTTTATATCTTTGTATTAGAGTTGAAAATACGGCAGATTAGAGCAAGTTAGCTTGCTTGTACCGTATGTAAAAAACAAATGTGAAACTTTGTCTGGATACTTAATGCTAATAGTGCCTGTATGATTGTACTGTGTTCAATTAATTGTAATATTTTATAAATGTTCATATTTTCACAGGATTTTTGTCAATAGCTTGTGTATTATAGAAATGTTACCTAAGTAGATGTTCCTACAACTGTTAACAAATGCAATTTTTTTAGTACATTCGTTCGCAAATGTATTGTTTATTTGTCCAATAGAGAATTGGGTACTTTCCTTAATTAAAAATAAATTATTTCGATTGTTCAATACAATAAAATATTAAACAATAATCACGCTTCTATTACACTGTCAAACACCGCGAGGACACCGGTGACCGCAACCTATTGTTCTTTAATTGAGTCTATAATGACGGTACTCAAAGGGTTGATTGATTTTATGACCAACTTAATTTTAGTATTTTTCCAGCTATTTTTTAAAAAATAAGTACGCTGTTTGACGCTAAAAAACGTGACGTCACAATACACAAACTCGTACAAAATTCATAGAAAACTGTCGTTTTTGACAGTTCGAAAAAAGTATTGAATTTGATTAGTTGTCAAATACTGTATTAGCTAGTCTCACACCATTGGATATTTAAATTTTGGCAGCTACTGTTTGGACAAACGTACCTCATTAGCACAACACTGTATTGGAGACTTAGTTGCCATTCAAGAAGAAAAAAAGAAGTAACATCAGAGGCATTAGTACGAGTTTGTTTTACGTTAAAAGTATTCGAAACGAGTACGCGTTCTACGTTCTGATTGGCCGGCGCCAATGAAACAACCAATCACAGCGCCGAATGCGTACTCGTTTCGAATACTTTAAACGTAAAACAAACTCGTACTAAGGCCTGTGGGGGTAATAAACGATACGTCATTGTTATGAATAGTGACTAGACAGTCAAACCAAAAATCTCGTAATGCCTATCCATGTTGGTAATATATACTAATACTAATCTTCTTCTTCTTCTTCTCCTCTTATAATATCTTCTGATTCACTTCGTTGCGGGAACCAAGACAGTTACTCATGTCCCTGGGACGCGCCGGACTTCAGTGTTCCGGTGTTTTCATGGTTGTATCTACTGTAGATCCTGGCTTACAGGAGTTGCAGCGGTTTTGGGAGGTTGTGGCGGGCATGTCCCACTTAAAAAAAAAACTAATACTAATACATAATACATTTATCTCTACCTAAATTATGAACTAGCCGCTGAGGACTTAACCGGTTGCCGGGGCTTCCACTCGAAGGGCAGGAGTAGGAACGTGGTGGTTTTAAGTCAGTAAGAGTCTGACACTCCCTCCCGGCTCACACAGGCGGGAGAAGTCATTGAATGATCCCCCCCCCCCTTATAAAAAACTATTACCTAATTACATATTAGCATTTGCTCGAAACTGCTTTACAGTACTTCTTTCCTAGTTGACAAAATTAATTGTGGGAGAGCAATGCTTCGGCACGAATGGGCCGGCTCGACCGGAGTGATACCTCGACCTCCGTTTGCCGTGTTAATGAGATTACGGGAGGTCCCATACGGTGGTAAGCGATGATGCGGCCTACGAACACTGGAAAATATCTACCTAAGCAACCTCTTCATTTAGGCCACCCAGGTACTTAGTATACCCTTCAGAAAACACAGATTCTTGGAAAGTATTCCGCTACTTAGCAGTTCCCACAAGGAAGCTAGTCTAATCTACTGGCATTGTGGTTTACGGGTGTCCACGGTCTCTGCCGCCATCGGGTGACCGATCTGCGTGTCTGCCTGCCTCAGTATCCTATTAGAGCTACCTAGCTATCTAATAAGAGCCTTGTTTATTTGACATTGAGAGTCGGCAGGTTTATTTTGAGAAATTGAGTGAAATAAGTGAATACTGAAACGTTACTCAATTTTAAGTCGTGCTTAAATATCGTGCCATCTCTGTCATTTCACAAAGAATAAGTGGAGACAGAACTAAACTTAAGCGTGACTTAAAATTGAGTAACGTTTCAGTATTCGGGCAATAAAGTATTTAAATTAACTAAAAATCACTGGTTACTTAGGTCAATATACTGATAAAAGCTCTACTAGTTTCGAACCACAGAGGGTTCTTCCTCATGAGCAGCGTGCGCGGTCGCGGCGATGTCGCGCAGCCTACTGTAGAGCTTTTCCCAGTATATTTACGTGAGTAACCCGCGATTTTTATTTAATTTAGTATACCTATCTCACGATACTTAGTTATTATAGAAATAAGAGATTTTACAACTTATGAGTTTTTATTGTTTATTTCCTTCCTGCATCGGTAAGTACAAAATTGATTCATTGGACTCTCGACTTTATGTCAATATGATAAAGTTAAAGATGTTATAGAGAAATTTGACGAAAAAGAGGATAGGTGGACTGAGCACCGTCCGTACATAGATACGTCATATAAGATCAATTTATCAAAAGGGAAAACCAAGTGAAATGATTCTTTTTCGAGACTGGCTAACGGCCAAAGCAGGAACGGTATGTCAATTCTTGAACACCAGTACATAGAGAAAACACATTGGCAGTTTTGTCATTGCGCAAATGCACTCAGTGTGAAACTGTGTATTGGCTCGTATTTGAGACCAATATTTTTTTTATTGAAATGAGTTATAAGGAGTATTTAGTGTATACAAAATGCTGTTTCTGTATTCCACTACGATATGGCCTGCTTACATGGGCATACATCAAATTGGTGAGTGTTGTTTTTGTCATTTTGCCAGCTTAGGTACCTATACACGCATATATTTAGTGTTTATCATGTACACAGACACACTCGGTATGCAATGCACACATTATCTACTTCGGGGATTTAATGACTCGCGCGCATTCTCGCGTTTCCGCGCGTATTCGCGCGCTGTGTAAAAATCAAAATTGATCTTTAATTCTACCTACTTATTGTTCATTTTCAGATTTCTATTATCATTTTATCAACTGTATTGGTGAAAATACTGAAGGAAGCGACCAGCAAGAATGAGGCTTGGTACATTCGCGTATTACTGGTACTTTTATTGGTTGAATTTTGTTTGACTTTTATGTTCGTCATCGCAGGACACAAGGTAAGATTTTTACTCGAGCACTAACGATTGTATTATCCAAATTCCTAATTAGATGCCTAAGTACATAGGCACTATCAGTACCTATTGTCATTTCAAAACAAATGTTAAATCAGCATTTACCTCTAGTTTGTAAGTTCGAAATGAGGTTCGAATCTCGACTTAGCTGAGTCTTTGGTGGAGGAAGGGGGGAGATTGAGGTAGGTTTATACTTATATACCTAATATCGATCTTTGGGATCGATATTAGGTCTAGGTATGTAAAAATATTATTCTATAACATTTTACTTATGAATCTACGCTACATGCTTTGCTACGAAATGTCAGGACTACGCTGCTACGTGTCGCGTAGTCTAAACAAGTGTAGGCACTTGTTTAGACTACGCGACCTATACTTACTACGTATAGGTTTTGGTCAAACCCTTGTTAAATAATTAAGTTAGTAAGCCGAAAAACATAATATAATTAATTTAGTATGTCTCACGAAAGTTATAATATAAACCGTAGCAAACAAGACATACTAAATTAACTAAAAATGGCGGGTTACTCACGTGAAACTATTGAGAAATGCTCTACTAATTTCGAGCCACAGAGGCACTTCATCATGAGCAGCGTGGTCTACATCGCTACCGACACTAATAGAGCTTTTCTCAATATTTTCTCGTGAGTAACCCGCGATTTTTTAATTAATATAGCAAACCATTTAATTTAATAGGATTTCTATTGCGCCTCGTAGGCTATGCTGCAATCAGGGTGAATTTTTGTTTCCTTACAATACAATGGGTACCTACACGGTGTACATACATCGCGGGCCTGCGGACGGCGAGCATGGGTGCCTCGCCGTCCAGCACAACCAGACCTGAGCGTACGGCGCGTCGCGTTCCGCGCATGCCTCAAAGAGTCATCAGACCTGCACGGATGGGGTCCAATAAGGCTGACCACCCCGTTCCTACTGGAACGGGGTGGTTTTTAGTCAGTAAGAGTCTGACACTCCCTCCCGCCTCACCCAGGCGGGAGCAGTTGTCGATGCTTCTCCCCCCTAAAAGAAAACATACGGTATTCATATCGGCTATACCTACCTACCTACGTTTTATTTTTGTTTCAGAAAAACCTAAGGTTGATGCGTATTTACTATAGCTATTGTATGATTATGTTGGTGGTCAACGCCGTATTGATGATGCTCGTCTTGAAACTTATAACGAATATGTTCTATTCTCAGACACAGACGGCTCTGTTATTGATCTTTAAGTTTTTTTGTAACCTTGGTGAGTACCTACCTATCAAAGGGTTTCAGATAGATTATTCTACGCGTATACGGTCACTTCAGGCAGCATTGGCGATCGTCAGTATCCAATGTCATTTTAAACTTTGTTGTCTTGCAGTAACGTTAAAAATCAAATGAAAAAATTTACACAGCTGCTGGCTGCTACTAAAACTGACTGTAGTACCACATTCAAAAATACAAGCATAATAATTTTAATTACCTACTTATTTACCGTTTCAGTATTACAATGCTACTTCATACTTCTGTTGAGAAGCGAAATCATTAAATTGCAAAACTTGAACGAGTCAAATGTCTCGACCAATATGCCGGAGACTCAAGCTGATGGTGAGATTACCATCATGAGTGTATGATACACAGGACCTTTGGAATTGATAAGACTTTATAATCTAGTCAACATAATAAGAACTACTTGCGCGCGGTCACTCGCTCTGCTCGGCTCCTGTGCGGTAGCGTGATGTTTTATAACCTATGGCCTTCCTGGATAAGTGGACTAGACAACGCAAAAAGGATTTTTTAAATCAGATCATTAGTTCCTGAGATTACCGCGTTCAAACAAACGAACTCTTCAGCTTTATGTATATAATAACTAGCTACTTCCGCGCGGTTTCACACGCACTGCTCAGCCCCTATTGGTCGTAGCGTGATGTTTTATTTGCCTATAGCCATCCTCGATAAATGCGCTATCCAACACAAAAAGAATTATTCAAATCAGACTTGTAGTTACGGAGATTAGCGCGTTCAAACAAACGAACTCTTCAGCTTTATGTAATAGTATATAATTATAAGAGTATAAGATGAATTATGTAAGATTATCGATAATGACCACTTCGGCACGTAAATAGAATAAAGTAATGTAGAGTTTTCAACTGAATCTAGACTGATACATTTATGTTTAGGTTAGGATAGTACATAAATATTTTATTCAAATGTGCCTTATATTGTAACTAAAGAAATAAATGATTTGTATTAAACTTTCATTTTGTATTATAGCCTAAAATGAATCCAATCTAACCTTTAACTACTGACGTGGGTGTCTCATAGACGGCGTGTTCACGAATACTCCAACGCCAAATAAGTCGTGGCAGGATTCGGCAATGACAAGACGTAACGACTGTCGCACAAGTTTGAATCTGAAAAACTTTACTACGACGTGGGTGTCTCATAGACGGCGTGTTCACGAATATAAGAATTTTCCAAAAAAAAACGTCCAAATAATTGTATTGTAGCTAAGATTTTACAATATATTTTTTAAGTTATGCGAAATATTTATATTTTAAAAGAGCCATCAGACCACCACAGATGGGGCCCAATACGGCCGATGCCGATTCGGAGTCGCGGAGAACCTAACGGGTAACCGGGGCTCCGGCTCGACGTGCAGGAGAAGGAACGGGGTGGTTTTTAGTCAGTAAGAGTCTGACACTCCCTCCCGCCTCACCCAGGCGGGAGAAGTCATTCGATGATTTTCCCCCCTTAAAAAAAAAAAAAAAAAAAAGACTGATACATTTATGTTTAGGTTAGGATAGTACATAAATATTTTATTCAAATGTGCCTTATATTGTAACTAAAGAAATAAATGATTTGTATTAAACTTTCATTTTGTATTATAGCCTAAAATGAATCCAATCTAATCGTATAGTGCCTTGCTCCATATACCTACTTGCCACAGATAAAATAATGTGATACTCCCTCAATCCTCAATCCCCAAAAGGTCGGCAACGCACTTGTAACACATCTGGTGTGGCGGGTGTCTAAATAATGAGCGGCACTGATTTCTGACCATCAATTCATCTGCCAGCTCGTTTGCCGGGTTAACCCATTTCTTATGGGTTATTTAAGTATTGTATGGCTGAAATGGCCTAGGTTGAAAACTTATAGACAGTTGAATACAGAAGAGGGGTGAGCAGATACGTATCTACTATGAAACATATCCCAGTAGGTACCCATTCACACCTCTTCCGTCTCTATTCATCTCTCGACTCCTATTTACCACTTTAATTATTATTGCTTTAAAACAAATGTAATTTTACATACCATAACATAACAGGAGGAACATAGATCTATACATTCAGTTTAACAGCTACAGCTGGCTGGAACTAATGTGCGCATAGTCTAAAAATTCTTTTTTTTTCTATCCGTGATTTGTATTTTTTTTTTGTAATAAGGTTTTATTAGTTTTCTAGTTTTCAAAATGCGAACGGAGGTGCCAGCGTTTAAACGATGCTGTTTTTGTGTACCGCTACGGTATGGTCTGCTTACATGGGCATATATAAAATTGGTGAGTGTTATTGCTATTTATACTACTTTCATTAATTACTCACCTAAATTCCTAAACAGTATCATGTCTTTGTATCCTGTGAAGAAGTAGGACCTAAGTGAGACATTATAATTAGTACCTATAGTCCATGTTCTTACGCGCTAGAATGCATCATTGGTCGAAGAGATGTAAAAAATCAAGTTTAAGTAAACAACATATTTTTTAAAATCTAATTTTAAGGAATGTAAATACAAAGACTTCCGATTCCCGGCTTATGCTTATTTTTTTAAAAGCTACATACAAATCTGGAGGGAATTTCAAAAAGGTTATAAGGTAATATGTTCTGATAACTTCTATAATGCAATAGGCTCACCCGCTACTACATGGGACACATAGCATAAATAGTAAAAAGTTTGTGTTACCTATATTGTACAGTCGCATTAAGTGTCCTAATGTGCACCTTTGCTTCTTCGGGGACAAAAGGCGTGACGATTTGTAATGAAAATTAAAGCTCTAAGGCCCAATACGGCCGATGCCGATTCGGAGTCGCGGAGAACCTATCAGGTAACCGGGGCTCCGGCTCGACGTGCAGGAGAAGGAACGGGGTGGTTTTTAGTCAGTAAGAGTCTGACACTCCCTCCCGCCTCACCCAGGCGGGAGCAGTCATTCGATGATTTTCCCCACTTAAAAAAAAAGTCTAATACATACATACATAGGTACATACATAACTTCACGCTTGCCTCTTATTGGGGTAGGCAGAGACTATTGCCAATTGCTCTGAGTCTAAAGTTATTATTAATCCTTTTTCAGGTGTCACTGGCCTTTTTAGCAGTCTTCTTTACGATGCACTTGTACTACGTGATCAGGAGGTATACAATGACCTCATATTCAAGAGATCTGCACAACATTGCAGTCATAGGTGTGTTGTTGGCAATCTTACTAATGGAATTCTGTTTCACTCTGTCGTTCATCGTTGGAGGTCATATGGTAAGATCTTTGTTTGTAAACTAATAATAATACTTAGTTATTAACTTCTAGCTTTTACCCGCAGCTTCGCTCGCGTCACAAAAGGATAAAAAGTACCCTACGTGACATATACCAATACCCACAGCGCCATCTATACCAATAATTTCGTTTTCCCTCGAGAATATCAAATTTTTCCGGGATAAAAAGTACCCTATTATATTATAATCCAGACTTCTAACTTTAGATACGTCTGGAAAAATTCAAAGCAATCGGTTTAGTAGTTACGGCGTGAAAGCGGAACAAACAAACAAACAAACAAAGTCACTTTCCCATTTATAATAGTATATATATAAGGATATAAGGATAAGGATAAGGACAAGGATAAGTAAGGATTATCATCGACTTATTTCTTAACCGTTAAATATTCATAAAAGCATAATTTTATCTGAAATGTAATGATATTTAAATTGTAACACTTAACAATAATAATATGTACTTATTCTATTCTGTTTGTTTCATAAGACTTATTTCTATTCATTTTATTATTTCATTGTTATTGACATTATTAGTGCATGTTGACATTTATTTTACTTATGGGATTTATTGCAAAATTAATTAATATTTGTACACCAGTCATGGTTAAGCATGTTGATACAAACAATACTGTACATCTATAGTAAACATTCATTTTTACCGACTTCAAAAAAAGGAGGAGGTACTATGTTCGGCTGATAGTTTTTTTTTTTGTTTGTTCGCGCAGTACTCCGCCATTTGTGAACCGATTTCCAAAATTCTTGTTTTGTTTGAAAGGGTATACTCCCGAGATGGTCCCATTTACATGAGGTCAGGATCTGATGATGGGATCCTAGGGAAACCGAGGGGAACTTTCGAAAATTCTATGGGCGAGTAATGCGTCTATTATGTTTTTCAATTAGGATTTTGAAACACTACAATTTGATAAGGGTCTGGAGTTGACCTGATGATGGAGCCGACAGGCAGTCGAGGGAACTCCTCAGCGGTTTATATTAACTACCTTGTTTGGGCTTGATTAATTTAGATTGATAAGAACTTTACACCTAGATAGAGTGTGGCTGTCATTAAGGGTCTGATGATGAAGAAGTGTAATTGTTAAGAGAAATCCTCGACGGTATACAGTAACTACCTTGTGTTTGGGCTTGATTAATTTGTATTGATTAGAACTTTGCACCTATGTAGATTATAAGTAACAAAACGGGTATATGTAGCTTTACACTGAAAATGAATAAAATAAAAACTGCGTTTAAAAAACCGACTTCAAAAAACCAAAAACTAATAACAAACAAAAAGTCAAAACTAAAAAGCAACAAATAACTTTTATTAGTACTGATAGGTTACCCACCCACTGATAGGTAAGAAGTCGGTGCCATAAGCTCATATCATAATGATATAACTTAATGCCCACAAAATTATTACGGTTAAAACAAAACACACAAAACAAAACACAAAACTATTAAGGATTTAATGAATAATTTTGTATGGAACTTATGGCACCGACTTCTTACCTATCAGTGGGTGGGTAACCTATCAGTACTAATAATAGTTATTTGTTGCTTTTTAGTTTTGACTTTTTGTTTGTTATTAGTTTTTGTTGCATGTATTATTATAACCTACACATATTCCGGTAGATCTTGAGGTGCAGCGACGTGCTGCTATGTACTACAGTGCGAGGCCTAATTTGTCAGCAAGCTTTCTAGCACAACGTGATAGAAATAAAATTGATAGATTGTTTAAGCCAGTGACGGACGTTTGGGGCGAGCTTATAACCGAATGGCAGTGTAGATGGGCATCTTCTATTAAGGGCCGCCACCTGTATCAGTTCTTCCCATCCGTGCATGAGCGGCTGGAGAGGACATGGTTGGAGGTGGATCACTGTGTTGCCCAATTTCTTACTGGCCACGGCAACTTTAAAAGCAAATTGTTCTCATTTAATCTTATTGATTCACCATGGTGCCAATGTTCGACAGAGGAGTTGCGATACGAGCAGTCGGCCCATCACATACTCTGGGAGTGTGATCTCTGGCAATATGAACGTAACACTATGTTAAATAATTTAATTGTTTCGTCAGGTGTAGTTTATTATACGGACCTTGTGGAATCTAGAACGAATTTCCGTGCGTTTAGGCGTTTTTGCCATACCTATTATTGGAAGCAAGTATTTATAACAGCTCACACATAGGACCCACTTAGTTTTTAGTCAAATTTCCGTGGTGCTTGGCGACCGGGCTTCACCCAGTTGTACAGTCTCTTCTTTGTGCCTTTAGGCTTAATTCATTCTGTCTCCTGCAGTAACTCACCGAGGGAAGTGAAAACCATAGTTTTTTCTTCTTCTCTTCTTATAATATCTTCTGATTCACTTCGTTGCGGGAACCAAGACAGTTACTCATGTCCCTGGGACGCGCCGGACTTCAGTGTTCCGGTGTTTTCATGGTTGTATCTACTGTAGATCCTGGCTTACAGGAGTTGCAGCGGTTTTGGAAGATTGTGGCGGGCTTGTCCCATAACCTACACATGTTTTGGCAAATAAAATGATCTTTATCTTTATCTGGGTACTTACCCACCAGTGCCGAGCGAGTTTTCTACGGCGCCCCCTAACTGCATTTCAATTACAGTCGAAAACATATTAATACCTCTTGTTGGTGCTCGCGTTACACTACTAATTATTTTATAACAGTTATCTTGTAATTTAAATTTAAGTATTAGGAACGAATTAGGAACTTAAGTATTAGGAACAGTGTTTAGTAATGATAGTAAAAATACCTAAATGTAGTTGCCTAAAATTGGTGCCTTTCTTTTTTCTGGCAGCAGTCGATGATTTGTTATATGTCAGATGTGGGCACAATTTATTTTGGTGGACACACAGTTTTTTTGGGCTTTTTTTGCTGGACAGCATAACATACTTTGACTTACATAATATTTGATTTACATAACGACTCGAACCTACTTTGTTATTTGTTTTTAATTCAATTATTGAGTTGTTTGAGGTGCTTGTAACGTTCTTTACATTTATTTCTTTCTTTTATCTGTTTCAGAAAAATATAAAACTCATGCGCGTGTTCTACATCTATAATATTGTGATGTGGGTGCTCACCCTCGTTCTAATTATGATCCTGGTGGTGTTATTGCTAAGGAAAATGGATCCATCTGATGTCTTTTCCTACTACTCCTGGAAGTTCCTCGTTACTACTGCTAACTTCTTTTTCACTTTGTGTACGTATCTTGTATGCTTTTTTGGGATAAGCAGGGAAACGAGTAGATTGATCACCTGATGGTAAGCAATCAGCGCCGCCCTTGGACACCCGGACCACCAGAGGCGTTACAATTGCGGTGTATCTCTTTTAGGGATTAAGAATTTGAGGATTGTTGGGGATTCAGGCATTAGGAAGATTGGGGAGACGAGTAATTGGGCCTCCGATAACCTCACACGGCGAAATACAACACAAGCGTTGTGTTATTTACACAGAGTTTTGAACTACGGTCTTAGGTACCAATGTATCTATGTATTTATTAGTATTCAATAGTGGCAATTCCGAATTCTGTATTCCTACAGTGTGACATACATACATACATAACTTCACGCCTGTCTCCCATGGGTACGCAGAGACTAGGGAACGCCAATTACTACGATTCCTTCATACCTCTTTCGCTTCATCAAAGTCAAAGTCAAAATTTATTTCAATTAGACCAGGAAGGCACTTTTGAACGTCAAAACAAAATATTTAAAAATTAAATAATAAGAAAAAATGTCAGTATGTACGTCAGTCCTCTAGTGAAGCTATTTGCTCGTTCCAAAGTGTAGATTCCTATGGAGAAGAACGAGCAAGAAACTTCTCCATCAACTGTCATCAATCTTTTCATAGTGTGAATTTCCTGCTAACCTTTGGCTAAACGCTTGCACTTTAATATTGTATCATACTCATACTAACATGATGGTCGCACAATAAATAAATATTCCTCTTTTCAGTGGTACAGGTCTACTTTATGCTCCTATTGAGAAGTGAGATCTTAAAACTTGAGGGCAAGTACGGGTTCAGTTTCGTGAACAATGCGGCTGAGGGAGAGTGCACAATGAGAGAAGGCACTCAAATAGAGGGAGACTGGAAGACAACTGACGATCAAGAAGAAAATAAGACTGAGCCAGGTGCGATAGATGAAGAAGGAAAATCGTCTGAACAGGCAATGCGGTACCCCTAGTACTGGTGACACTCTATTCCGGCCCTGGGCTCTGTCTGCTATTTTTATAATTGTTGTCATTTCAACACGACCGCATTGTCATTTTGCTAAAAGTTCCTAGTCTGCTAAATACATAATAGTCGATCGTTGATCGATCAATGGTCTCGTAATGGAATTGTAGTACAATGACATTGCCTTATTGCCATTATTTTATAATAAACTTTGTAGTAGAAATATTTTCGAAAAACTACTAGGTACCTACTAAATTTGAACATTTATTCATGCCAGATGTAATTTCTATTTTATTTTACAAAAATATCTATCGGTGTTATATGCAATCTGAAGTATTTGTCATTACGCATGCGATTACCATTTTATGTCATTACTTTCAGTGGTTGACCATTGGTCAAGTCAAGTCATAATGACACCATTACATTGTAGATTACCAAAACTTGTCAAAATCAACAATTTCGAAATCAATGATCGATAATTCTGATACTATTGTAATAGCAGACTTGAGGCCCAGTTGGCTGACACCATTACAAAGCCAACTATGGGGCCGGCCATAAATTACGTCACACGTTAAGGGGTAGGGAGGGGGTCGACAAAGGTGTGACATTGTGTGGCAAGGGGGATGAAGGGATGCTAAACTTTGTGATGTCACATTTAAAAAACTATTATAAAACACGAAATATAATTGAATTCATATTTTTTATTTTGTTTGATTTGGTATTAACATTTTTTTAAAGTAATTTAAATAGAAATAAAACTGATTTTGGAACCGCTGTTTTCGTTCAATATTTTTTTACATCGTAATTCTGCAAAATGTGACGCCACACTAGGGGGGGTCTCACAAATGTCACTGGCTGTGACAAAGACGGTGGGAGGGGCAAAAAATCATGAAATTCGTGTGACGTAATTTATGGATGACCCCTATGTAGTACAGTATTTTTGATAATGTGCTAAAATGAACAGGGTACGCATTTACCAACATGTTAAGTCGCTCATAGAAGCTAGTTTAGTGTACACTACTAGTTTTTAATAAAGTTTGGTACGTCTCAGTACTTTTTTAAAGTGAATTGAGTTGTTTATTGTAATTTAGATTATTATGAGACTTATCAGGCACAATATGAGAAAGATGGATATCAATTTGGTGAATTAAAACTACCGTAAATTTTGTATTACCTACAAAATTATGGGCATGAGCTGTATCATCTTTGTCTGCTGTTAAGCCAGTCATATCGACTATAAAGGAGTGCTGTGTCCCGACGGTCCAACATTAGATCCTCAGATAGGTACCTAATAAAATTTAGCTCTCTACTACAATATCTATGAACTTGACGCCTATGAAAAGGATTGGCCACAGAAGGCTTTAAGGCAGTTTAAGAAGAGTGGAAGGAGGGTAGGGGTGGCCTTCGCCGTGCAGAGAGAGAACCATGGCTAAAAATAAAATAAAAACTACAATACCTAAACCTCAGACCCTAGATATCATCCACGCCCTCCTTTATTCCCATCTGACATCTTCAAGGTCCAAATAGGTAACGTAACATTTATTTATATCGCCAAAGCTTGTAAACCCCGAGGGCCTAGGCAAAGACAATACCTCTATAAAATAACTTTTCATTATCTACACAAAATTATGTTATGAGTTCCATGAAATAGAGGGTGGGCCCTTGACGAAGGTGAGCGTTGATAAAAGATCATACTGGTACCGGACACGATATAACTCGCCTCCGTGCTATTACTAAGAAAACCATATATTGTTATCGAAAAACTAACAAACCCCAACATCAAAATTACAACTAATTTACAATAGGTCAAAACAAACAAATTTGTTTTTCATCAAATAAATATGTTTTACAAACTTTTGCTGTTCCTTTAAGTATTTATCTCTAGACCATGTCTTTATCACAAAATAAATTGTAAAGGTTAAGTCAGTACTTGCTATTAGTGTGTTCTCTGGCTACTGGGAACATTTTACAAACAACACTGGCCAGTACGAAACCATCACTTGGCGGGATCTAATGTGCGCATAGTCTACGGATTGTCTTTTTAAGAACATTTTCAAATTGTGATTTTGTTTTTTCTTCATAGAGCACCAATATAAGTTTTTGTATAAAATGAGTACGGATTTGCCAGTATGTCAAAGATGCTGTATCTGTGTACCGCTACGGTATGGTTTGCTTACATGGGCATACGTTAAATTGGTGAGTGTTAGTGCATTTTCACACGGTTTCAGGGTACCCGGCGCCGGATACCCAGTAACCGGACCGTGTAAAAAGGCTCTTATGATCAATTTGGTAGATACTTCTACGTACACGGTAGTTAGCTGGTGGCATTTAACACAAAACCTACCTATTACTCTTGGGGTATACGTTCTGAAGTGGAGACTATGCTGAGCTCATATAGAAAAACTTGCAAAACAATTAAGTAATAAAGCATATGCTTTACACAGATTGTCTCAAACAATACATATAAACACGTTATTCATTGCGTACTACGGATTAGCTGAATCTATTCTCCGTTACGGGATCATTTTTTGGGGCAATTCAGTGGAATGGGCAACCATTTTTAGGGCACAGAAAAGATATCTGAGATCAATGTTTACACTTAAAGTTACAGATAGTTGCAGGCCATACTTTGGACAGTATAGGATTCTTACAATATCGTTATACATTCTCGAAATAGTTTTATTTGTTAAATATAATTCTCATTTATTTCCGCGTCTTGAGGATAAAACTCAGCGCAACAGGCGTGATTACACAAAACTTTGTCTTCATCCTTGTAAGACCGCGCTTATGCGCAGAAATGTATTTTGCATGGGACCTATAATATTTAACAAATTGCCAAAATCATGGAGAGAACTAGGTGCCAACCATATACCTTCCTTCCAGCTAGGCAGTGTCGATTTCCCTAAAAAATCTTAAGGTTAAGCACTGGCGTGCTATTGAAGAGGCATGTGTCTAGCAGTATCTAACTATTTGGGTAGAAAGACTAGAGAGTGTGAGATTCGTTACCTCAGCACCTGTAAGGGGCACCGAGTCCTCTGAAGAGACCTGCTCCGGAACCCCCACGGTGCAACGCCGATTACAGCACATCCTCAGGGGTCCAGCAGTATCTACTATAAAACTGCCAGATGACGATGAGTTAAAACTATTATTTATTTCCAGGTTTCGGTGACCATTTTGTCACTTGTTATCATGGTGGCACTGTATAATATTGTGAACGTATACCGTGTCTCGGTATATCTGCACAATATCATCTTCATCAGTGTGGTATTGAACTTGTTCTTCATTGAAATCGGTTTGACTATTGTGTTTATCGTCGGTGGGCACATGGTAAGACTTTCATTTATTATACTATGTAATAGGGTAGTTGCCAGGGTAAGAAAATTAAAAATCTAATTAGTCCGTTAGTTAGATAGTGAAAAAATATTAGACGCATATTTTTTTATTTTCTTGCATAAATTTACAAACTTAAATAAATAAATTATATAAAAAATTAATAAATATATACCCCACTCCTAAGAGTGGGAAGTAGTATTAGTAATGTAAATTACCTTTTTTTACGACATTTCAAATCAATATACAAACTGTCAAAAGCATTTAATTTTGTGAGAACAGAAAAAATACATGTGTAATGTTTTAAAATAATCTCACAGACGGACATTAAAATAAAATTTAGGAAACTACCCTATTCTATGATAATTATTCCATGTTTCTCTAAATTTCTCCTCTGCCAATATCGATCGATATATCTTTAGATAGTAATGTCAACATTTTAAATATTATGTTCCAATATTAAAGTAATGACGTGGAAGTTATGTTTTTTCATTTTCCATGGTACTGTGTAGATGGCACTGCAGTCGGTTTGGGGTGTCCTTTGTTCTTATATCACACTACACCGTGGTAAGTCTTCAAATTAACAAATGCTTATGATATTTTTGTTTCAGAAAAATGTAAAACTAATGCGTGTGTTTTACATCTACAATATAGTGTTGCTGGTAATAGCTAGTATCCTAATGTTAGTCGCGGTGTTGGTGCTTATATTCCCAGTAAATCTGCTTATGTACCGCACTTGGCAATACATCACCATGTGCGCTAACTTCTTTTTTAGCATCGGTAAGTATCAGGATCACTTGTGTTGCTGATCGAAAGATAAAGGCAGGCAATGTTAAATAAACGCTAATACTTTTTCATAATTCTATCTATCGTGAGACATACTAAATTAAGTAAAATCGCGGGTTACTCACTGTGGTTCGAAACTAGTAGAGCTTTTCTCAGTATATTCACCTGAGTAACCCGCGAATTTACTTAATTTAATACTTTTTCAAACTATAATTGCATAGCACAGGGCATTATTTCAAAAGTTACAAGATGTTTCAGTTAAAGAAAACAGATCTTTAATCTTTTTGATATTTAGTTAGTCACATACATTCATAGATATCTAATATCGTGACGCTTCTTTCTTTGGGATAGTAAGAGACTATGGAACGCCGGTGACACATTTACCTACACATCATCAATTTTAGTTATTAGTTATATCTTAACATTCACATTATATTTTTTTTTCTCTTAAAAGCTACAGGGTTAGCTCTATCCAATGCCATTGAAAAACAACATAGCAAAAAATAATCGCGTCATACATAAACTTAGGAATCCAAAATCCGAACAAGCGGAATATTTTAAAATTAATGGCGCTCTCCATTTTAATAGACCGTCAAGCCCTTCTAACTCCTCTGATGCCGTGAGTGTTCATAGGCGGCGCTGATCACTTACCAACAGTCGATCCGTCTGCTCGTTTAAGCCCTATCTCATAAACATTATTCTCTGATATGATTTGATTATAATTATTTTGATTTGACTTTGCTCATTTTAATTATAGAGGTAGGACTTAACAAGAATTTTAACTACATATTTTAATTTTATTTTGACCTTAATCATTTTATTTTGATTGTAATTGTTTCATTTTGACTTTTATTGATTTCGAATATATCGAAGTTATATATCTAAATTATAGTTGACATGTATATAATAGGTTCCTAATATTAGGTATTTGACTATAAAATGCTAACTTTATTTTATCAAATTTAGCTGTGCCCTTACGAGGGCCATAAACCTATTATAACACCTTAGTCACTATGTAATGCAAATGAAAATAAAAATACGAATCTCGAGACCATAAAATCTAATTTTACTTTAAGTGTTTTAGAAGACCTAAGGACATAAACTGTCTAGTAAAAATTACATGTTGATTCCAAATTTATTTTTCAGTTACAGAAATCTACTTTATACTTCTAATGAGAAGTGAGATCTTAAAACTTGAAGGCAGGTACGGGTTCAGCTTCGTGAACAATGCGGCTGAGGGAGAGTGCACAATGAGGGAATGCACTCAAATAGAGGGAGACTGTAAGACAATAGAAGATGAACCAAAGGACGCGGAATCTGTATCTGAGTAACACAAAAATTAGGCTTAAATACAGAAGAATATAATACTTAAGGTATTACTTAAACATTAGGTACAGTCATCAAGATATGCTACAATCAGTCTAACACATTTCTCACTCGATGATGATGTAATAAAGTCGAAAATCCAATGAAGAAATTCGACAGTGGGTAGTACAACCGGACATTCCACTTTTGGCACAGGGCTAAGCAGACATCATCCTTATGTGATCCATTCACAATACGGTCAATTATGGTTGTGAGTAGGTCATGGCCTATATTACTTCTAAACTTGGAAGTTAACACTATAAACGTCATTGATAACAAACATGAAACACAAAATGTAGGTAATAATGTAAGTAAGTTAAGTTTCTTAAAATTAAAATTGTTGGTCGTATATTTCATTACTTAGTTTTATTTCTGACTATCCTGTCTTTGTATTATTAGCATAAATTAGTTAGGTCACGTCTAAAACTGCACGATTGGTGCGGTGGCTGGGCAACCGGCTGCCATACAACGTGTCGCGGGTTCGATTCCCGTACGGAACAACACTTTGTGTGATCCACAAATTGTTGTTTCGGGTCTGGGTGTCATGTGTATGCGAACTTGTATGTTTGTAAACGCACCCACGACACAGGAGATAATCCCAGTGTGGGGCAACGTTTTATTTAAAAAAACACACGGAATTTAGGTACAGAGATTATTTATCTACCTATCCTACCGGTTAGAAAGACAACTAAGCCTAATTTAGCTTTAAAACTAATTATAGGTATTTATACGACGTCATATTAACAGTTAGTACATTAGTAACAAAGAAGAACTTTTGAGAATGGGTTTGTTTGCACTGAGCTAACTTCTTAATCCACGATGATGAAAATCCACAACATTTGTTCATACAAAAGTATTATCTATACATCGGGAATAAGGTCTATAATGGAGCAGGTAAAGAGCGGTCACCGGTGACCGGGGACTCGGCAGTAGGCTCCAACATGATGACAATTAAAAAATTGTTCCACCACTGAAATATTTACTTTTCAAGGAGTGACATAGGCAAATTTTTATCCTCATTATCCCAATGTTTTAACTAAAATACTTATATACATTCCACGCACAGAGCCGTAGCCGTAAAGCTACTAACTGTTATATGAATCGGAAGTATTTTTGCCCAATTTTATCAAAGTAATTATGCCGTATAAATAAAAGATAGATTACTGAGTAATTTACCCGTTAGTTGTACACGGATAAACAAAATTTTAACCAATTACACTTCAATTATAACTCAATTTGTGTTTGAGATAACCCGAGGCAGATATATGAAATGTTTTGTACACACGGCTACACATGGAGCTTTACATAACCAGTATAAACTGAACGTTAAATGTGCGGAAAGATGATGCGATGCGATATCAGGGTAAACTGGTTTTGTATAGATTGATGTGTGGTCGTGTGTACCAATTGTTTTACTCTAAAAGCTATTCGTAAGTTCTTAGTATATATATGTCGACCTCTCGCGTCCGGGCCTAGTGCAGGCCATGATGCGGAGCGAGAGGGATTGGGATGCCGTCTTCTCCTTTTGCGAAGCAGTCATGCTAGCTAAGGAGGAGGCGGGACGCGTGAGGCAGCGAAGCGCTGCCTCCTCGCAACCCAGCCATCGCGAAGGACACACCGGGCGTCGGGGATCGCGAGACGATCTCCGGCCACCGTAAGCGCGGGCCTGCGGACGGCGAGCATGGGTGGCTCCCCGTCCGACCAGAAACAGACCCGAGCGTACGGCGCGTCGCGTTCCGCGCGCGCCTCAAAGAGCCATCAGACCACCACAGATGGGGCCCAATAGGGCCGATGCCGATTCGGAGTCGCGGAGAACCTAACGGGTAACCGGGGCTCCGGCTCGACGTGCAGGAGAAGGAACGGGGTGGTTTTTAGTCAGTAAGAGTCTGACACTCCCTTACGCCTCACCCAGGCGGGAGCAGTCATTCGATGATTTTCCCCCCTTAAAAAAAAAAAAAAAAAAAAGTATATATATGTATGTATAAAGATAAATATATTTTATGTTACAGTTTTGTTTTATTTACACATAATAACATAACATCACGCCTTTTTATCCCCGAAGGGGTAGGCAGAGGTGCACATTTATTTTATTAATTTTTTTTTACATATATTTTATTTACACAATTATTACATAATAATTATAGTAGAAACTACAAGTATGTGACCAACCCAGACCGGTCTATCATCACTGACAGGACTATTGTAGCCATTATACCATTATACCTCGTAAAAGCTGAAAAAGATATAAAATATATTGTTTTGTCTCGCGAGGTTGTCGACATGTGGAATGTGGATTCGGCTATCATTGTGCCGATAGTCGTGTCGGCCAATAGGTCAATCCCTAACAGCCTCGACAACCACCTTAGGAGGCTGACGTTAGGCGGATGGGTGGAGGGTTTGATACAGAAGGCACTTCTCTATCAAACCTAAGTGCACAGCGATTGTAAACATGGATTACCTAGTAAGTCAAGTTATGTTTAGGTTAACAGCCGAACATGACGCCGTTGTGATTGACCCTGGATCGAACTACATGTTATCTACTGGGTATTATACAGCCTATAAATGCCCACTGCTGAGCAAAACCTCTTCTCACACGGAGAAGGTTTGAGCATTAATCACCACGCTTGCTCAATGTGGGTTGGCGATTACAGACTTATAATTAGAAATTATAAGCCTAAGGTTTTCTCACGATGTTTTCCTTCACCGTTTGTCACTGGTGTCTAGATAATCTTAGAAAGTACATATTACTCGAAAAAAGTCACATTGGTACTTGCCGTTAGTAGGTTTCGAACCCGCAAAAAAGTTACATTGGTATTTGCCGTTAGTAGGTTTCGAACCCGCACCGTCCTGCATGAGAAGCGGGCGTCTTAAACCTCCGGGCCACCACGTCAATGAACTCTTCAGCTTTATATTATAATGAAGTATGTAAGATTATCGATAATGACCACTTCTGGCTTCGGCTCGTAAATAGAATAAAGTAATATCTACAACTACAAATTGAGAAAACCTAATTAGTGTATAATTTATCTAATTCCTTATATCCACTCATGTACTGGGACAACATAAGTAACGATTATTACATCACACTTGTATTATAAAATGTTACAGTTTAGTTGTTTGAATGTTCGGATGTTTTTCCGTCCATCACGCTGAAACTCCTGAACGGATTTTATTGAAATAGGTACAGGCAGTGTATGGGCTGACTTAATTGATAGGATACGTTTTATTCCGATTAACCTCTTATCTGCCGGCTACGAGACACAATAGAAAACATATTGAGACTCGCGTATATCTACGATCCATGGGTTAAATGCTCCCATGGGGTAAAACAGGAATCATATCCTACGCGGACGAAGGCACGGGCAACATCTACTAATTATATAATAGTTATCTTATAGTTATAATGTCAAGCTAATCATAAATACATAAACTTGTATTTGCACGTGGGAGAGCCGTGCTTCGGTACCTACGAATGGTGGACTCGAAAGGAGTCATACTACGGTCTGAACCAGCGTCAAACAACGTTAGCAGCGTGTGCAGCCGTATTTATGAGGCTACCGGAGGCCCAAATCCGACGACCGGTGCTGATTACTATTACCGTCAGATGATGAACCTCTATAATAAAAAAATCCATAACAATAATATTTATTAATTTTAAAATATCAAGCTGTGACGACACATGTTACATGTCAACGGATGACGTCATAAAATCCTACATCGCACATGCAAAGTTTACATGCAAATTAACACGGATAGAAAATCCCAACGAAGTTGTTGGGCAGAAAGCCCGCCAGGCACGATCAACTCGCCTGGTCGGAGGATCCTCCTTTTCCGATCTTAGAGAACTATGCTCTCTGTTCCCTAAAAAGCCATTCACCATTACGTTCTTGTCAGTGCCAGTGCTTCTTTGAACAGAACCTAATGTTTCATAAACGCTATTTAGTGATCATAAAAACAACAATGGTTAAGTATTGTTGGTAAGTAGTGGCACAGGACATGATTGTTGGGCAGTGTTGTATCATCATTGCACAACATCGCTGCTCACTGTCTTTGCTACGTAAGTGACTCAATACGTCGCTACAGCAATATGCTACGCGCGTTGCTACACACTACGTACTACTACTATGTACGCTACGCCTACGCGCGTTGCTATGAAATAAGAAGTGTAGTTTGTAGTCGCGTATTTTATTTGTCCTGCATCCAATGGCTCTCTAGAACCTCTGTCGTCTAGATACGTATAACTGTTTGTACTTACATATTTGGAATGGTGAAAAAAATATTTGAAGAATCTGGACACGAGTCGCAAATACCACAGAGACCGTTCTGCGTTGAGATAGAGACAGAGTACAATGTTATTTTCTGTTGATAACATGAGCCATATGCAACTGATAAATAAATCGCAAATGGTTGTCCTGTAATGAAATAGACACCTTTTTATATCTCTTCTGGGAATGATAATATTATGACATGTTTTGTTATTAATACATAATTCAGATTTAAGTTTAACATTTATGTCAATTAGTTACTAGCAGCATGCCCCAGTTTCATGTACAGTTTCCCAATGAATCTGTGTAGTCTTAAGAAAATATCCAATCAAGTTAAGAAAATAAAATGATCGAAGTTTGGTGCCGTATTTATTTATTTCATTCATAATTTATGTACACATAAACAGCACAGAGGATAACACATAATGTATATGTATAAAATTAGGATACATAGGTGCTACTTATTCCTGTTGTAATTTTCAATTTGTAATTCCAGTAGACCTGAGACAGGAAATGTAATTAAAACATAAGACACAATGTGTAACAGAAGAGATAAAAATTACGATAAGAAATATGTATAAAAAAAAATTAAAACAATATAATAACTACATATATTGCAAATAAATATAATATAAATATGTAGTTGTGCTTCAGGCTACTATACATTGTCAATATTTATGTCGCTACATCGATTGTCGGTCGGACGAATGCTTAATGCGATTAAATAAAATCCTGGTTTGGGTGTGGGAACTGGGAAGATACGTTATATATAATATTTTTATCTTACATTCTTCAAGAATCTATGCGAAATTTTCTTCTCATCAAAATTATATGACTAATTTTTAAGTAAGTACTGTTTTCTTATAGGTACGACAAAATAAAAAAATACGCGTCTAATATTTTTCCATTACCTAACTGACGGACTAATTCGATTTGTATTCCAGCATACCCTGTCATCATCCCTATTCAGAAGTTTCGGTACGGCGTTCACAGTCACTCAGTATCGAAGAAGAACATACGATTTATCACTTTTTTAATACCTAACGGCAATATAAAGATAATGCAAACAAAACAATAATATTTATTCCTAGTACAACCTGATAAACTCTGTTGTGCTCTCTATTACAAGATTAAATGTCATCTGTAAAAATATATTATAACGTTGAACACTGCACCATTATTATTTATATAGTATTGTCTGCAAAAATACGCAGCCAGTACTAAATATCTTGGAGTCGAGATTTATAAAAATTTGAACTGGAAACAGTATATAAGTGCGGGAGAGCCATGCGGCACGAATGGGTCGGCTCAACCGGAGTGATACCACGGCCTCACAGAAAACCGACGTGAAGCACCGCTTGCGTTGTGTTTCGTCGTGTGAGTGAGGTTACCGGAGGCCCAATTACCCTCCCCTTCCCCAATCTCCCCAATCCCTGAATCCCCAACGATCTTCAAATTCCAAAACCCCAAAAGGCCGGTAACGCACTTGTAACGCCTTTGGTGTTCCAGGTGTGCATGGCCGGCGCCGATTGCTTACCATCAGGTGATCCATCTGCTAGTTTACCGGCTTATGCCATAAAAAAAAAGTAATCTGAAAACTCGCATACCAATTTTCAAAAGGATTAGGAACTTAAAGGACAAATCCACTATTGGTGGTTGGCACGTCTTAACTAGAGTACACCGCTCTTTGCCCGCCACAACGCCGTTGTGTTTTCGAGAACCGGTCCATTTGATTTTACGCATAAGATCCTGCCGCTCCTGCGCCGCCGCCGCCGCCGCCCCGCTGCCCGCAAAATTCGAGGCAGAGGCCTTACTCCAGACCATAATCAAGTGTGGAAGAGTCATGCTTCGAAACAAATGTAATATTTCATGCATGATATGCGTGAAGTATCATTTTTACCTATTTCAAAAAAAGGTGGAGGTACTATGTTCGGCTGATTGTTTTTTGTTTTTTTGTTTCTTCGCGCAGTAGTCCGCCATTTAGACCAGAGTAGATAATTTTTGAAACAAAAAAAAATTACAGTAGGATGAAACCCATTAGAAAAGGAGGGGAATATGATCAAAATGAAAGGAAAAATAAATTACGGTCGATCCGAGTTCGGGAAGTTTTTAAGGGTAAAAAATGGTTTATCGTGATTTCCGGCAAAACTACAAGTCCTATGGAAAAAAGTTAAATGACAAAGTTGTAGGCAATAAAAAGATCTACAACTTTTGTATTTGCAGATTTTTCACATAACCTCAAAATTTTGGTGAAAAATTCAAATAAATAAGTTTTTGGTTTTTTATTTATATCTTTTTCAAATAAATTTTTTTTTCTACGAAATTTGGTGAAAACTTACCTTATTATGTCCCAAATACACTGTAATTTATTTGATTAAAAATATTTATTTTTTCGCTTCATTTTAATTTAATATCAAAAAAGCACCCTAATTTTCAATCGAAAATTCTGACGTCAAAATATCAGCTTTTTTCAAAAAGTTTGGGGGAAATATCTACTTTCTTATGGTGTAAAGAAAATATACATTACTATAGGAAATATTCTTAGGAAATGCTAAAATATGAAAAAACCTCAAATTCGAAAATTTGTTTTTAATCATCATGTACAATTTTGAGGTATTTATTAAAATTTACATTTTAATTACTCAAAAAACGTAAAATTTAATGTTTTATTAATAAACGAAAAAAATACAAATTAAAATATCCTTCTATAATTAACAAACAAATAAGTTAATAAAGTTAATATTTAATAAGACATCTACAATATTTTTAAAAGTTGTAGAACCTTCTTTAAATAATATTTGTAGTTGCATAGGCAACTACAAATATTTATTGCTGTTTTAAGGTAATTTAGATACCTGAGTGGCATTCTAATTAGTTAAAACTATTATTAATTATTTGGAATTCTAATTAGTTACTCATTCGTTTTTGTCTCTTTGGAGGCATTTCTTCATCGTCAGATTCGACAAATCTTTCCAACTCTAGTTGATCGTCGAAATCTTCAAGACCATCGAAGATCATCTTCGTCTTCAATGTTATTTCCAGTCTGCATTGGTTCTTCATCCATAATTTCATCTGAATCATTTACTTCCTCGTAGATTTTTTCTTCCATATTGGAGCAATTTTCAGAACCATGACAATTAGTGCATAAATTTGTGCATTTTAAACCATGTTTTCGGCAGCCACATTTTAAACTGTTGCATCCAGTTTCACAGCTGCAGCAAATAGTTTTGAGCAATACTTCCGGAATTAAATCCTTTTCTGTAAATTTGGGCATAATGCCATGCTGATGTTGCTTCCATCCCCAATCTGTTGCTGTCAATTCGTTACCCAACCAAGTTTGAAGCTGATAATATGCTCTGTAACAATGTTGTTCTGCTGCTCCTTCTGTGGGTGGGAGGTTTGCCAAAACGAAGGATGATTTAATTTTTGCCAATTGATATTTTTGAAACCTTAATTGATTTAGTGTTATTTTTTTCTTTTTTACATTTATAAATAGATTTAATTAATTGTAATCCATTTTTTTATATTTTCTTTACTTTCATCTTTTTTGTAAAAAAACATTAGCCAAATTTGACAAATTTTTCGCGTCTAATATAGAATTAACGATACTTTTCTTTCCTTTTCCGGCAAATCCAGATGTTGTATCGCAACCAGAAAAACAATGCAGAAATGCAACAAAATTTTTGAAGGATTCGTGTTTGAAACTATTAGACGTGAAAAATAGATCCTTTCCATTTCCAGAGCCTGGTTTGAGAAAATAAATGTCATGATTATTTGAATTTAATTGATTTAAAAGAACCAAAAGATCAATATCTTGACCCACAACTATAACAGTTTTATTGGTATCTCTCGCAACTTCTATCGAGGTCTTAATTATGTCGGCATCAGCATCTTCTTCAACTTGTTTACAGGAAAATCCTTGTGACTGTAATGTTTTTCTCGTTAGATAAAAATTTTTCTTGCGAAAATGGTATTTTTGTATGGTTTTGTTAATTGAACTCTGGAATATTGGCTGAGGTTTTTCTACGATTACGTTCTCCTCTTTTATTTGAAGTAGCTGCTGGTACTGTTGTGACAGTACCTGATTTCTTAATCTCGGGGTACCCATCAAACACAATATAACTGCTTGCTGCGTAATGTTTTTGTACGTAGCGCAAATATTTATTAATGATCTCTTCCACCGTTTCATTTTTCTGCCAAATTACTTTGTGCAGTAAAAATCCACCGTCGACGACATGCATTATGCTTTCAGAATGCATTGGTTGATTCACACTCACGAATAATTCGTAGAGTTGAGATTTTGCATTTTTCTGAGGCCATTTTCTGTAAAAAGTGACAGTGGAAAAGGTGCAAGCTCGTATTGTAAGTAAGTTTCCATATCTTTTATACTGTCGATCGTTAACGATATCCTTTGAAATAGCAATAATGGATCGATGGCTATAATATCTTCGTTTACTTTAACGGAAGATTGAACTGTTTTGAGAGACAAGACTTTGTTTTTCCTTTTAAATTTTACACTGCCAAAATTCATTCCAACAATAGCTTGCAAAGATTTTTTTTATTCTTTATACGCTTAGTGGCAATTTACAGAATCATTGCCAATAATTCCAGAAAAAATGGACATAATGTTATCAGACTGTGGAAAAGGATTGTACCTGTTAAAAAAATTTTGTAATATTTGTAAATCAGCTACATCTCTTTTTATTCGATATTCCCTTGAATCAATATGTTGCTCTGTACTTGTAAAAGAAACATTACAAAAATCTTCCATTTCATTGCAAATTTCTACAAGTATGATCATTGTTAATACGAATTTTATTAGGAGGGATTTATTATCGAAAATTGTTAGGAGGGGGGGAGGTGTGGCAGTGTATCTTCGCAGTGACTTCCCTTACAAATTACTCAACCTTTCTCCCGTAAATTGTCCTGCTGAGTATATATTCTTGGAGGTTTGTGTCCAGGGGGCCAAAATTCTTATTGGGGTTGTATATTGCCCTCCAACTGTCGATTACTTCACTGAATTCGAATCAGTTTTAGAATCCGTGGGTTCAATGTACGAACATCTCGTAATCATGGGTGACTTTAACACTGATCTCCTTACCCACTCCCCTCGATCTCGCAAACTCCTACACCTGGTCGAGTCAGCTAGTCTGCACATATTACCACTCCAACCCACTCACCACAATACTGTCGCAGACGACTCCTGGCTCGATCTAATCCTCACATCCAATCCGTCCCTCGTCTCTTGTCATGGTCAACATGACGCTCCGGCATTTTCTCATCATGACCTTATATACCTCTCCTACATCCTGAAACCACCCAAGGCAAAACCCAGGGTACTGTACAGACGCTGCTTTGGGAAGGTGGACAATGAGAAGCTTTTGGAGGACGCGTCCAGAATAGACTGGGAACCACTAATGGAAGCTACTACGGTTGATGACAAGATTGAAATTTTCAACAAAGCTGTCATTAACCTTTACGACCATCATGCGCCTGTCAAAATGATCCGATTAAAACGTGCTCCGGCACCGTGGATGACCAGAGGGATTCAGGCGGCTATGCGTCGCAGGGACCGCGCATTTCGGAAGCACAAGAAGAATCGGACAGAGGAGAACTGGACGGCATATAAAACTGCGAGGAACAGATGTAATCAGATGGTACGCAACGCCAAACGCCGCCACATTCTCAATAACATTTCCACTTCATCTCCAGCTGATATTTGGAAGTTCTTGAGAACTCTAGGAATCGGCAAACCGCAACCCGCTAACCTTCCTTCTTCAATTGGCTTAGATGAACTTAATAATCATTTTTCCACTGTCTCATCTCTGGATCACCTAACTAGGCGAAACACCTTGTCTTCTATTTCTAGTCTGCCTCGTCCTGGGGTCGAAAATTTCCGCTTCATACCAGTCCAGTCGGAGGAGATTCGTAAGACAATCCTTTCCATTAAATCCAAAGCTGTTGGCTGTGACTCCATCTCCCGTGACATGATCATGTCCATCCTGGTTTATCTCCTTCCAGCAATTACCCATATTGTCAACTATTCCTTGTATTCCGGAGTGTTCCCGTCCTTGTGGCGTAAAGCTTTTGTTCGTCCACTACCTAAGGTTAGTAATCCATCTCTTCCCACTCACTTCCGTCCAATCTCAATCCTTCCCTTCCTGTCTAAGGTGCTTGAAGCTTGTGTCCATAAGCAGCTGTCACGGTTTGTTTATGGAAACAGTTTAATAAGCCCTCTCCAATCAGGTTTTCGACCTGGACACAGCACTGTCTCCTCCCTCCTTAAAGTGACTGGCGACATTAGGGCAGGGATTGAGGACACCAAAGTAACTGTTTTAGTATTGGTTGACTTTTCAAACGCTTTCAATATGGTCAGTCACGATCTCCTTTTGGCCATCCTGTCCCATCTTGCAATCTCTGACAAAACACTGGACTGGTTCTCTTCCTATCTTCGGGGGCGTCAGCAGTCGATCCGGCTTGACGATAATTCTTCAAGTTGGTGTGATCTGCTGGCTGGTGTCCCTCAAGGCGGCATTCTCTCTCCTCTCTTATTTTCAATCTTTATTAATTTCATTACTTCTGAACTTCGGTGTGCGTATCATCTGTATGCGGACGACTTGCAGTTGTACTGTCAGGCTGCAGTGGATGACTTATCTAGTGCTATCACGGCAGTAAATGGTGATTTGGCTGCTATCTACAACTGGTCACAAAGGTTCGGCATAGAAGTAAATCCAAATAAATGTCAAGCCATAATCATTGGAAGCACACGTACCTGGAAAACAGTCAGTGTCGCGTCGCTGCAGCCTGTCTCGTACAATAATGTGGCAATCCCGTTTAGTGACGATGTGAAGGATCTTGGCTTACATATTGATAACACATTGAGCTGGCGTGCACAGGTCACTAGGGTATGCCAGAAGGTAACTGGGTCGTTGCGAGGCTTGTACCGCCTTAGAAACTTCCTTCCGTCTACTACCAAGGCACGGCTCGTGCAGGCCCTGATTTTTCCTACCATCGATTATGCTGATGTGTGTTACTACGACCTGAATGCAGATCTACTCAACAAAATTGACCGTCTTCTAAATAACTGCATTCGATTCGTTTTCAATTTACGTAAATATGATCATGTTTCTGCACATCGGTTGCAATTAAAATGGCTGCCCATACGCCTGCGCAGGCAACAAAGGGCGTTAACTACTTTATTTTCTTTTCTCGACTCTCCTTCTTCACCTGTTTATCTAGCTTCCTACTTCCAATATACATGCGCAAACCATTCTAAATACCTTCGCTCATCTAATAACCGTCAACTTCAATGTCCCACTCACCGCACTGACTATCTTCACTCCTCCTTTTTCGTTCAATCTGTCTCTCTGTGGAACGCGCTGCCCAAGGAAATCAGAATGGCAAATAATCGCTATTCATTTAAATTCAAGGTTCGGGAACACATTTATAGAAAGTGGCAAACTCAAAACAGTGCTAATATGTAGTCTATGTATTGCATTTATTTATATATGTATGTATTATATTATATGTATGCATATTTGGGATATATTATATTTATTATATAATTCATTTTAAGACCCTATACCCTTAGTTATGTATTATCGACTATAACAATCATGTCTTCCCTCTTCAATATTTTATTACCTTAACTTCGTTATCTACTTCATACTTTCTTTTTACAATTTTGCACCTACCGCTTTAACATTCTGCACCACCCAATGGTCGACTGTCAGAAAATGCCTACGGCATTAAGTCCGCCAATTTCACTATATGTGCAATAAAGTTTTAATAAATAAAAAAATAAATAAATTTTGTTAAAAAACTTTCAGATATACCACGACCATGTGTAAGTCCACCCTGAGTTTTCATAGATCTCATCAAAATTTGTTCGATGGTCATATCCGACCAAACTCCCGACCAAAACTTGTGAGTACGTCTGATAGTGAAGAATCCTTCGGTGAATCTAGTAAATTCATAATCATCATTTATTGTGTCTTTAAGTTTACGCATATCTTGGAGATAAAGATGGGCAAATTTTGCGTATAAAAAGTGTCCACTTGCATGAAAATAGGGAAGCATTCTTTCCACGCATTTTAAATGTAATTCCCAATTACCTGCACGTTCAGCCCGTATGAAATCTTTAACCAATGAGATCATTTGCCAGTACTGCATCCAAAGTTTTGCGGTAGGACCTTTTTTTGTACTAATTTTAGATACTCAATAAATTTTTCTTTTATGATCTTAAAATCTTCGTGATGCAAATTGTCTACAAAATTTTCTGTTCCTAAATCCTGCAAAAATTTACAGCTGCCACGAAATAGCAGGTATGTATGAATCTGACGATGAAGAAATGCCTCCAAAGAAACAAAAACTAATGAGTAACTAATTAGAATTCCAAATAATTAATAATAATTTTAACTAATTAGAATGTCACTCAGGTATATAAATTACCTTAAAACAGCAATAAATAGGCAACTACAAATATTATTTAAAGAAGGTTCTACAACTTTTTAAAAATATTGTAGATGTCTTATTAAATATTAACTTTATTAACTTATTTGTTTGTTAATTATAGAAGGATATTTTAATTTGTATTTTTTTCGTTTATTAATAAAACATTAAATTTTACGTTTTTTGAGTAATTAAAATGTAAATTTTAATAAATACCTCAAAATTGTACATGAAGATTAAAAACAAATTTTCGAATTTGAGGTTTTTTCATATTTTTTCATTTTCTAAGAATATTTCCTATAGTAATGTATATTTTTCTTTACACCATAAGAAAGTAGATATTTCCCCCAAACTTTTTGAAAAAAGCTGATATTTTGACGTCAGAATTTTCGATTGAAAATTAGGGTGCTTTTTTGATATTAAATTAAAATGAAGCGAAAAAATAAATATTTTTAATCAAATAAATTACAGTGTATTTGGGACATAATAAGGTAAGTTTTCACCAAATTTCGTAGAAAAAAAAAATATTTGAAAAAGATAAACTTAAAAACTTAAAAAACCAAAAACTTATTTATTTGAATTTTTCACCAAAATTTTGAGGTTATGTGAAAAATCTGCAAATACAAAAGTTGTAGATCTTTTTATTGCCTACAACTTTGTCATTTAACTTTTTTCCATAGGACTTGTAGTTTTGCCGGAAATCACGATAAACCATTTTTTACCCTTAAAAACTTCCCGAACTCGGATCGACCGTAATTTATTTTTCCTTTCATTTTGATCATATTCCCCTCCTTTTCTAATGGGTTTCATCCTACTGTAATTTTTTTTCACTTTTTACCATTTTTGTAGGCTTTGACCCTGGTGTAATTTGTGAACCGATTTCCAAAATTCTTGTTTTGTTTGAAAGGGTATACTCCCGAGATGGTACCATTTCCATGACGTTAGGATCTGATGATGGGATCCTAGGGAAACCGAGAGGAACTTTCGAAAATTTTAAGGGCGAGTAATACGTCTATTATGTGTTTCAATTAGGATTTTTAAACACTACAATTTGATAAGGGTCTGGAGTCGACCTGATATTGGGGCCGACAGACAGTCAAGAGAACTCCTCAACTGTTTATACTAACTGCCTTGTGTTTGGGCTTGATTAATTTGTATTAATGAGGACTTTACACATAGATAGAGTGGAACTGTCATTAAGGGTCTGATGATGAAGTAGTGTAATTGTTATGGGAACTCTTCAACGGTTTATAGTAACTACATTGTGTTTGAGCTTGTAGAATTTGTATTGATTAGAACTTTGTACCTATGCAGATTATAAGTGACAAAACGGATCTATGTAGCTTTACACTGACAATGATAAAATAATAAAATAAAAACTGCGTTTATGACACCGACTTCTAACCTCAGTGGGTGGGTAACTATCAGTACTAATGATAGTTATTTTTTCTTTTTAATTTAGACTTGTTGTTTTTTATTACTTTTGTGTTTTTTGTAGTCGGTTTTTTAATTTGTTCTATATGTCTGTTTGTATGTCTATTTGTACTCGCTAATCTCTGGAATGGCTGCACCGATTTTGACAGGAATTTTAATGGCAGGTAACTGATGTACGGAGTACTACTGAGGAGTAACATAGGCTACTTTTGAAATTCTGGGTAATTGAAACAAAAAACTAATGTCCAAAAATTCATATTCTACGCGGACAAAGTCGCGGGCAACAGTATTGCCTGCAATAACAGATAAGCAGCTTAGCCAGATGCCATTTAGCGCTTGTCTACATGTAGAATAGAAAACCAAATTATATGGAATTGACGTAAATTTTGACACTTCTCAGTGTCATCCCCATACATTTTGATTTCTACTCGAGAGAGTTGTCTTCAGAGATGTAGACAAGCGCTAAAGTGTCGTTTGGCTAAAGGCCCTGGGTATAATATAAAACTACAGATTTCAATAAAAATATCGTCATTTTATTATCACAATTTTCATTATCTTACGACTATATCATACAAAATATTTACAACATTAAATTATGCAATAATGTTACTTACAAACTAAAAGAGAGTGGACCAACAGTAGTAGATAATGATCATGGCGTCACACCAGAAAAGGGTAGGCAGAGACGGACATATTATGGTAGTTTCCTAAATTTTATTTTAATGTCCGTCTGATACAGTAATTTAAAACATTAGACACGTATTTTTTCTTTTCTCACAAACTTAAATACTTTCGACAATATACTCATTTGAAATATCGTGTGACATCACAGTGTGTCACATTTTGTAGCACGTTATGATGTAACGACCTCCCACTCCTAAACTTAGCGCAATTTATCTATATGCATATATATCTATAGCGTATTGCAATTCAATACGAGAAAATAAAAAAAAATACGTGTCTAATATTTTTTGATTATCTAACCGACGGACTAACTAGATATTAAATTTTGATACCCTGGAAACTACCCAATTATTACATGTAGCAATAATTTTACACAAGGTGTGACTTTAGTACCTAGAGGTATATGTGACTCATAAATGAGATTTAAGGGCGTTACATGTGCAAAATATACCTGTGCAAATATTTAATATCAAGAAACAATTTTAAAGAAATCACTTTTCAATTCAAATTCTTAAGTGATTTCAATTGGACATTTCATTACAACTTTGACATATGAGATTCATTCCATTCACTTAAAAAAAATAGCCTCTTATTGACTTTTCATGAGTATTTCGGACACTTACAAAGTAATGGGTGATTACCTACTATCTACCGTTATCATCTACACGTCTACCGGTACCACGGTAGGGTCGTAGACTCCATTGGATTCCACCTTCCCTTCGTACACTATTTGTTGGAGCTGGTTCTCATAGCCGTGAGGACCTGACTGCTCCATCTTCTTTAATAGACTCCTTATTAGGATGATGAGGTAGATTTGGATGGCTGTAATAAAATGTATAAGTTTAGTTCAGTGAGATTCTCTTAATGCTAATAGCAACTTGCTATGCCGATGCTCGGAGAGACGAAAAGGGTTTGATTACAATTTAAATGAAAATTCTCAGTAGTAGCTATTTCTTTCTACTAAAATTTCTATATAGCCTGTAGTTTAAATGGAAATACTAATATAAGCGGGTTTTTTAAGGGGGGAAAATCATCGAATGACTTCTCCCGCCTGGGTGAGGCGGAAGGGAGTGTCCAGACTCTTACTGACTAAAAACCACCCCGTTCCGACTCCTGCACTTCGAGCCGGAGCCCCGGTAACCTATTAAGTTCTCCGCGGCTCCGAATCGACATCAACCCTATTGGGCCCCATCCGTGGTGGAATATGAGCAGGTTAAAGGCAAATTTGAAATATGCATATAAGAATGCGTATGATACACCCGTATTTCAAACAAAAATTCTCTCAATCAATGATTAACATAATAAACTTTCTGATACTTACACATTGAGGCGAACATAAGAGGTAGAACCTCAAAAATCATGTACAATCCTGATCTGGTGCTGACGGCTACAGTGAAGTCCAAGATTTGCACGAGACAGGACGCCACAGTCGTGGTCACGGCGAAGTAGTAGTATACCCTAATATACGTTATTAGTTTCTGCAAGAAAGAAATATCAATATAGTTAAAGAGCATGTTTTGTTATTATGTAGTACTAAGGTACTATACTAAATTAAATTTAGTAAGCTAAAACATATTATAAATTGCCAGGTAACAGTGCACATAACTATACGTAACTATATCCTCACTAGATCCGTATTATCCTAAAGGCAAACTAGGAAAGTGGCTAGAGCGCCAGGTTACATAGACACTCGAGGCCAAATGGGTAGTTGCCGGGGTAAGAGAATTAAAAAAAATGTTAGACACGTATTTTTTATTTTCTACAGCTACAATATTTAGATAAAATAGCGTTAAGTTTAGGAGTGACTTCCCATCATTACGTCACTATGTGCTGTAAAATGTGGCACGCTGTGACATCACACGATATTTCAAATGAATATATCGACGGGTGCAAAGTAAAAAGAGTCATCTACAAAACAGCTACTTTACAGGAGAGCGCATAATAGGAAAAAGTGCTCCCATTTTGTCAATGTTAATCCAAAATTATTGAAATTTTCATCATTGCTTTATTATATAATAACATATTCACATATATATTTAGTTTTTCCTAATTATTTTCAATTTTAGAGATATTGTAGTTGTCTGCATCTACTTTGCTCTTAAAAAAAAGACAACTGTGTTAATTACCACTTGGTCGTTTCTACGAAGGAATAAAAAAATTTTGGTTAAGTAAAGAATGATTAGTAATTTCGGTACCTATATACGAAAAGTGTAACACTTCTTAGTACTAAAATTAGTTAAATGACAGTTTTACATCTTAAATGCATCAAGTTCAGAACATAAGAATGCAGCTGATGTCTTTTTCCACATCGTCGATTCGGTGCAAAGTACCTACTCGATTTAGAAGAAGGTTAAATGCAATATTTATTAAGGAATCAGTCATTTAATTTCAACATAAATCTTATTGAAAACTTATGACGTAGGTAATTGCTACATCTTTGGTAGAGAGATCAACATTAAAATTACATAAACGTCGTTTGAAATAAAAAAACAATTCAAATTAAAGGTTTTAAACTTTATATAAACACAGTAATCAAAATAAATCCTCTAAAGTGCGTTCTATTCACATTTTTTTTTAATAAAAATAGTTATAAATACTTATACTGAAGTAGAAAGTTTAATTCAAAACAATTATGAAACTGTATCAATACGAAAAGTACGAAAGATTTAAAATTATTCAGGTCATTAAGGTTAATACAGGAACTATGTATATTTAAATTTTTTATAAAAGTTACGATATTGTATATTTTGCTGGCAAAGGCACTTGTAATCATGATGGGTCCATCATTACATTTTTTGGGATCATTAAAGCTACGATTGGCACGAGTAGTTCCTTTTCGCACCAAGTCAATTTGTTTAGGTTCTTTATTATTTAGGTCATATTTAAAAAAAAATGTGTAAAGAATCTCTGCTTTAACGACTATTTCTGAAACTTGATTCCACTTAACATACTCAGTGTCGGTATTTTTTATTTTTATTTAAAATGGTTTGTTATAACCTCATAAATATTGCCGAACGTTTACACCACCGTGTATACGAGTGTATACCATTCTTCAGGACAAAAAATGAATCTTCGTTTTGTCGATTTCTCAATTAATACGTGGACACTATCACCTTCTAGCTGGGTGTGGCCCTTCTCTGAATATCTGTGACAAATATCAATGCTATACTTTTGAGAGATACATATGTTCTGACCCCTACAGTCATCGGACCACAGGCGTTGACCGTTGTATAAAATTATAAAAGCAACTAGCCACTTCATTCGAACCCCGCTTAGCTACAGTTTCAGGCCACGTAATATAACATATTCCTTTTTAAGTTCCAAATCAGAAAGTTTACGCTTATATGGCATTAGGCTTACCCCCTATTACATGAGACTCATAACATAAATAGTGAAAAGTGGGTGTTACATTGGACAAGTGCCGTAATGTGCACTTCTGTCTACCTCTTCGGAGATAAAAGGCGTGAGATGGTATGTCCTGTTAAAGTTTTTAGGAATATAAAAGGCTATGTTTGTTTATTTGTTAACTATATGTCGGTACTGGCGCACTATTTGTACTCTGTCCACAAATTTTAATTTCCTCTGCCCAAGTCTGATACCACTTAAACATCGTGGAGAAATTTAAATCAGCCAAGTAAAGTTTGTTTGTGTCTTTTCTTGTATAATGTGACTCCACTGGTTGAAACGAGTTTACATGATCACACACGCCTTTTATTATGGTGGCTGTACAAACCTTATTTTGGTGTTATGACGACGTCATTCAACAGTAAAATAACAAAGTAAGATAAAATAATTCATTTATAAGTCAATTAATATGGCTAAGAATAAGAATTAACATACTTTTTGGGTATGAAACCCTAAAAATAGCACTAATTTACAAAAGTAAATTGAGTCATCTACAATTCCGGCCGGCGAAGCACATGTCATCTGACTGATGACACAATATGAAAGACGGCTGTCCCCCCGCGTATCCCGCGTATACACGACCAGCTGTAGTTATACGCATCTACATCGTGCAATTTTACAAAACAGGCGTAGTTGGCTTCTTTTACGTGACAAAAGTACCACAAATATGATGATTTTTCTATTTTTGTTTTTGCTATGTTGTAGAACATGATATTTTAAGTTACTTTATACAAAAAAATAAAAATCTCATAATTGCAGTTGACACTTTTTACTTTGCACCCGTCGATATTGTCGAAAGTATTGAATTTTGTGAAAAAAAGAAAAAACTAGACGGACATTAAAATAAAATTTAGGACACTACCGTAGAGGCGGGGTGCGTCAAAAAAGTTGGGGTGCCAAAACTGTGCTTGTCTATGGTGTTCTCTAAGCTTATACCACGTCTGATACTAATTACTCCACTTATAGGTATTCTAAATATTTTTATTGCCTATAGCAAATAGCACTGCGCAATTAGTTGACAATAGCGTAGCGATTAAAGAAAAATAAAGTAAGCAAATATAATTGAAGGACTCAATGAATCACAAAGACCGCATATCACACAAAATACCTATATTTTATATTAATATCCTCATTATCGTACCGACAAAGGAAAACTTGTGTTTACGACCTCTTTATTACGATATGCTTGTCAATAATTGCCTATTGCTGGTAAAATGTCCGTACTATTGATAAAGCGGACTGACATGAGATGACGTCTGTTGTGGGCAACTGCTATTTACAGTACATCAGTTCTACGTCATCAAACCTGCATCTGGTCTAGTATAAAGTTCAAGTTCTTGCTAGCTACAAATGTGATTGTGGATTTTATGATAACCTAAGGCCCGGACTCCTCCAAAGTGGATACGATATAAGCGGAGTATCATAGTTTTTTTTTCAAATAACCAATTGTATTTCATTATTCTTACATTTCATTTCAACACCTGAATTAATCTCTGTGAGACATTAAAACCGAAAGCGAAAACGTTGTCCGAGTGGTCGCAAGTGCGACTGCCAGGCAAGAGGTCTCGAGTTCGATTGTCGGGTTGGGCAAAGTATTACTGGGTTTTTAAAAAAATCTCAGTAATAGCACGGAGTCTGGAATTGTGCCCGGTATATGACAACAGGCTCACCCCCTACTACATGGGACTCATAACATAAATAGTGAAAAGTGGGTGTTACATTGTACAATGGCATAATGTGCACCCCTTCCGGGATAAAAGGCGTGATGTTATGTTATGTTAAGAGTAAATCTCAAATAAGACTGAAATGCTGATATATTTATTGAGTCAAAGAGCTTTAAAAACTTTACCTCATATTTTATTCAGAGTTTGTAAGATTGTAACTCAATGCGAAATTTTTTATTCATCAGTCATCATCTCATCATACACTAACAGCATTACATAGGTACAATAAGAGTCATCTAATGAATGCAGGTAAGGAAAACTGTTGGTTACCGGCATTCTTCGAAACCAACGGAGTAACTGGATAATTGGAATCATTCCCTACCTCGTAGAGACTGATCATGGTTAGGTAATGTTGGTTTTCCTTGCTCTTGATTGACGACCAAACTGTATTCTACTGACAGAAAGTTTATAATATGTAAACATGTTTGTTTCGCTTTTACATAAATAATGCCGGTCGAATCAGAATTAAATTTGGTACACATAACATGGCAATACGGTAGTTGACAGGTGATTAAATTCAATACTTTTATTGAAATGTCAAAAACGATACTTTTCTATGAATTTTGTATTGGATCGCAACTTATGACGTCATAATATTTCTGCGTCAAGTAGCATACTTATTTACTTAAAATTTGCGAGAAGAAATACAAAAGTAGGTATATTGTGAAATTAGTGGATGAGAATATGATTATTTTATTGCATTGAAAAGTTGAAACAATTTATTTTAAACCTAGGAAACCAGCCAATTTTGAGCATGAAATTTATATTAGGAATTATACAAAGACTACTTTTATATCCTGATACCGTCTGCGAGTCCGTTGGCAGACAATCGTCGTCATCATCATCAGCCTATATATATCAGCCCATTGCTGAGCAAAGCCTTGAGCATTAATCACCACGCTTGCTGAATGCGGGTTGGCGGGCGATTACAAACGTATAATTAGAAATTATAAGCCCAGGTTTCCTCACGATGTTTTCCTTCACCATTTATCAGTGGTGAATAATCGTAGAAAGTACATACACCGTTAAATTTGAATCGTTTTAATCCCTTGGAGGTTCGAACTGGTCCATGAAACACTATCGATTTGTAAAGATAAAATTAAAAAATAAAGTACTTTTTTTTAATAACTCGCATCAATTCTCGCATGAGTGAGTAAATAATGCGAACCGTTAGTAGGCAGCATTCCTATCAGTAACAACCTAACAACATTGACGCGGTCGCTGGTCAACGTGGACTCGCAAACATCAGTTGATCGAGTCAATAGCCGCCGTGTAGGTACCTGCACTGCCCGACCGTCGACGATACGCAACGACCGACGACGACGTAGGTAAAACTATCTCGTGGCGCAACTTTTGGTTTCATACATTTTGCGAGTATAATCTTATCATTTGCTAATTTATTCATTTTTTATGTTACACCGCAGTACAAGTTTGTAATTAGTAGTATTCTGTTAGTTAAACCACAGGTCCATGGGATTAAAACGACTAAAATTTAACGGTGTATAACTCGAAAAAAGTCACATTGTGCCAACTGCCGTTGGTAGGTTTCGAACCCGCACCCTCATGCATGAGAAGCGGGCGTCTTAAACCTCCGAGCCACCACGACATTAAAGAAATTTATTTGGCTGAAAATAGTAAAGATATTAATCATCTTTTGACTTAATAATTTGTTTAATATGTAAGTTAAAGTTACTTAAACAAATTGTAGCTATAAATAATACTATCTACTATTTTTGAGTGTTGTACAAATAATTGTTCTCATTAGCATTCTAAATACAGTGGATGATATTAACCCGTGTCCCGTAGTATACCGGAACGTACCTAGATCTACGCGAGACACAATGTATGTTCTATTGTGTCTCATGCTTATCACGTCTTTTTTTTAAGGGGGGAAAATCATCGAATGACTGCTCCCACCTGGATGAGGCGGGAGGAAGTGTCAGACTCATACTGACTAAAAACCACCCCGTTCCTTCTCCTGCACGTCGAGCCGGTTAGGTTCTCCGCGACTCCGAATCGGCATCGGCCCTATTGGGCCCATCTATGGTGGTCTGATGGCTCTTTAAGGCGCGCGCGGAACGCGACGCGCCGTACGCTCGGGTCTGTTTCTGGTCGGACGGGGAGCCACCTATGTTCGCCGTCCGCAGGCCCGCGCTTACGGTGGCCGGAGATCGTCCCGCAATCCCCGACGCCCGGTATGTCCTTCGCGATATGATTATCACGTCTAGACTGGTATATCCCGGCACTTTTACAACATCAAAGAGGGCACCACTTACATTTATAATCCTTTGTAGAAGGACGTAAAGAGCATAATTGAGACCTGTTTTTCACGAAAGGGACATAGTAACAAAAGAAGGAAATGTAATTCCAAACTCCATACTAATTTTGTAGCATAAATATTAGTATGGATATTGGACCTATAATTGGGATGATGACAGGGTATCAAAATTAAAAATATAATTAGTCCGTAAGTTAAGTAATGAAAAAATATTACACACGTATTTTTTTTTTTGTTGTATAATAAAACAATACTCAGATAAAACGAATCAAAGTTTAGGAGTGGGGGCTAAAACATCATTTCTACGTATAAAATGTACATAGAAGTGACGTCACGCGACATTTCAAATCTATATATCGTCGAAGGTATTCGTTTCTGTAAGAAAATAAAAAATACGTGTCTAATGATCTACCAGACGGAAACTAAAATAAAAATTCATCATCTACCCTATTAAGTAGGTAAAGCACATATATACCTACGTTTATAGCATTGTCTAATGATTGCATACATAATATATACGTATAAGATATATATACTACCTACTACTATAGATAAAGGAATTGATAACCTTTTAACATATTATCACTTCCTACATATATAATTAGCTAACGATACTCATAATCCTAATCATTTAATGGACCACCTACAATTAAAGTATTTACTTATCGTGTTACATTTCAAATTACTAGTTACACAACATTAAGGCGAACTTTCCACTAAGATACTGATATAGTCTGTGTTAGGACTTTCTATAGACTATGTGTATGTCATTATCGTCATCGATATCGATTGTCGTTGGTCATCGCGCATTAAGAGCCCCTGTTTTAGTTCGAAGCTAGTCGAGTAACTTCCCTAACAATAACGTTATTACCTTATTAATTTAGTAGGTATGTCTCACGGTAATTATTATTTGATAATAAAAGGTACAATGTATGTATATGCATAAATAGTTTGACTATTGGATCTTTTACATTTGTACAATTATTTTATTACTAGCTTTTACCCACGGCTTAGCTCACAAAAGGATAAAAAGTAGCCAATGTGACATATACGAATACACACAGCGCCATCTATACCAAAACTTTTGTTTTCCCTCGAGAATAAAAAGTACCCTATTATTTATTCCAGACTTCTAACTTTACGTCTGCAAAAATCCAAAGCAATCAGTTTAGTAGTTACGGCGTGAAAGCAGAACAAACAAACTCACTTTCCGATTTATAATATTATTATAGTAAGGATGGTACAATTATGGTAGTGTGCTAAACAGATTCTTTTTTTTAATTTAGTTTTAAATTTATTTTCATTTTTATCTTCCCTGACTTCGTTTGGCAAATGGTTGTGTAAGTACAGCATACGCTTTTTGATTGATCGGCCACCATAAACATTATTAACCCTATTAACCTTATTCAAAAATACTCTCATATTATTAGGAGAGACAAGACAGTGAATCTAAAATTGTGTCTGACAATTCGAACCTTGATCATTTTTCAAAGATTTCGGAAATTTCTTAACTGATAAGCTTTGTGAGTCAAAGTATTGACTCTCTATGTTACAGAGTCGTGAACTTGATCCCCAATTATTTATTAACCTAGTTCATTCAGTATGTTCGTAAATTGTAGTTTCGAATCTATGCGTGGAACTTGATATTAATGTGAGTAGGTAGACACGTTTTTATAATAACTATCGCGAGACATACTAATTTAACTAAAAATCGCGGGTTACTCACGTAAATATACTAAGAAAACGACAGTAACCCGCGATTTTTAGTTAATTTATATAAATATGTTAGGACATCTTACCTTATGTGTTCCATATAATAAAATAGCAGTGAAGATTATTTCTACACAATAGATGAAGACACACGCTCCTTCAGGCACAGACGCTCCCACGGTCGTCCCATGGTATACCGCGAACAAACCGAATTCTGTGTGCACTGAGTAACTGTACACTCCCACCATAAACGCACTGAATATCTGCAATAGACAAACAGAATTGTATTTAAATAAAATACCTCTAGTAATAAAGTTAACTGCCTCGTTGGCCGAGTGGTCGCAAGTGCTAGTGCCGGGCAAGGGGTCTCGAGTTCGATTCCCGGGTTGGGCAAAGTATTACTGGGTTTTTAAAAAATTCTCAGTAGTAGCACTGAGTCTGCAATTATGCCCAGTGTATGGCAATAGGCTCACCGACTATTACATGGGACTCATAACATAAATAGTAAAAAGTGGGTGTTACATTGTACAGTGTAATAATGTGCACCTCTGCCTACGGGGATAAAAGGCGTGATGTTATGTTAAGTGTGTTTATACAGTTTACTATAGTTTTTAAGATGTTATAAATAGAAGGTTCTTAGCTAAGATAAAGCTCAGCTAGATCTTTATTTTTATAGAATTGCAAAGGAGCTTAATGATCGCCCAACGCTAAGTGATTAGCGCCACCCATGAAGACGCTCAACTCCAGATTATAGTAGCTACAAGTGCACTGAAATTGAAAACGTTTCCAGAAACCCTCACCCTCACAAAGATATGAAATCTTTGAGGGACTGGGACTGGTCAGCTCCAGACTGTATTTTTTACTGTCCTTTAAGTTTTTTTTTTCGATCTCTTTGACTGTATTTTAGTGTTACATTGTTCTCGCACAGTCCAAACAACAAAACTATGTAGCTAGAGAATTGTATTGTGAACCTGATTGAAAAAGAGTAACCTATGGAGTTTCTTGCTCGTTCTTCTCCATAGGAATCTTGGGATGAGCAAATAGCTTCACTTTTAATTATTTGCTGACGTTCAAAAGTGCCTGGCGTCTGGTCTAATTGAAATAAAGGACTTTGACTTTGAGAGTCATATCGGTTCAAAAATTGTCTAGGGATTTTTATTGACTTTATGTATAAAGTAAGTACCTAATGAAGATGAAGACCCTCTTTTTTATAAACGAAACCTATCTTTATTTTAAAATGATAAACGATCTGGCAATGGAAAGTGAAAGGGTAGGGTTAAAGCTTAACCCAGATAAAACTCGAGTAATGACAAACGGAAACAAAGACAAAATACAGCTAGGAAATACAGACATTACTTACACCGACGAATATACTTATTTGGGACAGATCATAACTCCAAAAGAATCGATAGGCAAAGAAATAGAAGAATCACAAGTGGATGGAAGAGGTACTGGAGTCTCAAGGAGGCTATGAAGAATGAAGACCTTTCAATAAAATTAAAGAGCAAACTGTTTAACGCCTGCGTATTGCCTGTCCTCATCTATGGTAGCCAATCATGGGCCCTAACTCAAGATCTGTCAAATAAACTTGCAAGCTGCCCATACGCAATGGAGAGGAGCATGATAAACGTTAAAAAAAGGGATAGAAAAAGGAAAACAGACATACGATACAAAACAAAAACAACAGATGTAACATTAAAAATAAAAAGACTGAAATGGAGATGGGCAGGGCATATGATCAGAGGGCAAGAGAAGTGGAGCAAAATCGTAACCAATTGGTACCCCAGGGAAGGAACCAGGAAAAGGGGTAGACCTCTTAAAAGATGGGATGATGACCTCAGGCAGGTGGCAGGAGTTACATGGCACAGAGTAGCTCAAGAACGAAATGAATGGAAAAGGTTGGAGGAGATCTTTGCCGACCGGCAAACAGATCTCCAAAAAATAAGTAATAGGTATTTTATGGATACTAGACCTAAGTAATGCAAATCCTAGGCAATATTAAATTATGTAACAGTTATTAGTTGGATCTGAATAAAGGGCTATTTTATTTTTATTTATTTTATTTATCTAGACAAAAATGTAAAGGTGTAGATAGAAGCTACACTATGATGAACATGAACTCGCTTCTCTGCTAATAGGGTAGTTTCCTAAATGTTATTTTAATGTCCGTCTGGTACATTAATTTAAAACTTTAGACACGTATTTTTTATTTTCTTACAACATTATATACCTCTACTTTCGACGATATATTTTTTTAAGGGGGCAAAATCATCGAATGACTGCTCCCGCCTCGGTGAGGCGGGAGGTAATATCAGACTCTTACTGACTAAAGACCACCCCGTTCCTTCTCCTGCACGTCGAGCCGGAGCCCCAGTTACCCGTTAGGTTCTCCGCGACTATGATATATTAATTTGAAATATCGTGAGACGTCACAGCGTGCCACATTTTGTAGCACGTTATGGCGTAACGATCTCCCACTTCTAAACTTAGCGCCATTTTATCTAGGTATTGCAACTTAATACGAGAAAATAAAAAAATATGTGTCTAATATTTTTTCATTATCTAACTGACGGACTAATTACATTTTTAATTTTGATACCTTGGAAACTACCTGGAACAATTGTTCTAGACATTTTAAGTAGGTATTTAAGCCGAAGTGCATTTACCTATGACTGTAACACGTTTATTTTACACAATGTCATAACAGGATTGAGGGTCAAAAATATTGTTACAAATATAAACAAATTACGGTCGAGGTTGAAAACGATATAGGTACTACGAATTAATTGCCTTCGTTATTTGACGTAATGAGGAAATGAGCGTAAATGTGCATTGTGTACCTAGTGTATTGAACTATTTGTTTGTAGAAATCTGTATAGGTACTTAGTGTTTTTAATTTGGTAAAACTGAATTAGTGCTCTTTCTTATAAAAATGAAGAAAACAATGCCGGAACGTAGATCTACGCGAGACACAATGTGTTTTCTATTGTGTCTCTTATACGGGCACTCAAGAGGTTAAGAAACGTGTAAGGCTGCCTCATTGGCCGAATGGTCCCAAGTGCGACCTCCACTTTGTCTTTAGAATTTAAAATGTATAGGAGGAAGTCCCGTAACGCTGGACGGCACCTAACGCCGACGCCTGTATTATCTCGATAACTGATAACACGAGCGATCCAACTTTTACTAAAAATCTTCGGTGACTGCCACTGGGAGACTTCCACCTAAAAATTGTGTATTAGTTATAGTGATAATACAAGCGTACGGCTTTAGATGCCGTCCGGCGTTAAGGGATATATTGATACCCAGTTAATTATTACGTAGGGGGAAGCCCTACGTAATAATTAACTGGGTATCAAAGCTTTCTATAACAACAATGCTTACAATGAGCCACCCACCTGATGATAAACAGTCATCGTTGTTGATATTCTGTTCGTCTTTGCAATTTTTAGGCTTTTAGATAGATAAAGACACGCCTTTAATACCCGAAGGGGTAGGCAGAGGTGCACATTACGGCACTTAATGCCGATGTAGGTAACACCAACGTTTCACTATTTATGTAAGGAGTTCCATGGAATAGGGGCCTATTGCCATATACCGGGCACATTTCAAGACTCCGTGCTACTCTACTACCGAGAATTATTTAAAAAACCCAGTAATACTTTGCCCGACCCGGGAATCGAACTCGAGACCCCTTGCCTGGGAGTCGTACTTGCGATCACTCGGCCAACGAGGCAGTACTAGGTAAGTACCTATATTATGTACTAAATAATTTTCAAAAGGGGGTTTTATTCAAATAATTTGTGTGTTTTCTTTTCATAATTATTATGATGTCAGTAGTTAGGTACTTTCCGGAAAAGCTATCCAATCCGGTGTGTTTTCTCAACTCATATTCTTGTAACCGATCAGAAATCAAACCTAGGACTCTATGTTCCGTAGAATACTAACGAGACACTGGCAATTTAGTTAAATGACATGTTTATCATTGTTTGGTCTACAGGCCGTGACCTTAAAGTGAGCAGTCACTTCTTACGAGTATTGTAACGCCATCTCTTGACGCTTCATAGAACTAAAAGTACACATTAACTTTCTGAAGAGTTTCTTTCCACTATAAGTTTAAACAAAAGAAAGTTTGTTTGTTCAAAATTAATTGTTCTTAACCTTTTTTAAAATGGAAATTATTACATTATTATCACTAAATGTCACCAAATATTAATATTTTCACGTAAAAGTGACGCAATACCTACGGTTAATTTTTACGATTCCAGATACGAACGATACAGAACAACAGATAGGTACGGTTGGCGTAAATTGTACACAATTAGTTACATCCGCGAATATCACACGGGTATTTCTTACAAACATCGACAGGGAGAAGTCTATAGAAGGACCTTTTTGTTAAATATGTTACTAAACAAGAGATTAACCTACGATACACCAGAAACTATTCCAAACTCCACAACAACAATCACTATTGTAGTGAAAACACCCATAAAATCACAATTTATCCACATTTTCTAGGTTAAAACTATCACAAAACAAAAAATAAAGATGATAAAAATATTACTTACTAAATTAATGTATCCGAAAGTGAGAATTCCTCGTCTTAATGGCATGCAAAAGCAACACCGCCCCAAAGTTGGCCAGTCACAATACATTTTTGAAAATAGAACTATTACTTTTTAAACTAAACTTTTTTTTCGTAGCGCTGGATACACGCGCGTTGTCCCGACTGCCAGTTAGGACTGATGATTCAAACCTATTTGTCGACGTACTTATCTAATGGAGATGTCTGCCTACAGCCGGACATCTGACCCGCTGGTGAACTGTACAACGAAGTGCGTTGCAATTAATTTGTTTGTTTTTTTGTGTTTTTAAATTAATTGGCAGTTTTAGGATTCCGTTTTGTTTTCATTGCTAGTTTGAGCTGAGATTTTTAAGCTTAGTCAAAGAACACTTTTTGACTAATCTTAAAATGTGACGATTAAGAACGTATCATCATTTTCAAGGTCTTGATATTCACTATATAAAAGAACTAACTCTATTAAAACTTCTTACGTCCAAAAGCGCTAGAGTCGCTAACTCAGCCAGTAACTGTACGTACTGCATTGAAACTTGTGTAATGTACCTAACATTTCTTGAAACACATTCAGTTTTCAGTAGAATCCCACAAACCAAAAAATGCCACATGCCGTATTCTGAATCAGTACCTACGATCGCTAAACTGCATGTGATGGAAACTCCTTACAGAGTCCCGAGAACAAATTTAACTCTATTCCCATGGAATAAGGGTGTAAATAACTTGTAAACAGTATTAAACTATTTACTAACCCGATGTTGATAATTTTGATAACGATTTGACCTCTTGGAAATCATTATCTCACGCCAATGTTAATATAATGCGAAACAAAACAAATGGATTGTGTACATTGCTCGTTTTGTTCCAACACTCATTGAACCTTGTCATACTAATGAGTCAATGTATTTTGTGTTTACTTTTTACATCATTAAAGTGTTAATGAAATTCTGAGAATCTCCTATTTGTCCGGACTTCCATATTTATTGTTTTGTATTAAATATTTTTATGTAGAAACTGTAGTTAATTTAGTTCGGTGACAGAACAATAATATTTAGAGGTATATTGGGTTTTTGTTAGGTACCTATTTTTGTTATTTCCATGTTTTTATTATGTAAGCAAATCGGTTCTTGAAATTAATTTATCCGTTATTATCTATTTAGTACAAAAAGGGGCGGGTGGTGAATAATACGACTGTAGTTGTAAATAAAAAAATATACCTACTGTAGGTACTTTTACAAATTATACTCGATCATTGACTACAGCTACAATAGACCCGTAAATATTGCGCAGATATTCAAAGATTGTGTTAGATAAGTGCATTGGATAACGCTAATTCTTTTGATAAATGGAAAATATTAAGGAAGTAGTACCTAGTTTGCCCTTAGGTATAATAAGAGGCCATATTACATAATGCAAGTAGTACACATAATTATGTACCTCTATCATCGTGATCTCTCGAGACACTCGACTGCGGGACAAAAGGATTTATTTTGGGGGTTGAAAATCACCCAATGATTTCTCACTTGTGTGAAGCGAAAGACTCTTACTGACTAAAAACCATATCGATCCTTGCAGGACACTTCGAGCCGGAGCCCCGGCAACATGCTAGGTTGTTCGCAACTCCGGAAGAAACAAAATATGTGACGTCATTACTTTATCATAAAAACAACATTGGCATTCAAGAAAAATTCGATTCTACCATTCCTACGTTATCTTCGAAAGTGGGACATTACAATAGTACAATAACATTTTTTTTTATTGCATAAGCCGGTAAACGAGCAGACGGATCACCTGATGGTAAGCAATCGGCGTCGCCCATGGACACCTGGAACACCAGAGGCGTTACAAGTGCGTTACCGGTCTTCTGGGGATTAGGAGTTTGAGGATCGATGGGGATTCACGGATTGTGGAGATTGGGGAAGGGGAGGGTAATTAGGCCTCCGGTAACCTCACTCACACGACGAAACACAACGCAAGCGTTGCTTCACGTCGGTTTTCTGTGAGGCCGTGGTACGTATATCACTCCGGTCGAGCCGGCCCATTCATCAAGTATTTTGGAATGGAGAAAGATAACAAAATTAAATAGATAGTAGGTAGGTACTTATTGTAGGTAAACAGGATACGAAACGAACAGTCATCGCTTTATCTAAAATTGCGTTGATTCATAAAATTCCCGACGGGAACAAAAATATCCTCCCTTCCAGGACTAATACAAAGTCCATTCTGATAACGGAACTGATTAAAGTGAGTGACCAGCAAGTTAAACTATACTTTTAAGTCTGTGTATTATATTTTCAACTTTAAAGTTTTGGAATAAAGTCGAAAGGACATCAACCACTTTGTATAAAGTTTGGGCTAGAACATGAACATAAAAAAATGCACTATTTTAGATTTTATTGGGTGGCTTACAATACAAAGAAAACGTATAGATTAGAAGTTTTGTATCAAATTGATTAAATAATACAAAACAAAAAAAATCTTTAATATTTTAAAAATATTTTTTTTATTCATTTTCATATGTTAATAAAACATGGTCTAAAAACTGAGCAGGTGGAGTTACATTTTCATACCTTGCCCAGCTTAAATACCATACCACAGACATGATATGAGCGCAGCAACAATCAGAATATTCAATTTAAAATCTTTTTTAATCGTTTTTATTATTATTTACATAGACACTCCCGAATAGAAACTATGTTTACTAAATTTTATTACAAAATTATGTATAAATTCCTTTTTCCAATACGGTTGTTCAATACTTAGCCCATTTTGGTTGAAGTCCTTGATGAATTGAAGTGCTTGCCACAGAATCGTAAGCGTAGTGATGTAGCTTCGATGTGCATTTTCTATCGCTTTTACCACTGGCAGTGCTTTGAGGAATTGTTTGATCTGATACCTGCCGCGTCTTTTCGGCTTTGCTTTTTGCATCGCACAGCAAAACTGTGGAATTCAAAAACAGTCATCGGCGGTATATTTCCGAATCGATACGACCTTCAAACCTTCAAGAAAAGAAGGTATTCCTTTTTAAAACTGACACCTCTGGTGTTGCTGGTGTCCATGGGCGCTCGTTTGTCTCCTATTCCATAAAAAACACAAAGATTTGTTCTGTGCGAGAATTGAACCACATTGCGCGGCAGCCGGTTACGCACCAACCGTGCAGTCATTGCAAGAAATAAGTATTTAACATAGGCTGTCAACTATAGTTTTCAAAGACGCAACATATCATAAAAAAGTTAGAACATAAAGCGTCAAAAACATGTCAAAGATAATTTTGACAATTTGATAGTGATTGTTTTGATTGAAACCCGTTTGTTTATAAAATTGTGAATGTATTTTATTTGATTAACTTACCTACCTACTTATATTAGTAAATGTGCATCGATCTCAATGTTAATTTACCGACGTTGGTGTCCTTTCTACTTTTATATTCTTTGAAAACTGGATGCATTGTTATATTAATATGGACTTTGGTAAATACTTTCAGAATCACTATCTTCTGCCAGCGCCCTCGTGTCATTTTCAGGATAAAATTGTTGTTTCCATGCTCCATGTGTTGGTTCAGACTGTAATCTAAACCAAATGTTATCCAAATCCGTACAGTAGATTTTGTGTAAAAGTAACAAACATACATACATACATACATACATACATACATACATACATAACTTCACGCCTGTCTCCCATGGGGGTAGGCAGAGACTAAGGAACGCCAATTACTACGATTCTTACATACCTCTTTCGCTTCATTAACAGTCATCAATCTTTTCATTTTCAACAAACATACATTCATGCATATATCCTCACAAACTTTCGTATAGATAATATCGGTAGAAGTGTGTTCTAAAAACAGACGACCGTGTTCAAACAGAACATTAGACACGTATTTTTTATTTTCTCACAAAATTCAATACTTTCGACGATAATACTTATTCATTTGAAATATTATGTGACGTCACAGCGTGCTACATTTTACAACACGTTGTGACGAACGACCTCCCACTTCTAAACTTAACGCCATTATAAAGTAATGTAGTTTTATGCAAGAAAATTAAAAAAAATCGTGTCTTATATTTTTTCATTATCTGAAGGACTAATTAGATTTTTAATTTTCTTACCCTGGCAACTACCCAATTGTGGAGTACTTATGTAGACTGAGCATAGCAAGATACTAATCATTATCATTGTATTTTCAATTTTCAGTTACGATCCCTTTCCTTGCTAATATTCTTCATCCTTGCGATGGTGGATACCTTCCTGCCAGTCTCCTTGCCTCTAACAGCCATGCTCATGACGAAGAGACCACCAGACGATGACCACTACTTTCCCGTGTTCACTGGCCACCTTATAATGATTATTACTGAGAGCTTCCTCTTTATTTTCTCCATAGTTTTGGGTTCAGGATTATACTCTGTAAGTATCTTTTTTTTAATACTTCCGTAAGATATCTACCTCTATACTAAATTAAATATAATTTAGTCAAAGGAACTATTAGAGAAAACTCTACTAAAGTTGGCTGCGCGACGTCACCAAACCGCACATGCTACTCATGAGTCCCAAGGATATGAAGATTCCCCGTTCGCCGCTCTGATTGGCCGGCTCCAATGAACCAACCAATCAGAGCCTCGAACGCTGTCTCGTTTCGATTACTTTAAACGTAAAACAAACTCGTAGGTACTAAGGGCCCCGGTATAACTTGAAACTAGTAGAGAATTGACACTAGTAGAGTATAGTAGAACTCCGATTCTTAAAAGCCAAAAATCAGTTTGTTACACCCAAAAATCTCGCTAGAGACCTGAACTGTTGCCAGAGTCCCTCGACGAAGTCGACTCGCCCAAAGAAGAAGTCCAAAGAAATCATTGGATTCTTGGATTAAGATCCAAATAAAACCTTCCATAAGTGCATGCTTCAGAGTACTAGCCAAGTTTGGAAGCGTTAACATCCTTATAATTAGCAATAACTTGTTTTTTTCAGCGCAATCCGTTCCGCATAGGCCAATACGTAGTATGCAGGTTCTTCTGTTGGATAAGTGAGACAACCTTCCTGTCCATGCTCTGTATCGTTCACCTGCATCTCATCGGCTGGTACTTAGTGTTTCTCATGGTTATCAGTAAGTCTGCAAAGTTTTACAGATTCCCTTAATAGATTTTTAACTTTATACTTTTGGGATAACGGCGAAAATCTATTAAAGGAATTTGGTAGTTTGGTGTGATGTTCTACAATTCTACATGAATTTAAGGATTTGCTTTTGGTGCTTGATAACTAACTTTGCCCTACAACTACAACCTACTCTTTCATTAGTGACTCTAAAGTCTATCATCATCACCATAAAGATTATTTTCTACTAACACAAATGTATTTCCAGTTTTAGAGTTCTACAACTTCATCGTAGTTTACAGTTACTACATGGACTTGATGGAAGAATTTCAGGAAACAGAGCTGGAGGAAAGACAAAAAGAAAAAGCTAAATTTATAGCAGCAGTTACAGCTAGACCTGATGGTGAACCTGGTCTAAATGAGGTCCGTGTCGGTCGTGACTCTAAGGCCCCAAACGGCAAAGAAATGTTGTGCACAACTTTATAGCGATAGCAATCAAGTGGCAAAGATAGCTTCGGTCGTTAAATGTGATAATTCTGTAAAGGTTTAATGTTTGTGATTATTATTCAGATAGGTATTATATTAGTAAAGGAGTTTAGCAGATGTTTTAGTTTTTTGTTTGTATCCTGTAGGTAGGTACCTAATTGAATGTCTTGATATCCAAATTAATTGGACTCTTTTCAAGGAGGTTATTCGACTAGTTTCAATTCAAGACACGATAGGGGCTTAGAATAGTTCTGTTCCTAATGATCGTGGTATCCATTTATACATATTTATATAATAAAATAGTAGAAAAGTCAAAACTGCTCATCGAATATTTTTTAAAAGAATTATTGTGGCGTTGTCTATACCTAGTCAATACTGAAGCCAAAAATAGGGTTTTTAGAATTTTTGTCTGTATGTACCTATGGCTGGGATGATCTCAATAAGTACTGCATGGATTTACTTCAAATTTTGTATGATTGTTACTAATAGTTCGGGTCAATACCTATATAGGCGACTATTATCACGCTATCACCTACGGGGTAAGCGCAGTAAGTCACTATTCCACGCTAACGAAGTCGCGGGCACAGCTAGTAATGAATATTACCTATCTATGCACCATCGACTAACACAGAGATAGACAAATAGACTAAGTATAGGTAATATACCTCTAGAGTACAGACAGGTGAAATCACTGATAACGCCTAAGTACCTTTTTACATGACGTTTTAAATTAGAGTAAACTTACTATGGAATCTTAGATATCGACTGGATTTTCATAATAATCTAAAAACACACCTAAATAATTAACGTTGATTGTAACGAAATAGTTTATTTACTTATGGTTCATTGGTCACTTGTTATCGACAACGCCCTTTGCTATCTGATAGGTAATTGATAAAATTGTGGCTAAAGAATAATCCGACACTACGTACACGTTGGTACGTGTTCAAAGCATTGTTTTTGTGACATTTTTGCTATTTCATTTCTCGATATTAAGTTAATATTACTTTTGAATAATATTGTGTTATTTACGTACCTGAATAGGTTATTGTTTTGTTGTGTTAAAAATAAAAATAAACAAACATGGTGTTCGAACTTCCAAGATACAATAAATGTTGTTATTGCATACCGCTGAAAATCGGTGTGTTGCTCATTGGATATTTTTCTATTGTAAGTATTGAATATTTGTTAATTATTATTTGAATTAATCATTTATTTTAAAGATTATTTATAGCGCCTGCTAGTTTTGAATAGCAATAATTAACAGAAATACATACAATAAATTTCTTTAATCGTATAGGAGTTTTATATTTATTTTATTTATTATGTATTTTATTTCTTTTGCAGTTTATGTCCTGCATGACCTTAGCTACAGTTTCATGGTCAATCTTCAGAGTTACAAAATTCGTAGAGAATAATGAAAATAAACCAAATCCCGAACATTCACCAACTGAAGTCAAGAAAGTGGCTTTGGGCCTGTATCTGTCGTTTGCGTACTATTTGTTAGTGTTCCTGATTAATCTTGCTATTAATATCGTTTTAATTATTGGAGCACACAGGGTAAGTAACCTTATACACCTAAATAATACTTAATGAACTAAAAATCACGGGGTAGGTACTCACGTGAAAATACTGAGAAAAGCTAAATTATAGACTAACTAGTAGACTACTTAGTTGTGGAGAGTAGAGTGAGTAACACACGATTTTTAGTTAATTTAATATATCTCACGATAGTTTAACGGACTAGGTGGAGAACACCGGTGACTATTTCGGGACTCGGCTGTATTCTGGATTGAGATGGGTTACCTATTAATACCAGCCTAGCTGTGAGATATCCTTTGCTAACTTTCGTCGGTACAAGAAAGAAAGAAAAAGCATTTATTAGACAGTTGGCACGCACGCAGATACAAAAAAAATACAAAATTAAAAAAGAAAAGAAGAAATAAATACACACATATTTACATAGATATAGAAAAAAAAACAAAGAAATATTATTTTTATCATATTATTATGAGTCTACCATTCATTCCCTAGTACCTACCTAGGTAACGACCCCTCGTAAAAACCAACGTCTTATACCTACATAAGAAATCAACCAAAGAAAATACCACATTGCATAGGATCCAATGCAATGGCGTCATTACAGGGTGGAAGGAAAGGAAGGGGCCCCTGTTCAGAGATTCTTATCTGAACTTCTCTCTTTATAAAGGGAAGAGAGTGCCCATCCGATGAATTGAATGGCATTATTACGCCTCTGATACTAACGTACAATGAAGTCTGAAAGACTGTTGAATGATACCAAATAACAATGGTCTTCTTCATGCTATTTATTGGAAAGGTTCATGAGTTATGACATCAGCCTCATTTAGTCATAATCAGATGACGACGAAATGTCGTTTCTGTATTCGACATCCGCAATGTTTCTTCTATGAATTTGTTTATCATCGTAAATCATATGTAGGTACAGTGAGCAGCAGGTCAATCTACACTTTTCTGACAATTTTCTTTATTTGATTTTCAACTCTATTGTTACGGTATGAAGTCGAAAATCCAATTACAAAAATTGATGCGTTGGAGTAGGTTCATGCGCTGGCCACAATACTACGTAAAACGTATATCACTTTACTAAAGAACATGACCTAGCCGAAATTGTCACCGGAACTAAGATCTTGAATCACCTATTTATGTGAAATAAGTATTACTCACAAAATAAAAATGATATATACCTATCTCTTCTATCTTTAGCGGCACTTGACTGAAAATATTCACAAAATATTTTACTCTGTGGTAATAAGAATGAACTAATGATAAGATTAATCTTAATCTTGTTTTGACTTTGTTGTTGTTAGGCTGAGCTATTTTTGTACCTACTCAACATTTATCAAGCTTCAGAGATTAGAAGGGTAAGTAAGTCGTATAGGTCCATACCCAGGTATTATATCACCCAGGGACGTATTTATACCGTCCGGGGTCCGTGGCAAAATCCCAGCAAAAAACACTAAATTCTGAACGGAACCTCTCCAATTCGGCCTGTGGTATTTTGGAAAACATGCCACCCTGTAGTAACACCACGCTGATACCACCACAGCACTTACCGAATCATCCCTTACCACCAGGCGAGATAGTGGTCAAACGTCAGTCCATCAAATACAAAAAAAAAAAAAATTAAAAACATTTAAATGTCTTTATTATATATATTTATGATTAGCACCATTATCACTCCTTTTTTTCCGTGGGTGCTATAACAGCCAGTGACCAGTGCCTTCTTCTGATAAACCTGAATCTTTTATACTGAGACCTCTTATTAGCCTGCCAAGTGCCAAGTGGAGAATCTCGTATCGTCGATGACTATCATCGCCTGTTGCGAGCGGATTCCCCGAGACTGGTTCAAACCTATTATTATTTTTTTACAGGAAAAGCCGAATTACTTAAGGTTCTACTTCCGAGCGACGTTATTGATGTTCTGTCTGAGTTTAGTATTGGTTATTGTGACATTTGTATTTATGGGATTTTTAGCCACACTGCCCATACTCAAGTGGTCTTGTAAGTATCTCAAAAATCTTCTTTATTTTGCTTGATAGGCAGAAGCATACTAAAGTAATATTTAGGGAATATTCACTACTTTAGTTACTTATTTTGTTGTTTTTACTGAACTGTCACATTTTGAGTTGAGTGTGGGAGAGCCATGCTTCGGCATCGGCACAAATGGGCTGGCTCGACCGGAGTGATAATACCACGGCCTCACAGAAAACCGACGTGAAGCAACGCTTGCGTTGTGTTTCGTCGTATGAGTGAGGTTACCGGAGGCCCAATTACCCTCCCCTTCCCCAATCTCCCCAATTCCTGAATCCCCAACGTTCCTCAAACACCTAATCCCCAAAAGGCCGGTAACGCGCTTGTAACGCCTCTGGTGTTCCAGGTTCGACGCCGATTACTTACCATCAGGTATACGTCGTCGGCTCGGTTACCGGCCAATGCCATAAAAAAATTTGGATGGAAAACCTATGTCCATAACTTACCAAAGGTTTTGAAAAATGATATTTTTGTAAATATGTCAGGTATCCACTATAACCAGGTAGTATATAATGTAACCACATGCTATTTCGTTTTTTTTAAACGAAAAAAAATATTTTTGTGTGATCTGGGAATCTAACAGCATCTACCTACTTAGTCACACACTACTGCACTCGACTCTCTACCAAAACGAGGCAGTTAATTACATTTTTATGTATTTTTATTGCAGTAACTCTACTCGTGGTCATGATCATAGTAAGAAGTTATTATCTGGTCCTGGAAGACAGACAGAAGCAGCCAGTCTATGAACTGCAGCCTTACGTTCCTGTACAACAAGCGCCTCTGGTGGTTTAATGATAGACTTCTCATTTTGTATTTTATAATAGTTTAGTAAATTTTATTAATTAAAATAATAATGCATGCTAATCGTTTATTTTTATTATTAGAAGTTCCCATTCTCGTATGTAGGTAATCTATTATCGTTGAACGATTCTAAGAAGGTTACTTCGTAACTTTAACCTACCTCCTGATCACTTATCAATCGCTAAGTAATTATTTAATGATTAATCAATTTAGATTTTAGTCCTAATTGCCGCTTGCCGCCATATTTTATCAGTGTTGCCAATTTATGTTTTAATATTCCCTTCTCAATGGTCTCGCAAATAGGGAAAAATAAACAAAAAAATCTCAGTTGCTTATAAATTAAAAATAAAATAATATTTTTATTCTTTATTGAACTGACAGTTACCTACGCTTTAATGTACTATTTATTGTATCCGACTAATAAAAGAAGGTTCCTTTCGATTTTCTATAGTTATTTTGAAATTACTAAATCGATTGAGTTATATTTTTGATGGAAAGGGTGCAACTGCAATAATATTTTATAAATTGATTTTATAGAAATTATGTTATTATTAGAAAACTTAAAAACTGTCATAGAGTTCACCTTACTCTTTGATATTAGGAACTTATTGGTTTTAAACCACATTGGATTCTAGAAACTCAGGAGGCAGGAAAAATAAAGAGTACCACCATTACAATGCACCTTATATTGATAACATCGAAATCAAATTACAAAATCAGGACTAGCTAAACCATAACTATTAATTGGAAAGAAAAACAACGACAACAACACATAAATAGGCAAATTGACTTTCAAATAGAATAAAATTCCCTCAACACCAAATACACCGACTCAATAATTTCCGAGATCCCGCCATCTTCATTTCACATCTACATTTTCATTCTTCGAACCACAGATTATATTTTCCCGCTACGCGATGACGTTTCGTTTCGTTTTGTCTATGCTCCTAACATTATATTATCTTAATATGAATATTTAATTATTCTTTTCATACGGAAAATAATCTCCTTATATGACGAAACTTAAATATCAACAAAGTATCCGATAAAAATAACTTTAAATTCAAAGAGATGGTTACAATTTTTTATATCACTTCTAAATGGACTAGTACCTACATGTACCCAAATATTAATGGGAGATATTTTGATGGGAGAATTTTTGTCGTCGCTGGTATCATTTTTGCTCCGTGTAAAATACAAGCCGCACGCATACATGCAAGAAATTTTGGAACGTCATCTTTGTATTCTTTGTTGCTATTGTATGGTGACTTCTCTTTGATAGTGACGCTCTATCTAGACATTATTTAATTTTAATCAAAGGCATTTTGTTGTTTTTCTGTAAAGATTAAAACAGTACACCGACCCAACCATAGAGTAAAATAATATATCGGGTAGTCATATACTCTTTGGTGTCTTATTAATCTGTGTCTCTCTGTGATCTATCATCTAAACTTATTCTTTCAGTTCAGTAGACTTTCATTTAACGTTATTTATTGATAGAAGTGCAATGCTTTCGTCGTATGTATTATTTATTAACTACGTGTGAAGTAAATAAAATAGAAAATGGCTAGTTTATCAAGCAAACAAAGTAATACCCTCGCACAAAACCAGGTTTGTATGAACGTGAACGCGTGAACCTTTATTATCAAAATATCTTGTGGTATTTTTGCAAAAACAAGTGGTTTAATAGTGAAAATTGCTAATTAGGCGTTATAGTATGGTGATTAATGTGAATACCGTGATGGTTTTCAGCTTGTACAATGGATAAACGATGCTGGAATGGCGGAAGGAGGCAGGAGATCGGATTTGGTGAGGAAAGTGGTGGAACTGATGCTGCATCAGTGTTCTTCAGTGATTCCATTGTACATAGACAACATCCTGAGCTATGTGAACGACAAATCAACAGACGTGAAGAAGCAGGTCATCTCGTTTATTGAGGAGTTAAGGTTGGTATTAATTTTGTTCAGTTTTATTACTTTCTTACTATATTATTCATACTTGTTATTTTACTTAGAACATTATCGCCTTGTCTTACTGATATAATGTTTTCTTGTGGCTATACATTCAAATCGCCAATCATTTGTGTATCATCAACAGGTTATTAATAGTTGTAAATGATATCTGCAGCATGTGGTATTTTTTGCCAACACATTTACCATCAGATAAACTTATAAATGCATTTTAATTACTATCATTCCTCCTGTTCTGGTAGATTATCTATTTAGAACTTGTTTAGGTGATTGTTGATTTACAAATTTAAGACAATAGTAAGACAATTACGTAATTGATACACAAGCTCACACATTGCGCTATACAAAACTAGTTTATTGTAATATATTGCTTAAAAAAATCTCAGTAGCAGCATGGAGTCTGGAATTGTCCTCCCATATCTCCATTATAGACTAAATTTTTCCGATGTTTAGTTACAAAAATTTTAAACACCAACCGCAACCTATTGTTTTAACCATTAGGATTCGCCGTCCCCATATGGGGACAGGTCTTCTTCTACTCGCTGGTTTTTAATTGTTTTAGCTATCTTCACATTTCATGAGTATTTCTTATGAGGAGTGGTGTACTTTCCTAAAATTATTAGAAGTTTTGACAAATTGCTACAAATAGGGAATTATTATTATCGAAAGCAGGGGCGTTTTATAGTATGTTACTATGAAGAGTTACAAAACTTTTTTGTGATTATTGCTTGCTTATAGTGTTAATTAGAACAATATTGTAGAATATCCTTATACTTTCAATTCCGTTTAGCAGGAAGTTAGAAAATATGATTAGTATTTTATTTTCTAACTTATAAAGGTCATCTATAGGCTAAACTTAGTTATAACTAATACTTGGTGACTACATACGCTAATTCACGAAGATCATAACCAATTCCGCTATAACCTGACGCGTTCATATCTAAAATCTGATGGGCATTAAGATCGAAGATGCAGAACTCCATCGGCAGTACCAGGCGTCGCATTCAATATCAGAATTCAGCGGTAGGTGGCATTTCCTCCAGCTGTTTTCTGGTGTCGTCACTGCGAGGTTCACCCAGATAATAGAGTAGCATTATGTCCTGTATACGTTGAGCACCGTCGTCTCCTCAGGGAAGTGATAAGACGACGATAACTTTTCACGTTCAGCTTTGGTTCTGGCTGTGGTGCGGAGCGAGGGGAACTAGAAAACCATCTCTTTCTGCGAAGCAGTCATGCTAGCAAAGACAGTTCGCCGCCCAGAACAAGACCTGAACCTGTAAGGCGCGTGGCGTTACGCGCGCGCTTCAAAGTGCTATCAGACCGCCATAGATTGATATGACCTAGTAGGACTGATGTCCGAACACTCCGAACACTGGGAATAACGGGGCTCCGGTTAGAATCAGAATTAGGAACGTGTTGGTGTTTAGTCAGTAAGAGTCCCCCAGGTGGAAAACGCAATACATGATGTCTACCCTCAAAAAAAAATATAGGCGCGTCACATCAGATTGATTTGCACATTTTCCGCAGAGATTTAGGTAATATCTGTTATGACGCGCAGCTCGCCATAAAAAAAATGTGATATCAATGCAAATGTGTTAGAACCTTATGTATCGAAAATAGTTACTACTTCGAAAAGTACCCCATATGAGTTCATTGTCCCCAATCAAGGACAGCATTTTTTTTAATACTGCTAAATATATATATATATATTTTTTGCTCATATTAGTTTGTGGACGTCATATCATTGAGTTAATAAAGGATTTTCTCTTAAATTATGTGTAGTTTGTATTTGGGTCCGAATGGGTTTGTGTCTATAATGACGGTACTCAACGAGTTAATGCATAAAACAATTCTCTTTCAGTAAACTCCATCCGCAATACATACCTAAGATTATCGCAGAACTGCGTCTATTAGTCAGTGACTTGGTGATTGCTGTACAGAAGCGAGCTATTCAGGCGTCCAGTATTGTGTACCGTAATACTCTCATGTGGATATGTCAGGGTAGAGCTGAAATGTCCGAAATGCAGTTTGTATGGGAAAATATCACACAGCTGAAGGTAAGGATTTAGAGCTTGCTTCACATTTTTCTGTCTAATTCAGTTCTAGATTGCCTAACAGAGGGATAGCTTGGAGAATGTTTCATCTAAAGTATGTCAAAATATGTGTTAGTTAAGCAAATAGCAGATCAGTATACTATTTACTATTATGTAATATATAATAATATGTATAGCTATATTATTTAATAATTACCATATTTTTCCTCTTTCTTTGCTGTTAGTTTATCCTCCGTACCTTATTATTCGCAGATTTTCTACTTAAACCCTAAGGTTGACTGGTAGAAAATGCCCTAGGGCATTAAGTTCACCTAATGTGCCATAATCAAACTGTGTACATAAAAGACTAAATAAATAAAAAATTAAATAAAACAGTACTTAATTTAATACTTTAGAGAATAGAACACAAGACCTCTTGCTTGGCTATCACGCTGGCCTAATTTACAAGGCAGCCCTTATTCTCTTCATCAAAAAAATTTTAAACCTCAGTTATACCAAGATAACAAATACTTCATATATTAAAACATATTAATTTATCATCAACTAGCGACCCGCCCCGGCTTCGCACGGGTGCAATATGCATGTATTATACATATAAACCTTCCATACGAATCACTCTATCGATTAAAAAAATCCGCATCAAAATCCGTTGCGTAGTTGTCAAGATTTAAGCATACATAGGTACAGACAGACGGCGGATAGCGACTTTGTTTTATACTATGTAGTGATTTCTTGTCCACAGCTACTAGTATTGAACATGATAGACAGCGACAATGAAGGCATACGGACCCACTCTATAAAGTTCCTGGAAGAGGTGGTCCTGCTGCAGACTCCTAGTGATGGAGCCGGAGATGAGTTCAGTCTGGACACTCTGCCTGCTAACATGACTTTCATCAACCGCCGAGCTTTAGAAGAAGAATCTGAGTAAGTAACGCTTGATGTAAATTAGAATTTACTACCGATTTTTTACATTTGTTTTTTATGCTGTGGATATCAGTATTATGTTAGTATTTTTATATTGGTCAGACCACAATTTTAGATTCTGCTATTGGATATAATATTTAGAACTATATTATACTCTTTTGTATTCAGACTCCTTGCCATGTTGCTGTTGAATAAGTATCAGCAAGATAAAAATAGACAATTTTTTTTACTTCAGTATGCTCAAATTCTAATATTTCTTTGTTCCAGGCACATATTCAAATTGCTGGTAAAATTCCACAACTCACAACACATATCTAGCGTGAACTTGATGGCTTGTATGACCACACTCTGCCTGCTCGCTAAATTCAGACCAAAGTTCATGCCGCGAGTCATTCAAGCACTGGGTGACCTTCACACGACACTGCCACCGACGTTATCACAGTCACAAGTGAACTCGGTACGGAAACACCTCAAAATGCTCCTAATTAACCTAATAAAGCATCCGTCTTCCAATGACATGATGCCGCAGCTAACACAACTGCTGTTAGACATCGGGATGACCACGCAGGAGATAAATAAGGTACTCCCAAAAGAGAAAAGGAATAAGCGCGTCGGTGAACTGAAGAATGGCGATGTTCCATCGAAGAGGATGAGGATAGACTCCCCACAGAGTAACAGCCAGGGCAGTGACAGCAACAGTCGGACCGACTTCAACATGTTCGAGGATGATACTCCCCCTGTTCCTAAAGCACCCGTAGTTCCTACTGAAGACTCCTTATTCGAAGGAATAAACAATGTAGATAATGTAGTCAACCTCGTTACGCACACTCTTGTGAGTTACCTTCCAAATGAAATGCCCAGCAACTTCGTGAATGTCTATAAACCTATTCCTAACTCCGGGACCAAAGTTCAGAAGAGAAATCTCGCGAAGATGTTGCTTGCGTTGATCAACAACAAAGATGAACCGGAACAAATTCCACCACCTGCAACGTCTTCCCTCTCTGATCTCACATCTAAAATACCCCTACTCAGAGACGACGAAGAGAAGGTTACGCTCAAAAACGCCGTAGCAAAGTTGCAAGAGTCGACAAAGGACAGGCAAATCGGGAGTGCGGTATCCAAGCTTATGGAGGAAACAAGACAGGACCACCTGAAGGAAGATGAGAGAAAACAGAAAGAGAAAGAGAAGCCAGTACCACCACAGACACCGACAGTTCCTAAACTAAAACAGAAAGTGAAGTTGTTGAAATTGCAGGAGATCACGCGGCCTATACCGAAGGAGATCAAAGAGAGGTTGATAACTCAGGCTGTGAGTCGGATATTGAACGCGGAGACGGAGAGCGCCATCGGTGGAGTGGCACACATTCGTGCGAAGTTTATCACAATATTTGCGTCAAGTTACACACCAGAATTAAGAGATTTAGTCTTGAATCACATTCTGGCCGATCCAGTGAACAGAATCGATTTGGCTTTATCGTGGTTGTATGAGGAGTATGCATTTATGCAGGGTTTCAATCGTCATCCAGTGACGTTGCAGCCTAAAGTACATGAGAAGCATGATCAGAATTACAATCAGTTGCTTTGTGCGTTGATTACTCAGATCTCAGAGCGTGGAGACCCTGTAATGGAAGGTTCCAAGGACATGCTGTTGAGGAAGATATACTCTGAGTGTCCGGTGGTGACTGATGAGGCGGTGGACTATCTGAAGCACCTGGTTATGGAGGAAAAGGTCGCATTGTTGGCTCTGGAGCTATTGGAGGAACTCTGCTTAATGCGACCTCCAAGGGCACACAAATATATCACGTCGTTGGTGTGTCATGTTTGTAAGTATATTTTGTTTTATTAGTTAGACGACAGCCTCGTTGGCCGAGTGGTCACAAGTGCGACTGCCGGGCAAGGGGTCTCGGGTTCGATTCCCGGGTCGGGCAGAGTATTACTGGGTTTCTAAAAATTCTTAGTAGTAGCACGGAGTCTGGAATTGTGCCCGATATATGACAACAGGCTCACCCCCTATTACATGAGACTCATAACATAATAGTGAAAAGTGGGTGTTACATTGTACAGTGGCATAATGTGCACCTCTACCTACACCTTCGGGGATAAAAGGCGTGATGTTATCTTAGGTGACAATTATTTTCATTTTCTATTTTTTTGTTTATACCATAAATGTTGCAGCAGTCTTAGGGCCGATTTTTAAACCATGAGTTAATTCTTAACTGTAGAATAAAATTGACGGTTAAAAATTTTTAGTATGGAAGAATTGTCAAATATTGATAGTTATTCCTCAGTTAAAATTTATCTGGCGTTGGAAAATCGGCTCTTAACACGTTGAAATTCATCCCCTAAATTTGTTCATACAAAAGTTGTCTCTAATAATTGGAAATAAGGTCTATAATGTAGTTTGTGGAGAGTGGTCAACGGTGACCGCTCAAAGATATATGGGTTAAATGTTTGTCTTCAAATAGAAGTCATAGTCGTGTATCTTCTCTAAGAATCATATCACTGTATTCGATTTGAAACAGTTACCTACATCATTTATAATCCTTTAGACAATTTTACACATACTCATATCATCCACTCTTTTCCAGTAAATGAAAACGAGGAAATAAGAGACGTGGCCTTGAAAGCCGTACTGAAGATATACAGTCGTACATCAGACGCAGTTCGCAAGGTGATAGAGAAGCACAGTCTACTGTACCTGGGCTTCATCTCCATGCCACACCCACCACAGGAGCTGTGCGACACGCGCACTGGCCGGGCCATGTGGACTGATGAACTGTACCATATGTGCCTTAATCTTATTATGGCGTTACTGCCAACGAATGAAGGTAAGGGCTCATCCAATGTTTGTAATATGAAGTTTATTTTACTTAGCTAATTTGTGAGAGGAAAGTAAGTGTTTTGATATTTTTTTTAAATGTTGATTGATTTTTTTAGATGTTGATGATGCTTTCCACTTTTATGATGTCGAAGTGGTTTCGGTGCAGAAAACAAAATTCCTTGATTAGCTAGTGCTAGTGTGTCTTTCGGTTTTTAAAATCACTCTAAAGGGACAAGAACTTGTCCCAACCTTATTAAAATTACAATAAAATAAGAATTACTCTAAATAGATGCTACTGATGATGACTGTTTGGTTTTCCAAAATGAAATTTTCCTAATTAGTTTTTTTTTTGATAGGACTCGGGAGATTACAAATATTTCAGTTTGTATTAAAAAATCATCATAAAAATTTGTTCCGAGCATTTCATTATTGATTTTTAAGGCCAATAATAATATAATAATAATAATAATTTTTTATTTGGAACAACATAGGAACCATTTTGTGTTAGTATGTGTCTTTTAAACTACAACTTAAACACTAGGGTTAGTAAGTAACAACTTAAAAGGTATATTAATTAATGAGTCATGTACTTACGAGGCACTTCCTGCGGACAATGAAGCCGCATGAGATGCCTCAGCACTGGCGCTCTCGGGTCCTCAGCCACGACTTTCAGGATGATATTGCCACTCCCCCGAAGCCTCCCCACAAGCGATGCCACCTTTTTCCTGACGATGGCCTGGAAACCATCTGTACTTAATCTGGCAAACATCCCCGAGGCACTACAGAAACGGGGGAGTCCCAACATCATCCTGAAAACATTATTATATTGGACGCGCAGGGCTCCTAGCGCCCTACGCGAACAGACACCACAGACTCCCCGTGTACAGACCCTGACAGTAGTTAAACAAGGTTATTTTGACCTGGTCCGTACAACGGGAAAATTTTTTGAGAGATTTGCCGATCTCCTTTTAGATACAACATAGTACTAAATCAAATCAAAATGCGTCTCAATAAACATAATATTGTTTCGTTTTGTAAACAAATAATATAAAATTGACTATCATCAAGCAGGCAACACAGCTAAATAAATACTTTTTCCACAGATCAAATTAAAAGTACAATAAAATAAGAATTACTCTAATTCGATGCTACTGATGCTATATTTAACGACTGTTTGGCTTTCCATAATAACAAAGTTTCAAGTCGAAATATTTATTTCAATTAATCCTTTATTAGGTACTTTTGGAACGTCTAATTGAATTACATGCTAATCCCATATCCTGTTTACAGAACTAATAATAGAAGTGGCCCGAGTGTACGGGTCGGCCGGGTCGGAAGCGAAGCGTTGCGTGCTCCGCGCGGTGGAGGCCCCGGTGCGCGCCGCCGCGGCCCGCCAGGCCACGCAGCTCACTGCCGCCTACGTCGCGCTCTTGGACGAGTGTCCACGAGGCGCGGAGACCTTACTCACAAGACTAGTCCATATATTCACTGAGAAAGGTAAGCTTTTGAAATAGTATTAGATGGTATGATGGATGGAAAGAGGCGTATTCAATTTTGTTATTCTAATTTGGATATTTTTAGACATATTTCATATAATGTAACTTATTATTCCTGATTGTGTCTAGGGAAACTTCCGACCATTTCTTCAGATAATCTATCTAACCGTTTGCCCTCTAATAATCCATGTAAACATCCTCTTCTTTCCCTACAGGATCCATTTATCAACCTTCAGCCCTTACCTAGCTGCTAATCTTACCTATACTTCTTAAAATCACAGGCCATGTGAATTATATGCAATCTAAATGTATTGGTTTTGTCCCCAGCGCCACCGTCCCAGGAGTTGGTATCAAAAGTGCGGGAACTGTATGCGACGCGAGTGTCAGACGTTCGCTTCCTCATACCTGTACTCACTGGACTGTCCAAAAAAGAGGTATGTAATATTGACAGTAATAATACTAGTACATTGCTTATAGAGGTAATCACCTGCTACTTTCATCTCTGCACTATTTAAAGGTTAACTGGGAGACAATGCCCAAGGTATTATTAAGTCCAACCTGTACACACTGTTTATGTTAAGTTCAATTAAAGAAATAAAATAAGATAAATTTGTTGACAAATTATACAAATTAGATAGATTGCCAATGTGTCATTTATAGACATTTTTTTAATGATTAATTTTATGACACAAATAAGACCGGCAAACTCCCATAGTCCCATAATCCTGCCCTGTCTGACAAAAAGGAATTACTGTGGATTCTCAAGGACTAGTATTAGTATTCAACTGCCTATTTAGTTTTTTTTGATAGGACTCGGGAGATTACAAATATTTCAGTTTGTAGTCAAGAAATCCTGAGCATTTCATTTCTGACTTTTAAGGTCAGGATTGCCGATCTCCTTTTAGATACTACATAGTCTACATAAATCTAATAAATAAATCTAATCGACATAGTACATAAATCAAATGAAAAATGCGTCTCAATAAATTAATTCGTTTTGTTAACAAATAATATAATATTGACTATCATCAAGAACACAGCTAAATAAATACTTTTTCCACAGATCCTGGCAGCTCTACCGAAGCTTATAAAATTAAATCCTATGGTCGTGAAAGAAGTTTTCAACAAGTTGTTGGGACTGCAGAATCCTCACGATGAGAATTCGCCAGGTAAACCATTATTGATATATACATCCATACATAACATCACGCCTATTATCCCCGAAGGGTGCAAAGGTGCACATTGTCAAACAGCACTTAATGCCACTGTACAATGTAACACCCACTTTTCACTATTTATGTTATGAGTCTCATGTAATAGGGGATGAGCCTATTGTACCTATTATAAAAGTTTTCAGAACATATTACTTCATAGCCTTTTTGAAAGTCCCTTCAGATTTGTATGTAGGTATGTAGCTCTCAAAAATGGGAACCCTCTATAAATAAGTAAATGTATTAATTGGTTAATATGTAATGATTAAATAAATATTTTTTGTATTTCCTTTCATTTCAGTATATTATAGTATTATGATCTGTAAGTAAATTGTTTATACTTTCAAAGTTTATTCTTACGTTGTTTGTGGTCAATTAATTGTATTCTCTCGGGTTTTGGGACTAACGAGAATTTCAGTTAAAGCGTTATTATAACATAACATCACGCCTTTTATCCCCGAGGGGGTAGGCAGAGGTGCACATAGAAGTAACACCCACTTTTCACTATTTTTGTTATGAGTCCCATGTAATAGGGGGTGAGCCTATTGTCATATACCAGACACATTTCCAGACACCGGTTTTTTTTAAAACCCAGTAGTACTTTGCCCGACCCGGGAATCGAACCCGAGATCCCTTGCAGGCAGTCGCACTTGAGTTCACTCAGCCAACGAGGCGTTATTATTATCTATGTTTATTTATTACTATTTAGCACAAAATTTAAACACGTAAGCTTGTGGGGTTCCTCACGATTTCCTTTATCACGATATCTGTTTGAATTAATAACCAGGATGTTGAATAAAACGCGGACACGATCCCTTGAAACAACGACTGTGGCGCCTTGCTACTATACAGTTACACGCAGAACATAAACACATTGACACGAATGACGTCTGTCATTTTCCTAAGTCTGATAACGTGGTAACCCACTCGACACTGGCAGTATAGTCGACAACACCGTTTTGGAAACTGGGTTGCCAAAGAAGAAAAAAAAAATTATATTAAATTTTATTAAAACGCTATTTATTAGTCTTTATTTTCTTAAGTTTCATACAAGGTTTGTTTTTTCCGTTATATCTGTGATAGTTTGGATTTCTTTATTAGTTTGTATAAGTGTAATATGGTGTAAGGTGTCACTAGATTTTATAATACCTTGTTATCCCATTGGGTACTGAACCTGTAATGTTAACTAGTGTGTGTAATAATGAATAAATAAACGACGGACATTTTGGTGCTTCAATCGATTCTAAGTGACATTATGTCTACCTTTTTTTCAACGTCCTTGATTAATATCTAATTAAAATATTATCCAAATAGTCTTTAAGCAATAAGTTTTTTATTTCTAGTTACTCCAGCGGAACTGTTGGTGACGCTGCACCTGATAGACCCGAGCAAGGCAGACCTCAAGTACATCATCAAGGCCACCGCGCTGTGCTTCGCTGAGAAACAAACTTATACTCAAGACGTAAGTATCTATTTACTAATAGTAAAATGTTTTAAGCGTGGGAGAGCCATGCTTCGGCACGAATGGGCCGGCTCGACCGGAGTGATACCACGGCCTCACAGAAAACCGACGTGAAGCAACGCTTGCGTTGTGTTTCGTCGTGTGAGGCCCAATTACCCTCCTCTTCCCCAATCTCCCCAATCCCTGAATCCCCAACGATCCTCACTCCTAATCCCCAAAAAGCCGGTAACGCACTTGTAACGCCTCTGGTGTTCCACGTGTCCATGGGCGGCGGCGATTGCTTACCATCAGGTGATCCGTCTGTTTGTTTACTGGCTTATGCAATAAAAAAAACCTATGATAACATAAATATTAATGATTTTTCTCAGGAAAGATCAATACTTATTTTATCAAACTTTCGGTGTTTATCTCTTGTTTTAACTTTCTCTGTAAAATATAGAATGCATAATAGATTCCCTCTTATCTACTTCATTAGGAGTCCGTGACAAATGTCTAAATCACAGATCCCATTAACGATAGTTTTTCATGAATCAAACTACGTTGTGAACTACTAATACTAAAAACTGATAATAACCATCAGTGGCGTGTAGTCCATATAGGCAAAAAGGCTTTGCCTACCTTATAAATATCGTGAATAACGCTTTTATTAAGATTCAATAATATAATAAAAGTTTGTAAAAATGGCATAAATATACATTCACATATACTATACACGGACCGCACGCCTTTGATAACCATTCTATAATGACAACAGTAAATACTAATAATAATTAAATTTACAAAACGCTGTCAGACATCTTCGCAGATGTCTTGACCTCCTCTATATATCTTATACAAACACCTTAGACATTATAAAAAAATTATAAAATGGTTGTATCTCTTCCAGGTGTTATCAGCAGTACTACAAAGGTTGTCCGAGGAGCCTGAGATCCCGGTACTCATGATGAGGACAGTGCTGCAAGCTCTCACACTGTACCCAGCACTGGGACCGCTGGTACTGAATATATTGCAGCTGCTTATTGAGAAGGAGGTAAGAATTTGTGCACACATGTATTTGTGTTATATAGATAGAGTGTAATTGTGTACAATTTCTATTTGGTTAGACCTTTGTGGTGTTTATTTTCGCTAATCCAACTAAGTAGTCTAACAAGACGATTGACATAATGAATGTAGCATTGAGTTGTTTGATCGTTGTTTTAACAGCTACAAAACATCTATTGCTGAACATAGTTCTCTCCAAATTACTTCTAGAGGTAGTTGGAAGTGACCTGCATCCAATGCTTTCTGAAAAATCTTTATGGAACTCCCTCGTCTGAGGAGGACGAAGGGGATTGTCAGGTTTATTGATAAAATACTATAATTGATAAAGTACAACAGGTTGAATAGAATCTGAGGAGTGAATAGATACAGAAGAGGGTGAATAAATATTGAGAAAATGTTCTAGTTTTGTTGATGTTTTAATTTACTAATTTGATTGTTCTATAAATGTTTTACCGTTACTCAAAATTTTTTATTGTGTACTTATTTTATCGGGTTTAATGTAGTACTGTCTATGTGTCCAGGTGTGGCTGAACAAGGTGGCGTGGGAGGGCTGGGTGAAGTGCTGCGAGCGCCTGGTGCCGGCGTGCGGCGCGCTGCTGGCGACGCTGGCGCCGCGCGCGCTGGCGGCGGCGGCGGCCGCGCCGCGCCTGCTGGCGGCGCTGCGGCACCATCTGCACGCGCTGCCGCACGCCGCCAGGCTCGCGCTGCCGCACCACGTGCGGGCACTCGCGCAGGTACTGCCGCCTCTACATTACTCCCCCATACAACTTCACTCCTCTGTAAAGATCGAACGACCAACGAGAGTGGTCAAATGTCGGTTCATCAAATTAAAAAAAAAATCTTTCAATTCTAATGATCGGAGTGCACTCGATCTGTCATTGGTTGTGAGAAGAATCTCGACTAATGGGCAAGAATGCGATCGAATTTATTTAGAAAGTTCGAATTGACAGTTACACAATACTTCTTTTAGTCAGGGTAGTGATATTCTGGCTCTTGTGATACAGGGATACCTAGTACAAGAGCCAGGGCTTCACTGTGTTAATTCTATGAAGTGCTAATAAACGTTTATTTATTATTATTATATTCTTGTCCTAACTAAAATTATAAATAAAGAAGTTAATTTGTACCTGCTTCTATATAATTACGCTTTCATCTCTACATTATTAAAATGATTTAAATAAAAATTACCATTTGTAATTATAAGATAGACTTATAATTTGTAGCCCTTATACTAAATAGACTTATAGATAATTCATATTTATTGACCTAGATCTTCTCTAGATCTATAAATTTCCTAAAGCTCATTGTTTAACTTATTGTAACAACATTTCTCTTTGTCTTTACAGCAGGAGCCAGCCCCAGCATACCCAGCGCAGCTGACCGCGGGTCCGGGCATGACTCCAATGTCAGTTCCACCTCCATCCATGACCCCAGTCCCGTCATCCACACCCATTCCCACCCTGGCTCCAGTCCCGCCACCCAACCCAGTGGAGCCATTACCTCCAGGAATGGAATGACAAATATTCTGCCCTTCTTTTGACGAAGAAGAAAACTATTATTAGTTACAACGTTCGTGTTGATTGTACTATAAAAATAATATTAATATTAAATAATGTTGAAATTCAAACTGTATTTTTCTGTTTTTGAAGTGACCTTGTGTTCGATGAAATGAACTTTAGGGACATAATATATTAAGGGCTTGTTTCGCAATTTTTATTAAGTAGACGTTGTCTAGAAATATAACTTTCCTTAATAAAAAAAGAATTCGACTGACAATACAATAAAATATTAAAAAATAGGTGACTATTTTTTAAGTGTGAACTTTCATTAATTAATTTTGTAATTTTTCCAGCAAATTTTTAAGAAATAAGTATGGTGTTTGACATGAAAAAAAGTTACGCGATGTCAGTATATACAATCTCGTACAAAGTTCATAGAAAACTCGTTTTTGACAGTTCGAAAAAGTATTGAATTTGACTAGTTGTCAAGTACCCAAGTTTCTGGAACAAAATCGTTTTTGAATACGGTAGTTATTTTTGTGTTTTTCCTGTAACGATTGTTTAGTAGCCTCCACTTTGAAATTTAAATATAATAGCTGGTTGATATTCAAAGTCAGTCAAAGTCAAAATCATTTATTTCAATTAGGCCAGAATGGCACTTTTGAACGTCAAAAAAAAATTTAAAGTGAAGCTATTTGCTCATTCCAAGGCGCAGATTCCTATGGAGAAGAACGAGCAAGAAACTCCATAGGTTACTCTTTTTCAATTAGGTTCACAATACCATTTACTACTTACATAGTTTTGCTGTTTAGATTGTGCGAGAACAATGTAACACTAAAATCCAGTCAAAGTGATCAAAAAAGAAAATAACCTTAAGAACAATACTACAGTCTGGAGCTGACCAGTCCCAGTTGACGGCGCCCGTTCACGAACATGACACGTACACCAGCACCGCAAAAACTCAACCATATTGAAGGGAATCGAGCGATCCACTGCACGCGCCACCGCCAATAAGACCTTTGAGTGAGCATGACAACTCCAAGCTGACACAAATGAAATCTACTAATCTAATTTAATATTAAGTTAATTACAGGGCTCTCACATTTACAATATCGAGCGCGTTCGGCGCTCTGATTGGCCGGCTCAAGTGAACCAACCAATCAGAACGCTTAACTCGCTCGATACTGTTACGATACGAATGCGATAGTTATTCGTGCTTGGCCCTCAGTTCTCATTGTGACTGTTGAGTTTGTTACGTCTGGTTCGATTCTCGAGAAAATTATTGGATTTTTGGGTGTTGTATTCAGTAGTAGCACGGCATCTGGTTTATTTTGTTTTGTTTAGAATAAGAATAAGAATTTTATTTGCTCAAACGTGTGTGTGCATACAGAATTAAAATAATACAGCATGCAAGATCTTAGACAAAAGTGGTTTACGACATGTCTGCCATTTATCATGGCGTGCAAATATCTATTAGATAAAAATTTTATGATGAGTGAATTATTTCATTAATTTTGAAATTTACACTTATACATTAAATATCTGCAGTATCATTAAACATTATTAATTAATTTGTTCATATTCAATTAAGTAAATATTTACTAAAAATGATTTATTTATTATTATACAAATTATTATTCAAATTATTTATTTTATTTATTGTTTATATCTCTATCTCTACTTACATCTATGAATAGCAGGTTGTTGTTGTTATAGGAAAATATTAAGTAGGTATTGTATTTTTTTTAAAACGTTGCCCCAAACTAGCATTTTCTCCTGTGTCGTGGGTGCGTTTACAAACATACAAGTTCACATACACATGACACCCAGACCCGAAACAACAATTGTGGATTGCACAAAGTATTGTTCCGTGCGGGCATTGAACCTGCGACACGTTGCACGGCAGCCGGTTGCCCGGCCACCGCACCGCACCTACCGTGCAGTCATTCTTTAATTTTTCTTCTTTCTTAAATTGTTATTCTTCACGGTATTGCTGATATCTATGATTATATGATATTTTATTATTACGATATTAACCGATGATTATAACACATGAAAACATGTGCATTTTAGTAAATAACGGAGCATTAAGTATTGTCCAATTTATGTTACATATTATTTAAGCCTTTGACTGCCAACTGCTCTTTTGACTTAGAAAACTGTTGAAGGCAAATCCTCCACTAACGTCGGTTACAGGTGACCCCCACGGCGTTTAATGTGTTAAACTATAAGAACAAGAAATTATGTAAGTACTTATTACAATTTATTAAATAATACTCTTTACAAGAATCCTTATTGCTAGTTACTATTTACTTATTTATTTTATACCTTATTGCACACACAGAAAAAATCGTTTACATTTTAATAGTAATTTGAGTACAATCTTATCACTCGCGGCTATTTCTTCCAGACAACAACAGTTATTTATTTAACTATTATAAGCTTATCAACTTGTAGAATATTTTCTAATAACAAAAAAAAACTGCCCAAGCCAAATTTCTATTAAATTATCAACCTTAACTCCGTTGTAATAAAGTTGAGAATCTGTAAAAGAATGTTGACTTTCTGGGGTAGTTTAGCGTGCCAGTCGGTAGTTCGTCGTCAATCGTCCATTCTTATATTACGTTAATTTAAAACTTTCTATCTTATGTGATATCGCTTTGAGAATGTTTTCTATACTGTACGGTGTCTCTGAAACAAAAATATATAGTTCAATGTAGTACCTACTTATGTCAGTATTTTGTAATATTCATCGCACCCTATCAAAACAGATCAAGGGTTTCGGAATGTAGTGAGGAAAAACATAGAATAAAATATAAAGCGGAATTATATTTTAACTTAAAATCTAAATAATGTTTATATGTATTTATCATAACATAACATCACGCCTTTTATCCCCGAAGGGGTAGGCAGAATGTGCACACATTACGGCACTTAATGCCACTGTACAATGACACCCACTTTTCACTATTTATGTTATGACTCCCATGGGGGTGAACCTATTGCCATATACCGAGCACAATTACAGACTCCGTGCTACTACTGAGATTTTTTTTAAAAACCCAGTAATAGTTTGCCCGACCCGGGAATCGAACCCGAGACCCTTTGCCCGGCAGTCGCACTTGCGACCACACGGCCAACGAGGCAGTCATGTGTTGTCCCTCAGTGGACTCAAATACTCTTATGAAAACTGCGGGAACAGTACGAGTGGGGACAAAACATATTTTACTTTCTATAAATTACAAAAATATTATGTCGATGCTAGAGGTATAAGCGCTTACCGATAAACAGCCAGTCTTTGTTGTCGTATCCGAACTCGGAGCGTGCCTCAACAATGGCGTCGTGCAGCACATGTGTCACTACCACTGCTAGTGTCAGAGCTGGCTCGCCAGTCGCTGTAATACATTCATAAATATTTAGTTAATTTGTTGCCTGCTTAAATAGAAGTGCTTAAATAGAATTTTAAGTGTGGGAGAACCACAGATATATTAAAGAAGGAGATATGGTGTGGAGTCAAAAATGTATGCAAACCCGTGAAGCCACAACTGCCCCTCCATAAAACTAATATTATACACACAGCTCTGACAAAACAATACTACGAATAAGTGCATCGATAACTCATCGTGCATCGATAACATCGATAACACGCGGCATCGATAACTCAGTAATTCAAATATAAGCCTTATTCTTTAAACGACAGCGCACATTCTCCTATGATTTACTCACACTAAAACAATTTGTCACTGTGTGTTAGGAGCGTCGCCGTAGTGACTTGACTATATCGATAGCTCCCGATGAATTTATCGATAAATCTATTACAAAGGTTTTGGAAATAATGTAAAAACGACATGAAACTAACAAAATATTATTTAATTATAAAAAATGTTTTATTTAAAAAATAATTACAAATCAAACGACAAGTTGTATGTACTTATAATGATATAATTTGGATAAGAAAGGATAGTATTCTTGGTTAATTAATGAAGTCTTAAAGTGGTATATATTTTCCATGACTGCTTTTATTAAAAATATTATGTGGTTATTCATTGGGGACTGCTCCGTGAGTATAAAATTTTGACTATGCGATGCTGATCATTATAATGCATACAAAGCATTATGAAGATTAAAGTAGAATACTGTAAAAATAACAAGTGCACAAATATAACTATTTGCAGTCGACTTTCTTGACGATAGACTTGTTTTGGCTTATATTTCTGCACGAAACCACTGCACAAGACGGTATTTTATCGTTTGTTTTACGATCGCGCGTGACAACAGACTAACTCGTGGTGACGGCCATATTTTCCTCGATTGAGCGGAACGCTCGAGCGTCACGGACACGCCCCCTTGCCACTTCTCCTTTTTTAATAATTCTGTGGGGAGAACCATGCTTCGGCACGACTGGGCCGGCTCGACCGGAGTGATACCACGGCTTCACAGAAGACCGACGTGAAGCAACGCTTGCGTTGTGTTTCGTCGTGTGAGTGAGGTTACCGGAGGCCGAATTACCCTCCCCTTACCCAAACTCCCCAATTCCTTAATCCCCAACGATCCTCAAACTTCCAATCCCCAAAAGGCCGGTAACGCACTTGTAACGCCTCTGGTGTTCCACGTGTCCATGGGCGACGCCGATTGCTTACCATCAGGTGATCCGTCTGCTCGGTTACCGGCTTATGCCATAAAAAAATAGAACCATTAACCACCACTTGTTTCCATAACAGTCACAATCTAGGGGCTTACTCTTGAATCCAATTCCGATCGATCGACATTGGTATTGTGAAATTTGACTCGTTGAGTTGCAACCCTAGCGCCCATTGCATCCGTATTGCGTGGATAATAAAAGAACTAAATGGTATTGAGTTTGGCTTTATATTCCGTACTCTGAATGCTATTGTAACAGCTATGGTTGGGGTTATATAGTTTTGACTTTGAAATATATTGAGATTTTATTGGATTATAATTGTATTGACATTGGTTTCAAGTATTAGATAAAGATAAAGATAAAGATATTTTATTTCGCAAATATGGGTAACATATCATGGTAGTGCATAATAAAAAATACAGAAACAGCCATATTTTGCCAATTATAAGGCATGCAAAAGTTTTACACCTTTTACAATTCAAGACAATAATTCTAAATAATATCATTCAATTTATAAATAATTCTAATAATTTATCAGTCAATATTATAATTAATGTCACAATTTCTAATAATTATTAAAAAAAAACAAAATATAAAATAGTCAAACAATTTCTTTCTCCAATAAAAAATCTGCAATACTATACCTCTAATAAACTCAAGTAAAAAATTCCTCAGTCTTTTTTTAAATAATGACACATTATATTCCTTCCAACAGCTTGGTATTTTATTATACATTCTGATGAGATTGGCTGATACTCTCAAGTCGTATCCGATTTACGACAGACATCGAGTACAAACACTGTATGGCGCATACCTTTGTCTAAATCTAAGATTTCTGACTTCACTACTACGATCATCCTGATATGGATTAGTTGCGCCTCCCGTAACATCCCCACATAATGCTTACCTTTGGATCTCAGAACCCCAGCGGGGTTACTGGAGTTTCGTCTGAACATAATCCTGAAGTCCACTGGAATATCCTTAGCTCCAGGTGGTTTGTAGTTCCAGGTCCTATTCGTCAGTAGACGGCCAGTAGAGTTCTCGAATACTAGTTTCTCTGAAGTCCAAAGACCTAAACCCATAATGAAGGCTCCTTCAATCTGTGAATCGTTATTAACATAACATAACATCACGCCTTTTTATCCCCGAAGGGGTAGGCAGAGGTGCACATTACGGCACTTAATGCTACTGTACAATGTAACGCCCACTTTTCACTATTTATGTCATGAGTCTCATGTAATAGAGGGTGAGCCTATTGCCATATACCGGACACAATTCCAGACTCCGTGCTACCACTGAGATTTTTTAAAAATCCCAGTAATACTTTGATCGTTATTATAACTATATAACGGACAATTTACCATAAAGTACCTAAATAGGCAGGTGCCTATAAAGCCGTGCCACCAAGAGCGCCTAGCTAATAAGCTAATAAGAAAACTAAGAAGAAAGCTTCCTAATAAGCAAGAATGTGGAGTGAGGAGCGTAGGATTTCTACCTCACTAAAACCACCCCGGTGGCTACCATCAGTTCCTGCAAGGTACACTGGGTCTTCTCAATAGATTAGCCCTGGAGCCCCTGTAGTGCAACGCCAGTTACAGCACATCCTTAGGGGGACCTAGCTGCGTCATCCTTGAGCCTTGCAAGTTGGCACGTGATCACTGCGCCGCCTTCTTTCTTAAGGTACTGATAGTATCGATTTTTAACTCACTTGTCCCACATCAATCTCCGGGCTCATGCTGACACCTGTATCCTCGAGAAGGTCCAGACGCTTCACCATGTGGTTCCCCGTCAGTACGTCAAGCTCCACCTCGGCTGCGCACACGCCGTACACATTGTACCCGACGAGACCATCGTTTGGTGATGTCATGTACGTCGTCTGAAGGTTTATGCCTTGGGAGAAATGGTTAGTGATAATAAGAAGAGTAGAAATTAATGAAATAAGAATGTGACAATTAACTAATCATGACCCTATACCTACTATGACGAAAATCAAAATAAAAAGTGACGATCACATTCGGTATCAAGTAGGTAATTTAACCACATAACTAAACCATATAAACAAACTTACAAATTACTTATTACTTAATAATATAGGTATATTACTCTGTTGTAATAGACTGGAGTTACCTGGTAATTTTAGCAAAGAACATAATACAATTTATTATACAAATATATTTTTTTTCCTTATAATAATATTCCTAGCAACAAAGTAAAGAGGAAACAAATATTTCCTTAATTACCAACCTTTTTGGTAAGCTTGATTAACAACTTGCTCCCAAGTCGGTTCATTGAGATCGTTTCTAGCTGCTTCTAGCCTTTTATTGAGATCTTCACAGGCTTTTAGAGTAGCGTATGCAACCGATTCACTGGTGAGGCTGCCATTTGAAGCCATAGAGTTAGGAGAAACGAAGCTGTTACTCCCTCTAACAGTCACTTTCTCCAGAGGAACTTTTAAGGCATATGCACATACTTGAGCAATCTTTGTGTTAATACCTTGACCCATTTCAATACCCCCATGAGAAATAGCAATTGTACCATCAGCATGGTACACCGATATAGTGACAGGGAAATTCCAAGAGTATATTATAGGGTAAGACATGATAGATAGTTTCAATCCACGTTTCTTCCAAGCGTTTTCTTGATTAAATTTTGTGATTTCAACTTTTCTGTCTTCGAAATTAGTCTCCATTTTGAACGATGAGATCATTTCTCTGGCTGTGTCGTGTTTTGGTGATAGGTTTTTCAGTCTTACTTCGATATGGTCCTTTTTAGTGGCGTGAGATATTCTTTCCATTATGTGTTCTGCGAACGCGATGCCTTCTGTCGTTGCTGGAAGCGAAGAAAGTAAAATTTTAATCATATTAAGAGGGATAATCCACATGGAAGTTCCTACCTACCGATACCGGAGACTGACTCGCCAGTATAGGTTTTATAATCGCCAGTTTCGTATACCTTGGCTATTGGCTATGGCATTGGCTTTGTGCGGAAATTATGCTTAGATACTTTTATGACTAAAAAAACCTAAAAATCACGACATTTATCAACTTACAAGGCGCTCTACACCAAGTTGAGCTCGCTTTGTCAGTAAGCACACTGTACCCTGTGACCTTCCAGGTCTCCGTTGAGTACAGGTTTATCACGGACGTGGCTATATCAGTTCCTGCAGAGTCGTTGTAGGAGCACCCGCAGTCGGAGTAGTAGGTCACATTCAGGTATTGGATCACACCATCATTGTTGACACCACACTGCAACAGGTATAAGATTAGTAGGCTTGTCTCGGAGTTTAGCAGGGGTTTCTTTAAAGGCGAATAGTTGCTAAGATTCTATTGCAGTATTTTTTTTAAATCTTGTATTTCTAGGTGGTTTTTAGGTTATTAACATTTCTGTCACCAACGCAATTAGGTATGGATTTTTGTTATCATTATCTGATAAAAAGAAGACATGTTCTACAATTCTCAACCAGTTATCGGGATCATAATTAAATTAAACCTGTTTATTAATGATCATGAATTAAGTAGAGGTATAATAATTATGACAAATTATTGGCAACATAATCAACAACTAAGTACACACGGCTACACATCGAGCTTTACATAACTAGTATAAACTGAACGTTAAATGTGCAGAAAGATGATGCGACGCGATACCAGGATAAACTGAGGCCTTAGTACGAGTTTGTCTTACGTTTAAAGTAATCGTAACGAGTACGCGTTCGGCGCTGTGATTGGTTGCTTCATTGGCGCCGGCCAATCAGAGTGCCGAACACGTACTCGTTTCGAATACTTTAAACGTAAATCAAACTCGTACTAAGGCCTCTGGTTTTGTATAGGTTGATGTGTGGCCGTGTGTACCTGTCACTTGTCAGGTTTGAAAACTGCAATTTGTCAATATTTATATAAATGTACGTATTTACCTCTACTCCAAGTAATACATTATGTAACATAACTTAATTATGGAAAAAGTTTAAAGCAGATCTTAAGTTTTTCCAATCTGTGAAACTGATTTTAAACTTTCACATCTTTTGATAAAGTTGAAACTTTAAGAAAACCTTGATGGTATAAATTTAAGGTCATCAAAGACATTGGAGAGTTATTTCACATTTCTCACTCACCTCATACTGGAACTCGCAAGCAGAACGCATGCCAATAGCTTGCATGTTTTGAATGAGAGGCATCACAAGTGTAGCGCTTCTGTTCAGTTTGTGAGCGACTAGAGCGCACGCGCACGCTATCAGTGCCGAGCGTGACGCCTTGCCACCGTACGCCCCGCCCACTCGTGGCACTTCTACGAGAACGCTGAAATGATAAGAAAGAAACTTGAGCTGAAGAAATTTCAGTACAAGTGCTTGTCCAATCTGTAAATTAGATTTTGAACTTTCATATGGTAAAGTCGAAACTGTAAGGAAAAATTAGTTTTTGACGGTAGCTTGATGTGCTAGTATCAATTTAAGGTCTTCAAAGACCTTTTTTTATGGAATAAGCCGGTAAACGACCAGACGGATCACCTGATGGTAAGCAATCGGCGTCGCCCATGGACACTCAGAACGAACCTTAAGAGCTGCATACCGACATATCTAAGACCTTTGGGAGTTAGAGAATATTACTTGATTTATTAGAGTCCCTGACGTCAAAATCAATTTTAACTCGTTGAGTACCGTCATTATAGACACAATTATAGAACAATTGGTTGCGGTCACCGGTGAGCGCTTCGTGTTTGACAGTTTAAAGATGTCAGTAGAAAGCACGTCGTACTTATAAAGTAAGACTATAGGACAATAGGCTCATAGGCCATGGGACATGAGACTCATAACATAAATAGTGAAAAGTGGGTGTTACATTGTATAGTGGCATTAAGTGCCGTAATGTGCACCTCTGCCTACCCCTTCGGGGATAAAAAGGCGTGATGTTATGTTATGTTCCTATAGGACAAAGTCAGCGTAACGTACAACAATATTTCGTTATGCTTCAAAAAATAAATGGCGTGATAATGTTTTCTGGTCAGCAAAAATGAAAAGAAACAAAAGAACCTACCGGTTCTCATCAATATTAAGTGCCTTGGACACAGCAACATGGACCAGGTCCATCCACTGGGTGGCTGACCTGACTACCAGTCCATTCTCTGTGACCTGCGTGGTACAGCTCTGTGTCTCCATGGTGTAGTGGTACTGGGAGGGGACGTTGAAGGTCCCAGTTATTGTGTGCTGGATGTCAGTGCCTTTGGTTGTCGGTTCTATCGTTGCATCTTTACGAAGCTGTAAATAGAAGAAGTACCTATTTTTAATCAACTGCAGAAATGGTTGTCAAACCAGGATGAAACTAGTGATGTGTCTTCGCAAGGATGTGCGGTCTTTCTGGGTGTTTTCGGAAAGCACATCACAATGAGGGTCACTATGAGTGAGTTAGCCATGGTAGTTTACCGAAAGGTCACTTGTCAAAAATCTTTTCTGTTGGATATTGCGTTTATAGTGATTGGCCGAACATCCACGTCGTATTGGGGTCTTTCCTTAATCAAAAATAAATTATTTCGACCGTTCAATACAACAAAATATTAAAAAATAATCACATTTTCATTAATTGATTTTATGACCAACTGAATTTTATTATTTTTCCAGCAATTTTTTAAGATATAAGTATGCTGTTTGTCGCTATAACAAGGTGATGTCACAATACACAATCTTGTACAAAATTCATAGAAAACTGTCGTTTATGACAGTTCGAAAAAAGTATTGAATTTGTCTAGTTGGCAAGTACCCAATTGGCGGTACCTAGTACCCTACTAATTTACTTACTCTTTTTTCCTTGTCATGTGATTCCAAAGCGTCCTTAATAGTCAACACAGGTTTGCCAGCCAGCTTCTTGTACTTCACTTTGACCAGCTCTGCAGCAGCTAATGCTGTTCTTCTAGAAACGGCTGCCACCACGCCTACTGGCTGACCATAATAGTAGATGTTCTTGGACGCAAAGATCTCTTCGTCTACCCCCATCCAGGGAACCTCATTCGGTGTGAAGGAGTTCCTACCTGGTATGTCCTTGGAACTGAAGACGGCAACGACTCCTGGAATTTTCTGAATGAGAAAAGTGGTAATGTTTTTTGGATGTTTAAAGGAAAAAGAACAAGTAATTCTCCATTACAATAGTCTCAAATACTACAATCTTTAAAGAGAAGTATTGAACTTTTAATCTATATATATCTAACATACCCAACAGACGTTGTCCTGCATATCCACTTGAATGTATAAACAAAAATTCATTCAAATTAGTTCAGCTGTTTAGGATAAATAACCAAAACATCGACTGCAGCGCCATCTGCCGGGCTTATTTGTGATTCTAAACCATTCCCAGATCACCTTGAACACACAACAAAATCGGTCCAGTCGTTTGAGAGAAGTTCAGTGACATACACACTCACAGAAGAATTATATATATATAGATAAATGAAACGCGTTTCCCGTTGTCACGCCATAACTTGAGAACGGCTAGACCGATTTGGGTGATTTTTTTTATTAATTTATTATTATCAGGTGTGAACGTTCTTATGACAGAAAAAAGTCCTGAAAATCCTACGGGAACGGGAGAAAACGAGATTGCGCGTACGAAGTCGCGGGCAGAAGGTAGTACCATATAAAATACCCACAAATTCTCAGAAGATATTTCAAATGCTCACCAGTGCTTCAGTGGCGTCGAACTCTTCCAACTCAGCTCGACCGACGTTGGACAGCACGAAGGCTACGTGCACTGCGCGCAAACCATTGTTTATGTCACACACGTATGTAGCTTCACCGGAACACTGTAAAGAGCGGCGATGAGGAGTTATTGATAAATCGGTAGTTCAAAAACATAACTATAACATCACGCCTTTTTATCCCCGAAGGGGTAGGCAGATGTGCACATTTCGGCACTTAATGCCACTGTACAATGTAACACCCACTTTTCACTATTTATGTTATGAGTCCCATGTAATAGGGGGTGAGCCTACTGCCATATACCGGGCACATTTCCAGACTCCGTGCTACCACTGAGATTTTTAAAAACCCAGTAATACTTTGCCCGGCCCGGGAATCGAACCCGAGACCCCTTGCCCGGCAGTCGCACTTGCGACCACTCGACCAACGAGGCAGTCAAGCAGTTCAAAAACACTTCATAAATTATCCCAAGAACTAGAATAAAACATATCCTAAATTAACTAAAATCGCGGGTTACTCACGGTCGTCGCCACCGCGTACGCTGCTCATGAGGAAGAACCCCTCTGTAGTTCGAAACTAGTAGAGCTTTTCTCTGTATATTCACGTGAATAACCCGCGATTTTAGTTAATGTAGTATGTCTCACGATAGTTATTATAAAAACAAAACATATCCTTTTGTTTCCTATTGTATTGTTTGAATCGAACCCGAGACCCAGGCAGTCGCACTTGCGACCACTCAGCCAACGAGGCAGTCTAGTGTACCATAATAGCCCTTCTAATATTACACCGCCTTTATGAAGAGACTAAATTGACAAAGTATTGGTTAAAAGTTACCTGTGCAAGCGCTTCAAGTTTAGGAACAGGTTTATTGAGCGGCCATAATGTCTTGTCTGTCTCGTAGTTCTGTATGCCTCTTGACATGGGCCGCTCCAGTATACTGCCTCCAGACTTATATCGGGGGTTCACGTCCAAGAAATGTGACAGTACTGCCTGAAACAATTGAATTAAGATTTAATTTACAATTATACAAGGTGTAGTTTTGAAACCGTGACATTTCTCAGGGTCATGTCACAAAAGTCATAAAGGTTCAATGTATAAGTTCGACAGCATTTCAGAATAAGTGACAGCAATGTTTCTCATTGGAGTTTTATGGAATTAGGAATAATATCAATTACGTGTTTAAGTTTGTGTGTATTAAGCCGCGTTATAAAGCTGGTTACAAGACGGCGCGGGCGGCGTGTAGTTCGCACTTATGGATTTCCGTAATTTACAGCAAAAAGGAAAAATATTTACCTACAATTTTTTTTATTGATTTGGACTCAGAATTAATCGATAGTCGAGTTACATCTTAGAAAATGACGCGGCTTTAGACACAACACCTAGTATATTTATATTACCTTGTTTTTAACCGACTTCAAAAAAAGGAGGAGGTTCTCAATTCGACCGTATATATGCTTTTTTTTATGTTTGTTCGCCGATATCTCCGTCGTTTATGAACCGATTTTAAGAATTCTTTTTTGTTGGAAAGGAGATAGTTCCAGAATGGTCCCATGATAAGGCAATCAGGATCTGATGATGGAAAACCAGGAAAACCGAGGGGAACTTTTAAAAATTATAGGGGCGACTAGGGCATTTGGTAATTTTTTCATTAAGTATTGAAAACCACTACAATTTGATAAAAGTCTGGAGCCGATCTGATGATGGAGCCGAGAGCCAGTTGAGGGAACTCCTCAACGGTTAACAGTAGCTACCTTGTGTTTGGGTTTGATTAATTTGTATTGATGAGGACTTTACACCTGGGTGGGGTGTAATTGTCAATAAGGGTCTGATGATGAAGTAGTACGATAGTTGAGGGAAACAGTAGCTATCTCGTGTTTGGGTTTGATTAATTTGTATTGATGAGAACTTTACACCTAGGTGGGGTGTAATTGTCAATAAGGGTCTGATGATGAAGTAGTACGATAGTTGAGGGAACTCCTCAACGGTTATCAGTAGCTATATTGTGTTTGGGTTTAATAATTTATATTGATGAGAGTTACACCTAGAGGGGGGGGTGATGGTTATTAAAGGTCCAATGATGAAGTAGTATGATAGCTAAGGGACTCCTCAATGGTTAAGAGTATCCATCCGGTGTTTGAACTTGAATAATTTGTATTGATAAAAACTTTGCATCCATGGGGGTTGTGTATAATATGTATATATCAAAGTACTAAACTAAAAAGTATAAAATAAAATTAAAAAACTGCGTTTAAAAAAACCGACTTCAAAAACGAATGACTAACGAAAAGTAAAAACTAAAAAAAGGAGAAAAATAACTAAGTATTATAGCTTACACACCCACTGATAGGTTAGAAGTCGGTGCCACAAGTTTTAAACAAAATTATTCATTAAAACCTTAATAGATACCTACTTAACATTATTAAGCTGTTTACAATTTTATTACGCATTATACTGTGTCCATTAACTAAGTATTTTGTTGTGGGTTTGTGGCACCGACTTCTAACCTATCAGTGGGTGTGTAAGCTATAATACTTACTTAGTTATTTTTCTCCTTTTTTAGTTTTTAAACAAAATTAATTAATTTAATTTTCAACAAAATTATTCATTAAAACCTTGATAGATACCTACTTAACATTATTAAGCTGTTTACACTTTTATTACGCATTATACCAACTGTGTCCATTAACTATTTTGTTGTGGGTTTGTGGCACCGACTTCTAACCTATCAGTGGGTGTGTAAGCTATAATACTTAGTTATCTTTCTCCTTTTTTTAGTTTTTACTTTTCGTTATAGTTTTTACAATTTAGCTTATTATCTTTCTCTCTCTCTCTCTCTCTCTCTCTCTCTCTCTCTCTCTCTCTGTGTTTTAAAACCTTTTTATTGTTATTTGTCTTTCATTTCATTTCAAAAATAATTCTGGTGGGATGACCAAACAGAATAGCAAACACCGATCACGAATATAAACACCGTCAGTTGTATTAGCTTCTCTGTCAATGACATAGGGGGCCGTATTAGGACCGTTTTTAAAAATGCAGTTTGAGGGAATTGCCCTGTGGGAGATCACCCTAATCTCATGCTTAGGAGATTTGTAAGAAAACAAAGGTGCCTAGCTTGATAGCGTAATTTCACTTACTTTATAAAACAACCCCAAAGCCAAGCTCTTCCTGCAGCTTGCAGAAGGTTCCGGGGACATTTCAACTGGAATTATTTCTTCTTCCAACTTCTTAAGCGCTCTCAATAACATCTCATTGGTAAACAAATTCTGCCCAACGAGCAGGCTTTCTGTCTGCGACGCTTTAATGAACGTAGGACTGATGTTACCATAGACGATGTTCGCATACTTGATGCGTTTGTCTGCATCCAGTTTAAAAAGAAAACCGGCGTTCACAATGGCGTGTGCGTTTTGAGCCCGCGGCATTATCTGTGAAATTGACACTAGATTGCAGACAAAAAATAACTCCTTAATTATTTTCTTATATATATTAATATACATATTGAAACTATTAATTAATCAATAGTTATTATTATAATACATACATATATTCACCATACAAACAGCAAATATAATTTAATATTTTATATTATTTTTACTAATTACTTTATGTAGATCAGGTACCTATTGCGTCACTTTAGGAGGCGTACGTGACTGCACTGTAATATGCACTCATCTACTTATAAATGTATAATACTTAGAAGTTATGAGTGCTAGACCACAGAACTATCTTATATTAAAAAATAATACGACTTTATTAGTACTCAGCGTATGACTAATTGTGTAAAATTAAACTCGAAATCGACTTCAGAGCCTTACGAGTTTCATACGAGTACGTTCAGCACTCTGATTGGACGCCAATGAACCAACCGAGACGAACGTACTCGTTACGATAGTAGCTTTTACGTAGAGACCCTGTAGTTACCCTGGTGCGTAATAACTAGCTGATCGACATTCCTGCTTATATTATACTATTTCCTTCGTACCTCCCGAGTTAATGAAAAACAATTGTCCAACACCGAGAGCCACGCGAAATCACCAGCTTCATTGCGGCCTGCCTGGCGTCATAGCCTGTAGATGTCTTCGAAAGAGTTACCTTATAAGTCCTGATGAGGTTGTCCCTCGATAAAGGAGGTAGTTTCACATCAGAGATCAGTTTATCTTTCAAGTTTGTTGTTAAAAACTCTTTAGTTTTCAACTCCACTTTATTAAGTTTGTTATTAACTGAAAATACAAAAAATTAGCGTTATTTATGAATGGATAGTTGGTTTAACCTTGACATAGTTATGAAGAATTTTTATAGATTATTTGGATAAAATTGAGGAAGTACCTAGACTGGATTACTAAATACAAGCTTTTTATTAGCTTGTTTACTCACCCACTGTAATAGTAGCTCCTACTGTAGCTAAAATCAGAAATACGTCAGATGGGAAGTCACGGTACTGGTTCTTCAAAGATAGATTTCCTCCTATAGTCCCTACCTGAAAATATAGAGGAAGTATGTTAATAAAGAACTATTTACAAGAGTTCCTTCCTTAAGAGGGAAGGGAACTTACGTTAAGGAAACTTTTATTAATATGTCACACAGTATATTGATTTAACGCAATTTGTGTCATTAATTGTATTGCAATTAAGGCTAACTTATTGCCTTTATCTACACTAGATTATTTCGGTTCAGTTTAGATAAGAAATTAGAATCACAGTGGCGTAGCTTGTCTTAGCGAGGCCTTTATGAAAGGTAAAAAACCTCAGAAGAGATTACGTACTCTAGTTTTCCCAAAGTTTCTGCCATGGAATAGATTTCTCTATTCCATAAATTGAGGATTTATATTTTGTCTTACGTATGTTGGGGCCCCCGTAGACTGGGGGCCTCATATAATTGATACGGCGCTACTCCCTGAAGAAACGTTTATACTTAGTTACGTTGCAACTTGTTTCAAGTGAATTTTTATTTTAATCGGTATTACTATATAGCGGGTTCCTCATCACCAACAGCCCGTGATGGTATCTACCGCTGGACAATATCTACACGCTTGGCAGGCGTGTTTAGATCATATAGCAGATTGTGTAAAAGTCAAAGTCAAAGCATTTATTTCAGTCAAATCATAATTTGGTACTTTTGAAACGTCAACAAATACAAAATAAATAATAATCTGTCAGTCAGTCCGTCAGTGAAGCTAGATGAAGCTAAGTGCTCATTCCAAAATGTAGATTCGAATGGAGAAGACCGAGCAAGAAACTATTTGTTACTCTTTTTTTGTGAAGTGGAAAATAATTATAAGAATTACACCTGAATACTGAAAGGTTACTCAATTTTAATTTCGATGTACTTAAATATCGTGCCATCTCTGTCATTTTATAAAGAATTTGTAGAGACAGAACTATAGTTAAGCGCGACTTAAAATTTAGTGGCTTTTGAGTATTTGGACATTAATCACTTAGAACTGATTCTAATCTTAAATCCTAATTAACTCTAGGAAAAAGAATGGAAGGTACATAGTATAAAAGCAACTCACATTCCTCACTGGAACATGTGCAACTAAATCCAGGTGTTTATACAGGGTTTCCAGGTAGCTGAAGTCCTGGTTCTGCTTGCTCCACTTCTGGAAGGTCTTCATGACATCACTGAGGGACATTCCAGCGCCTAGGATCAGGTTTTCATCAGCTTGCACCAGTTTTAGAGTCTCTATCGACGAAATGTCTATTAAGACCTTTGGCTCTGATGGTATTGCGTATACTCCTGGAAAAAGTATTATGTTGGTTAAAGAAGTAAATCATCAACAGCCTATAAGTGCCCACTGCTGAGCAAAGCCTCTTCTCACACGAAGAAGGTTTAAGCATTAATCACCACGCTTGCTCATTGCGGGTTGGCGATTTCAAACTAATAATTAGAAATTTCAAGTCCAGGTTTCCTCACGATGTTTTCCTTCACCGTTTGTCAGTGGTGTCTAAATAATTCTGGAAAGTACATGTAACTCGGAAAAAGTGACATTGGTACTTGCCGTTGATAAATTTCGAACCCACACCCTCATGCATGAGAAGCGGGCGTTCGTCTTAACCTCCGTGCCACCACGACATTCCAAGAAGTAGATAAGTTACTGTAGAGGTATTGTTAGACGAGTATCTAGTCGCTACCAAGCTATGAGTGTAGGGTTTGACTCAAGGTGCAACATGCTGTCATAGCATGTCCTCTGGTGTTGCGGGTGTCCACAAGCGGCGCTGAGCGCTTACCATCAGGTGAACCGTCTGCTTGTTTACCTCGTATATAAAAAAACTCTCTGGTCTACTTATGCGGTAATCGTATTCGTACGTACCTTTTCCAGTGTTACCAGCAACCAGTCGGTAGCTATCTGTACCTTCGCGCGCCAGCACCTATTGATAAAAAGACATATTTGTTAATCTTCTGTTTTATGTTGTCTATCATCACTCAGAATAGTAAAGGCTCATATTAATTCTTGTAAAACCTACAAAAAGTGATAGGAAACGTACCTTAAACACATCTGGTATGCTATACGCCTTGTACCAGCGTCCCACATCAGTCCTCAACTCCTTCATAGATTCTTCTGGATTCTCTATAAGACACCATTCATCTTCTGATGTGCTGCATTTCCGAGAACATTTCTTTGCACATTTATTTATGTGGAGATCTTCTAGATCCTGGAAAAAAGAAAAGGTGAAGGGGTCTTAGGGCAATATTAGGTTTTTCTGAGTCTGTATGGGGAATGTAAAGGTAATAAGAGGGCAAAAAGTTACCTATAAGTGACTTGAAAATAGACCAATTTTACTAATTGAGGGGACTTTGCTAGAAATGACCTATTATAGAATAGAATAGAATAGAATAGAATAGAATATAACTTTATTGTACACCATTAATAATACAGTACATACAGAAAAGGAAATGACAAATATAAATAAAAATAGTAATGGACACAAAGGCGGTCTTATCACTTATAGTGATTTCTACCAGACACCTTTGGGTGGATATAATGAAGAGAAATATTTAGTCCCCAGGAAAAGTCTTTGTCTATCAGGATCATTATCTTTTAAATTAGGATATACAAAAATACAGGCTGTCTAAGACAGGAAAAGAACAATTGCCATCCATTCCTACTTTCTTAAGGCTTATTTTTAAGTACCTGTAATTTATCTTGTAACTCTGGGTCAGTGTCAGAGGCGAAGCTCTTGAAGGTATCTAGAATCGGTCGGTAACCAGTGCAGCGGCACATGTTGCCACCAAATGAGTTTTCCACCTGCTGCGTCGTCAGGTTCTTGGTAGACTTGTCCAGGCTGGGGAGAAGTGATAACCATATATGAGGATTCGAAAAGATCATTATCTACTATCTATTTCTTTCTATTCATTTCGTACCAAGCACACCTCAATATGGTCTTGCATGACATAATGAAATTGACTCTCTATGTGATAGTCTGGTAATTAGTGGCCATCTTGCAGTAGATGAAGCTACAAAATGTCAACTGCTAAACAGGGGAATCTCTAAATAAATGTATAAGTGCAATTTCCATGCAAAAGTTTGCATGCAACCCTCGGATGAACAATACCTTGGTAATCAATAAATCAAAAAAAAAAAACAAAAAATCTCAGAGTAGCACGGAGTCTGGAATTGTGTCCGGTATATGGCAATAGGCTCACCCCTTATTACATGGGACTCATAACATAAATAGTGAAAAGTGGCATTAAATGCCGTAAAGTACACCTCTGCCTACCCCTTTGGGGAGAAAAGGCGTGATGTTATGTTATGTAAAAATACCACACGCCACCACTTTTATATTTGAACAAGTTAATTGGATGTATAACCTACCTGTACATATTCATGATCCACCCTGGAGTGCAGTACCCACACTGGGTGCCGTTGAAAGTCGCCAATCGGTCCTGGATGGCATGGTATCCATCTTTGCGATTCCCTATACCTTCGACCGTCGTTATATCCCAATCGTGACACGATAATATGTGGACTAAACACTGCAAATATGAACAAGAGAAGATGAAGTAATTACACTTTTCTAAGAATCGAAATCTTGGAATCTGTATTTTGGGTCGAACTTTTGTATATTGTAGATCATTAAATTAACATTGCCATTTAACTTTTTTTCATAGAACTTGTAGGTATTTTTTCTGGAAATCAAGACAAGCCATTTTTAAGAGATGCTAATGTCATAACATCTACCTTCACGCCGAATTTCAACCCGATCGGTGTAAAACTGACAAAGTTTCATACAAACTTGTATCAGTGGTTTGGTCTGTGCGTTAATAGATCACTATGTCAGTCAATCAGTCAGTCTGTCACCTTTAAAACTATATATAGATTCAATTGTGTATCCTTGCAACTTAAAGAAGGATTTTACGCACTAATAACAATTAATATTATTTTTAAGGCAGTTACTTGCGTCATTCGGTAACAGTTACTCTCAAAACAGCTCATTAATAATTTATATATGCTTCATTCATGTAAATATACTGCGAACTTGTGGTTTGTGGTCTGATTATTTATATTTTAACTAATTGTCGTTCAGAGGTCGAAATTGGGTCGATTTGCATATTAATGCATGACATAAATTAATTTGTGGCCTCCATGGTGGAATGGCCACAAGTTGGACTGCTTATCAAGGTGTCTTTGTCTAGTGTCCTAGGACTAGATGCCTACATCAAAAGGCAAAAGATTAATCCCCAAATAACGTGAAACTGACAATGACAGGTGAAAAGTGGTGGTTTTTGTTTGAGAAGAATGCCAAAAGGGAACGTTCCCCTTCAAGGTAAAAGACGTTATATTAATATGTTTTTTCTTATGGATTAGGAGGCATGCAAGTAGACAGATCACCGAATGGTAAGCGAACAGCGCCGCTCGTGGACACCCTGCAAAACCAGAGGAGTCTATTTATAGTTATTCATGCTCAGGTAAGCATCGTACTCTAGCTATGTCATATCCGCATGTAGATTTATGATTTTAGTACATTATGTATGTACCTAGTTACCTACCTACGTAGTGTTGTGTACGATTTATGTGAAGATAATGTGCAGAGCATTGTTTTCAAAATTGAAGGCTATCCGTTTACCTTGAGACGTCATACGCATAAATTGTTAAGTAAAAAATATACTATGTCGGCACAAAACAAAACAAAAACGGTATGGTATAGGGCTCGTACACAAAACTGCGATGCGATTGAATTGCTGCGATGCGATTTCGTGCGACAAGGCGTCTCCCAGGGTGACCATTCCTTCGACGACCGTCAACCGTACTAAACGTCTTTAATTTGAAAACTAGGTCGGTACAAATAAGTGAGCACTTTGTTAGATATTGTTTAGGAGATAAAGGAAAAAGAAAAAAAATGGTATAAGATTTTGATGCCTGATGCGAATCAATTTGCAAGTTCTTGCGCTGCGTAGAACGAGCTCGCACATTTTTGCGACGCACTGCGACGTCGCAGCGCAGTTTTGTGTACGTACGAGCCCTTAGGATGTGAGTCTCATTGTAAAATCCATTAAAAATTCAGAAGTAACTGCTTTATAGTGTTTAGGTACAATAACAAGAACTGTTTGTTGGGGTGTTATGTGCATACTTACGAACTTGTATTGTAAACGTACGACACGGGAGAAAATCCTAGTATAGAGGCACAGATATTCTTTTATAAAATATTTTTGCTAATCTGCTAACTATATGTAACTACCTCTATATATAATAATAAATAATAATAATAAAATTTTATTCATAATTCAAAAATGCAAAATACAAAATATGTTTCAAGTAAGTGAAATTGATCTCATAAAGTTAGATGCCTGCACTAGGACAATCCTGTATCGCAGGCGAAAGGAGCTCTATACATTACTTTTGTAGGAAGACATCTTATTTCTAAAAACGTAACTACATACTTATCATTATGCAACAGTAAACAATATTATTATTTTAATAAACATACATACATACAAAATAAAACCTCATACTCTATATTCTCATAAGAGATAGGCAGAGGTGCATTTTTAATTATTTGTTATACATAAAATATACCTACTTACATAACAATAAATCCCCGAAGGGATAGGCAAAAATATTGCAACATTATCTATACCTAACATTAACATTTATTCAGAATTACAACATATCAAACATCAGCAGGAATATAAACTAGGTTACAATACATTCGGTCATTTTCTAATTACAATAATATGAAATTAATTGCTTAGGTAGCAATAATGCTATTATGTTGTGTAACTGTTATTCAGGGCACAGGTTAACCAACTCGGAAAGACCTAGAGTGTGATGCGTTTTTATGCGCCCTCATAGTCGATTGAGTTGATGTACCGATATTCCGCTATCTTCCTGGCGGGACACTCAACGTCTCCAGTTTTATGCTGGCTGGGTTTGTTAAACCGAGAACAAGTTGCGCATTTAAGGGACTCCACTTTCTTAGTACACGCAGATGTTAAATGTCCCACTTCTCCACAGTGGCCACACGATGGGGAGAGCTCCCGGCACGTTTTTGCTGCGTGACCATACTGCTGACAATTGTAGCATCTGGTGACGAGCGTAAAATCTCTGACAGGGCAAGAAGTCCAGTTTATGTAAAGCCTTTCTTGGGATATAAGGGCTTTACGTATCTTTGCTGGAAACTCTACTATGAAGTTACAGGTCGATGCATCCTTTTTTCCAGATTTGTGACTTATTTTAACAGCCGTTAAAAAGGACTCTAATGACATATCTGGGAACTTGTCAGTTATGTTCTGCTCGTATATGCATTTAATTACGTCAGCATCGTTCATGGACGTCGGCACTCCTATAATCGTGAGTCGTGGTTGGCGCTTTTTGGGTTCATCAGCAAAGAGTCCAGACAACGATATGCCTACTGCATCCTTGACTTTGACGGCATCTTCTTTGGTTTCTGTGCTAATTATAACACCTCCATTTTGAGTTCGACGGACTCCGCGCACATGTAGCTTCAATTCTTCAGGACTTATAATTTTTTGCACAATCGATTTAGTTTCATCACTAGACTTCTGTTTATTTATTGGATAAATAGCAACAGAGCACAAGTTGTTAGGTCGCACGAAACTTTTACCTTTCTTCACCATATCAGCGAAAGACTCGTTTTTTGTTGTATTTGAGTTCTTGAGAGTGTTTTTGATCTCCAACATTTGGTCTGATAGATCTTGTTTTTCCCTCAATTCATCCATAATGTTGACGGCTAAGCGGGCTTGCTGCTTTAAAGCTTGGTAGAGGACAGCCATTTGCGACACATCAGCACCAATTTTTCGGCTCAAGTTAGAAATTTTGAGTTTTTGCTCCGAATTGAGTTTGCCCTCTGTGGCAATAATACATACTTCGTTCAACTGCTTCTCAATGCTTGCCATCCAGTTCTGAATGTCGGGCGTGGACACAGCTTCTATAGAGAAGCCAGATTTACGGCTGCTCCCTATTGGTGAGGCACAGGAAGCCAGATTATTCGGCATTTTATCCATTTTCAAACTACTATGATTTGATTATGTTTTCATTGTAAAATACTAAGTTACAGTATCAGCAAAAGTAATTTAGTAGGTCACTGTTGCATTAATTCAATAGTAAGTTATAAATACGTCTGTTCGCATCGAACGACAATCGAGGAATCCATATGTATATGTCATCCATGTCCATCGAAAAAAAAACCAAAGTACTTCGAAATAAAGTTGATAATAAAAACATTGCAATTACCTACGTCCATACCTACTTAATTATTACCTTATGCTTGCTTCATTCGGAGCAGACACTAGGTGTAATTTTTAATTATTTTATTTACTGTAAAAACAACAGAAAAACAATGCGGTATAAATTAACTTGCGTATAAACTTGATTCTCGGGTTTTCCTCAAAGATAGGATTGTTAATAAAAACTTAGTTGACAGATATGAATTGACCTACCTACCTACCTACCTACGTTAAAAACGTCTGGGCAAAAACGTTAATAGTTATACGACAGTAATATTACAGGCTAAAATAGTTCCTAAGGACACAAACTTAAGAATAATTTCAGATTGACGTGTTGTGTAAATGTGATTCTAATTTAATACGACTTATAAAGAATTGAAAAAAAATATGATAGCCTCGTCCCTCATGTCATATACGCTAAAGGAACATGCAAGATTTCTGTTTGCCCTGCCTGCCTCATGGGACAAATGCATGACTTTATGGCACCTATGTTTGGAAAACATTGTAATCTTATCCATTGTTGGCATTCATATGAACAAAAACAATGATTTATAGGCTTTATTGCCATGCCTAGGTTAGTATGAACCACTAAATTTACATTCTAGCTACAGGTTCAGAAATAAATTACCAGGAACTTATTTTTTAAACCATTTATTTATAAATGCTTGTTGACTGCCTCGTTGGCCGAGTGGTCGCAAGTGCGACTGCCGAGCAAGGGGTCTCGGGTTCGATTCCCGGGTCGGGCAAAGTATTACTTACTGGGTTTTTAAAAAAATCTCAGTAGTAGCACGGACTCTGGAATTGTGCCCGGTATATGGCAATAGGCTCACCCCCTATTACATGGGACTCGTAACATAAATAGTGAAAAGTAGGTGTTACATTGTACAGTTACATAATGTGCACCTCTGCCCGCCCCTTCGGGATAAAAGGCGTGATGTTATGTTATTTATTTATAACATATGCTACCTCTATAGTGCTATAGTAATCTATAGCCCTTATATACATATTTTCATAACATAACATAACTTCACGCCTTTTATCCCCGAAGGGGTAGGCAGATGTGCATATTATGACACTTAATGCCACTGTTCAATGTAATTTTAACTATATTATATTATGAGTCCCATGTAACAGGGGGTGAGCCTATTGCCATATACCGGGCACAATTCCGGACCCCGTGCTACTACTGAGGTTTTTTTTAAAAGCCAAGTTGGGATTTGTATTTTCTTACTTGTACGTTAATAGTAAGTATATAAGTAAATATAGACCTATGTGGCACTCGCTTCGAGCTTCCTTGTACGAACTGCGAACGAAGTGGAATGACCTGAGGGTCTTCAAGGCCCGAGTGAAGTTACTACTTTACAGTTACTAGTTCCACCAGGTCCACCCATCAAATACACTCACAGGCACATTTAACCGCCCGGTTAAATGTGCCTGTGAGTGTACATGTATAAAAAAACTGTGGGAGAGCCATGCTTCGGCACGAATGGGCCGGCTCGATCGAAGTGATACCGTGGTATCACGGTTTTAGTTTTAGGTTACCGAAGGCCCAATAACCCTCAATAACCCCTTCCCCAATCTCCCCAATTCCCGAATCCTCTACAATCCTCAAATTCCCAATCCTCAAAAGGTTGGTAACGCACTCGTAACGCCTTGGTCGTCCATGGGCGGCGCCGATTGCTTACCATCAGGTAATCAGTCTGCTCGTTTACCGGCTTATGCTATAAAAAAAAACGTCCACAGCGTCCACCCATCAAATACATGGTTGTCTGTAAGAAATCGCCTTGTACGATAAGACCGCCCATTGTACACTATTTTTGTTAATATTTTTCCTATAATGTGATTGTGTGGTGTACAATAATGCATATATTATTATTATTATTATTACATAGGTATGTAAAAAAGTATGGTGGTCGATTACAATATCTGGATCTTTTATTCCTGCAGCTGTAGCCAAATGCCATTTAGCACTTGTCTACATGTAGAATAGAAAACCAAATTATATGGAATTGACGTAAATTTTGACACTTGTCAATGTTATCCCCATACATTTAGTTTTCTACTCTCTCTGTAGACAAGCGCTAAAGTGGCATTTGGCTAAAGACACTGTTTATCTATGTAAATTAATGAGTTTGTCGAGTCGGGTCTTAACTGAATTTGTACCAGTATTATAGCTAAAACCTCAAAACCATAAACTAAAACCAACCAATAAAACACTTTAGCCAGAGTTAGCAATCGAACAGACGATTGAATCATTGAATAACAATTTTATTTATCATTCACAAATACGTAACCTTAGAATTATGTAAAGAAGTATCAAATAACTAAACATGTTCAACGAATAAATCAAACATGTTTACCCATACACAAAGTGCCATGAACTTGCGAGGTTGAATCACCTCAGTGGCTGGTCAGACCCCATACATGACAAAAATAAAATAACTTATGAGTTGTGCGGGTTTTCATACAAACTAGAAAGCCAAAACAATAGAAATTACTGATACGATGTTATTATATGGCGACACATGTCAAATGACAGCATGACAGTTAACGCATCTCGACTATCGTTGAAACAATGGGCTCGCTGCCATCGCAGCGGTAAGTCCCCTCTTTGAGGAGTGGCTTGAGAGACGCTACGGCGTCCTCACCTACCGCCTGACGCAGGTCCTCACCGGACATGGAAGTTTCGGGAGGTACCTGTGTCTGATGGGGCGGGAGGAAACGCCCGGGTGTCATCACTGCGAGGACCGCCCTGAGGACACGGTGGAACACACGGTGGGAGAATGCCCTTCGTGGGCTGAGCACCGCCGTGTCCTCAGGGAAGTGATCGGCGATGGCGACCTCTCGCGTCCGGGCCTAGTGCAGGCCATGATGCGGAGCGAGGGGGATTGGGATGCCGTCTCCTCCTTTTGCGAAGCAGTCATGCTAGCTAAGGAGGAGGCGGGACGCGTGAGGCAGCGAAGCGCTGCCTCCTCGCAACCCAGCCATCGCGAAGGACACACCGGGCGTCGGGGATCGCGGGACGATCTCCGGCCACCGTAAGCGCGGGCCTGCGGACGGCGAGCATGGGTGGCTCCCCGTCCGACCAGAAACAGACCCGAGCGTACGGCGCGTCGCGTTCCGCGCGCGCCTCAAAGAGCCATCAGACCACCACAGATGGGGCCCAATAGGGCCGATGCCGATTCGGAGTCGCGGAGAACCTAACGGGTAACCGGGGCTCCGGCTCGACGTGCAGGAGAAGGAACGGGGTGGTTTTTAGTCAGTAAGAGTCTGACACTCCCTCCCGCCTCACCCAGGCGGGGGCAGTCATTCGATGATTTTCCCCCCTTAAAAAAAAAAAAAAAAAAATCGTTGAAACAAATCTACGGATGACGTCACAAAAATCCTACATCGCACATCGTATAGTTTTCTTTTATTTAATTCTTATCTTTTAGTTATAGTTATAGAGGTACATATTTATTTATTTTTTCCTACCCTTATGTTGTCACTGTCATACGTTAAATATTATTAAAAAAAAAGAACGAACTAATGTTTATTAAAAAAACTGCTGCATGCGCTGGTGCAGGCGCTTCCACGACAGCGGCTCTCAAACTGCGTAAATATTCAAATCTAGTGGGTAACTACTGTTTTGAGCCGTTTGGGGTAGAAAGAAACACTTGGGCCATTGCACACTCTGTCTTTAAAGATATTGCCCGTAGACTAATCGACTCTACACGTGACCAGAGGGCTGGCTATTTCTTCGGACAGAAAATAAGCATTGCCATTCAACGTGGCAATGCTGCTCGTTTTCTGGGAACGTTCCCCTGTGATAGTGATTAAGGGTAGATATACATTTTTGTTATTCTCTTTTTTTACTTTCGTTTTATTTAATAGTTTAGTTGTAGTTAATTTTAATTTGTAAATATTTATGTAGTTATATATATATATTTATTAAATTTTAAAATTAAATACATATTTATGAAATCGAGCGCAAAGAGTTTGTATGAAACCTCGCTCTGCATGTTCTTGACGAGTTTTTATCGAAGTTACTGAGTGAACTTACCACTTAACTTGAAGCCGGTTACCTATGAACTAAGTTCTTTAACCGAGGTACTTATGTATGTACCTATATGTATAATAACCGAGATTATTATTAGTGTAATTAAAGCAGTAGGTAGGTATAATTACATATGTAATTGTACCTTCCTAGTAATGTAATTATGTATGTCGTTTGTAATATTAGGTATAAACCGACTTCAAACTTCGACCGACTCAGTTTGACCTGTATGTATGTTTATATGTGCGTGATTGTCTCACAATTAGCTGTAACGATTTTGATGCGGTTCTCAAAGAAGAGTTTGTTACAATTAGGAAAAGATTTCTAATAGAACTCGGTTAATTAATATATTAAAAAGCAGACGAAATTGTTGCATGTGCAGGTGAAAGTTGGCTAGACAGAGCAAAGGACAGAGAGGGATGGCATTTCTTGGGGGAGGCTTTTACCCGAATGGGGACTATGCATGAATAAGAAAAAAAAAAACTTTTGTACTATTATACTATACTAGAGGTATATACCTAATAGAAAAATTTATAATAATTGGAATTCAAATCTATATTTGTAATTATATTTTTTAATATAATTAATGTAGTTCTCGAATTGTTATCACAAATGTTGATTAATATGTATGCATGCATGGAATAAATAAAGCTTTATTATTATTTATTATTATTATAATTAACCGAGTTCAAAAAGTCGGTGTCTTTAAACGTAGTATAATATAAAAGAAATTACATAACATATCATAATATCACGCCTTTTTACCCCCGAAGGGGTAGGCAGAGGTGCACATTTCGGCACTTAATGCCACTGTACCTACAATCTAACATCCACTTTTTACTATTTATGTTATGAGTCCCTATATATTTTACTAGCAGCCCGTCCCGGCTTCGCACGGGGTAGACAATTATTTATTTTTGGAAATTTGGATTGTTGTAGTGACATAACTACAATAGTTGGACATAGACGATAGTTATGATGTTCTTCAATATTGTTGTACATTATTTTGTTCTATCGCTAATAGTTTAGGCAGCGCATTCGACGAAGGCCATTTTAAGACTCATTTTTCTACACCTTCGGTTACATTGTTCAAATTTTACCAAGGATCCCTAATTTTTTTCAAAATGAAATGTAGCCTATGTAAAATTGGACGAATGTAGCATTCTATTGGTGAAAGAATTTTTTAAATCGGCCCAGTACTTTTTGAGCCTATTCATAACAAACATACAAAAATAGGTACAAATCTTTCCTCTTTATAATATTAGTATACATTTTTTTAACAACGCATTTGTATTTCAAATAGCTTAGTTAACAATTACTGTTACATACTTCCTTATTCTATGTTTAAAAAATACAAAATTTTGAAAAACCCATTCTAAATAATTGCACGGTTGACGCGACTGGATAACCGACTGCTCTGCAACGTGTAGCGATTTCGATTCCCACACGGAGCAGGTCTATATGTCACCTACAAGTTTGTGAAATTGTAATTGTTTGTAGACATTAAAAATAATACTTCGGTAGAAATTGTTCTGTATCTATATATATATATATAAAAGAAAACCCTTTTCCCTTTGGACACGGCATCACGAGTGAATAGCTGGACCGATTTCACTAATTCGTTTTTTGTTGTATTTGTTACCTCTATTATTAGGAGAAGGTTCTTAAGACAGAAAAAAAGTAAATCCTACGAGAACGGGAGAAAACGGGATTGTGCGTACGAAGTCGCGGGCAGAAGCTAGTTATATCATCAATATCAATACATAGTATAAAACAAAGTCGCTTTCGCTGTATGTCCGTATGTATGCTTAGATCTTTAAAACTACGCAACGGATTTTGATGCGGTTTTTTTAATAGATAGAGTGATTCTTAAGGAAGGTGTGTATGTATAATACATGCATATTGCACCCGTGCGAAGCCGGGGCGGATCGCTAGTAATATATAAGTCATTACTCACACAATATACTTATTATATACCTACATATATAATAAGAAGTAAATTATTTTTGCTGAAGTAAAGTCGTTTGGAAATATTCCACGATTACGACAATTTTTACGAGCCGGTGCATTTACTGTGGCATTTGACTTCGAATCTTTATTAAAATTAGGTACCTATACATGCTATGTTTATCAGCTGATAGTACATTTCTTAAGGAAGGTATACTAATATTATATATTGGCATTGAAAATCTATTTTCATCAATCACCCTTTAACCATCACTTAACTTAAACTTACTCAGCGTTATGTAGCACCTACCTCTAAAACGAACGCGCACCAACCTGCTGGAGCGCGCGCCGCTCACTCGTGCTTTGCGCACTCTTAACACGGTGGCTGATGTCGTAGACATATTTAACTGTACACTGAGTGAGTTCACAAGGACCACTTATTCTATAGTGTGTAAGGAAATATAGTTTGCAGTTAAAATTTTAATAAGTTTATAGTTAATAGTTTAGGAAACATATTTTAAGTTACTATGTCGAATTAGGTTAAGTTATCTGTAATGGCAAAGTAATTGTATTAAATAAATAAAATAAATAAATAAATAAACTAACCCCTTACTGTTAGGGGTTGCGAGGTCCGTGACAACAAAATGGCGTTAAATGTTACCTGTCTTATATATTTATTTAACTGTTTTTGTACATACAATTATATATTGATGGGCTTTATGCCGGATGGCATCTACCAGCCAAGCGTAGGGCCATGCAGAGAAGTGTTACAGTAGGTTTTAAACAAGTTTGTATCTATTGATAAACGAATGTGTAAAATGAACTTATGTAAATAAATGTATTCCAGTACATACTACATCGGAGCCGCGGAAGGCCTATCGGGTTGCCGAGGCTCCGGCTCGAAGTGCAAGAGTAGAAACGGGGTGGTTTTTAGTCAGTAAGAGTCTGACACGCCCTCTCGCCAATCCAAGGCGGGAGAAGTCAATGGATGATTTGCCCCCTCAAAAAAAAGTACATTCTACATACCAATACTACATATTCATATATAACATAAATTAAATCCCTACCTATCTTAGCTAAGAGGCTCTTTAAAATTTAGGAGAGGTCAGTCAAATATGCGTTATACTTACAGAATTAACAGAAAAGACATGTTTCTCCTTAGTAGCAGGGTGGACCTGTGAGACGGACACGACGCATGCGCCGCAGCCTCCCTCATGACACATCGCCTTGGTGCCATACAGCTGCAGGTAATTCCTCAGGTAATCATTCAGGGTCGTCTCTGGACTAACTTCAGTGCCCGCTGAAATGAAAATGAAAGATTTTTAAAAAAAAATTACGACGTATAAAACTGGTCAATAAATTTACAGCAAACGAGTAGACAGACTACCTGATGGAATTCATAATAAACAATTAGCGCTACATATGGATACCCGTAACACACCATTATTTAGGACTTTCGAATATGTGTCATAAGGCCGATTTTTCAATGCTCACATAAATTTTAACTGAGGAATAATTTTAATATTTTTACAATTCCTCTATACTTAAACTGTCAAATGTCAATTTTATTCTACAGTTAGGAATTAACTGATGATTGAAAAATCGGCCCTTAAAAGTAATAGATAAACAGGGTGTCCAAGAACCTGGCGTCCAACTAGATTCCCACGATGCCCCAAGTTCTAACAGTACTCAGAAAAATATTTTAAAAAATCCACCCCATGTACTTACAGAATTATACTGATTTCAAAAAAAAAGGGGAAATGAGCACCCTGTGACATACTTTTGAATGCTGTGACTGCTAATGCTGATAATTTCGATATTTCTTGGAGGTTTTGTAATCTAGGGTATTGCTGTGTCTAAATAGAATGTAAAAATAAAGTACTTATTGTACCATTTTAAAATAAAATATTATTTTAACTAAAGGTGATATGGAAAACTATTGAATTTCGCAACTTTGACCGTAGTGTAAAAAAAATGTACCAAAATAGTATGGCAAGTGACGTCAAATTTTGACGCGTTTATTCCTCTTTTTAAAAAGGTATAATACTTACACATTAATTTGAAAAAAAAAATTTTGATAATATTTTTACTCAACAACCCAATTTTTACGATGTCTTACAGAATTCTTAGAAAGAAAAATTTACGACGAATTGAATCTAACCTCTAAAGAATTACTATTGTATGCTCATAAAAATAACAACAGGCCTCTCAAAAAACAGGTTAGACCGTAAGGGACGGTATGTGCATGCATCTCACCATAGTGATTCGTTATTACAATTTGCTGGTTCTTCTTTATGGTACCCCATTATTCAGGTAAGAGTGAGGGAGAAAAAGGTTAGAGGTGCGAGTGAGATAGATAGTGACGTTATCTGGGATCGTGCTATTTAGGATAACAGTACGGTCAAAATTTGACGTCACTTGCCATACTATTTTGGTACATTTTTTTTACACTACAGTCGGTCACAGTTGCGAAATTCAATAGTTTTCCATATCACCTTTAGTTAAAATAATATTTTATTTTAAAATGGTACAATAAGTACTTTATTTTTACATTCTATTTAGACACAGCAATACCCTAGATTACAAAACCTCCAAGAAATATCGAAATTATCAGCATTAGCAGTCACAGCATTCAAAAGTATGTCACAGGGTGCTCATTTCCCCTTTTTTTTTTGAAATCAGTATAATTCTGTAAGTACATGGGGTGGATTTTTTAAAATATTTTTCTGAGTACTGTTAGAACTTGGGGCATCGTGGGAATCCAGTTGGACGCCAGGTTCTTGGACGCCCTGTATATTATGTTCTTGGATACACCAAATACTAACTATAATCCCTTGTAAGTTGTAAGGATCTAAGGTGATAAATCTATGCAGGAAGCCAGTGCTCAGGGACCTAGTTTATAATTCTTGTCTCTATAAACATTTTGTCTTTCTATATGTGTTCGATCCACCCAAAAAAAGTCAGGATCTTATATACCTACCTACTGTTGGAGACAAATATAATTATGTAAACCCTAAAACAATAAAATATGGTGCCTTCCACACATTTTAACCCCTTACGAAATATGTCAAAAGAAATCATTGAAGAAGAAAAGTTTGAGTACTTAACATACTACCTATTTAAATCCTCGAAGGTAGCTGGTAGATGAACCTATGTATATTATTATAATTCCATATAATAGAGAAATCATATTGCAACCGAAATCGCCCAATAAATAAATGTCTACGTGACCTATGTATGTATAATGATATATGGATATTTAAGTAGTTAAAGTTAAAAACAAGCTGTCAATAACAAATGAAAGTTGCCCTCATTAAGTAGCTCGGTAGGTTTACTGGCCCTAAATATATTTACAGCGTGTTTTAATATATTCATATGTAGAAAAAACAACATTCTACAATAAAAAAATATGACATAATAGTCATATATTCTTCTGTTTAGTTAGGATGATTGAGGATTGTAAAGTTCCTAATCCCAAAATGCCTCACGTACTTGTAATGCCTCTGGTGTTTCGAGTCTCTATGGGTCGCGCCGATTGCTTACCATCAGGCGATTCGTCTGATCGTTTACCGGCTTATTCCATAAAACAAGGTTGTTAATTTTTAGATGCAAAAGGTATTTTTTTTTTTTTTTAAGGGGGGAAAATCATCGAATGACTGCCCCCGCCTGGGTGAGGCGGGAGGGAGTGTCAGACTCTTACTGACTAAAACCACCCCGTTCCTTCTCCTGCACGTCGAGCCGGAGCCCCGGTTACCCGTTAGGTTCTCCGCGACATGCAAAAGGTATACGATCCACTCGCTTCTAGATGGCCGATCTGAAGGTCATTAAGGGAGGCCGATACTGAGCAGTATCAGTGGCATTCAATTGGTTGCTCTTATGACAGTTAGATACAATGTATATGTATGTAGTTACATATTTATATACATACTACGAAATCTGCGCCTTTTCCTACTGTAAATTTTAAACACGCTGTAGATCAATCTGGTCCACAATAGTACAATCAGATATTTCATAACACAGAGTGCTCCAAATAAATATGACCTATTGAGAATGTACTTGTACAATGACACCATTCTTTCAATATATTGGGACATTATTATTATGACCCTTGTTAGTATTACGCTCCACTCGAATCTACGCTTTGGAACCTAGCCTCAGTGACCAACTACTCTATAGGTATATATGTCAATGTTGACGTTCCAAAAGCACCTATACTAATTAAGTCTTTGGCTAGTAATTAAGCTACTTTTTATACCTAAATGATTCAGGTTCATTGAAAATTGTATGGTTCTTTTTTTGAAAAAAAAAAGTAACATAATGAACTTGCACGGTTATTCAACTATAGTTAAGTTTTTCTGGACTTTAAAGGAGACTCTGACCTCTGAGTTTCGAGTGCCATCTCGGAGTAATCAGGCAGGTAATGCTGGATCATCTAAGTTAAATTAATAGCGTGTAAAATGTAGCATATTGTAAATATAAATATCTGACAAATATATATATATATATATATATATATATATATATATATAATACAAAATAGTTGACTACATGGTTGACGCGGTCGCTATAGGTATATATAACTAGCTGCTGCCTAACCTGTAGCGGGTTTTTTATTTTTAACTTTATCCAACAGGAGTACATAGGCTGATTTAATGCCATCGGTATTCTTACTATTCGATTTCGATTCCCGCACGGAACAACTCTTTGTCCATAAATTGTTTAGGGTCTGGATGTCATTTGTATGTGAACTTGTATGTTTATAAACGCACCTACGATACAGGAGATATGTCTAGTGTAGTGCTATAAATCTTAAAAAAAATAGTTTTATTACGGAACGATAACCAATTGTCACATATATGAAGTTGTACCATGACTGATTAGGGATAATGTACTTTGGTTTTATATAAATATAATATACTACTTAGTTGACCCGGCAAACTTCCTATCGCCTAAATATCTTTGTACATACATACATACATACATAACTTCACGCCTGTCTCCCATGGGGGTAGACAGAGACTATGGAACGCCAATTACTACGATTCCTACATACCTCTTTCGCTTCATTAGCAGTCATCAATCTTTTCAGGTATGCTCGTCGGTTAAAGGTACTTTTAATTTGGCCCTTCTTTAATATATCGCCAATCTGGTCCCTATATGTCTGTATACTTCGTTACTATACTTTATACTTCGTTACTATACTTTCATTCATACTTTCTATATATCTTTGTCACCTTTTAAACCTTCCCTGGACTTCCACAATCATTTCAAGAAAAAAATTAGCCAAAGCCACTCCTGAGTTTTAGCGAGACTAACGAATAGAACTTCATTTTAATGTATATAGATATTAGATATATATAAAGGAGGTATATTATATATGGGCATTGCATGTAAATAAACAAGCCGATAACACTCATTTCAATTTATCACTTTATTGTTATTTTTATAGAGGTACATAAAATAATTATTATCGGGATAACGAATAATTGTGTAGCTAATATGTAGTATTTTGTATTATTTTTTATGTATTTATACAAAATGTCAACTGTTGTGGTTTCTCGGAGAGTTAAGCCCGTTTCTCATCTTTGAGTGTGCAGGTTCGAACCTACCAACGGCAAGTACCAATGTGACTTATCCAAGTTATATATATTTTCTAAGATTATTTAGACACCACTGACAAACGGCGAAGGAAAAGATGGTGAGGAAACCTGGGCTTATAATTTCTAATTACATAACATAACATCACGCCTTTTATCCCCGAAGGGGTAGATGATGCACACAGAAGTAACACCCACTTTTCACTATTTATGTTATGAGTCCCATGTAATAGGGGTGAGGCTATTGCGTGGTGATTAATGCTCAAACCTTCTCCGAGTGAGAAGAGGTCTTTGGTTAACAGTGGGCACTTTTGGGCTGTTGAGATGTGATACGTTATGTTAAATATTATGACCTGTTACAATATAAACACGGCTCTAATAGTTATGTACTTAGGTACTTATTACAACTAGCCACGTTCCTGAAAACGGCCATAACAATTTCGAAGAACTTGCAATAAGGAGTTTTATTGGAGTGCAAAATCGATTAAGTGAGGCATCATATTTTGAGCCTCATAAAAACTTAAGTTTGTAAAAACATACTCAAGTGATTCGTTTCATTTTGTGAGTTATTGTTTTTTTGTTTTGTTTTTGGGCATGATTAGAATTAGTTTTGTAGTGGATTGGTATAAGTATTTAAAGTTAAGAAAGTACCAATAACTTTTATTTTTTGTTTGAGTCAATCAAGTGGGTCAAATAGTTTTGTTTAGAAAAAGTTATTTATGGAATACTTAATTTTTAGAATACTTTACAGAATTTTTTGTACTTCGGACTTAAGTATACTTTACAATGTAGTTCGTCATATTTTGTATTTTTGATGTTTTTCTTTTCTGTTAACTTGATTGTCGATGTGTACTTAGTTTTAAAACTGATTGTACCTACTTACTGAAATTTTTGCAAAATTTTCAAAATAAGGGAGGAATATTGTAGCGACACTAACGTGTTGACATTTTTTATGTGTTCTCAAGTGCGTAGTTGCGGTTGCGACTCTATAGCGTTAGGACGCCCCGGGTGTCATCACTGCGAGGACCGCCCTGAGGACACGGTGGAACACACGGTGCGAGAATGCCCTGCGTGGGCTGAGCACCGCCGTGTCCTCAGGGAAGTGATCGGCGATGGCGACCTCTCGCGTCCGGGCCTAGTACGGGCCATGATGTGGAGCGAGGGGGACCGGGATGCCGTCTCCTCCTTTTGCGAAGCAGTCATGCTAGCTAAGGAGGAGACGGGACGTGTGAGGCAGCGAAGCGCTGCCTCCTCGCAACCCAGCCATCGCGAAGGACACACCGGGCGTCGGGGATCGCGGGACGATCTCCGGCCACCGTAAGCGCGGGCCTGCGGACGGCGAGCATGGGTGGCAGATGGGGCCCAATAGGGCCGATGCCGATTCGGAGTCGCGGAGAACCTAACGGGTAACCGGGGCTCCGGCTCGACGTGCAGGAGAAGGAACGGGGTGGCTTTTAGTCAGTAAGAGTCTGACACTCCCTCCCGCCTCACCCAGGCGGGAGCAGTCATTCGATGATTTTCCCCCCTTAAAAAAAAAAAAGCGTTAGCACGCCAGTCCTCTCCCAGCTTTGGTGTTAACCAGTAATATTTTGTAATATTATAGATTAGTTGTGAATTGTGTATTTCTTAGAACAATATAAACACAAAGTTTTACCTAAAAGCCACTAATTTTCATTGGAGATCAGTGGTTCATCATATTCTACCATTGTTAGCCTACAGTGTAATAGTGTATTATACTGTAGGCTGTACAGCGACTATCTTGGTCCATTTATGGCTTTCATGAAAATTTGAGTAACGGTAAAATGGGGTGAATATGGTTTGAGCGGCGAAAAGGCGGACAGAAGAGGAATGAATCGATACTATGAAGAATTTCCTTATATCTATGCACCCCTGTTTTGTCCCTATTCACCTCTCGATCCCTATTCACCCCATTTTACGGTACTACGGTACCTACAATTTTTATCAATTTTATTATAGTTAGGTAGGTATAAACGAACTGAATCGAAACTATGTTATTTATACACAATGATTTAAGAATAATTTTTTTTCAGATCCAGTTTAATGACCTCTGAAACAGTTGTGAATACTAAACCAGTTTGTCCATTTTTTTTTACTAAAAATATAGAATTTAGTCTCATGATGAAGTTTCGTCATGATTACGAAATAAAATGAGATTAATAAAACCTATTAACAGAGAACGCAGTTGCATATTTTGAGTTCGACCTTTAGTCGAAATTGGACGTTGTTTTGATACGAAAAAGTACAGATTTCATTGAACAAAAAACAACAATTGCTGGACAATAGCAGAGAAAATTGGTCGCTGTACTGAGGAGAAAATAATTTACAACCATTTTACAACTTTTTTTTTCCTTTAGCATTTCACTTTAACATCAATAGCCTGTGACCTGTGATAGTCCATTGCTTTACAACCTCGTTTATATGTAGAAATGGATTTTGCATAATCACAATCCTTGGCAGGCTCAAAAGGTTCAGGATTTTAGTCAATAAAATACAATTCCAATTAAACAGAAAAAAATACTTACTTAAAGAATATCGATCTCCATTAATCGTGAAATTAATGCGATCCATAATGGCACTGTTTTTGTAAAAACAAACACTATAAATTAAATTGATAAAGTCATAGATTAATAACAATTTGATCACGTGGGCACAAGACTTGAGTTGGACGTGCGCGCGAGCATACTGAGCGCGCATGCGCGTTGGAGTGCCGGCTTGAAGTCAACAATCAACACTCGAGATGGTATCTTATAGAGATAATGTATAATATCGTAATATACTTATATACTCTATATATGTATAGATACATATAGTTGTTTGTTTACGTTTATGTATCTATGTAGGTTCATTACCATGTCATATTACCCTTTCCTTGTATTAACTGTATTATTTGTTTTGCGTGGTTTTGCTACATGAGCGTTTAAAATATTGGGGTTTAATTGGACGATGTCATCATGACTTAGCTTCTAAAATATGGTAACATTTTAAAGTGTAAAAATTGTGATTGTCAAACCATTAACATTAGGCATTGATTACTCTAAGATATTTGCATATTTGCAGTATTCTCGAAGTTGAGAGTTAATCTTGCTGCTTTCTTCTATGACAGGCATTTTATGGAATTCAGTGGTTAGTATATATATTTTTTTATGGCATAAACCGGTAAACGAGCAGACGGATCACCTGATAGTTAGCAATCGGCGTCGCCCATGGACACCTGGAACACCAGAGGCGTTATAAGTACGTTACCGGCATTTTGGGGATTCAGGGATTGGGGAGATTGGGGATGGGGAGGGTAATTGGGCCTCCGGTAACCTCACTCATACGACGAAACACAACGCACGTTGCTTCACGTGGGTTTTCTGTGAGGCCGTGGTATCACTCCGGTCGAGCCGGCCCATTCGTGCCGAAGCATGGCTCTCCCACATTTAAAAATATATTGTCTATCTAAAGGACCATTAATCTATAAGCCGATTTGTACTACCATTATGCTTCTGGAGCATAAAGGTTTCATTCGATAAATAAAATAAATCACAATTGTATAAAAACCAACCAGAGGGCCAAGCACGAATAACTATCGCATTCGTATCGTAACAGTATCGAGCGAGTTAAGCGTTCTGATTGGTTGGTTGACTTGAGTCGGCCAATCAGAGCGCCGAACGCGCTCGATACTATTACGTTACGAATGCGATAGTCATTCGTGCTTGGCACTCAGTTATTTCTGCCTATATTGTAAAATGAGAGCAAAAACTATGAAATACAAAACGGTATGAAGCCGGTATGTGTTGAGCAATAAGAAAAAAAACTTTTCTTTGTATTGACAAGAGCGAAGCGTGATAGAGCGACGGAGAAACGAACTCGAGATCATGCAGGAATGTGCACTTAAGAGCTGACTATTAAATATCCAACGATTTAATTTAATATCTATTCATAGACATTTTAAATGAACTGCGTTAATGACATTAATACTTCTCCCACCTTAGGTGCGGCGACAGGGAAGTGTGCGACCTTTCCTGACTAAAAAAATCCTTAGCTTTCCTACTCCTGCTTCGAGCTGGAACCCCAGAACGTCGAGACCCATTGGTGGGTCGCAAGCGAATTGTTACTGAACCTTGTTGGTTTCTACCAATAAAGTTCAGTAGGACGCACTAACCAACTGTTTTGTATTTTACGTTTCATATTGGCAACGGTTTAATTCCATCATTATTTCGTTCAAAAAAAACAATTACAATTTTTGTTAGTAAAAAGAGATAACTCTTATTAATTCTATTAGATAGTCGTTTTTTTAGGCTGACAAATTTAAGTCAATGAAAATTTAAAAGTGAAGCTATTTGCTCGTTCCACAATGTAGATCCCTATGGAGAAGAATGAGCAAGAAACTCCATATTACTCTAACAGGTTACTCTTTTTTTAATCAGGTTTACAATATAATTCATAAGTCTATTAAAGCTATATTTTCATAGGACATCTATTTTTGGACTGCTTTTTTGGCCGAGTGGTCGCAAGTGCGACTGCCGGGCTAGATGTCTCGGGTCCTATTCCCGGGTCCGGCAAAATTTTTGTTTTTTTTTTAAATTCTAGTAAATAGCACGGTGTCGGAAATTGTGTTTGTTATATGGCTATAGGCTTACCCCCTATTACATGAGACTCATAGCTTAAAATACTGAACAGTAGGTTACATAGTACATAGTGGCATTAAGTGCCGTAAATGTGCACCTCTGCCTATCCCTTCGCGGATAAAAGGGGTGATATATATAATTATTTGTTATATCTGTGTTTTATTAACCATGTTTATCTTAACGTAATGTTATAAGGAGTCGCGGAGAACCTAACGGGTTACCGGGGCTCCGGCTCGACGTGCAGCAGAAGGAACGGGGTGGTCAATAAGAGTCCGACACTCCCTCCCGCCACACCCAGGCAGGACCAGTAATTTGATGATTTTCCCCCTTAAAAAAATGTTATTAGGAACAAGATTCCATTGCAATTACGTTATTGGATAGCACGTACTAGGTCACAGAGCTAGTCAAGTTCTCTCCATATCAAATGACAAACGTCGAACCAAAACATACTACTTGTGCATTCCAAGAATAGATGTTCGAAGCTGTCAAGTCGTTATACATAACTTAGGTAAGTACTTAAAAGGTTAGCGATGGTTGATTTGTTACAAGTGCAACTGATAAGCAAGTGGTCTCCGTATCGATTTTAGAACTCCTCAGAAACGCATACAAACAGATATTGGTTTTTCAAAAGTGCTTTATGGTCTCACACATAACATAACATCACGCCTTTTATCACATAGGTAGGTAGGTAGAGGTGCATATTATGGCACGTAATGCCACTGTCCAATGTAATACTCACTTTTCACTATTTACGTTATGAGTCCCATGTAATAGGGGGTGAGCCTATCTATTGCTACATACCGGACACAATTCCAGATTTCATGCTACTGCTGAGGTTTTTTTTAAAAACACTACTATGTTTTGCAACGTTCTACTGTACCTTGCCCAACACGGGAAACGAACCCGAGACCCCTTGCCCGGTAGCCGCACTTGCGACCACTCGGCCAACGAGGCAGGCTTATAATCATTAATGTTAATTATTAAAATTTGTGTAGCACGCATTTTTACACATAGAGGTATGTACATTACACTTACACAGCAGATAATAATGCGTAGTATCTGGTATCTACATATACCGCACATTTCACCTCCTTCATTCATTATTCAGTATATTATTATCTATCTACTTATAGATACATCTATACATATAATAAAATCGTAAGAAACTCAAAACTGTACATTAAATATTTTTTAAAGTACCAATGCTCCTTAAGCTCAACATTCAGAAGTGTTTAACGACAATCGACTAAAGCCTTTTTTAAGGGGTGAAAATCATCGAATGTTTGGGAGCAAACCGGCCCGGGTGAGGCGAGATGGAGTGTCAGTGTCAGACTCTTACTGACTAAAAACCACCCCGTTCCTTCTCCTGCACGTCGAGCCGGAGCCCCGGTTACCCGTTAGGTTCTTCGCGACGTCGACTAAAGCATTACTGACACAATTATTCAATATTGTCGGTGATGGCAAGATGAACTCAGAACAAAATCTACGAGGCAACACCCTATGCAGGAGAGTGAGTTAAAATAATGCTTAGGACGTGATCTACGATCGGTATTGAAGCCTAAAATATCCTTTTATACTGTTGTTCTGTTTGTCTATGTATTTTCGGACGAAACTTAAGATACTATATGGATTTATTTCAAATTTTGCACGATTATTACTGAAGGTATAGGCTATATATTATCACGCTATCACCTACGGGGAGAGGAGCTGTGAATTACTATTCCACGCGGACGAGGTCGCAGGTCCGGGTAGTACATACCTACTATTTATTCAAAATCTGGTATATACTGACTATCAAGACCTTGTGAAACAGGCCCTTAATAGGCAAAAGTACATTAACAAGGGCCCAGAACCTCTGAGTATAAATTGTCCTAAGAAAGGCACTCAATATATTATAAACAATACTACGTTTGCATGCCTGCTTGTAAAAACGCCACTTGAGAATACAGGGTTGAACTGAGTGTTCGAAAACCACCAACAATATTTGAAATAATGTTTAGTGGGTGTATGATGTGTTTAAGTGTTCCATAACATTATATTTGTGTGTAAAAATATATTAATGATAAAACATTATGAGTAAAAGCAACAAAAATTACTTAATTAGAATCAGATTTTTTGTTATTAATATCTTTTCCATGGGCTACTGATTAGACCTTGGGCTCGCTGCCATCGCAGCGGTAAGTCCCCTCTTTGAGGAGTGGCTTGAGAGACGCTACGGCGTCCTCACCTACCGCCTGACGCAGGTCCTCACCGGACATGGCAGTTTCGGGAGGTACCTGTGTCTGATGGGGCGGGAGGAATCGCCCGGGTGTCATCACTGCGAGGACCGCCCTGAGGACACGGTGGAATACACGGTGGGAGAATGCCCTTCGTGGGCTGAGCACCGCCGTGTCCTCAGGGAAGTGATCGGCGATGGCGACCTCTCGCGTCCGGGCCTAGTGCAGGCCATGATGCGGAGCGAGGGGGATTGGGATGCCGTCTCCTCCTTTTGCGAAGCAGTCATGCTAGCTAAGGAGGAGGCGGGACGCGTGAGGCAGCGAAGCGCTGCCTCCTCGCAACCCAGCCATCGCGAAGGACACACCGGGCGTCGGGGATCGCGGGACGATCTCCGGCCACCGTAAGCGCGGGCCTGCGGACGGCGAGCATGGGTGGCTCCCCGTCCGACCAGAAACAGACCCGAGCGTACGGCGCGTCGCGTTCCGCGCGCGCCTCAAAGAGCCATCAGACCACCACAGATGGGGCCCAATAGGGCCGATGCCGATTCGGAGTCGCGGAGAACCTAACGGGTAACCGGGGCTCCGGCTCGACGTGCAGGAGAAGGAACGGGGTGGTTTTTAGTCAGTAAGAGTCTGACATTCCCTCCCGCCTCACCCAGGCGGGGGCAGTCATTCGATGATTTTCCCCCCTTAAAAAAAAAAAAAAAAAAAAAGTACACCTGCAATAATAGAGGAATTGTCAGTTGTTTCTTGATCAAAATAGTGTTTAAGTCGTAATTAATTGATAAAAAAAACACTATTATTGATATTAAGAATTTCCAGAAGCATCATCATTGAGAACATAACCTTAAAAATTAACTGATTTCGATAAAAAAAATACTCCCGTAATGCATCCCTGCACAATTTTTGTCACACTAATCATTATGGATTGAATTTCACGAAGTCTTGTGTTTATGTTATAATTTATTTATGTGTTTAAAGTACCCATAATATGGTAGTTGTGGAGGGGAGAGGAAGTGATTAAGTTCTTGGTTATCCTGTATAACAGTACTTGAAAGGCAGGCATTGGAGGATAACCTAGTGTTGTGTGTGAATTGTGGAATAATGTCTACGTCTGAAAGATGTTGTTTTATGGTGCCGTTGAATATAGGATGTTTCGTAGTGGGAATTGTCAGTTGTGTAAGTGTCCATTTTTATTTTGTTTTTTGCGTTATGAGTTTTTGAGAATGTCTAACTAATGTTGCGGTAATACTTATATATATTTTGGTTGTAACTTTCAATGTAGATAAACGTTATTTAAATTCATATTTATAAAAGTCATTAGCTCTATGGTAGACCGCATCATCGTTAACCACTAGGCGAGATAGTGGTCAAACGTCGGGCCATTACCTAAATATAAAAAAACAAAAAATGTCATTCTTATTACCAAAGAAAAAAAAAGATGGGAGTTAAAAAAGCAAAATGGTAATCCATCATCATAGACATAAATGTTCATACCTACTGATGGGTATACTAAGTAATGTTTCAAATGATTTTTTTTCTTTGTAGGCTATTGCCTATTTCATATATCATTTACTAATGATCAAACCAACATATCTACCAATTTTGATAAATATTTTTCCGGTTACAAGTTTAATTAACCATATGCACATATTTAGTTGTATATATATATAAATATTTGTATAATTATTTTACATACATACATACATAACTTCACGCCTGTCTACCATGGGGGTAGGCAGAGACTAAGGATAATAATAATTATTTTATTATACAAACATTTGTATGTAGACGTATATAAAATAAATATAAATATTTATTTATTTTCTTGAGACTGCCTCGTTGGCCGAGTGGTTCGAATCCCGGGTCAGACAAAGTATCACAGGGTTTTTAAAAAAAATCTCTTATGGCAATAGGCTCACCCCCCTATGGGGACTCATAACATAAATAGTGACAAAAAAACCAAAAACTAATAACAAACAAAAAGTCAAAACTAAAAAGCAAAAAATAACTATGATTAGTAAGTACTGATAGATTACCCACCCACTGATAGGTAAGAAGTCGGTGCCATAAGTTCCATACAAAATTATTCATTAAAACCTTAATAGGTACCTAATTCACATTTATGTGGACATTAAGTTATATCATTATGATATGATCCTATGGTACCGACTTCTAACCTATCAGTGGGTGGGTAATCTATCAGTACTAATCATAGTTATTTTTTGCTTTTTAGTTTTGACTTTTTGTTTTTGGTTTTTTTGAAGTCGGTTTTTTAAACGCAGTTTTTATTTTATTATTTTATCATTTTCAGTGTAAAGCTACATATACCCGTTTTGTTACTTATAATCTACATAGGTGCAAAGTTCTAATCAATACAAATTAATCAAGCCCAAACACAAGGTAGTTACTGTATACCGTTAAGGAGTTCCTTTAACAATTAAACTTCTTCATCATCAGATCCTTAATGACAGCCCTACTCTATTTAGGTGTAAAGTCCTCATCAATCCAAATTAATCAAGCCCAAACTCAAGGTAGTTAATATAAACCGCTGAGGAGTTCCCTCGACTGCCTGTCGGCTCCATCATCAGGTCAACTCCAGACCCTTATCAAATTGTAGTGTTTCAAAATCCTAATTGAAAAACATAATAGACGCATTACTCGCTCATAGAATTTTCGAAAGTTCCCCTCGGTTTCCCTAGGATCCCATCATCAGATCCTGACCTCATGGAAATGGGACCATCTCGGGAGTATACTCTTTCAAACAAAACAAGAATTTTGGAATTCGGTTCACAACCGCCATTTGTAGTACTTCGCGAACAAACAAAACAAAAAAAAAAAAAAACAATCAGCCGAACATAGTGCCTCCTCCTTTTTTTGGAGTCGGTTAAAAAGTGGGTGTTACATTTTACAGTGGCATTGAGTGCCACAATGTGCACCTCTGCCTACCCCTTCGGGGTAAACAGGCGTGATGTTATGTTATGTTATGTTATTTTCTTGATTTTCTATTTCATGTAGGTATAAATTTTCACTATAGACTATCAGGCTTTATGGATCTCGGTATTTCTGCGTTTCATACTGTCTATTATAGTTCATAGTACTAATTTCTCGTCTTGGTTTTGCTCATGTATTACTGATTACCTACCTGACCCTGACTTTCCTGATTATTTTTTATTATTCTATTTATTCATTGTTCTGAAAATAACAAACACAAAATAGGATTCATTCAATTTGGTCTCATTTCATAGGAGACTCACTTTTAACAATTTTCCGTCAAAATATCGTTAATAATTTTGCGGACGCTAAAGTGATCTATATTTATATATTAATATTATAAAGCTGAAGAGTTTGTTTTATTGTTAGTTTGTTTGAACGCGCTAATTTCCGAAATTATTGGTCCGATTTGAAAAAATATTTTTATGTTGGATAGCCCATTTATCGAGGAAGGCTATGGGCTATAAAATATTACGCTAAGATTAATCGGCGCCGAGCAGAGCGAATGAAACCGCGCGGAAGTAGCTAGTATGTTGTCGTTGCTCACTGTGCTAATTTTCCGTGTATACAATGTAATACATTATTGAATGTATTGCAAATCGTAAAATAAATGAATTAATAGCCATAATAATACAATTATTGTGATACATTACTTGCGTGAATTAGAAGGTAAAGTATAACTTACCTACCTAATTGATATAAATTTAATTTGTTGACCAATGTTGATATAAGTGGCAAAACAGATCTATGTAGCTTTACACTAAAAATGATAAAATAAATAATAAAAACTGCGTTTAAAACACCGACTTCCAAAAATCTAAAACTAATAACAAACAAATAGTAAAAACTAAAAAGCAAAAAATACTATTATTAGTACTGATAGGTTTGAAGTCGGCGCCATTTTTTTTTAAGTGGGGAAAATCATCTAATGACTGCTCCCGCCTGGGTGAGGCGGGAGGGAGTGTCAGACTCTGACTGCTCCCGCCTGGGTGAGGCGGGAGGGAGTGTCAGACTCTTACTGACTAAAAACCACCTCGTTCCTTCTCCTGCACGTCGAGCCGGAGCCCCGGTTACCCGTTAGATTCTCCGCGACTCCGAATCGGCATCGGCCCTATTGGGCCCCATCAGTGGTGGTCTGATGGCTCTTTGAGTACGCTCGGGTCTGTTTCTGGTCGAACGGGGAGCCACCCATGCTCGCCGTCCGCAGGCCCGCGCTTACGTTGGCCGGAGATCGTCCCGCGATCCCCGACGCCCGGTGTGTCCTTCGCGATGGCTGGGTCGCGAGGAGGCAGCGCTTCGCTGCCTCACGCGTCCCGGCTCCTCCTTAGCTAGCATGACTGCTTCGCAAAAGGAGGAGACGGCATCCCAGTCCCCCTCGCTCCGCATCATAGCCTGCACTAGGCCCGGACGCGAGAGGTCGCCATCGCCGATCACTTCCCTGAGGGCACGGCGGTGCTCAGCCCACGCAGGGCATTCCACTACAGTGTGTTCCACCGTGTCCTCAGGGCGGTCCTCGCAAGTCGGCGCCATAGGCTCATATCATAGTGATATAACTTAATGGCCACAAAATTGTAAACTAGGTATCTATTAAGGTTTTAATAAATAATGGCGCCGACTTCTAACATATCAGTGGATAAGTAACCTATCAGTAGGTACTAATAATAGTTATTATTTTCTATTTAGTTTTTTCTTTTTGTTGACATAATGACAATATTGTATGAATACGGCATTTAAAGCCACGTGAACACTATAGGAAATATCAATTATTCATAGTGTGACGTTTTACAGCCTACTAGCGTTTGCTCGCGACTTCGTACGCGCAATCCCGTTTCTTCCATTCCTGTAGGATTTTCAGGACTTTTTTCTGCCATAAGAATTTTCTCCTGACGATAACTTAGACAACAAAAAAACAGTTAAATCGGTCTAGCCGTTCTCAAATTAATGGCGTGACAACGGGAAACGGATTTCATTTTTATATATATAGACTATCGACCCGCCCCGGTTTCGCACGAGTACAATATACATGTATTATACATATAAACCTTCATTAAGAATCACTCTATATAATAAAAAAAAACGCATCAAAATCCGTGGCGTAGTTTTAAATATCTAAGCATAGATACATTGGGGCAGATAGACGGTGGATAGCGACTTTGTTTTATACTAGGTAGTGATAGATAACCTTCCTTGTAAAATGCACTATACAATACAAAAGGTTTTTTTTAATTGGTCTGATTGTTCCAGAGATACTTGCATTGAAACAAGCTAACAAACAATTTCTTCAGCTTTATATATTAAAAAATATAATTATAATAGTTAGTATTAGTATAGAGACACGTTGGCTTATGCATATGCTACGTAATCCATTTATATGTATTTTCTATTATTTACCTTATGGGAAATAAATATTGTATAATATACAATAATGTTCATCCATCATTATAATTATATACTTGCCTCGGAAGCTGTTTGTTTATAGAAAAGTACATATGTATAACATGATCTCTTTCTCGCACACATATATTAGAACTAGGTATTAATCGAGTCATGGCATAAATTAACTCATTGCAATACTTAATAGGTACCAAATACATTATTTACTGAAACAGAGAACTCGGGAAATACCCATAGTGTATTGTGCAGTGTTGCCAGTTAATGAGTTTGCTGAGTTGCCAGAACAGAAAATGCGTTTAAGAAGTATATTTATTTAGAAATTGCTTTACTTGCTTAACTTATTGCAAGATTCGATATTGTGTAGACCAACTACCTCTATAATCTTATACTATTATATAAAGCGGAAGAGTTTATTTTTTTGTTTGATTGTTTGAACGCATTCAAATCTACAAGTCTAATTTGAGTAATTATTTTTGTGTTGGATAACGCATTTATCGAGGATGGCTTTAGGCTATAAAACATCACGCTACGACCAATAGGAGCTGAGCAGAGCGTGTGAAACCGCGTGGAAGTAGCTAGTTAATTAAATATGAACTTATAATTGTACAAAGTCGTGATCTAATAATTATCTGTGATTAATTTGATGAACTCTTTTTATTGTAATAAAGAAAAAATCTGCAGTAACACGTACCAAAATGTGGTGTTCCAAATTCAACGTCAATTGAAACACAGTTGTTGTTCTAGCCGGTCCATTCCTGCTGACCGACGCATGGCTCTTCCACGCAAAAATCACACCAGTATCTGTTTTTACATGACTAAAATGTTGTAATTACCATTCTTTTACTTTTCAGGTCCTGTCTATAGTCATGTTTTCGATGTCTACGCTGTTTTTTATTCTGGAGTCTGGACTCAATAAGCACGAGCTGACGGTGGAGAGTGTGCACTTTGCTAAGTACCTGGGCCTATACTTGAACTCCTCGTCAGTTCATATCATTCTGTCTATCACCATGATCATCTCTTTATTATGGATGAAGTTCTCCGTCCTGTTGATCTTGGGCATTCTCAGGGTATGTAATTTTAAATCAAGAACTATATTTTTTTATGGAATTTAAGCAGAAGGATCTCTTCTCTATGGGCCTCTTCTATATAATTAGGATTGCCATAATACCCGCAAAGGGAAAATTTTAAGTGCGGGAGAGCCATGCTTTGGTACGAATGGGCCGGCTCGACCGGAGTGATACCACGGCCTCACAGAAAACCAACGTGAAGCAACGCTTGCCTTGTGTTTCGTCGTATGAGTGAGGTTACCGGAGGCCCAATTACCCTCCCCTTCCCCAATTTCCCCAAATCCTGAATCCTCAACGATCCTCAAACTCCTAATCCCCAAAAAGCCGGTAACGCACTTGTAACGCCTCTGGTGTTCCAGGTGTCCATGGGCGACGCCGATTGCTTACCATCAGGCGATCCGTCTGCTCGTTTACCGGCTTATGCCATAATAAAGGGTTATGCGTGAGTCTTCCTCTCTCACTTTTCAACGAAAAAAATTCTGGACGGATTTAAATAAAATTTGGTATACCTAGTAGAGTAAATGCAATTTTGTGGTCCAAAGATTGTTGTTCCAGATCTGGGTGTCCTGTGTATGTGAACTTGTATGTTTGTAATTGTAAACGCACCCACGATACAGGAAAACATCAGAGTGTATAATATTATATGGTATAGTCTGAAATATCACATGGAGTAATGTATATCCCGGAAAGGTGGACGAAATCACTAGTAGATATCAGATAGTAGTAAATAGTAGATAACTAAGAGAATTGTTTTTTTTTTCAGAACAATGCTAACTTCGTGCTGAGTCACTTCTTGTTTGGCATCGTGATCAATATCATCAGTATACTGAGCGCTCTACTAGTGCTGCTGCAGAGCTTACAGAGCTGGAAACTTTCCTTTGTCCTGTTCGCATTGTCCCGTAAGTGCAATTCAACACTTTATTTGAGATAGATTTAATCTAAAATATTTCAAATAATATTGATTATAAACTAGCTTTTATCTTTGCTATTACCTATTTTATTAGTGAAAGGATACTTATATATATCGTCACCATCATTATCATTTGTATAATCATTAATCATTCATCATTAATCATATCATTGTGTTGCCCCTTACTCTTCATATTATACGTGCACGACATCGATTCTTGTTTCCATTCTTCTCATCTGCTCTGTTTCGCTGACGACATGAAGATTTATTCAGCTGTCTCATGCTTCAATGACATGGTGGCTCTTCAGTCGGATTTGGATCGACTAGATGAATATTGTCAGCGTAACAAACTGGACCTGAATCCTGCGAAGTGTTCAGTTATTACTTATAGTCGCAAACGTAGTACATTGCCAACAACTTATAGGTTGAGAATGCAAGTGTTACCCAGAGTTGATGTAGTGAGGGACTTGGGCGTTTACCACGACCGTAAACTTCTGTTTGATGACCATATTCAAGATATAGTTGGTAAGGCATATAGAGCACTTGGATTTATTATGAGGCTCTCTAAAGATTTCAAACAGGCAAAAACGCTCAAGATTTTGTACTGCACTTATGTAAGAAGCCACTTGGAATATGGATCGCAAATATGGAATCCCTGTTACAGTACTTACATCCAGCGATTGGAGGCAATTCAACAGCGCTTTATTAAATATCTTTGCTTTAAACTTCATGTTCCATATAGCTCAGACAAATATCTAGAATTGTGTGGGCAGTTTCATATTCTACCCCTTACTAATCGCCGTCGAATAGCGGATGATATCATCCGCTATTCGGATATATCATCTCAAATGAAATTGACTGTCCCGATCTCTTGTTCAAACTCTCTTTCAATGTCCCATGCAGATCTATTCGCTACAATCCCCCACTTTTAATTCGAAATTCCTCAACGAGGTATAGGCAGAATTCCTTTATTATGCGTGCAAGCAGAGACTTAAACAACTTGTGTAAGGAGTATCCAATAGATCCGTTTGTAACGCGGACTTCTGCGGTGCGAAGGATGCTCACCCTTCAGTTTTTTAATTGATGAATAAATTAAGTTAATTTATTATTAATTTGTTATTGTCGGTACTATGGTTGGTGTGTATTCACTTTTTATGTTTAAATTTAGTTGGTATATGCTCTTGTTGTTTTGTTTTTTTTTTTATTATTATTTTCTTTCCCTAAATGTAATTTGTTTAGACTGTGAGTGTTTTTTAATTGAATAACGTGAAATCTATCCGTGAAAACCTGTAATTGGCTTTCTGGCGTTATTATAATATCTGTTTGTTTGTCATGTGTAGCTGTTGGTTTTCCTATCCATAAATAAATAAATAAATAAATAAATAAATAACTATTTTTTATGGCATAAGCCGGTAAACGAGCAGATGGAACACCTGATGGTAAGCAATCGGCGTCGCCCAAGGGCACCCGAAAAACCAGAGGCATTACAAGTGCATTACCAGCCTTTTGGGGATATGAAATTTGAGGGTTGTTCGGGATTGGGGATTAGAGACTAGAGAGGAGGGTAATTTGGCCCCCGGTAACCTCATTAACATGACCAAACACAACGAGAGCGTGGTTTCACGTCGGTTTTCGGTAAGGCCATTCGCGCGACACTTATAAATATAGCTTAGTGTAAAATGTTACTTGTCAATCGATAGTAAATAAATAACTATGGCGCTTGTTACCTTGAAGACAATACGGATAACTTTAAACAATACATCAGGCATTTTTTGTAACCAGGGCGGTACCTAAAATGCCTACATATACTATCAGGTCGATGCAACATCATGACGAATATAGTTAATTGTAGTTTTTTTTTGCGGAAGAAAATCATCGAATGACTGCCTTCGCCTGGGTGAGACGGGAGAAAGTGTCAGACTTTTACTGAATAAAAACCACCCCGTTCCTTCTCCTGCGCATCGAGCCGGAGCCCCGGTTAGGTTCTCCGCGACAGTTAGAGAAATTTTAAGTAAAACTCAATACTTGAATACTGAAAAGTTTATTCTAATCAGATTCTTATAAGAACACAGCGTGATGTTCGTCAAACTTCCCACCAGAATCGCGCGTTACCACTCTTCGCGCGGGAAACTTTTCTAATCTGTCACATTTGACAGATGACATCATCAACATGACAGCTAGTGCTGTCGATAATACAGACTCAACTAGTGACGTTCTTTTAGTTGATTTTTGTCGTCTAACAGTACATAGATAATTTATCAACTATTCGTCAGTTTTATGTTAAAACTTTCGTGCGACATACTAAATAAATTATTATGTCAAATGGTTCCTTGTCAAACAGTTACGTGGGTAGGCCGAAAACATAATAATTAAATTTATTAACCGTCAGGTATGCTATGAATCCAATGAAATAGAGGATGAGAATGACACTGTTGCTATATGCAATCCCAAACTACGTAATTAGTACTGTTATTAGACAAATTTTCGAAGAATCGATAAAAATTGCATTAATCAGACCGTTATTTACATATTTTTCCGATTCAAGCACCGAACCAAAGACCTCTTGTTCGCCAGTTGTTTTGGCAATCTCTCCACCAAATGTTTATGAAATTTTTTTTCTTGCAGTTCTCCACATACATTTCCTGGTGGTGCTTTACACGGTTTACGACCTTATGAACAGAGGCAAAGACTTGAGATTCCACCATCACGCCGACGACGAAGACCTTTTGGTCGAATGCTTTGATGACAATCTGGATAACATATAGGAAATAATAATAAACTAATTTTAGTTTTCCTATAAAACAAAATGCCAATTGATTAGCGCGTTATAAGGAAAGGAAAATAGTATCTATAACATCATATTAGATTATCCTGCACTGCGGCTTTTTCGATATACCTACCTATTTTTCGACTTACTAATGTAAGCAAATATTCGTAAACCAATATTTCCATGAATAGAGTAGATGACTAATTTTTATTTTAATGTCCATCTGGTAAATCATTTTAAATCATTAGACACGTATTTTTTATTTCTTACAGAAACGAATACTTTCGACGATATATCGATTTGAAATGTCGCGTGACGTCACTTCTATGAACATTTTAGCCCCCACTCCTTTGATTCGTTTTATCTAAGTATTGTTTTATTAAACGACAAAATAAAAAAAATACGTGTCTAATATTTTTTCATTATTAACATAAGGACTAATTATATTTTTAATTTTTATACCCAGTCATCATCCCAATTACTAATGTCATCCCAATTACTAATGTCATCCCCATTAAAAACAATATTTCCATGAATTGTATCTAGTTGCTTACTACAACATATAATATACAATGTACAATATTTTGGGAAATAGTAGCTTGCCTTCTCCACAATTGTCACCATACCTTAATGTGCTGGCAGATGTCCAGTGCCCCATCAATGTCTCAAACGTAAAGGGAAAGGGCGTTGTCAATAATCCCCAGGTTTGCATATAAGATTGGGGATAGCAGTTAAGTCACCGAAAATATAGGTAGAGGATGGTACTGCTAGTCTTTATCCAGTTAGTCAGTAGTTTTAGAATGTCAAGAATAAAAAAAATATTTCGCCATTCTGAGTTTGTTTCGGCATTTCTTCTCAGAGTAGTCAGTTAGGAAATGTCGACCTCATCGTTCGCTTGATAAAATTGACGTGTAAAAGTGCTGCCTTGTAGCCTATTTGCAGAAATAAAGTCACTTGTTTCACTATTCTTGATAGTTGTACTGAGTTCTTAGAGTCATAGTCGGTAATTAATTGTCCATCTAGAAAGTTCGTACTAAAGTAGAGAAAATATGGATTAAATCAGTTCAGAGACCGTAATTACTGTTACTTAAATTATATTGCATTGTTGGCGCGGTGCCTGGGCCACTGGCCGACGCGCAATGTGTCGCGGGTTCGATTCCCGCACGGAGCAAGTCTTTGTGTGATCCATAAATTGTTGTTTTGGGTTTGGGTGTCATGTGTAGTGATATTGTCAGTGGCGTAGCGTAAAAAATTAGTTTGGGGGCCCTTATGAAAGGTAAAAATTTATCAAAAGCTATATTTTTTACATAAAATACCTCCTCTACCCAAATTATCGGACAATGATTAGATACTTTAGTTTTTCCAAAGTTTCTGCCATGGAATAGATTATTCTAGAGGTATATTACATGGTTTCTGCCAACCTTTGATCGCATGCATTTTGTGATTACTGAAATAAAATGTAAATTGAGAAGTTTTTATATTTTTGCTTACACACGTTGGGGCCCTCATAGTCCGGGGCCCCATATAATTGATACGGCGCTAGCTACGCCCCTGGATATTGTATGTTTGTAAACGCACCCACGACACAGGAGAAAACCTTAGTGTGGGGCAACGTTTTTTTTTTAATGTAGATATCTTATGTAACCACTGGCTACTATCTCTGTACTGAATCTATTCTTGTTTTTAAACCTATATGCTAAATAACTTGACTGACGCGTTTATGTGTTTAATTGCTCCAAAAAAAGATAAGGGGTAAGAAAACAACATTGTGAATTTTAAAACAGTATTAATATTTTTATATAGACATATATAGTAACAACAACTAACAAATTGAATAATAAACGATTCATATATAAATTCTTACATTATGTTTTATTTACCTACAAACATTAAATTAAAATAGCATTGAAATAAAATATTTAGATAAAGCTTACTTATGTTTAATAATTTGACATAATTTTGGCATACTTATGACATTCATTAACCAGTGGTATGCCTTAACGTAGATATATGAGACACTGAATAGAAAACACATTGGTTTTCTATTGAGTGTTTCATTTGCCGGCCAATTAAAAGGTTAATGAAACGTGAATAAAAATACTTGCTAATATATACGTAATATATGGAGCAGCTTAAAATATAGATTGTTTGTAACGCATTTCTGTTTATAAGCCCCCAGTGCGGCTTGAAATTAATCGAGTTCCGTCTTTACCTATACAGTGACGTAAGTAAGGTGTAAAATAATATTGTCTACTTCTTCTTCTTGTTATTTAAATAACATCGTTCTTTAGATTTCATCTACGACGTTACATATGATGATAAAAATCATGAGTAATTTTAAAATTACAGTTTTTGCAATGGCAGTTAAATAGTTTTATTGTCAGCCTTATTAAATTCTATTGGCACTAAAAAAAATTAATAGAAGCTTCATAATTGGTTTACACTTCTTCTCTGGTGTTCAATTGCTTGTAGAAACTGTGGCACAGAAGGATGGTGTACACGTTGTGAGCTGAAATGTAATAAATGAAAACTTATTTTTTTTCCTAATTAACTAAAGGCTGCGTAAGGAATGGAAGGAAGGTAAGTCCTTATATAGGCATAAGTGCAAAACGTTACTAATTGGTTCCAATTCTTATAATAGTGAATGCTGCTCGTTATTCTCCCTAAAACTGGGGAATGGCTGAACCGATTTGGCTGATTCTAGTCGTGAATTATTTGATAACGACCAGACAAAGTCCAAAAAGTGAGAAAAAACAGGACAGCGACTTTGTTTTATACTATGTAGTGATACCCACTACATAGTATAAAACAAAGTCGTTATCCGCCGTCTGTCTGTCCCTATGTATGCTTAGATCTTTAAAATTACGCAACGGATTTTTATGCGGTTATTTTTAATAGATATGAGTGATTCTTATGGAAGGTTTATATAATACATGCATATTGCACCCGTGCGACGCCGGGGCTAGCTAGTATATTTATTATATAAAAAGTTAGTTTGTTTCTTTGCTTATACGCGTAAATTTCTGGAACTACTGATTCGGTTTAAAATAAACTTTTTGTGTTAGATTACGCTACAGCCAATAGGAACCAAGCAATGCGGGTGGAACAGGGGAGTAGGCAGTATCTAATACACCGATAACTTACCAATATAAATCATTTCGGTACAAATAGTGCCGACACTGATGTTGGAGGCGTTGAGGAAGAAGATGAACATTGACAGTATGAAGAATGCAATCCACATGATCATGTACGCCTTGATGATGCCAGGTCGCTCCTGAAATCATTGATTCATAATTATTGTTAAAGCATTATCATAGTTAACACAGTTGTATCATCTATAATACATATATTATTACATATAATATTATGTATAGGTACATAGGTAATCGGAGGAAAGTCAAAACTGTACAACTGTACATTATAAATATATTTGACTGCCTCGTTGGCCGAGTGGTCGCGAGTTTAAAAAATTCTCAGTAGTAGCACGGAGTCTGGAAATGTGCCCGGTATATGGCAATAGGCTGGCATGTAATAGGGCTCACCCCCTATGTGCATGGGACTCATAACATAAATAGTGAAAAGCGGGTGTTACTTCTGTGTGTACCTCTGCCTACCCCTGCGGGGATAAAAGGCGTGATGTTATGTTATGTTATGTGTATAAATATATTTAAAAATAATACTTGGAGCGTAATCTACAGTCGATATCAAAGTCAAAAATTGTCTGTTCATCTGTACCTATGTATGTCCGGGTTAGACTCAAGAAATACTGCATGGATTTACTTCAAACTTTGTATGCATATTACTAGCATGCCCCACATATAGGCTACATATGATCACGCTGTCACCTACGGGGGAGGAGCTATGAAGAACTATCCAAGTCAATATTCCAAGCAGATGAAGTTGCGGGCACAATTAGTAATAGATAAACCTTCTAGAAATATTAAAACAATTACCTAAGTTCTGGGGGCTTATTCTTGAATCCAATTCCGATCGATCGACATTGACAATGTGAAATTTCGTACTCTTGAGTTGCAACACTAGCGCCCATTGCATCCGTATTGCGTGGATATTTCATGAACTAATTGGTATTGAGTTTAGTTTCATATTCCGTACTCTGAATCAGTCTGAATGCTACTTTAACAGCTACGATAGGGGTTGTATAGTTATGACATTGGATAATTATTGAGATTTTATTGGATTGAAATTGCATTGACATTGAGATTGGTTTCAAGAGTAAGCACCCAGTTTTGTGGTCCCAGTTGTCCTAATGAGGGTCGCGAAAAATAAAATGGAGTACACGTTCCATCTACCTTATTATCAGCACTTATTGATGTCTAAGCCATGATAGAGTAAAATATATAAGTAGGTATTCAATCAAGGGGAGACAAGAGTCCTTTTAGCACTTAGAAGGCTTCAGAACTAAACAATTCAAGGAATGTGATGATCTATGATTCAGTAGAGGCTTCAGAATTTATTTCGGTGACCTAGTGACCTATGATAGTTGCTGAGGGTAGCCATCGGAGTGGTTTTCACAGTCAGTGCTATCTACAACCTAGGTCGTTGCGAATCTCTCAGAGAAAAGTTTAAGGAGAACAATATTATGACCGTTCCTTGTCAATTTTTTTTTATGCCATCAACCGGTAAACGAGCAGACGGATCACCTGATGGTAAGCAATCGGCGTCGCCCATGGACATCTGGAACACCAGAGGCGTTACAAGTGCGTCTACCGGCTTTTTGGGGATTAGGAGTTTGAGGATCGTTGGGGATTCAGGGATTGGGGAAATTGGGGAAGGGGAAGGTAATTGGGCCTCCGGTAACCTCACTCACACGACGAAACACAATGCAAGCGTTGCTTCACGTCGGTTTTCTGTGAGGCCGTGGTATCACTCCGGTCGAGCCGGCCCATTCGTGCCGAAGCATGGCTCTCCCACATTTCCCACATTATTTATGAAAACATTATGTATGTTAGGAAGAACCTACAGTTGTTTGGTAAAGTGTCTGACAGACACCACTATCAAACTAGACATAGGGATAGACTAAGTCAGCCACTATTTAGATTGACAAAAGTACAAAAGTCCTTCATGGGATTCTGTATTAAATGCTATAATAAAATTCCGGAGGAAATACAACATTTAAATGAGTCAAAATTTAAATTATATATTAAAAAAACGTTATGTGGAAAAGCATACTACAAGCTTAATGATTACATAGAGGATAAAAATGCTTGGAGGCATGCTGGTCTGGCTCCACAGGATAGCGAAAAACATTGATGTTCCAATGAGTTATGAGTCCAAATGTATACTGTAAAACTTTATATAATTATTGTAAATGTGAGAGCCCTGTAACTAACTAAATTAAATTAGACTAGTAGAATGCATGTGTGTCAGCTTGGAGTTGTCATGCTCACTCAAAAGTCTCATTGGCAGTGGCACGGGCAGTGGATCGCTCGATTCCCTACAACATGGTCGAGTTGGGCGGTGCTGGTGTACGTGTCATGTTCGTGAACGGGCGCTGTCAAATGGGACTGGTCAGCTCCAGACTGTATTAAATTTGTTGTCCTCAAGGTTATTTTCTTTTTTCGTCTCCTTGACCAAATATTGGTATTACATTGTTTATTTATTATTTATTTATTTATTTATTTATTGTTCTCACATTATTGAACTCAACGAAAGAATGTAACCAAAAATTGTATTGTGAACATTATTGAAAAAGAGTAACCTATGGAGTTTCTTGCTCGTTCTTCTCCATAGGAATCTACACTTTGGAACGAGCAAATAGCTTCACTAGAGGACTGACCTACAGACTGACATTTTTTTCTTATTATTTAATATTTAAATATTTTGTTGTGACGTTCAAAAGTAGTCAATTAGACCAGGAAGGCTCCTGGTCTAATTGAAATAAATGATTTTGACTTTGACTTCAGCGACGCGACTTGAGCGCGGCATTTTAGCTGAGCACTGGCCCTTTTGCACCGTGTACATTTTTCTAGTTTTATTTAACTAGTTTTTCTTGTTTTTTTTTTCTGTAATGGATGCAAACAAACTGTTGGTCTTTCTTTCTTTTTCTTAATATTTCTTAGCAAAAATTAAGGAACTTTTTTCAGGCTTTCTACATCAGAAACAAAAAGGTATTAAACAAAATGTTTTAGTCGGAAAATAAGTAACAGTCTCACCGTAGAAACCCCATAAACGAAGATGACATCAAACAGGAACTTGATGAGGAACATGAACACCAGGATGACGGTCATGGCGTAGAGCCCTGCGACCCCAGCCTGCATCTCCACGTCACCAGCATACATCAATTCCACATCTATAGCTCTCACTTCTTCTGCTAACACTATCATCAAGGATAAAAGCGTGAAGGATAGGACCTGCGGAAAATAAGTATTAGTTTTTAACCCTTACATTACTGTGTAGTTTCGAGTAAACTTGTGTTTGAACTCGCTCAAGATTTATCTAGCAAATGCAAATTACACATAGTCTCTTATTCTGTTTTCCTTCTGCATTCGACCAAACATGAGTTTAAATAGTTATTGATTTGTGTTAAGCGATTATGGGTTGTAATCTGTAGTCATAGAACAGGAATTATTGCTATAGTTCTTTTTTCTTCAAATTGTCTATAATTCATTCTTTTTTTAAAGTCGTGGCCAATGAAAAAAGAAACTCAGAAACATGTCACTTATTTAAAACAATATGAAGACTGATAAGCTTGCAGACAAGCGTATTCATACATACTATACTTCTTAACGAATTATAAAAGCGCCTGACTTAAAATGAATAGCAAACTTACTGCATTGATACTGCCCATGATGATGCAGCCTGTCTTTAAGTCGAAGATGAGGCAACATGTCTGCAGCTGAGGTAGACCCATTGTAACCTGAAACTAGTTAACCAAATAATTATGTAAGTAGGTACTAGGTACGTAATATTTTCTTCTAGTAAATAAGTAGGTAGTTAGGCACACTGGCACATTTGAATTCAAAACTCGATTTCGAACATAGCTCAATCTCCTTTTTTATAACGGGTAATTTTGTTCTGATTTTAAAATTTATTTGAATTTTTTTTAATTATCATTTTTTTATGGAATAGGAGGCGAACGAGCAGACGGATCACCTGATGGTAAGCGATCAGCGCCGCCCATATGCAACAACAGAGGAATCACAGGTGCGGCCTTTTAAAATGGAAAACGCTCTTTTTTTGAAGGTTTGAAGGTCGTATCGGTTCTGAAATACCGCCGACGACAGATCATTCCACAGTTTTGCTGTGCGAGGCAGAAAGCTACGTGAGAAGCGCAAAGTTGTGGCCTGCCAACCATCTATATGATGGGGATGCATATGCATATGGTCTATGGCGAAAAGATGCGGAAGGTATCACGTCAAACAATTCCTTAGAGTACTCCCCGTGGTATAAGCGAAAGAAAATGCAATTATTATCTATTACAAGATAAAATGAAATGATTTCATAATAAGGATTACATAACGGGATTTCAAACAATAAATAACCAATATCTTATAACGAATCTATTTAAAATTTTCGCTAACAATAAAAGAATTTAAACTTAATTTTTTGCCTGTTATTAAGGGGGGAAAATCATCGAATGACTTCTCCCGCCTGGGTGTGGCGGGAGGGAGTTTCAGGCTCTTACTGACTAAAAACCACCCCGTCCCTACTCCTGCACTTCGAGCTGGAGCCCCGGTAACCCACTAGGTTCTCCGCGGCTTCGTGTTGATATCAGCCCTATTGGACCCCATCCGTGGTGGTCTGATGGCTCTTTGAGGCGCACGCGGAACCCGACGCGCCGTACGCTCGGGTTGCGGCGAGCCCGCGAGCCGACCATGCTCGCCGTCCGCAGTCCCGCGCTTACGGTGCGGGACTGCGGACGCCGTACTTACTTACGGTGCGGTCGTATGCAAACTGGATGTAAAGTAAATATGTCTGCGGCTCCAGGACAAAGCGAGCGTAATACGTACTTAAGACGTATAAAATTTGAAGCCGGAAATGTCAAAGATGTTAGATTTGATTTATGTATTTTTTTTTAAGGGGGGAAAATCATCGAATGACTGCTCCCGCCTGGGTGAGGCTGGAGGGAGTGTCAGACTCTTACTGACTAAAAACCACCCCGTTCCTTCTCCTGCACGTCGAGCCGGAGCCCCGGTTACCCGTTAGGTTCTCCGCGACTCCGAATCGGCATCGGCCGTATTGGGCCCCATCTGTGGTGGTCTGATGGCTCTTTGAGGCGCGCGCGGAACGCGACGCGCCGTACGCTCGGGTCTGTTTCTGGTCGGACGGGGAGCCACCCATGCTCGCCGTCCGCAGGCCCGCGCTTCCGGTGGCCGGAGATCGTCTCGCGATCCCCGACGCCCGGTGTGTCCTTCGCGATGGCTGGGTTGCGAGGAGGCAGCGCTTCGCTGCCTCACGCGTCCCGCCTCCTCCTTAGCTAGCATGACTGCTTCGCAAAAGGAGGAGACGGCATCCCAGTCCCCCTCGCTCCGCATCATGGCCTGCACTAGGCCCGGACGCGAGAGGTCGCCATCGCCGATCACTTCCCTGAGGACAAGGCGGTGCTCAGCCCACGAAGGGCATTCTCCCACCGTGTGTTCCACCGTGTCCTCAGGGCGGTCCTCGCAGTGATGACACCCGGGCGTTTCCTCCCGCCCCATCAGACACAGGTACCTCCCGAAACTACCATGTCCGGTGAGGACCTGCGTCAGGCGGTAGGTGAGGACGCCGTAGCGTCTCTCAAGCCACTCCTCAAAGAGGGGACTTACCGCTGTTACTTTATTTTTAATTATAATAAACCGCTTTGATAAGTTTATCTAAAGTTGCCATCTAGTTTTTTATATTTATATGCCAAGGCTATTTAGGATGTAAGTGCGTACATAAATAAAACCTAAAATAAATGGCGTTGAATTTGATAATTTTAATATGAAATAACTTGTGCGTACGGCACGTCGCATTCCGCGTTCTCAAAAAACCATCAAGAACCATCAGACCACCATAGATGGCGCCAGTAGCCTAACCCAAAGTGGGAGAATTTATTGCATGATATTTCTCCTCAAAAAAAAATCAGCTCATATCATATTGATATAACTTAATGGCCACAAAATTGTATATTTGGTATGTATTAAGGTTTTATTGAATAATTATGTATAGAACTTATGGCGCCGACTTTGAATCTATCAGTGGGTGGGTAACCTGTCAGTACTAATAATAGTTATTTTTTGCTTTTTAGTTTTTACTTTTTGTGTGTAATAGTTTTCTGAAGTCGGTTTTTAAAACGCAGTTTTTATTTAAAAATCTTTAAATGCAGTGTTCTTTCTTTTAAAAAATAAAGGAATGTTTTCTTTGAGTAAAACTTTCTATCTAAAGTATTAAGAGTACTTCCCCTTAAATTGGCAATAGTAAATGACCAATGATGAATGACCTAAGCGGTAATACAGTTTTGACAACTAGTCAATTCAATACATTTTTCGAACTGTCAAAAACGAAAGTTTTCTATGAATTTTGTACGAGTTTGTGTATTGTGCCGTCACCTTTTTTTAGCGTCAAACAGCGTACTTATTTCTACAAAAATTGCTGGAAAAATACTAAAATTAAGTTGGTCATAAAATTAATTAATTAAACTGTAATTTTTTTTATATATTTCATTGCATTGAACTGTCGAAATAATTTATTTGTGATTATGGAAAGTACCCAATTATTTGTGGAGTATTTCGACATGTAATACATATTATTATTATCCCGTTTTTAAGTTGACTGTTTACTTATATTACATTTACATATAAATACTTAAATATTTAAAGAAGATGCAATCGATATTCATATTGTTCTAAAATGCAAGCAATATCATTATCCCATTTTTAATAAAAACTAAAAACAAGTCAATAGCAAACGGAACATAAGATCAAATTACTATGTTCCATGCATACTATGTTTGTACCTGCATGTACAAGTACCTATATGTATAGTATTTATATCCTTTTAACTGTAGGAACACCAGCTCCCGGTATATGAAACTTACCAGCAAATGTCACACACAAATAAAATAGAAATGCACACTAAATAATAAATAAATAAGGTTAAGAATACCACTTAACAAATGCTTATAAAAATGCCTAAAACCCAGTACGTACCTATTTACGTTTGTCTACAAGCAGGTTCGGGAGTCACTGTGTCAGTTACTGCTACCCTAACTGAATGGGGGCTCTATGGCAGATTGCCAAAGATTATTATTTGTACAGACACGCTATTAGGTTAAATCTAGAGATGAAGCCTCAGGGAGGACATTACTAAAAGTTTTGTATAAATGAAGACTATATTTTCAAAGTACGAGCAAGTTATTTGGGTTTAAATAAAATATTTATAAAAATGATATGGCGCCTTGTAAATATATACAGAGTGCCAAACACGAATAACTATAGAGCATAACATCGCGCCTTTTAGCCCCAAAGGGGGTTTTTTTTTTTTTAAGGGGGGAAAATCATCGAATGACTGCTCCCGCCTGGGTGAAGCAGGAGGGAGTGTCACTCTTACTGACTAAAAACCACCCTGTTCCTTCTCCTGCACGTCGAGCCGGAGCCCCGGTTACCCGTTAGGTTCTCCGCGACTCCGAATCGGCATCGGCCCTATTGGGCCCCATTTGTGGTGGTCTGATGGCTCTTTGAGGCGCGCGCGGAACACGACGCGCCGTACGCTCGGGTCTGTTTCTGGTCGGACGGGGAGCCACCCATGCTCGCCGTCCGCAGGCCCGCGCTTACGGTGGCCGGAGATCGTCCCGCGATCCCCAACGCCCGGTGTGTCCTTCGCGATGGCTAGGTTGCGAGGAGGCAGCGCTTCGCTGCCTCACGCGTCCCGCCTCCTCCTTAGCTAGCGTGACTTCTTCGCAAAAGGAGGAGACGGCATCCCAATCCCCCTCGCTCCGCATCATGGCCTGCACTAGGCCCGGACGCGAGAGGTCGCCGGTCACTTCCCTGAGGACACGGCGGTGCTCAGCCCACGCAGGGCATTCCGCTACAGTGTGTTCCACCGTGTCCTCAGGGCGGTCCTCGCAGTGATGACACCCGGGCGTTTCCTCCCGCCCCATCAGACACAGGTACCTCCCGAAACTACCATGTCCGGTGAGGACCTGCGTCAGGCGGTAGGTGAGGACGCCGTAGCGTCTCTCAAGCCACTCCTCAAAGAGGGGACTTAACGCTGCGATGGCAGCGAGCCCAAGCCCCGAAGGGGTAGGCAGAGGTGCACGTTATGCCACTGTACAATACCCACTTTTCACGATTTATGTTATGAGTCCCATGTAATAGTGAGTAAGATGCAAGCATTTGTCATTTGTAGGGCCACCTACTGTTCGCAGATGATCAACAACAACCCAGTGCTAACACCCTTTATCAATTTGCTTTCCAACTTTTGTAAAATATGAATCTTATTCCATGCAACTCTGCGTACAAAACTCGAAAGGGTGATTAACAGAGTATCTATTTTTATCAAATCCATCAAATATTTTGATATAATTACACCTAACTATCTTTAACTCGTCGTGTGTCTAGACGTGGATCCACGCGAGACAGTGTATTTTCTATTGTGTACATTGTGTATATAGGCATTCAAGCGGTTAAAGGAAAATATGTCACTTTAATACTACACAATAAACATAACATCACGCCTTTTATCTCCAAAGGGGTAGGCAGAGGTACACATTACACCACTTTACAATGTAACACCCACTTTTCGCTATTTATGTTATATAATAAGTCCCATGTAATAGGGGGTGAGCCTATTGCCATATACCGGGCACAATTCCAGACTCCGTGCTACTACTGAGATTTTTATTTTGAACTAGAGACCCCTTGCCCTCGCGACCTCTCGGCCAACGAGGCAGTCATTTGTAAGTAAATAAAAGAATCAAAGATTCGTCTCATCTTTTATTGGTAAATGTTGATCTGGGTCCCCTCTGGCGCCGTTATGTCTGAAAATGGAATCAATATTATATGTCTGGAGATTTTTTTAGGAGCCGAAATGACTAGACTAGTCAGTAGTCAGGTCGAACTAGTCTTTGTTCTTTAATGGGTTAATGACATAATCAATCTTCGTCAAAAACGATTAGGAAAGTATTATTTGAGTAATCTGTACTATTGTAAATGTAATGATAGCAATGTTAACATAACATAGCATCACGCCTTTTATCCCCGAAAGGGTAGGCACAGGTGCACATTATGCCACTGTACAATGTAACAGCCATTTTTCACTATTTATGTTATGAGTTCCATGTAATAGGGGGTGAGCCTATTCCCATATACCGAACACAATCCGGACTCCGTGCTATTACTGAAAATTAAACGAACCCGAGACCTCTTGCTCGGCAGTCACACTTGCGACCACCCGACCAAAGAGGCAGGCCAAGATAGTAATGTTACATTATACAATTTCCGTTAAATTCGAAAATTTTCATGTAATTAAGTGAATAAATATCTAAGGCTATTATTTACTTCAGGCATGCAGATGCCTTCTGCTTGAGAGAGAGAGACTTCCATCCATCGATAAACGAGCAGAAGTCTCTTTCTTTTACACTTTCAGTGATCTAGTGATCCTTTGCGCGCTTCCCGAGCGTGGAAATTCCGGCAAAATAACTCTTATTGTAGAGTAGATAAAGTTCAACGGTGGATATCAAGGTGTTGATGATGACGATGATATATGTTTTTTTATGGCATAAGTTCGTTGACGAGCAGACGGATCACCTGATGGTAATCAATCGGCGCCGCCCATGGACACCTGGAACACCAGTGGCGTTACAAGTGCGTTACCGGCCCTTTTGGGATTAGGAATTTAAGGATTGTTGGGGATTCAGGAATTGGGAAAGGGGGGGAGGGGATAATTTGGCTTTCGGTAATATCACTTACACGACGACACACGTTGTTTCACGTCGGTTTTCTGTGAGGCCTTGGTATTACTCCGGTCGAGCCGTCCCATTCATGCCGAAGCATGGCTCTCCCACACTTGATGTGTGTGTTGACGACTATATTACTAACTCGAATCGAGGCTTATATTGATTGCCTATGTTATCAATGGAAATTAAGGTGTTCAAATAGGTAGGTACTTGATGATATGTTCCTTAATAGAGGTAGTCCTTAATAGATTAGAATGAAGATTAGTACATTGCATTTAATTACCAAGGTAATTGAGTAAGTAAACCACTTGTAAAGACATCAGTGGAATGTGGAGGACTGAATTATAATTAGGTTCACCTCGTCCCTTTATTGTAACTGACCACTCATTTGCTAAAAACAATTCAAATACCAAATTATAATGGAGCTGTGGACTTAACGGGTTGCCGGGGTTCAGGTTCGAAGTGCAGGAGTAGGAACAGGGTGGTTTTTAGTCAGTAAGAGTCTGACACTCCCTCCCGCCTCACCCTGAAAGGAGAAGCCAATCGACGATTTTCCCCCTTAAAAAACAAATACCTAATAGAGGTAATATTATATAAATACCTAATAGAGACTGCACGGTTGGTGCGGTGGCTGGGCAACCGGCTGCCGTGCATCGTGTCGCGGGTTCGATTCCCGCACGGGACAACACTTTGTGTAATCCACAAAGTGTTGTTTCGGGTCTGGGTGTCACTGTGTATGTGAACTTGTATGTTTGTAAACGCACCCACGACACAGGAGAAAATCCTAGTGTGGGGCAACGTTTAAAAAAAAAAACTACCTAAATTGAAAATGCGAAAAAGAAGTAAAAATAATATATTTTATTTGCATACACAAGTTACAGTACATGTAGACATACATAGAAGCAAACAGAATTCCCATAAACGCAAAAGCGACAGAGGTGCCCGTGGGCCCCAAACTAGGCACAGCCTGTATCTTGGTGGTCTAGTTTCAAAAGTTTTTAGGCTATATAGTTCTCGCAACATGGTTGTAACACAGTGCAACCAAGTAACATGAAATAATGAACTGAACATTAATATGAAAATAATAAATAAACTTTGAGTACCAAATACAAACTATTATAGAATCAGACAGGTAATAAACACAAAGATGTAAATCATTTAATCTTTGTTCTTTTTTCTTACAGAAGAATCTTTTCCTATCAATAAACAATTCAATAAAAAAAAATAGCGAAATCGGTTCAGCTGTTCTCGAGATTTGCGCTTAGCAACACATTCAGCGATTCATTTTCATAAAATAAATAGATAGATAGTAGGTATATCTTCCTATCGATCAGCCGTTACCATGGCAACCCAAACAAGTGCCAGTGGGTGGTGAGTGGCGATGATTTGATCGACATGTTTACGAAAACCACAAGGTTTGCGTTAAGTGACTTTAATCAAACGTCGTTATGCCATGGTCCGAGGGTTGATATTGGACTAAAATAGACTTGTAACAAATACACACTATCGTAATTGGTTGATACAAAGTAGTTCTTTGATTTGAACAGTGAACATAATGATTGATATGTTTTCCGTGTGCGAAAATAAAAATTTAAAAAACTCAGTTACTCGTTTTGTGTTGGCTGTTTGGTCAAACAATAGATTTCAATGAAATAGTACCTATATGACTTTAAATCTGTTTGTTATATTACATCACAATCAGTTCTGCGGTTTACGCGTAAAAATGTAATAAATTAAAAAGAGAACAAAGAAATAAAGACTATAGAAATGAGTATATTTTATAATACTTTGGGATTGTGCCCGGTATATGGCAATAGGCTCACCCCCTATTACATGGGACTCATAACATAAATAGTGAAAAGTTGGTGTTACATTGTACAGTGGTATATTTTGCACCTCTGTCTACTCCTTCGGGAATAAAAGGAGTGATGTTCAATTTTGAAATTTTCGTAGCTACGGCGTAGCAGTTTTGCTACGAAATTTTTAACAATTTGTTTCTTTTTTGTTTAAATTTCATCATAGTTATATTTATGCGGGTACAAAAATGAAGATATATTCAGTACAGAGACAGTAACTATTGGTTTGCTGCGGAACTGACCAATTTTACTAACGATGACTTCGTTACTGTTTCTGTAGTCAACCAATCTTCGTTATCTTACTTGCATATCTACTGAATTAAAATTTGAATAAAAATATGTGTGTAAGTATAAATAAATAATCGATTGTAAGTGTGGGAGAGCCATGCTTCGGCAAGAATGGTCCAGCTCGACTGGAGTGATACCACGGCCTCACAGAAGTCTCACGTCGTGTGACTGAGGTTACCGGAGGCCCAATTAAAAAAATAAGGTCCATAGATCGTTAACTAAAAATCGCGGGTTACTCAAGTGAATATACTGAGAAAAGCTCTACTAGTTTCAAACCACAGAGGGGTTCTTCCTCATGCGTATCGCGCAGCCTCGCGTAGCCTCGCGCTCGCATCCAACGCTAGCCAGTAGGCTGCGTGACACCACTGCGACTTTTAGTCGCGATTTTTAGTTAATTTAGTATGTCTCACGATAGTTATTATAAAAGTCCATAGATCGTCTTTGTTTAATAATATATTTTCCTTCCTTCGAACCTTTACTAGATCTACAGAAGTTCAAGAAGCAGGAAAACTATTGAAAAACCAATCTAATGCGTGAAGAATGTGGTTTAACTTATTATAACATGGCTGCAAATAAAACTATACAAGACCAATATATAAACTGACCGTGTATTGTGCGAAATAATTATATAAAGCGAGGTCAAAATAAACTGGTTATTTGTAGTTATTATAAAGAGGAAAGATTTGTACCTATTTTTGTATGTTTGTATGTTTGTAATGAATAGGCTCAAAAAGTACTGGGCAGATTTAAAAAATTCTTTCACCAATGCTACATTCTTCAATTTGACATAGGCTACATTTCATTTTGAAATAAATTAGGGATCCTTGGTAAAATTTGAACAATGTAACCGAAGGTGTAGAAAAATGAGTCTTATAATGTCTTTCGTCGAATGCACTGCCGAGACTATTAGCGATAGAACAAAATAATGTACAGCAATATTGAAGAACATCATAATGTCTACAAAAAACTCCGCGGTAGCATATGTCCAACTATTGTAGTTATGTCACTACAACAATCCAAATTTCCAAAAATAAATGATTGTCTACCCCGTGCGAAGCCGGGGCGTATAATAATACCTCTATAATAGAATATACATATAATAATAGTAAATAGAAAATTAATCATCATTCTTGTAATTACTTCTATATTTCCTGTTATTGTCTCCTAACAAAGTGTTTCCCAGCTTCACAATAGTTCTAAAATCGTCATACTAGTTCCAAAATGATTACTAAATAGATAATAATAGATTTTTAATTAAGTGTATGTAGAGGTATTGTTGTAACCTTATTTGTAGGTATGTTCTGTGGTTGTATCGACGTAAGTAATTAGGAAGTTATTTGGTTTATCCCCGAATTGTGTTAGTTTTAGGTTTTCCTAACTGCAATTTGTTATTAAAATTGTAAATCAATTATTGTACTATCCTATTCCTACTATATATATAATACTATAAATGCGAAAGTTTGTATGTTTGTTTGTTTGTTTGTTTCCTTAACGTCAATACGGCTGAAGGGATAAGGATGAAATCTGGAATGACACACAAGCTACTCTTTGTCCCACCGGAACGCCGATGAAGCCACTGGCAGAAGCTCGGCCATATTTATAGATAACATAAACATAACATCACGCCTTTTATCCCCGAAGGGGTAGGCACAGGTGCACACAGAAGTAACACCCACTTTTCACTATTTATTTAATGAGTCCCATGTAATAGGGGGTGAACCAATTGCCATATACCGGGCACATTTCCAGACTCCGTGCTACTACTGAGAGTTTTTTTAAAACCCAGTAATATTTTGCCCAGCCCGGGAATCGAACCCGAGACCCCTTGCCCGGCAGTCGCACTTGCGACCACTCGGCCAACGAGGCAGTCATTTTATACATCTTACATTGTATACATTTTATACACTGTATTTATACATCTATATATTTTTATTAATAGCGAAATATATCACTCGTTTATTAAATTTTTAAAAAACATTGTACCTACCAAATAAAATAATTCATTCATAACTACGTGTACAAAAACCGACCTCAACGCCCTCTTTTTAAGGCGGTCGATTAATTAATATACTAAAACATTCTCGTAACTGTAACAAACACTTTTCTGTAAATCGCTCCTAAATTGGTTCAGCCAACCGTGAGATAATCTCGCACAAACATACAGGCCGAACTGACAACCTCCTTCTTTATCTTAAGTCGGTTAAAAGGAGTTCTTCGAAAGCCTTACCCACCGGCCACCAGAACTATTGACTCCTTCCCCCAAAACCAACGCGTAACCAATTTGTCGTCTTCTCCAAACGAATCTATACTGTGGAACCACAACCTAATTTCACTTACGGAATATTCTGATTTGTGGACGTTTCCATAGGTAAAATAAATATGGGAATCTGTCCACGCGTTTTCCCCCTATTCCACAAAAAAATATTCGGTTTGGGGTTTGGTGTCCTGCAAGAGGATAACTAAAATTATATTCTCCTCCAAGACCAAATTGAGTAGTTTCCTTAATCAAAAATAAATTGTTTCGATTGTTCAATACAATGAAATATTAAAAAATAATCACACTTTATTCAATTTATTTTATGACCAACTTAATTTTAATATTTTTCCAGCAAAAAAATAAGAAATAAGTATGGTGTTTGAAGCAAAAAAACGTGACGTCACAATATATAATTTAGTACAAAATTCATAGAATACGTTTTTGATAGGTCGCAAAATGTATTGAATTTGACTAGTTGGCACAAGCCTACATATACCATATAGGATTTTATCCGAAAATGTCAGATTGCATTGCCATGGATTGAATCCCACACGAATGTTGTAAACAGAAAAAAAAACACAATCAAAGTGACGTCATCAGATATGGGACAAAAGTGTGTAACATAATGGTAGCACATATAAATAAATATATATAGGTATGTACATATTATGTATATACATAAAACATTCATATATGTACCGTAGGCAGCAGATCAAAATACTACAAACTGTTTATTTTTTAAATGGATTTTCAATCATATATTTTTATATATGATTGAAAAGCAATAAAGTTTAAAATCGAACAAAGTGTGACAGAAAGGAGTAAGTTAGGACTCTGCCAATACAATAATAACTAGCCTTCTGCAATTTAGCATCGAAGTGGTGACCTTGCATGGTTTTTATACACACATTATAATGTTCGTAGCATTTTTTGTTTGAAACATGATTTAAATCAATTATCAATCTACCTGTTGTTGTTCGTCTGTGTCGCTAAAACTAGGAAACTGCTCGACCGATTTGGATGAGCATTATATGCTTCGAAAAGTTTACAGTTAGACTTAAGATTATAGGAAAGTGTGTGAACATTTCCCCAAAGTGTTTCGTGAAACATTGCAAATGTGTAGTTCTACTTTCCGCAACTAGATGGCGTAGCTATCCTAAATTATCTATAGCTATCGTGATTTAAAAAAACGCTATATTATTATGTTATGATACATAATGATGTAAATACATAGGTATATAATAAATAATAATGTGGTCACTATGCATGGCTTGCTTTTCTAATGAAACCGGTTCGGATGTATTGACGTTTTATTTTATTACAAATTATTACAAATTACACATTGTGATAATGAGTGCCACGAATGTTTGCATCGAAGTAGTAGATAGATGTGCACATGTTACAGTCCAAGTGATTCATTTGATATTATTCATAATGACTGGTCATCTATACAGATAAATAAAATGGGAGTGCATGTTTGTAATATTGAAATAACCGCTTTTTGCTATATATGCACGTGAATTTAAATACAATACATAAACCAAAATAACATTTTGTACAATTTTTGTCTGACTGTCTGTCTGTTTGCTAATCTCTGGAATGGCTGGCCGAATTTTGGAAGACTTTTATTGACAGGTAGCTGATGTCTGTACTAAGGAGTAACATGGCCTATTTTTGTTTTGGAAAATTGATACAAAAGTTAAGTTCAAAAATTTCATATTTTACGCGGACGAAGACGGGGGCAACAGCTTATTATACATAATAACCAAGTTGCTTAGTCACTTTGACTATAACACATAATTATAATTATAATAAATGCCCACTTTATAGTATACCAGTCATGTTATTTTAATGGCACGCCCGCCTCAACCCCCGCAACCGGGACTGGGATGCCGTCTCCTCCTTTTGCGAAGCAGTCATGCTAGCTAAGGAGGAGGCGGAACGCGTGAGGCAGCGAAGCGCTGCCACCTTACAAATCATCCGTTGCGAAGGACACTCCGTGCGTCGGGGATCGCGGGACGATCTCCGGTCACCGTAAGCGTGGGCCTGCGGACGGCGAGCATGGATGGCTCGCCGCCCGATCAGAACCAGACCCGAGCGTGCGGCGCGTCGCGTTCCGTGCGCGCCTCAAAGAGCCATCAGACCACCACGGATGGGGCCCAATAGGGCTGATGCCTACACGGAGCCGCGGAGGACTTAACGGGTAACCGGGGCTCCGGCTCGAAGTGCAGGTGAAGGAACGGGGTGGTTTTTAGTCAGTAAGAGTCTGACACTCCCTCCCGCCTCACCCAGGCGGGAGACGTACTATAATTCGATGATTTTCATCCCTATAAAAAAAATCACCACAACCGTTTCAACTCATAGCCAGGATGTACATCGTAGGTATATATGTATATGTACCTACATGGATGGAACTGTCTTAGATTTAAGATTACTAAATGAGTAATCGTCCGTTATGGTGAAATACACCTTTTACTCGAACCTGTCCAATAAAGAGTTTGCACAGCGATGAGCAGACTAATCACCTGATAGTAAGTAATCGGCGTCGCCCATGGACACCTGGAACACCAGAAGCGTTGCAAGTGCGAATTGGACCTCCGGGAACGTCGAAGTTGTTTGTATTTTTATTAACAGACAACTGACTTATAAATTAATTACTCTAAGCATCAGAGTTATCCTTGTAATAAGTTGATTCAATATAGGAAAAACAGGTAAAGGACAACTCCTTCACTGAAAGGTTTTAAAGTGCTACCAAGTGTAATCTCAGTGAATCACTGATAGATACCAACAATAAACAGAAATAGGTGGTCTTATCATTTCTGTATGGTGACTAATAACTTCAAATGAATGTGTAGAAATACAGTAAACAAATAAACACAACAAAATGAGTTATCGGTTCATGATACCTGAATAATTGCGGTATTATACTATAAAGCCTCGTTTCTATATGCTACTTGAATGGACCGGCTCGACCGGGAAAATACTTAGCATCCAGTTTATCTTAGTCCTGTTTTGTACGACCTTTCTGTAATTTTAGCGATCAGTTTATACTGGTTATTCATAATTCGATGTGTAGTCGTATGGATTGCACTCTCACAGAATAGTAGTGGCAAGTGGTGACGTAATGTTACTATGATCAGTGAAAGTCAGACACTCAACCTACTGTTTGTATGTACTTCCGGGGAACCCTCGTCCAGAAAACCGATGGCGCATTTAACCTTCTAGTATGTCGGACGCAGATCTACGCGAGACTAAACGCATTTTCTATTGTCACGCCATTTATCACCAAAGGGGTAGGCAGAGGTGCCCACAATGTAACACCCACTTTTCACTACTTATGTTATGAGTTATATTACAAAGGTAGGTGTTATAATTTGACATTAGACATCCGTCGGTCACCTTATCGTCATGATATTTAAGCAAAAACTTATTCACATCAAACTACTGGTATTTCCAAATAATACGATTTTGTATGAAATTAATATAATTAACGACGTAAAACGATTGTAAGATAATACTTAATTACTATTTAATTTGTGTTTATCTTGAAGTTTCTAGCTTGATCTTCTTCATAAAAATTTATTTTTGCTGACTTCAAAGAAAAAGACCGTTAGCAGTTAGACCTGTATGTATGTTTGTGTGTCTGTACGCGATTACCTCGTGTTTGTCTGAACCGATTTTGATGCGGTTTCCAGAAAAGTGTTTGTTACAGAGAGAAACACATATTCTATGCTACCGTTATGTGTTATATTGTTCATTAAGGGCACACAAAATTGCGATGCGACTTCGCATCGCAAAAATGATCTACGCATCGCAAGAACTTGCGAATTGATTCGTATCGCGCATCATAATCTTATCTTCCCAAAATAAACTTTGTTTCTTTTTCCTGTATCTCCTAAGCAATAACAAAAGTGCACACTTGTATTTACGATCCATATCACGACGTAGTTTTCAATTGAATATACGTTTAGTACGGTTGACGGTCGTCGAAGGAATGGTCACCCTGGGAGACGCCTTGTCGCACGAAATCGCATCGCAACAATTCGTATCGTAATGTGTACGTTTTGTGTACGAGTCCTATATGAGAAACTGGTACTTCGGTACTTCCCCTCGTCAATCGGTGCACTCAACTTAAATTGCATAATATTATTACAGCTGCGTTCTATTACCAATATAAGTGTCATTGATAAGATAACTCTGTAATGGGGATGATGACAGGGTATGAAAATTAAAAATATAATTAGTCCGTAACTTAGGTAATAAAAAAATATTAGACACGTATTTTTTTATTTTGTTGTATAATAAAACAATGCTTAGATAAAACGAATCAAAGTTTAGGAGTGGGGGCTAAAACGTCATTTCTTAGTATAAAATGTACTGAGAAGTGACGTCACGCGACATTTCAAATTCAATATATCTTCGAAACTATTCGTTTCCGTAAGAAAATAAAAAATACGTGTCTAATGTTTTTAAATAATCTACCAGACGGACATTAAAATAAAAATTAGTCGTCTACCCCATTCCCTAGATGTATTTGTGTCAATGAATGCGTCACAGAACTATCCTACCTCATTCAGACGACACACCAAGTTGCCAAACCCAATTTATCTTGATCTAACTTTGTATGGACTTTCCGTGCATTGAACGGTCAGTTTATACTGGATTTCTGTGTACAACCAGTTTATATCGTGATCACACTTTACACTATCTTTCTGCACATTTGGCACGAAGTCTGGGAGAGCCGTGCTTCGGCACGAATGGGCCGGCTCGACTGGAGTGATACCACGGCCTCACAGAAAACCGACGTGAAACAACGGTTGCGTTGTGTTTCGTCGTGTGAGTGAGGTTACCGGAGGCCCAATTAGTTCAATTAGCCGTTTCTACAACCAGTTTATTATGACCTCGCTTTGTATAAACTTTCTGCAGATTGAACGGTCAGTTTATACTGGTTACTTCATAGCTTGATGTTCGAGCATTTTATCTATACTTACTTAACTAGCTTTTGCCCGCGACTTCGTACGCGCAATCCCGTTTACTCCCGTTCCCGTAGGATTTTCAGATTTTTTTCTGTCTTAAGAACCTTCTCCAAATAATAACAAATACAACAAAAAAAGAATTAGTGAAATCGGTCCAGTCATTCACGCGTGACGTCATGACCAAGGGAAAAAGGATTTATTTTTATATAATTATATATAGATATACTATTTTATGACGCATATGTGTTTACCAAGTAACATTGTAAACAGTTTCCTCAAAGAGCCCATCCTACAAACGTGAGTCGTAATTTATATTTCCTTGATGCACGTATCATTTGTCATGAACTTGGTTTTAAGATTTATCCTGTTAATTTTATTTATCACCATTAACATCCTATAAATGCCCACTGCTGAGCAAAGCCTCTTCTCACACGGAGAAGGTTTTAAAACATCACGCTACGACCAATAGGAGAACAGAGCGTGTGAAACCGCGCGGAAGTAGCTAGTGTATTATAGAGGTGTATTAATCACCACGCTTGCTCAATGCGGGTTGGCGATTTCAAATTTAATTAGAAATTATAAGCCCAGGTTTCCTCACCATGTTGTGGTCCACCGTTTGTCAGTGGTATCTAAATAATCTTAGAAAGAACATAAGACTTGAAAAAGTCACCTTGGTACTTGCTATTGATGGGTTACGATTACGACCCTGCACTCTCAATCTAGGGGAGATTGAAGACACCACTTCATTTTCTATAGTCATAATATTAGGTGAATACTCAGATTTGTTGGTCGAATAACAATGCAAATTCATTATAATCCTAATTATATTCTCTTCATTATTCGTACACTGCCTCGTTGGCCAAGTGGTCTCAAGTGTGATTGCCGGACAAGGGGTCTCGAGTTCGATTCCCGGGTCGGGCAAAGTATTCCTAGGTTTTTAAAAATTCTCAGGAATAGCACGGTGTCTGGACTTGTGCCCGGTATAATATGGCAGTAGGCTCACCCCCTATTACATGGGATTCATAACATAAATTGTGAAAAGTGGGTGTTACATTGTACAGTGGCATAATGTGCACCTCTGACTACACCGTCGGGGATAAAAGGCGTGATGTTATGTTAACTTGTTATTCGTACACGTGCAGACACAGGTGTCATACTGTACACAAAATAAACTATAAAAATAAAATCACGAATAATGTAATGTAAATGACAGCACATCAACCTACCCGTTAATATATTTTCAATCTAACATTCAGTGTCATAAAATTGAAAGTTCATCGACGTTAATTGACGAATTTGTGTAGCTTCATGAGTTATCTGTGCATGCAAAAATAATCAGCAGACCCGAAAACAAATCACGTTAGACAGCGACGCTTAGATGTATTAATTATGCATTTTAATAGATTTTTATTATTATAACATTAGTGTTAGATGCTTTGAATTCAGTTAGTGCTTCCAAAATAGTTGGCACAATAAAATGACATCATTCGGTATGTCGGCCGCCTGACCTTGTGCTCGACGTTTGATGCGGAACGAGACGCCATGCCGTAATTATGCGTTCGCTAGTAAACCTTTTCAATGTTTTATTCTAGCTCGGCTGTCTGATTTGCACCTAGATAAGTGTTTTTTTTATGGCATAAGCCGGTAAACGAGCATACGTATCACCTGATGGTAAGCAATCGGCGTCGCCCATGGACACCCGAAACACCAGAGGCGTTACAAGTGCGTTACCGGCCTTTTGGGAATTAGGAATTTGAGGATTGTGGGGGATTGGGGAGACTGGAGAAGGGGGTAATTAGGCCTCCGGTAATCTCACTCACACGACGAAACACAACGCAAGCGTTGTTTCACGTTTGAAACCCACGTAAGTGATGCTAAAATTTGACTGAATGTCCTCAATATTCTGACATCGTATGTGCTGGGACAGAAGTGTAAATAAATAAATAATAGTGTGCTGTTTGTGCCTCGATAGAATGGACATGATTAGGTATGTTTTTTGTGTCTAGCAGAAGCACAAGAGAAGAGAAGAAACTGGGTGACACCGTGGGAAAATTAGTATTCTATAATCTGATTCCCTATATATTTACAACGTCACTTTACTAATACCTATTATTTACTTACAAACTAAGTATATTTTCGTGAAACACAAAAAATGTTTTAAGTACTTTTTGTGCAGGATCTTACTCGCTTAAGACGCCACCTGCCACCTACTTATAGCAAACATGGCAATCCAACTTTATTTCTGATTATCAGAACTAGTAGACATTTTTTGTAGTTTGTGTGTTTGTGTGTCTTATGTGATGAGCTGGTAGGTACTATACCTCTATATACACTTTTTCTGTAATCCTGTTTTATATACCTACAAGTGACGTAATAGTTTTTAAGTTACTTTGCAAGTTGAAACAGGCCTATGATTCGACTACTTATCCTTTTGTTTTTACTTGTAAATTTAAAATGTTTCTTATTTAATCCTTTTTATACTCGTTTCTCTTATTTTTTGCAAGTACTGTACATGTATCCTAGCCAAGTTTAACGTAAACAGAAAATGAATGAATTACGACACACCCAATTTATCGTACGTCGACATTCAATCAGTTTGTAGGTATCAACCCAGACAAGGAGTTTTTGTCCGCCATTGCGGATCGAAGGACAAACTTCTATGTAAACGTAAATAATAATCATGACTTTTATCTCCTATTTGGACGTGCGGCATTTGTAGTATTTACGAATTAACACCCACTATTTGTCAGTTTTGTTGTGTGTGCAACTCCAATGGTATATTTTAATTTCGGTGATTACCTATGCCATAAAACTCAATATTGCTTTTTCGATCCAGAAACTATACCAGAGACCTTAAATTTTCGCATATAAACTGTCAATGAATTATACAGCTGAGTGTGTTTTTTTATAGTTGGAACTTTGTATGTTATGTTCGCGACTTCGTAGGTACGCGCAATCCTGTTTTTCCCGTTCCCATTTGTGATTTTCGGTAAAAAGTAAAATAAAAGTAAGTCTTGCATAATATGTACCCTATGTCCGTCTCCTGGTTCTAAGCTACCTCCCCACCAATACTCTTCCAATTTGATTTACCCGTTCTTGAGTTATAAATAGTGTAACTAACACGATCTTTTTTTGTATAGCATATAACAATCTTATATTTGAAGAATGATAAGTGTTTCCTGTGCAGTTAGTAACCGACCTTATCCAACAAAATAAAAAAGTACCGCGTGGACAGTCCCTTGTCAGGACGATGTGCAATCATTGTTTGTATATTCTATTTTTAACACAAAATGGTACATCAATTTGTCTGCCTCTTCGGGGAATAACCTTGAATACGTTCGTAGAGTGCATAGTCCTAGAAGCCTAGCCTCGTAAGAATATCAGACTATGCTTCAGAGTAGGGTTAACCCTACTCTGAAGCTGAACTGATATAGCTTAGTCTGATATTACTACTGCCTGGAATCCTAGATCAAAGATGACGGCATGACTAGTTACATACATATGTACCCAGTCAGCTATTTTGGCAATTGCTCGACTTATCGCATTGTTAACTTCAATTGAGATAGAATGGCACTTTGTTAATTAAAAAACTGGTGGAGCGTACTTCAACACTGTATAGGACATAGATACATCTATATGTAGACAACACTATATAATATACAAGCGACCCGCCCCAGCTTCGCACGGGTGCAATATCCATATACCTATTATACATATAAATATTCCCAAAGAATCACTCTATCTATTAAAAAAACCGTATCGAAATCCGTTGCATAGTTTTAAAGATCTAAGCATACATAAGGACAGACAGACGGCGGATAGACTTTGTTTTATACTATGTACCTCTAGTGATGAATTTATTCTCAGATGAAGACCATATTCCGCAAGCGCAGCTCCTGATAAAGGTTCACACAACATCAAAGCCCTACAACGACCTGATGAAGGTCGCAGGAAACAGTGGGATGCGGGTCGCTTCCGACCGAACTATCTGGAAGCCTAAGTGGAAGCATATTTTTTTAAAAAGTAACGAGTGGAGTTTCTTGCTCGTTCTTCTTCATTCGAATCTACATTTTGGTACGAGCATCTAGTTTCACTGACGGACAGACATTAGACATAGACAGACATAGTTATTTTCTATTAGTTGACGTTTCAAAAGTACCAAATTATGGTTTAATTGAAATAAACACTTTGACTTTGCCTATGTTTAGCAGTCGACGATTTGTGGATAATAATGATCACTGATATTCATAAGATTAATGTACTCAATGATATTTTCAGAGACGATTTCTACTCCTTCCTGTACCCGATCAATATATGCATTGAATAAACAAACGAATTGAAGGTTTTTAATATAAACAAAATCTCAATTTGCGTCAAGCTATATGGATACAAATTATAATGTAGGTATATGTATGTATGTGTTGTGTATCTATCATAGTATTATTATTATATACAAGTATGTTGCTGTACCTATTACGCATTTATTTTATAGATTTTTTTATTTTTTAAGTGGGGAAAATCATCGATTGACTTCTCCCGCCCGGTTGAGGCGGGAGGGAGTGTCAGACTCTTACTGACTAAAAACCACCCCGTTCCTTCTTCTGCACTCAAACTCAAACTCAAAAGCATTTATTTCCATTAAACCATAATTTGGTACTTTTGAAACGTCAACAAATATGATTTCATATTTATAATATATATAATATATAAAATATATATAATAGTCAAGCACACAATAGCACGTCGAGAGATAGAACTAGAAGTAACGTATTTGAAGTGGGCATTTTTATTTATGTTTTGTATCGTACCTGTATGAGTTTTGAAGAAAGCTATCTATATATATATAGAGGTATATGTATTTTAAAATATACATTTCCAGTAATATTTTTTAGCCTATCATAATTCACGTAGGTTTAATAATAATATAGTTTTCGAAAATCGAAAGATCAACAATATTTCACTCGCGCCAATAAATGCAACTCCAAATGGCTGATGACGTATTGGATACACATAATATAAAATAACATCACGCCTTTTATAGACAGAGGTGCACATTATGCCACTGTACAATATAACAACCCACTTTTCACTATTTATGTTATGAGTCCCATGTAACAAGGGGTGAGCCTATTGCCATATACCGGGCACAATTCCAGACACCGTGCTACTACTGTGAATTTTTTGAAAAACCCAATAATACTTTCCCTGACCCGGGAATCGAACCCGAGACCCCTTGCATGGCAGTCGCACTTGCGATCACTCGGCCAATGAGGCAATATTGAATACAGGCGTCACATTTCATGCGTGAGGTATATTTTTATCTTTTCAGGGAATAAAACTACGATATTATTAATCATCATCAACAGCCTATAAATGCCCACTGCTGAGCAAAGCCTCTTCTCAGACGGAGAAGTTTTGAGCATTGATCACCATTTTGAGCTTGCTCAATGCGGGTTGGCGATTTCAAACTTAGAATTAGAAATTATAAGTCCAGGTTTCCTCACGATGTTTATCCTTCACCGTTTGTCAGTGGTGTCTAAATAATCTTAGAAAGTACATATAACTCGGAAAAAGTCATATTGGTACTTGCCGTTGGTAAGTTTCGAACCCGCACCCTCATGCATGAGAAGCGGGCGTCTTAAACCTTCGGGCCACCACGACTACGATATTATTACGTTTTCAATATCCGAAGTAAATATTCAAGTGTGTAAGTAAACATTTACAATAAGGGAAATTACTGCATACTTTATGTTGTTATTGTTTAAGAATTTTGACTAACTCAAGAATTGAATTAGTAGGAATCATGTAACACTAAACATGCTTGTAATACACACGGTCAAGTGTCATCATTGATTGATCGCATTTTAATTGAAATCCGGTAACGGTGGTCAAATTCTGCTAAGGTAAATAAATAGGTCGTCAGTCAAGTGGAATGATGATATCCGCTGTGTAGCTATGGTTAGGTGCGAAGAGCTGAAGATCGCGTTTAGCAGCGCGCTGTAGGGGAGACTTGTGTTCAGCTGTGGACATGTTGTGGCTGATCACAACAGCCTGCAACATGCCTATGTTGTTGGTAACATGAATATTATACAGGATTTGCTATCAGTACTAATCTATTATTCATACATAGATTTTAGTTTAGGTCATATCCTTATTTTCCAAAACCACGAATTGTAACTTCTAGATTCTAAAAAAATATTTTTTTTTGTTTCTTTTACTGAAACAGGTCTCTTATGTTTTAATATGTTGGTTACAATAATTATTATTCTAACTGCCCTTACACGACAGTTGTGGCTCTAATCTGGAGTTACATTATTGGACTTTGTTAAGTTTTGGACAAAAATCAGTACCTAAGTACAGTGCAGTAATAAAATATCTACTGTGAACTTGCATATTTACTGCATGTATCATAAGGATCATATCATAGATAGGAAGGATCATAAATAATGTATTTGTGAGATTGTAAAATCAATCGTGTCTTTGCATTGTTCTCACATATACGTACAGTATTGGAATATGATGTATCAGAGACATTGTAGAAAATACTTTTTAAAAAGAATAACGAATGGAGAGTCTTTCTCGTTGTTCTCCATTCGAATCTACATTTTGGAATGAGCATCTAGCTTCACCTAGCTTCACAAATGGACTGACTGAGAGACTATTATTTATTTTGTATTTGTTGACGTTTCAAAAGTACCAAATTGCGGTTTCATTGAAATAAATGCTTTGACTTTGTAAAATACAGTTTTTTGAAAAGAGTAACGATGGAGTTTCTTGCTCGTTCTTCTCCATTCGAAACTACATTTTGGAACGAGCTCCTAGCTTCACTAACAATTCATATTGACGTTTCAAAAGTGTTCAAAAGGATTAATTGAAATAAATGCTTCGACTTTGTATAATCGCGTACTTTTTGCCATCATAGATCCCTTATCAACATAACAGAACATCACGCCTTTTATGCCCGAAGGGGTAGGCAGACAGAAGTGCACATTACGGCAGTTAATGACACTGTACAATATAACACCCACATTTCACTATTTCTGTTAAAAACCGAATCGTATAATGTTTAAAATAATCAATGAAATACAAACAGCGCAGCACTCGATACAATCACCTCCACACGTGAGCTTGGCAAAAACGTGAGCACATAAATATAGACAGGTTTTTTTATACATCTAGCGAATCTGTGTAGTGTAGGCGACTACCTACTTGTATCCAAATACTCTAAAGCTATTATTTATTGCTACTATAATTTTTTGTGCAAGCAAATAGACAAATGTTAACTAGTTTAGTCTAGTGGTTGTAAGTATTGAATTTTTGGATGTAATCTGTGATAGTAACACCGTTGTTATTTAGCTTTTTTTTTTCTTAAAAAAACGTTGCCCCACATTAGGATTTCCTCCTGTATCGTGGGTGCGTTTACAAATATACAAGTTCACATACACAATGACACCCAGACCCGAAACCACAATTTGTGGATCACACAAAGTGTTTTTCCGTGCGGCAATCGAACCCACGACATGTTGCACGGCAGCCGGTTGCCCAGCCACCGCACCAACCGTGCAGTCAAGTTTTGGTTTCATTTTTAAATTTTGTACTTGCATTATACATTTATGATAATGGACAGACGACCTGATGAAGGCCAAGGAGCTGCTGAATGTATACCAATGTTGCTGCAGGTTCCAGCCGGCCGATCGACATGTAATTGTAATGCCTATATTTAGCAGTAGTCGTCTTGAAACTTCTATTGATGATTGTAAGCCACCTTCAGAAACTCACTGATTTCATAGGGGTGTTTTATGAATCTACACTTTGGAACTAGCTAATATATACAGGGTGACTTGTAACTCGACGTATTCCTCTCGGGAGGTGATAATACAACTAATTTCCTACAATATTAGCCCTGAGGTCTCTGGTCCGAAAGTGGCTAGTTTCTGAGATATTCAACATTTTCGGTTTTGGTGAAAAAATCCCGATTGAACTTCAGAAACATCAATAAAAGAAGAAGAGTGAAATTCAAACTTCCATTAGTGACGGTACTGGTGACTGATGTGGCATTCTCAAAAGTCAAAGCATTTATTTCAATTAAACCATAGTTTGGTACTTTTGAAACGTCCACAAATACAAAATAAATAATAGTCTGTCAGTCAGTCCGTCAGTGAAATTAGGTGAAGCTAGGTGCTCATTCCAAAACGTAGATTCGAATGGAGAAGAACGAGCAAGAAACTCCATTCGTTACTCTTTTAAAAAAGTATGTTCTACAATGTCTCTGATACATATTTCAATACTGTACGCATATGTAAGAACAATGCAAAGACACGCTTGACGCATTATACTAATAACTTACTAAAATAAATAAAATAAAAAATTAAAAAATCTTAAGTCTAACATAGTGCTCACATATGCATACTGAAAAAGGAAACTCTTTGTTTCAATAAAGAAAGAAATGCTCGATGCCATAAGGAAACTAGATTGTCTACATTAGAATTAAAGTATTAAATTATGTATTATATTACCTACTAGCTGTGCCCGCGACTTCGTTCGCGTAGAACAGCGTTAGACTATGAGCAGCGTTTTTTTTTTAAATATAAACTTATTTTTATTTTAGATTTGGATCATAATCACAGTCATTTTGGGTAGCTAAAAAACCTACTTTACTGTAATGCTTTTCTATATACAATATTAGACGTATGGCCATCGGGGGTGAAAGCATACAGGCTGCTGGGATTGCTAACACGGGACAGAGCCACATACAATTGACCGTGCGAAAAACAGCTGATACTTAGATCTATACCCACAACTTTTAAAGTCTGACCTTGAGCTTTATTAATTGTCATGGCGAAACATAGGCTCACTGGAAACTGAATTCGTTTAAAATTAAACGGAAATTTTTTTGGAATGAGAGGAATCCGAGGAATAAAACCACTATCACCTTTTCCGCATCCTGTTAAATATATATATATATTTATAAGCCGTTTCTGAGATTAGCGTGAACAGACAAACAGACAAAAAAAAGTTAGTTACATTTTTGGGTTCGACATCGACATAACAATAACCCATGCTATATTTTTTATTTTTATTTTCAATGTACAGACAGCACTTTTCTACAATTTTATTATATGTATAGACTATTGGAATTTAACTACTGACTACATTTGAGTATTGTCCAGCGGAGCCGAACCAACATGCTGCCAAGCATTCTTATCTTCAAGATAATCTGTCAGTGTGTAGTAAGCTTCATTACATAATTCGCGCTTAATATGTTTTAAATTTACTTTCATTGAGATCTAGTATGCTATTTGGTATTTTATTATAGCATTTAATACCTAACCCCATAAAGGATTTCTGTACTTTGGACAGTCTGAATTGCGGTATAGCTAACTTATTTTTGCCTCTAGTATTAAAATTGTGTCTATCGCTTCTTTTTTCAAACAATTGCCTATTTTTCCTTACATACATTATATTTTCATATATATATATTGACAGGGCACCGTTAAAATATTTATCGTTTTAAACAATTCTCTCAACATTTCGCAACGGCGTAAGTTATATATTGCTCGGATAGCCCGCTTTTGCAGAATAAATATTGATTCTATTTCTGCAGCTCGACCCCACAACAAAATGCCGTACGACATAATGCTGTGAAAATAACTAAAATAGACAAGCCTAGCTGTATCTACGTCCGTGAGCTGTCTAATCTGTCTAACTGCAAAAGCAGCTGAGCTCAATCTCCCCGAAAGCGCCTTTATATGCGGACCCCATTGTAGCCTATTGTCTAACGTAATGCCTAAAAATACTGTCTCGTCGACAAATTCTAACTTTTGACCGTTCAACACAATATCACAATCGTTACTACGCACGTTTGGTAAACTGAATTTAATACATTTTGTTTTTTTTTCATTAATTGCTAGATTATTAATGGTAAACCAATTATGCACTTGAAGAATGGAGCTGTTTACGTCGTCAAGATTATTTGTACGTCGATCTACTTTAAAAATTAATGATGTATCATCTGCAAAAAGCACCATTCTTAGTTCATTTTTAAATATAAATGGCAAATCATTTATATAGACTAAAAAGAGAAAGAGACCCAATATTGAACATTGAGGAACGCCCATATTCATCCCAGAGCCCTGTGAGTTAATACCGTTAACATGAACCTTTAACTGTCTTTCTTCTAAATAAGATTTCATAAGACGGAGCGCAGAGTTTCTTATCCCGTAGTGATATAATTTCAGCAAAAGTGTTTCGTGGTCAACGCAATCAAATGCTTTTGAGAGGTCTCAAAAGACACCAATAGTATCCTGTGCTTCCTCCCAAGCACCAAATATTGCCTTAATCAAAGTGACACCGGCGTCAGTTGTGCAACGACCTTTAGTGAAACCGTATTGTTGTTGGTGAAAGATGGAATGTTTATTAAAATGATGAAGCATCCGAGACAGCATCAACTTTTCAAAGACTTTGCTGAGAACCGGTAAAACAGACACTGGCCTATAGTTGTTAGGTTCTTTAGTGTCACCACTTTTAAATAGTGGGATAACCTAATAATAATTAATTCTAATAGTTAACTAAAAAGCTGACAGATATTTTTATATTGTTTATTATAAAGATGTTTAATTACAACAAGTAATTTTATTTATTTATTAATTTGGCCATCAGTTGTTGCTACATTAACATTAACTTAATAGGAATTAATAATCTTATTACTAATGCACAACATTTGAAGGGCATCACAGCATTTTCAGGAGCATCACCTGCGGTATACCAAAGTGAGTAAGGATATAAACTTTTTAATTTTAGAGATGCCTTAAGCAATTAAGTACTAATGAGCTTAGGTATGCGTGGTTTTTCCTTTTAAAATATCTAATTTTTATCCTTATAACGTTGAAGGTCGTTAGTGTGATGATAATTTGTAAATATTCCGGTTTTCAATACGATCCGGTTCCGATTTTAGTATCTGATCGGTAGACATGTTTTTACCTTTATAGAAGTGTACTGTCTCATACAGCTTGTTCTTGTACTTGTGGCATTCTATTTGATTATACGTTGCCTTGTTTACCATAACAATACTATTTTTCTAAAGGAATATTATTATTTTTTTGACTATGTCAAAGTCTTTTGACTATGTCAAAGACATTTATTTTAATGAATAAATCCTTAATTAGACATTTTTGAAGTTTCAAAAATTGCATTATTCGTCCGTCTGTCAGTGAAGCTAGGTGCTCGTTCTAAAGTGCAGATTATTAGTGAATAACAATAGTAGTAACCTAGTCTTATACCTCTATAATATATCCTATATTTTGACGCCTAAATTAAGGGTATAATTTTTGTTGTTTTCTTTTGTTACTGTCTTATTGTATTGATGGATGTCATTTAGTAGTCAAGTTATAAATCACATAAAAGGAAATGAGCATATTATTATCCTGGGTATATAATTAAAATACAAAAAAATATACTATTTTTTTCTTGACTTAGATACTTTATATCCCACCTAAGACTCGAGACATTTAGCGGATAAGATTTTGATATGACCACTTAACGCCTTTGTTGAGGTAATAGAGCCTATTCGGGCTACGGAGACCGTTCATGGTCCGTAAGCATGGTGGCTGTCTAATGTAAGTTTTTTTTTCATAGGACAAGCCGGTAAACGAGCAGACGGATCTACGGACTGATGGTAAGCAATCGGCGCGGGCCATCGACACCCGAAAGACCAGAGGCCTTGCAAGTTTGTTACCGGCCTTTTAGGATTTAGGGTTTTTGGGGAGATTGGGAGTGAAGTAATTGAACCTCCAATAAACTTACCTCTTAAGTTAGTAAAAAAGAGGCCAATCAATCGTGCCGTTGTTATACATATTTTTTTAATCAAGCTGATCAACGGAGCTTTGAATTCTGCTACATATGCGTGTATACTCTGTGCAAGGCATAGGTACAAAGCTAAGATGCGAGTTATTTTCGTCTAGAACATAAGTATGGCAACATCGCATCTTCATCGCCCCAAGGTTGTCGGGCTTCGAAACCCGTTCTGGAACATTTTTGGGCATGAACAGAACACTAAGTTGACCTTCGAATTTTTACAACAGGCATATTATTGTTTTAAAGTCTGTAGTGGATTATTTTTATTTAAATATTTAAATGAATTGTGATGTTTTACTAGGATGGCGGCGATGGCAAAATTACGATTAATTGTCAAACAGACAAAGTTATTGTTCTGATAAAATTTTACTGGTATTGGAAAAATTGGCCCTAAGTTATTAATCGCAGTTAAAAGACTCCAGTAATATTTTGTCCTCTCCGGCGCCGGCTCCTTATCATCAGATGATCCGCCTGCTCGTTAGCTGCCCTATTCCATGATAAGAAAATATAATAAGCTAGACTCCTTGCTTGGGAGTCGTACTTACAATAACTCAACCAACTATAAACTGATTTATAGTCAACAGGTAACTCTAAACTTTTTGTACAATGAAATTGAAATTTATTTGACAGTTCATAAGAAAGAAATTGTGAAATATTCAAAATAAAAGTTAAAAATACTTAAATTGATAAAATTAATCTGGGGCGTTGGAAAGATAAACAAGTCATTGAATTAAGCTGATTATTAATACACGGAACCCATACTCAAAACAAATACAGTTTTCGTTTTACCTGAGTCTTGCAAATAATTTTCAAATCGGGAAATCCCGTTACACACGTGCGTTTATGTTGCCTCAATAAATAAACTGTATTTTTTATTCATTTACGTATTGTTGCTTATTTGTGTTTAGTCAACAGTTTTGTCCGTGTAATCGATATATATTTACTTATTAACTAATATTAGTATAATTATAAACATATACTTACCAACTTAATATGTAATTATGCATAATACAGGGTGAAATTTATTTTGGTTTCGTCCCGTGGCAAAATACCTTGCCATAATTATTTGGAGTACCTACTTTCGATATTTACAGTAAAAACAAAAAAATAATAAGACGTACGCACATTACGGCACTTCATGCCACTGTACGATGTAACACACACTTTTCACTATTTAGGTACGTTATGAGTCCCATATAATAGGGGGTGAGCCTATTGCCATATACCGGGCACAATTCCAAACTCCGTGCTACTGAGATTTAAAAAAAAAACTTGCTTACAGCTTCACGATATTGTATAAAGACAAAGCCACGAGTATGAAATTGTTTATTTAATAAATCAAGCATAAAATTTGTGAACAATCTGATAATTTGCATTTTAAAACTTGATTACGAAGGTGTTATGCGATAAAGGGTCAACACACTTTCGACTCCTGACACAGAGGTTCCAAAGTTCGATAGTTGTGTAGCGACACATAGTACCTATAAATGACAGATGACAGAAGTCACAAATAGACGATCGACGCGTACATCAACGGATGACAACACAAATCTTATATCGCATATCATGATCCATTTTGTAACTTAAAACCGAAATCGCATACGTTTTCAAATTGTTTAGCAGTAGGATAGTAATCATGTTAACGTTTGCTCTTTTTCGTGGAGGTCATTCACCTGGGGATAATGATAGGCAAAGACAGGTGACAGATTTACTAACTAAGTAGATAGGAAATCCCAACGAACAACTGTTGGGTAGAAAGTTCCCCAGACACGATCAACTCGCCTCAACTTACCTACTTTTAAGTCGCTGTTCCCTTAAGTCGTGCCAAAGTATTTGCAAGAAACCTGTTCCTAACATCTAGATCCATTCAGTAGTTTATGCGTGAACGAAGAACAAATACACATACATTCCCCTCCTATTTAAACTTATCATTTAAAAAAAAACACTAGTATTTTATCCTGTATCGCGAGTGCGTTTACAAAAATACAATATCACATACACATCACACACAGGCCCGAAACAACAATTTGTGGATCTCACAAAGAGTTGCTCCGTGTGGGAACCAAACCCACTACACGTTGCGCGGCACCCGGTTGCTCAACTACCGCGCCAACCCTGAAATCGAACTGATATTGGAAGGATTGATATAAAAACCGCATCGCACAGAATATTTGGTTATTTCATACACATTATAGAGGTATACGTCGCGGAGAACCTAACGGGTAACCGGGGCTCCGACTCGACGTGCAGGAGAAGGAACGGGGTGGTTTTTAGTCAGTAAGAGTCTGACACTCCCACCCGCCTCACCCGGGCGGGAGCAGTCATTCGATGATTATCCCCCCTTAAAAAAAACACATTATATACAATAGGTACTTGTATATTGAATTATGTTTCAGATAATTATGATACATCGTTATAATAATGATCACATTATTACGCTTCCATCATGCTTAGATATTTACTAGTTTTATTAAATAGAGATACAAGTTTTCATTTTCCTTAATACTCAGCTATTTACTAGTACATAGTTTCCACAAACTTGATTACGTACTGCGTTCCATCGTGAGATAACGTTGAAGTAGGTAATGATTACGTACTGCGTTCCATCGTGAGATAACGTTGAAGTAGGTAATGATTACGTACTGCGTTCCATCGTGAGATAACGTTGAAGTAGGTAATTATTGTTTAATACATTGGCATGTAATAAGATGTATTATAAATTAATTGTACTCCTTTGAATAAGAATACATAACATACATAACATCACGCCTTTTATCCCCGAAGGGGTAGGCAGAGGTGCACATTCTACCACAGTACAATGTAACACCCACTTTTCACTAGTTGTTATGAGTCCCATGTAATAGGGGGTGAGCCTATTGCCATATACCGGGCATTGAATTTGAATAAGAAATGTAAGATTAAGAACTCCTTTAGAAGCCGGGATATGTAAATGTTGAATGAGAGTAATCTCGACCAGAGTGATACCACGGCCTCACAAAAAACCGACGTGAAACAACTTGCTTGTGTTGTCTTTCGTCGTGTGAGTGAGGTTACCAGAGGCCCAATTACCCCCTCCCCAATCTTCACAATCCCCGAAACCCCAACAATCCTCAAATTCTTAATCCCCTAAATGTCGGTAACGTACTTGTATCGCCTCTGCTGTTTCGGGTGTCCTTGAGCGACGCCGATTGCTTACTAACAGGCGATCCGTCTGCTCTTTTACAGGGTTATCCAATTAAAAACAGAAGATGTGGCACTGGTGTAGTTTTTAGTCAGTAAATCTGTCACCTGTCTATCCCATCATTATCCCCAGGTGAATGACCTCTACGAAAAAGAGCAAACATTAACATGATAACCATTCTACTGCTAAGAAACTTGAAATAAAAACGTGTGCAATTTTGGTTTTGAGTTACGAAATAGATATTTTGATCTAATTTTAATAATTATTTTGGTAATAACATAACATCACGCCTTTTATCCCCGAAGGGGTAGGCAGAGGTGCACATTACGGCACTTAATGCCACTGTACAATGTAACACCAACTTTTCACTATTTATGTTATGAGTCCCATGTAATAGGGGGTGAACCTATTGCCATATATCGGGCACAATTCCAGACTCCGTCCTACTACTGAGAATTAATGAGAAACCCAGTAATACTTTGTCCGACCCGGGAATCGAACCCGAGACCCCTTACCCGGCAGGCGCACTTGCGACCACTCGGCCAACGAGGCAGACATTTTGTTAATATTTAATTAAAAATTGTTCTCAAGGATCTTGTGTAGGATTTATGATGGAGCTATGGGGGCGACAATTGGGTGGGGCCACTTGTAAATCATACCAATACAAATATTGAGACTTGATAACAGAGATATCGTTATCAGTGTTATGTTTAATAAACTTTTATTGGTTTTGAAATTATTGGCAATGAGTATAAATTGTCTGAATAATGCTTTTCTATTAAAACAAACTACTAGGAGACTAAATACTTGGCAGAGACATGCAGCGGTCTATGATAAACCTGAACCCTCGTAACGGCGACCTCTAGCCTGCCTGCCTGCCGAGGGGATTATGACAAATTATGACGAGAAGGTTTTGCGCCAGTAGACTATCAGTAATATCACACAGTAATGATGTTATAGTAATTTCGATTTCAACTGGAATAAGTTGATGCGGTTTCTATGTTTTGGCATTTAGCACTAACCTTCAATCGCTTCATTGCTTATGACTGTCATTATTTAATGCTACTCCAATTACTAAGGGCCGTTTTTTTCAATCGTCAGTTAATTCTTAACTGTAGAATTAACTTGACAATTGACAGTTCTTAGTACGGAAGATTTGTCAAATATTATTATTATGTCAAAGTTATTCCTTGGTTAAAATTTATCCGGCGTTAAAAAAATCAGCCCTTAATACAATTTTTGTTGTGCTATGGGATAATAAAACACAAATAAATCTAGGTAAAATGGGTCATAACATAATGGGTTTTGCCTAACGTCGGTTATTATTATTATGAACAATAGGATAAAATATGTATTTTTTTTTAGGTAAGCCGGTAAACGAACAGAAGGATCGCCTGATAGGAAGCAATCGGCGTCGCCCATGGACACCCGAAACACTAAAGCCTTTTGGGGATTGTTGGGGATTCGGGGTTTGAAGAAATTGGGGAGGGAGAATTTGGGCTGCGTAGTAATCTGATGATTTAAAAAAAAACAATATGTATAGGCATAATTCCTAATTTTATTATCATGTTGCATTTCTTATTACACGTGTACTGTATAGATGATATTATTATATCATACTGTATTCCTCTTATCACAAAGTACCATTAATTAACAATATTTATCAAACCTGGTCAGAGGCTAATTAAACATTGATTAAAATTATTAGGCACTTAAACTTGCTTACTTGATTTTATATTACATAGTACTAGCATATTGACAGAATAACAACATATATAATTTTTGCATAATGGCAGAGTACTGGAATATAAGTGTGACCATCCCTACCCTTCCTGGGGGTGGCGTAAGAGATGACCAAGGATACAAGGGACTAAACATCTGAAGGAATTAAAGAATGTTGCTACCTTCTCAGGTTCAGGTTTATTTTATATTGAGATGAACTCTGATGATGCCAAAACGACAGCATTTAAGTTAGACTTACGTTTATAAATACTTAATCCTCTTTACTTCATGTCTATCCGAATAAATATTTCGATGATCTTGATTTATCAACTGAACTTTGTTGTTACTGTTTTTCCCTCCGGACTCCCTTTTCTGCAGCTGTAGCCAAATGCCATTTAGCGCTTGTCTTCATATAGAATAGAAAACCAAATTACATGGAATTGACGTCCCGAGCGTACGGCGCGTCGCGTTCCGCGCGCGCCTCAAAGAACCATCAGACCACCACAGATGGGGCCCAACAGGGCCGATGCCGATTCGGAGTCGCGGAGAACCTAACGGGTTACCGGGGCTCCGGCTCGACGTGCAGGAGAAGGAACGGGGTGGTTTTTAGTCAGTAAGAGTCTGACACTCCCTCCCGCCTCACCCAGGCGGGAGCAGTCATTTGATTATTTTCCCCCATTAAAAAAAATGGAATTGACGTAAATTTTGACACTTGTCAGTGTCATCCCCTTTTACATTTAGTTTTCTACTCTCTATGTAGACAAGCGCTAAAGTGGCGTTTGGCTAAAGGCACAGGGTTGATCAAAGTAATATTATAATAAATATACTATTATATAAAGCAGATATGAATGGGGCCGTCGGTAGAGGGCACACTAGACAAACATATACTGAACAGATTAGCGATATCTTAAAGAAGGACAAATTAAAAGTAGGTACCCTTAACCGACGAGCATCCATGAAAAGATTGATTGCTATTGATAAAGCGAAAGAGGTATGTAGGAGTTGTAGCAATTGGCGTTCCATAGTCTCTGCCTACCCCTATGGGAGACGCGTGAAGTTATATGTATATTGTATGTATAAAGCTGAACAGTTTGTTTGTTTGTTTGGACGCGCTTATCTCAGTAACTACTGGTCCGAGTGGGAAAATTATTTTCGTATTAGATAGGCCATTTATCGAGGAAGGCTATAGGCTATAAGACATCACGCTCCTATCAGCAGGAGCCGAGTACATCGGTTGAAACCGCGTGGAAATCATCAGTTTTAAATAAATGTTTGTATTATAATTTAATTTTTAAATAATTAATGGAAATAAGTATTTCCCGTTGTTGTACAGCGTCAAAGTGTGGAAAAGCATTTATTTCCCAAAGCTTATCAACAACGACTTCAACAGCTGCTTCTTTGGCCGAGTGGTCAAGTGAAACAAGTGAAACAAGTTAAACAAGTGAAAAATCTCAGTAGTAGCACGGGGTCTAGAATTGTGCCCGGTATATGGCAATAGGCTCACTATTACATGTGCCTCATAACATAAATAGTGAAAAGTGGGTGTTACATTGTACAGTGACATTAAGTGGCATAATGTGCACCTTACCCCTCCGGGCATAAAAGGCGTGATTAACATCATCATGTTTGTGCTATGTCCTATAATTTACACTTCAAATTCTGAGAAACTGACGCGGCTAGAATCTGGTAAGGTTAATAAAACTTCTCCATTACTGGTAACTGAATGACTGATGGACAACGTAGGTACAGTTCAAAGTTGGATTTCTGAAAGGATAGAAATGAACTCAGTAACTACAGGAATTGGGATGACGACAGAGTATGAAAATTAAAAATCTAATTAGTCCGTAAGTTAGGTAATTAAAAAATATTAGACACGTATTTTTTTATTTTGTCGTATAATAAAACAATACTTAGACAAAACGAATCAAAGTTTAGGAGTGGGGGCTAAAACGTCATTTCTAAAATAAATTTAAGAATAGTTTCAAGTTTTCAAATTTAAATCACTTTAATGCATCTATAGTGTACCTATACAGGGTGGTTTACAATTTTTGACAAAATATGTTCCAACTGTAGACCCTTTTGGGCACCGCTTTTGCAATGTAATTTCTTTGTATACCTTTTTGGCTTATCTATTATATTAAATTTATTTCAATAGGATAATAAGATAACTGTGAAACCAATACAAATAATTGTCACCCAAATCCACATTATTTGACAATAGGTTCATGCCTTATATTTCATGAATTAGTAAAAGGGTAGGTATATTAGATTTAGAGTCTGTTTTTCCCACTAACGATTAAGTTAATAAATAAATAAAACTAATAGGTAATTAACGGGCATATTTTAACATACTGTGGTTTAAAAAATAGTTTCATTTATGCACGAAGTTAAGGGACTTGACCAGAAAACTTTGGTTAACTAAATCCCTGAGTACCTACTCATCGAGGCATGATAAATACAATTCAGTTGACGGTATTTAGTAGCTACTTTTCTTGTTATTGTTTACTGCAAAAATGTTTTATTGCAAAGCTGTAGATAAGTAATTCTTCACCGGGAACGTTACACAGGCAACAAGTCAGACGCGCCAGTGTGTAGCAAGACCGCCCGAGAGACAGTCGCTCCCAAGTGATTAATTCGAAATAAATAATCAGTGTTTGTTTTACGAGCAATCACCAAAAACGTGAGTACCAGTGTTGTTTCTTTATTTTATTTTTCATTGTGTTTTTTTTTTCGAATATGGTTCTTTTTTGTTATTTTTTTTTATTCGTTATTTTTTTTTCATTATAAAGCAATGTGGTAATCACATAATGATTGTCATCTAATTTTAAAAATCGAACCACGCCTGTATATTTTTAATAAAAAATGGCGGTTACCGGCCATTTTGAGACGACATTCAATTATTTCTTTGCCGGTGTTGTTTTCCGTAGTTTGACAATTATACAAATAGTAATAAAATTGAACGATTAAAAATAATAATCTTGAGTTATTATTAAGGAATAAATAATATAATTTGAGAAATCGATACGATATCCATATATTTACGTCTGCGTATTATGTTTCTACCTTCAACTATGATGAAAATGAGTTTAGCTACGTTAGTTTTGTATTATAAAATAATCGATACTTAAGTAATACTTTTTAGTTATTCGCAAACTATTGCTAAAATTTAATCCTTCTGTAGGTATTTATTTATTTAAACTATTACAATGATTTAATATCAAACTTGGGATGTACTTGATCAAAATTGGTTGGAACCACCGGCTTTGTAACCATGCTACGCTATTTAAACTATATCTGGAGCTGCGGACGGCCTAGCGGGTTCCGGTTCTATGCAGGAGTTCAAACGTGCGGATTTTAGTCAGTAAGAGTCTGACATTCTAGCCTCACCCAAGCCGAATTTTAAAATAAAAGCCATTAGCCATTAGCTAGGCATCTTTCTTTTTCTTTTCAATCATCGTGCACCAGATCCAATTTAGAAGCGCTATAAAACACTAAAAGTGTTTATTTTTGTTTTAATATTTTTCACGCACGGTTAAAACGTGTTTCTTTTAGCACAGTGTGCTGTTTCGCGCACTCTAACAGACAAAAATAAACTTTGTTCTTTTTGTTTGCTTTTTAAGAACATTTCATTATAAAGAACCACCTTACCTGTTGCTTGCGTAGGTATATGCGCAAATGAACGTAATAAATTTATAATTTCCATAGTAATTAAACTTGCATTTTTTGTCTACTGTTATGAGCAATTCGTGGCGTATTATTGTACTATATTTTCATTTTTCATACTCAAATATAATGTGAATATTTGAAATCAATTTAAATATAACAATCATCTTAATAAAGCAGTTAATTTTATATGCTATCAATCATGTTATTCTGTATTCTGGTGATCTAGCTTTTAATATACACATGAAAAAAACTCTTGTAGGTAATAAAAAAAGAGTATTAAATGACAAGCATGGTGACTGGATCAGATGTTAAGTTTTAACTAAGCATTCTTTGTAGCCTAATTTGATTAACGAAGATAACACTCATTGTAATAAGTGTAGACAAACTATTATTTATAATTATTATGTAATACAAAATAAAATACAGTAAAATACATGAATATAACTTATTTAGTTTTTACAATCGATGACCCACATGACGTTTTAATATGACAAAAGTCTTCTTTAGAGTAGATAGCCTGAATAAAACCACAGAACTATTAATTAAACGATGGGATTTACTCTTAGTAGTTGTAACGTAATAAATGGTTCATAGTATAAATAACGTACCTACTGGCTATTTTCCTGTATAAACTGTCAAACACCAAGCGGTCACCGGTGACCGCAACCTATAGTTCTATAATTGTGTCTATAATGACGGTACTCGATGAGTTAATTAATTAAATATTTTTTTGGCAGGCCACAGATATTTAATTTTGTAATACCTAATTATAAAGTGTCATAGTGTGGATAACCTTCCTGGGTAGATAAAATATTTTTGTTAAGCGAATATAAAGCAATTATGGCTTGAATTTGGGAAATATTGTCCAGTGTGCGGCGCCGGCGCGTTGTCATTGTTTCGAAGCACGTGTGCCTATAGCGCTTGGTCAAGGTTGTACAAAAACGAGAGCTGTAGGCGTTTAACGATGAGGTACCAAAACTGATCTAAATTGTACTTTTAAGCATTGTTTTATTAATCAATTGTCCTGTTATTTTTTATAAAGAGAAATCACGTTTTTCCATAAATTGAGTATCTGTGTAATAACTTATTGAAATTGTATCAAAAACCTGTTATAATTACAATAATTTTTTAAGACATTTCCTTGATGTCCAATTATACAATAAAAATATACTACAGAAGTTATAAAAAAATTAAAATGTTATTTATTGATCACAACGTATAGAAATCAGCGGACTATATCAGTTTTTTTTAGGTTTTTTCTTATTTATTTTCGTAAATGGAGTAAAATACGAGAACTGTATTCATTTATTAGACTACAACAATTATATTAAACATATTTGAGCAGTTATTTAAACTAACACGGAAATATTGCTGTAATTAGAAAACAAAAGTCGATTCGTCTCAAATTACGTCATCTATGCATTTATAAAGACTTCAAAATGTCAGCTCTTTTGTTTATGTCTCGCGGCGTCATTTGTTTTTTTTCTACGACACAGTTATAAAATACCACTGTGTATGGGTTAGGTTACTAAAAATACAGACAGCAGTACTTATTGAAAAACAAATCGTTTGTATCTTTGACGTATTAAAACTTTTGCCATAGTTAATATCTCCTTTTGTCTCGTGGCTTAGACAAGATAGACAAGATGCAAGTACATACTTAAAGGCGCGGGCCCGTGCACTGCGTGCGCATGCTGTGCACGGGCACGGGCATTTTAGCTGCGTGTAATAATTTGTTTGACAACGTGCGTCTACGTTTCCACTGGAATACACGAATATGTGGCACGGGGCACCTGGGCCTGCTCGGCCGCGGTATCACTCCGGTCGAGTCGGCCCATTCGTGGCGAAGCATGGTTCTCCCACACTTATACTGACTGAAAACTCTGAAAACTACACATAGTCTAGGATCATATTCGTGTATTCACTTTATTCGTGAATGTTTTTTGTATGACTACATTTTTTACTCCCGGTTTGGTACCTACTTAGGTTTTGTTATACATCTGTTCGTAGAAGTTTCTTTACAAAAAATGTACACGGAATCGGGAAGTGGGTCACTTTTAATATTAAATTATAGACTGATAGACAGATGGACAAACGTCAGTTCAGAATACTTAGCTGCTATTGTTTAGTTTAGTATAACCTTGATTCTACCTCTATATTACTTATTTAAATATCGTAAAACATACTAAATTAGTTTGACCTATTCATGTGAACTTTTCGAGAAAATCTCGACTAGTTTCAAACGTCTTGGACTCATATTAAAGTCATTGCGGCCTGAAACTAATAGAGCTGTTTTCGAACAGTTCATATAAGTAAGCTGTATATTTCAATGAATCGTAATTAATTTAATTTTATTATTTTTGTTAACAGTTCTACTTAGTTTATCTTGTTGGTAATCCCTTTTCTAGGTGGTCTGTAGATATAATACACACATAAATATATACAAAACTCCATTAACAAAGGTTATGTATAATGTATCAATTTGACGTCTATATCGGGTATGCCAGACGTCAATTTGGAATCGCCAGGCGTCCTAGCCTGATTGTATACATTCTATGATTGCCTGCTAGCCTAGCAAACAAATTAATTGCGATTATTACGTTGCTAATGGGTATTATGTGTCGTGGTGGCTGGGAGCGTGTCGTGGTGGCTCGAAGGTTTGAGAGGCCCGATTCTCATTGCATGATGGTGCCTGTTCGAAACCTACCAATAGCAAGTACTAATGTGACTTTTCCGAGTTATATGTATGTACTTTCTAAGATTATCTAGACACCACTGACAAACAGTGAAGGAAAACATCGTGAGGAAACCTGTGCTTATAATTTCTAATTATAAATTTGAAATCGCCAACCCGCATTGAGCAAGTGTCGTGGTAATGCTCAAATCTTCTCCGTGTGAGAAGAGGCTTTGCTCAGCAGTGGGCATTTATAGGCTGTTGATGATGATGATTGGGTATTATGATTGTTCCACAAATTGTTGGTTAAATTTACAATACTGAGTTTTACTCGTTAAAGACTTATTATCCTTATTATTTAGGTGATTCAGTTCAAAATACTAAATATATTTATCTGGTATCCTCCTCAAAATAAGGATGTTTATATAATGACGGGCCATGTCACGCGACAGATGGCCGTCCGTGTCAATGTGTGTGTAAGTCTAGCATAGCCAGGTGCCACGACCGTTGTTTCAAGAGACTATGCCCTATATTTTCAACGTGCTTACCCGTATAATATGCAATTACGCATATACCTAAACTAAAGTCATATCTACGGCCGATTAGACCTACAGTACTTCAGCCTTTTGCTATAAGTTGATTTTTATTAGAGTACACAACGGAGCGTGTGATCTTTATGTATATAATTCTTCTGTGAGTGTGTATGTCACTGAACTTCTTTCAAACGACTGGACCGATTTTGATGAATTTTTTTGTGTGTGTTCAAGGGGATCTGGGAATTGTTTAAATTCACAAATCAGCCCGGCAGATGGCGCTGCAGTCGATGTTTAGGTTTTATCCTAAACAGCTGAACTAATTTGAATGAATTTTTGTTTATACATTCAAGTGAATATGCAGGACAACGTCTGATGGGTCCGCTAGTATATATATACGTAGTTGTAATGTTAATATGCGAAAATAGGCGTCTTAGCTTATGGCGTCTGTCTGGCGGGGTTTCTTGTTGAAGACTTAATTTATATTGTTGATCGTAGCGAAACTACCTCTAAACAAAGAAGTTTGGTGGTCTGTGGGTGAAATAAATCGGCAGTTTTTATACGTACCAATATGTTTTTTAGTGACAGTAATGTGGACGAGTACTTTGACGCCTGGTTAGGGTAATAAATAGTGTTAATTACGTCTTTAATCTTTGCTAAGCAAACAAAGTGTTTTTAAATTTCTTTTTGACGTAAGAAAAATATACTTACCTAATAACAATTTTCATTCCAAGAAAAGACAAATAGGCTCATAATATACGACATTATACTACTCATTACATAATAGGTACCTCTTTAAAATTAAAAGGCGTGATCACACAGTTCCACAATAAAAAATCTTGCTGCAATCGAAGAATATTTGAGCTTTTATTGGTCAAGTAAATTATTGGATACTTCCTCTTATCTTGGGAAGGAAATTAACTGTAAGGGGGTAAAACCGAGACATAAAGTTAGTCATACATATTATTAACATGGGGTCCTATAACTCTAGTTGTATATTAATTAATATTATCCTTGTCCTAGGCCTCGTTAGTCAAATACATTGCTGGATAAACAAGTTCTTGATACATTTCCTGGCGTGGCAAGGAATTTGTTTTGTAATAATAATTATTATTAAACGTTTCGGCCTGACTGATTGACGATGAACTCGACTAGTTTAACAACATGAGCAGCAATTTGTTGGTAATTTTTGAAAATATCAATAAATTATTGACCTAATATTGTATTGGAACATGAATCATGGTACACATTGCCAGTTTTTATCCTGTTTTTAGACGTATATCTAATAATGGCATTGTATTTTATTTTCTGATGTTGGAAATAACTGGCTATTGTGCACGTACATATCCTTAATTAGTTGTAAAAACCATTACACTACCTCCGGGAAGTTTGTACCTTATATCTATATATATACATACATGAAACCCTTTTTCCGTTGTCACGTCATAACTTTAGAACGGCTTGACCGATTTTAATGATTATTTTTGTTGTGTTTTTTATTGTCAAGAGAAGATTCTTAAGACGGAAAAAAATTCTGAAAATCCTAAGGGAACGGGAGGCAACGGGATTACCCCTACGAAGTCGCAGGCAGAAGGTAGTAAAGTTAGTTTTTAATCATTTACATTGTAAAAAGTAGTCCCCTTTCGCATCTGTCTATTTACGCGTTAAAATTAACGCGATACACTCCAAAACTGTCGGACGGATTTTTGTACAATTTTCACCAATAGATCGATTCCTGAGAAAGGTGAAAAGACGGATAAGTCATTTTGTTTATACTAAAAATTTCGTAGGAAATCATTTAATTACGGTGGCTGAAAAGCTAACGGAAATAGTGAAAAAATATTGCATGTTATTAAATATTGCAATAATTCTATTGACAGTGGTACATTTTGATAAGCGTTTGTGTAAACATTGTTTAACCCTAAGGACCGGTTTGAAGGATAATTCGCAGGGCAGTGTGTTGGCTTGCGAGATTTGACATTGGTCTGACGGGGTCACATTGGCTAAACGCTAATTTTTTTTTTATACCACGACGGTGGCAAAAAAGCACTCGGCCCACCTGATGGTAAGCGGTTACCGTGGCCTATGTACGCCTGCAACACTTGGGGCATTACATGCGTCTTGCCGACCCTTAAAAAACCTATTCACCGCCCTCTTGAAGAACCTCATGTTGAACCATTTTGTTTCGATAGCGGAAACCGTTTTTTTTTGGAAAGTTTTTAGTAAAAAGGTGTTAGGTATTATTATCTATGAGATTAGTGATAGGCTTTTCATACTAATAAAACCCCTATAATAAGTAATTTGGTTAACCCTAGGCTTGTAAACCTAGCCGCGTAAGACTTAACGGGTTACCGGGGCTCCGGCTCGAAGTGCAGGAGAAGGAACGGGGTGGTTTTTAGTCAGTAAGAGTCTGACACTCCCTCCCGCCTCACTCAGGCGGGAGAAGTCACTGGATGATTTTCCCTCCTTAACAAAATAGGCTTTTAAACCTAGAAAATTTAAAAATTGATATTAATTATCGGCGTGGAATCGAACAGTGGGCAGCACACCAATCTACTCCAATATGTAAATTTTTGTTATTAGATTTTCGACTTTATATCCAAACATTAGAGTTGTTCGACAGAAAAGAGAAGATTGACTTGCTACCTACAGTACATTCTTACCGTATGTTGTTACATTAAGACTTTGACTGCCAATAGAAATTTGTTGAAGGCAAATCCTCCGCTAATGTCGGTCACCGGTGACCAATATGGCGTTTAATGTGTTAATAAAGTAGTAGGTATAACGGATGCCAAGGAAACATCACAATTTACACCTTTATTTGTTTCTTCGGGAATAAAAAGTCGTGATTTTATGTACTAGTGTAAAACGTCTAAATAGGTTAAGCGTGTTTTAAAACCGACTGATCATAAAACTTCACAGAGTAGAGGGCGCGCCACGGCGGCGGCCATTTTGAACGTAAACTATGACGTCACATGCCATTAAAAGCTTTTTATGTTCGCAAAGTGATTCGGAATGTTGTTACGTTGTTTATATTGATTTGGGTAAATTAATATGCAGAAGTCTTCATAAAGTATCTAAATTGATTACTTCCTTATTACATTATTCTTTGAACATACGGCATTAGGACGTATTGTCGAACTTATTGAATTGGTGGAGAGTGTATGTACAAAGGTTTTATACAAATCAATTTAAAAAAAATGAAGTCGTACTGTAAAACAAGGAACAAAATAAAAAAGAATTATCCAATTTGATGCAGTCGTTCAGAACACACACACACACACACACACACACACACATACACACACACACACACACACACATTTTGCCACTTCAGTTTTATTTGCAGATATAATAAATTTTGCAGATTTGTCCTTCATCCACGACAAATTTATCTGTAGTAGCCTAAATAAGTTTGCTGTACATCAACATTACGTCATGTTGCGCAGGAGTTGATTGTTATTAAGATTAATAGGTCATGTTGCTATGTAGTGAAAGGTTGCGATGACATCAACGTCAGTTTTATTTCCCGGATTAAGAGCAGACGTAAATAGCTTGATAAATAGGTTCTAGGTCATTAGCATTGCTACTGAACATACCATGTTTTTCGATTCTTTGGACTATTGAGGAAAATGGACAATCTTCATCATTAATATTGCGTCTCCTTTTAATGGGCTCGCCTTGATTTCCATGCGATAAAAGACTCGTAGTTAGCGAGGAACGCTGCTCCCTTGACTCTCTCATCGGCAGTTATTCTGTGCCCGCGGAAACCGTAGGGATTTTGACAAGTACCTACCATCTTTTCTATGGTCACCAAACGTTGTTCAGCGTTTGATTCGATAAAATTAAAGTGAATAAGTAATATTTTATGTCGTGGTGGCCCGAAGGTTTAAGACGCCCGCTTCTCATGCATGAGGGTGTGGATTCGAAACCTACCAACGGCAAGTACCAATGTGAGTTTTTTCGTGTTATATGTACTTTCTAAGATTATTCAGACACCACTGATAAATGGTGAAGGAAAACATCGTAAGGAAACCTAAGTTTATAATTTCTAAAAATAAGTTTGAAATCGTCAACCCGCATTGAGCAATCGTGGTGATTAATGCCCAAATGCCCAAACCTTCTCCTTGTGAGAAGAGGCTTTGCTCAGCAGTGGGTATTAAGGGCTGTTGATGTGATGTGATATATTATGTACCTACATCCTTCTTTTGTTCTGTGAAAATTCTCCGAAGCTGTACTGTAAGTATCATATTACTACAAATATAATTTAATACCTACTTATACATGTGTATATCTAAAGAAATAACGACTAAGATGATGATGATGATGGGCATTCAAAAATCGCTCTTGGTGCTCAAGGAATAAAGCTTAGTTAGGTGCTTATATTCTCTCTACGTTTGACCTGAGCAAATTAGTTCATGGAATTTTCATTTGTTTTGATTATTCTTGTGATATTATTTTTATTCAGATAACTTTGCGACCGGCAATCTGCTTTGTGCTAATTCTGTTTAGTAGTGATGTATTTGTAAATAATTTAATTACTGGTTCTTTTCCATGGTGTCACCAATACTTTGGACGACGTTAATCAGTTACCATTCGGAGATCAGGTCCTACTCGTTTGTCTCCCTTTTGCCATAAAATATAGTATCACAACATCAATGGCATTCATTTTTTAGTTCTAAAAGTTCCTTAAATCTACAACGTCTACGTATAGCGTTTGCCTAGATCCCATCTTCATGATCCCATCTAAACAATAGATGTTGAGACACTAGTCTACAATTTATGGCCGTCTTCCATCAAATGAGATAATCAAACACCGATATACAAAATTTAAAAAAAATCAAGGTCAGCGGAATAAAAGAAAAATGAGCCGGTTTGTCCGTATCGTGGCTTCTGTCATAGAATACCAGGTTCCATGAACGACTAGGAAGTTCAATCGACATTGTATCCTAGATTGAAAATATAAAAACTGAAAGAAAAAGAAATACAAGTCACGGTCGAGTTATCTCATTGCTGAGTACATTGTCTAATATTTTCTTAAACAACGTCTTTATGTGGGCAGTGTTATCAGTACAAAATTTTACAAAACATAGGGTCAGTTCACCTGTTCGCGTCCACCCACCAGTTTGCGTCCTTGTTATGGAACTGCCTTTAAAAATTTCCGAAAATAAGAAAACTGTCTCCATATAAGTAGTGTAGAGGTATAGCACGTACGTAGGCAAGTAACATAGTGTATTTTACATTCATCCGTAAAATGGACGCAAACTAGTGGGTGGACATGAACAGGCGAACTTACCTTACCTACATGGTAAAATACTTGTGTTATGTTATTACTGTAATAGATCAAATACGTTTTATCTTTAAAATTTTAAATAACGAGACCCCATAGGATTTCCTCTTGTGTCTTGGGTTCGTTTACTTACAATCATATTTTATAAGTTCCCATACCTACATATCACATCTAGATTCAGAACTTGCTAGGTCAACGAATAATGTTGGAATGAACTGGGAAATTTATTGTACTCTTTACGCAGTCGCAACAGTGATAATATGTCATAAAGATTGCGGGAAATGGGTCAATGAATGAGAATGAAATAAAATGTTCCATATAAGATGACCTGTAACAACAGTATAACACCTACTTTTTTATCTCAGTAACGCAGGATTTGTGGTCGGAATTCAATTACCTACCGACGTAGAAACACAGTCAGATGAAATATTAATTAATGGTAAGTAAACAACGTTTGCGTAGTACTATAAGGATAATGTTATTGCTGAAATATGTTGTATACCTTACCTGTAGAGTTAATGATATCATAATATTAAATAGTACGAAAATATCTATAAAGTTACAGCAGCCATTTTGAAAGTGTTCGATTAGATATTAGAATTACTCGTCAAACTAAATCTGTGTCATCAGCCTAAACAGCAGTCTACTTTACATAAGAAGGTTTGTCAGAATTTTCATGTAGTTTTGTTCAGAGTTACATACTGCCTGGTATGTCCCAAATACATACGTTCCTAAGTCGATGTAGTTACGAACTCCATGTGAAGAATATCTAGTATAGTGCCTACCAAATACATATACATATTTCACCCTGTCGTCACCACACTGCAAACTTTATATCATACTAGCCAGAAATGTATTTAATATGACACAAGTTTCAGTGAGAGCCATGCTTCGGCACGAATGGGCCGGCTCGACCGGAGCGATACCACGATCGAGCAGAAAACAAACGTGAAACAACGCTTGCGTTGTGTTTCGTCGAGTGAGTGAGGTTACGGGACGCCCAATTACACCACCACCTCAATCTCCCAAATCCCTGAATCCCTAACAATCCTCAAATTCCTAATCCCTAAAAGGCCGGTAACGCACTGTAACTGGTGTTCTAAGTGTCCATGGGCGACGTCGATTTCGTACCATCTGGTGATTACCGTCTGCTCGTTCAACGGCTTATCCTATAAAAAAACACACATACTTTTATCCTATTCTTCGAGGAATAACCGACATTAGGTGAAACCTACCTCATTATGTTATGACTCATTTTACCTAGATTTAGAATCTAGAAAAGATATGAAACGGAGGTATGTGATTTCATGTTAAGCGACAATTACCAAAATGAGATTAATACTGCTAGCTGTGAACTCGGGAGTGCCCTAAACGACCTTAATTAAATGATGTCATTCTAAAGGTCATCTACATGTACATGGGAACAGCGAATTGAACAACTAAATGTCCCGTGGACATAAATGAATGAATTTGTGGTTTTTTTTTACATTTGATGGGGCGACGTTTGACCACTATTTCGCCTGGTGGTAAGCGATGATGCTGTCTACGATGGAGCACGTCGTCCCATAAGCAACCTATTCACTCGGGCCTTGAAGACTCCCTTCAGGAAAGAATCATATTGTTTCGGGGTTATATTACCTATAGGTATTAGTATTTAGAAATCTCCACTTGAACAGGTGGAAAATTTACCTAAAACAATGTTTAAAAAAAGGTAAGAAGACTTGAGATAGAAATAATCGCTTGCTGCTATTAACGTTGAGCTAAAACCATACTTTGTTTAGTGGCTTTGATGAAAATACGGGAATACGCAGCATAAGTCTGTGTTTAAACAATAAGTCTGTGTTTAAGGATAACATTACTTTATCAAAATGTGTGTTGTCTGTTTGTAACATTCAAATAAAAGCTTTTTCCTGCATTCATACGATACACACACCAAAATATATTTTTAACATTTTTGTTTGTCTGTCTATTTGTTTGTCCTGGCTGGTCTCTAGAATGGCTGGACCGATTTTAACAGGACTTTTTTTGGCAGCTAGTTGATGTACTAAGAAGGAACATAGGCAATTTTTACTTTGGAAAATTGAAACAAAAAAATATCTGTCCTATGTCCAAAAAAAAAAATACTCTACGCGGACAAAGTCGCCGGCAACAGCTAGTAGGTTCTAAGTATTAGTAAAAAATATTTTTAAATAAACTTAGAAATAATCAAACAACACAAGTAACACGTTTTCCCTGTAACTGTAACTTTGCATGAGAATTTTCTTGAAGTCAATAGTATTACCTCTATACATAACATTATATTTCAAAATCACCTATACAATTGATATTGATAAATGTAACCGTCAAACGTCTATATTATATTCATAAATTCACCATAGTCTCATAATAGCGTCTGAATAATATCCTAGACATAATTCTAGGCGTATTTGCATAGATCTAGGTCAACGGTGTTAGCGTTTCGTCTACATTTAGTACAATGTCATCGGGACACCATTTCACGCTACATTCGTTTCAGGCGGTCTATTTTTACATGAAATGCTGGATCTGTGACTTGTATCTGTGAAAAAGAGATTTAAATGTAGTTTTATACGAATCATCATCATTTTTTCATCATAAAGCTGAATTTCTGAGATTGAGAAGGCGAATGATGGTAGGATGATGATCGTGATGGGTATATAAGTACTTTGGCCTTATTGGAGATATTGTAGAAAAAGGGCGGTAAAAAAATTTTGGACCAGCCTAACCATTCGTAAACCTATTTTCAAAGAGTATTAATAAACTTTCCACCACCACACGCGCAAATAACACACTTTTATGACAAAATACATGATTTAGGAAACTTTCTTTCGTTTCTGCTCTACACGTATGCATATATTTCAATAAGTATTTCTCACAATAAAGTAATACATAACGAACGAGGCAGATTGAAAGGATCAGAATTTGTATTATTACTTAATATTTAATTAATTTATTTTTAGAAGTGTGGACCGGTATCGCAATCGATCGCAGGAAGTTGCCCAGTTGATTACAGTTTCAATGCACTTGTCCAAGTGACCGCTGGTTCTAAAATTAGCAAACCAACTTATTTTTTTTATGGCCTATTAAGCCGGTAAACGAGAAGACGTATCACCTGATGGTAAGCAATCGGCGTCGCCCATGGACATTTGGAAGACCAGAGGCGTTACAAGTGCGTTACCGGACTTTTGGGGATTAGGAGTTTTTGGATCGTTGGGGATTCAGGGATTGGGGAAATTGGGGAAGGGGAGGGAGGGTAATTGGGCCTCCGGTAACCTCACTCACACGACGAAACACAACGCAAGCGTTGCTTGACGTCTGTTTTCTGTGAGGCCGTGGTATCATTCCAGTCGAGCCGGCCCATTCGTGCCGAAGTCTAATTAAATACAGTTTTTTTATTTGTACTTTGTTACCAAATGATTGGTAGCAAATATATTTTATGTAAAGAAACAGGCACAATGTCATTCAAATCTTAACTTAACTGTAACTATAAAAATTTCACTTAGATCTGTTAGTTTTTGAAAACCATACAATACTAGTCCTAACATCCCTCTGTCATCGCTGAATCCCCAACAATCCTCAAATTCCTAATCCCCAAAAGGCCGGTAACACACTTGTGACGCCTATAGTGTTCCAGGAGTCCATAGGCGGCGCCAATAGCTTAATATCAGGTGATCGGTATACCGGTCTATCTCATAAAAAGCATGACAGTTGGTGATATAACTCTGGCCTTAGGGAATAATATTAAATGGTACCAACACATAATTATGTCATCTACTGGATAGGCGAGCTTAATTGATTTTAAACCGACCAACTAATTTACGAACAACGGCGAAATGAGTCATTCAATCAAATTGTTTCAACTAGTCGCGTTATGGAATAAGCAAAGTAACTCCCGCATGCTGAAAGGCTACTAAATTTTAAGTTGTATTTACATATTTATTTATTTATTATTATAATTGTGATACTAGCTTCTGCCCGCGACTTCGTACACCCAGCCCGTTCTGTTCCCGTAGGATTTTCAGATATTTTTTCTGTTGTAAGAACCTTCTGATAGTAACAAACACAAAACAAAAAGATCAGTCAAATCGGTTTAGCCGTTCTCAAGTTATGGCGTAACAACGGGAAACGGGTTTCATTTTTATATATTTAAATAGATTAACACGGCTTTATACTAATAAGTTAATAACATTAACAAACACACTAAGAGAAATAAAAGAGAATCAAACAGTTACAATAACAGAAAAAGAAGAAAAAGCACATAAAGAAATATCGTATGTACTAGACGAAACGAAATAATATATTAACTACTGTTAGGTTATAGATGCAGAGTATAATATTTTTATACAATAGCAACACTCGCTAAATGGTGTTCATATATAAATATTTCAGTTCCTTTAGGTTTTGTCATGCAGAGTATATTTTTACATAATGGCAACACTTGCTAAATGATGTTCGTAAATAAAATTTTTTTATATAAATTAAATAGTTTATATTGAAATAGTTCGGTCGATGGTTTCGGCTTAAATTGTAAAATTATCCTTACTATAATATTATAAATGAGAAAGTGAGTTTGTTTGTTTGTTTGTTCCGCTTTCACGCCGTAACTACTGAACCGATTGCTTTGAATTTTTGCAGACGTAAAGTTAGAAGTCTGAATTAAATAATAGGGTACTTTTATCCCTGAAAAATTTAATATTATCGAGGGAAAACGAAATTATTGGTATAGATGGCGCTGTGTGTATTGGTATATGTCACTTAGGCTACTTTTTGTCCTTTTGTGACACGAGCGAAGCCGCGGGTAAAAGCTAGTTTTATATAAGTAATCGAAAGTCGTTACGAGTCTTATTTCTTGACCGTAATACTGCTATCTCTGTCATTGTACAAAGAATTTGTAGTGACAGAACAGAACTATACTTAGCGCGGCTTAAACATTGAGACAAGTTTGAATATTTGGACTTATGCACTTCTCTAAATTGTTGTTCTGCGTATGATGGTAGGTACGATGTGTGTGTTAATTTGTTCAGAAAATACTAGTGTGGATAACGATTGCAACGTTTGCTAAAAGAACATAGACAGTATTCTTCTGTTCTGACAAAATGATTAGTTATTTTGGGTTCCTTCGTACTCGAAATAGGTACTCGTATCCGAAATATTATTAATCTCCATAGCTTCCAAATATGAAATTGTAACTTGTTAACCGACTTCTTTTGTTAATAGGCTGTATCATAGATATATTTTTTTATTTATCTGTGGGCTGTATCTTACTCGAGTCTCAGCCTTTAGGTCCTATAATAATAAATTTACACAACTTATGATCAAAACCAAAGGGTTTTACACTCAAATGAACAATGACCATAGTTATCTATCCTCTGGTAGGTAGTAGTTATTATGAAACATTTTAATTAATCTTCATAATGTTGTCAGCACTTTACGATTGCCACACACCCCTATATGACATCACACTACAGTACAAGGAAAATTTACAACTCCACAATGGAAAATGTATGGACATTCACTTTCCACGGCAAATTGGTACTTATGTTAATATAGTAGGGGAGCCCATGAAGGGATTTCGGTAGTTACTCGAGCGCGTCAGATTAACATATGGGGAAAACCTAGTGTCATGTTGAATATACCCAACATATATCCGATCTGATTAGAAGGGGGGGACTGAAAATTAAAAAAAAAGTCTGACTAAATAAAGTCAGTTTCGTCAGATTAAGGGAAGGTAGGTCAATACCGTGCTAAAGGAAGTGCGTTTAAAAAATCTGCCCATTCCAACTTGATTTGCAAGAGTGGGGAGATTTTGAAGGGTTCTCGTTTGTACTCTCCAGAACTTTCAACCCCACCATGCAAACTGGCAGATTAATTATGAGTTTTTTATTATTAAATACACATGGAGCATGTACATTATCAATATCTGACACGCTCGACCACTAGAACAAAAGTTACGCTTAACAATTTCAAAGATCTGTAGATTCCCCTTTCCCCCACTGGTGGAAGAAATTGTCACTAAACCATTTCTTCTTTCTATCAGCACATCTTCAAAATCCAGTAGGTCCCAAGGACGCTCAAGTAAATCCCAATTTAGCATCATGGGCTACTATAGATAAAAAGCTGATATCCGCATGACGTCATGATGGTAAAAAGTGTATTTGTATTGGCTGGATTTGCTTGTGGTTAATACATTTTAAATTTAAGGTGTTAGAGTACTTATTTGTTTGCGGTTGAGTTGTAATTGAAATTAGGGCAATGGTCAGGAAATGAGAGTGAACTCTTTGTTATTGGGCACAATCTACAAACATTTTTTTAAAGTATAATGGAAGCTTGTTCAAGGCGTCTGTCTTGATTGTCTCCCGTTAAAGTTTAGACTAACGTTACCAGGGGCTTAGGATTATGAGGCCATATTACCTCTATAAGTTCTGTAAAATATTATGGAATTAAAATATTACCCCGTTCAATTTATTTTGCATATTCATGCATGAAAAGAGGAATGTTATTCCTGATAAGGTTTAAAAAAAATGCACATACTCCAGTTTTTATTAACAATCGGACATGATAAACGAGAAATGTAAATTGATGTATTTTGAAACTCATACATATTCTCTCGTTAAACAAAACACCCGCATTTGAATGATCTAATGAAATGAACATTAATTCCAACTTGACTTTATACGTACAGCAGTAAATTAGCGTGGGTAACTCTTGCTTTAAAAAACTCTGTGGGACGCAGACTTTTATTATTATCTGTGGTTAGACGCACCATTAACAACAACACGCTGTTGTCAAAATTGACATATTCGTGTTCCCGCCTAATTATTCCGCCATATTTATTTACTTTTTTGTTCTCAACAATTTTATTTAATTATAGTTGGTGTGTAATTAGGTTTTTGTAACTGCTAATTCATTTTTATGGGTCAATAATATGTTGTTTATCCCGAATTGTTTGATATTGATTTTATCGTAAAAAATCTGACAATGTCATAAAGGCTAGAAGATGCTTTTATTAAGTTGCGATTATACATGTGAATGTTTCTATATTCGTGAATTGATTCCTCAAAAACGTCTGAACGAATTTGAAATGCGTTCAGTAGGACAATTTAAATGTCGTAGAAATAGGTAGTGGTATACTTCCTGTTCTATTTATCACACACACTAGGCAGAGGTGCAATAAGTATCATAATTTTTATACCTTAGGTCCTTCGCAGCAGACTAGACAATGGAACATAATAACTATTTTCTCTTTACCGTGTTGTTCATCTATAAATGTGCAAGATTATCTCCAATATTATGCCTCATTACTTTTTAATAGGCATTTGTCTGAACAATTCTATGTATGTATTTATGTAGTAATAATGATTTATTTATGCCATATTTGGTGCAAAAAATTCCAAGTGTCGCTGCACGTGTTAGTTGCTCATAATATTGAACTATCGTTCTTATGGAATTCGTATCTAATAGAGTTTGTTTTATAATAAATCTTTTAGATACTTACGTAGCATTTTTCATTTCAGCTTAGTGAACTGCCTTGTTGGCCGAGTAGTTGCAAGTGCGACTGCCAGGCAAGGGGTCTCGGGTTCGATTCCCGAGTCGGGCAAAGTATTACTTGGTTTTTAAAAATCCCAGTAGTAACAGAGAGTCTGGAAATGTGCCCGGTATATGGCAATAGGATCACCCCCTATTAGGACATGAGACTTATAATATGAATAGAAAGTGGGTGGAAAACATTTTACAGTGGCATTAAGTGCTGTAAGGTGTGGTTCGAAACTAGGAAAACTTTTCTCGGTACATTCACGTGAGTAACCCGCAAATTTTAGTTCATACAAAAGCTTGTACATTTCCATGCAATCTTTACATAAAGAATTCTCACAATATTCCTGTAAAACAGATGTTTTCACTCAACTCGTCGGCTTACGTTGAGGAATGCTGAAATCTTCATTATTTATAGCGAAGCGGCTGTATCAATAAATAAACTATAGTTAAGCTGTTATACTACACTTATGCGTAAAAGGAATTAATCATAAAACACTCCTGGTTCATAGCAAAAACAAGTTCAAAATACAGTGGCGATCATGATGTAGGTTTAACTTTATAATAATTGGGAAAACGATGAAATAAAAAGGCTAAACTCAGGTAACCGAATCCGCGACTAAGATCTAGTTTTATAATGCGAAAAGGTGGTTAAAACAATGTAGGGAATATAACATTTCTATAGATAGTAATGATTTTTACTCCAAAATATATATTTTCCTGCTTCAAATCATTCTATCAAAATTAAAATATTAATTTATATTATTTATATTTTAAGTTGTATATAAGTTGTAGACTGCCTCGTTGGCTGAGTGATCGCAAGTGCGACTGCCGGGCAAGGGGTCTCGGGTTCGATTCCCGGGTCGGGCAAAGTATTACTGGGTTTTAAAAAAATCCTCAGTAGTAGCACGGAGTCTGGAATTGTGCCCGGTATATGGCAATAGGCTCACCCCCTATTACATGGGACTCATAACATAAATAGTGAAAAGTGGGTGTTACTTCTGTGTGCACCTCTGCCTACCCCTTCGGGGATAAAAGGCGTGATGTTATGTTATGTTGTATATATTTATTTAAGTTAAATTCTTATCAATAATGTAATAATTTAGTTTATATTTAGATAGTAAAATAAAGATATAAAATTAAAGAACAAAAACAAAATTCTATCAATAGTTAGGTATAATCGTATCAAAATCCGTATAAAAGTTTATGAGATTTATGCCGTCAAACATAAAGATGCAATAAAAAAACCTTAAACAAACAGTGGGATGTGAATGCAATAAAATACAGTTTAATAGATAGTGGTTTTGATTGAAACAATATTGTGGCTGCACTCAAATCGAGCCGCATTAGCCACACATTGCCGATACCTAGGTACCTATCCAGTATACCAGTCTTATCAAAAATATTCTATATAAAAACACATGACTCAACCACAGAAACTTATATTTTTACGAACATGTATTTGGATTTGTTCCAAGTTTTTTTGTTTAAACACGGCATCGGATGCGAGAGGAAATCTCGTTAAAGATTTCATTTCGAACTCGATCGGAAAATCAATTTTGAATTTATCTTTAGAAATGATCAAGGTTCTGCCACTCAACTTGTGGAAAATCAGCCAGCCATTGTCAATTTATTATTTAGTCATGTGTAAGACAGGCCGTATCTATTGAGTGCTATTCTACTTACTACTGTAATAAATTGTCAGAGGTCAATAAACCCACGAGAAATACTTGGAGTCGTTAGGGCTAAAGTACTTTTTAGCAAATTAACTCTTATGCCTCATCACTACAGTGCATAAAACAAAGTCGCTATCCGCCGTCTGTCCGTCCCTATGTATGCTTAGATCTTTAAAACTACGCAATAGATTTTGATGCGGTTTTTTATAATAGATAGAGTGATTCTGAATGAACGTGGAAGGTTTATTATATGTATAATTCATGCATATTGCACCCGTGCGAAGTCGGGGCGGGTCGCTAGTATATAATAATTAGTTTGTATCATTAACTTTCATCCAAATCAGGAGGTAAAAAAGTAGTCTGTGTAACACAGACACAGATTTTAGAATACTAAAATCTAGACTACAGTATACCTCAGTGCCTACAAGCCTACAATAATGATAATTAGACAGTCCCACACCTTTAGGCATTATTAGAATGGCACTAACAGCCTACAAAAACTAAATACAGTCTTAAATTAACAACGTGGGCTACGAATTATGTTCCAGCTTTGTTAGGGCGTGCCCTCAATACAACATGGACGTCGATTACGTCATAACAAACAAGTATAAAAAGGATCCATTATAATGTACATATTTTGCGTCTAGTGTTTGCCTAGTTGGACACGAGTACTCGAGTTACTAGGTCAGCGAAAAATGGCCATAAAACTGCGATATAACAGAATGTGGTCTGATTATTCTATAGGTAACTACCAGGTATATTTTATTACTGAAAATATCTGTTTTCTTTTGAAAAAACATCACGTCTATCATTTTGTGTCTTACTCATTTTAAATTAACAGACCTGATAGATTTTGCAATTCAAAATTCAAATCATAACATGGTCTAAAATTGTTCGTAGGTAAGTTCTGTACATTCCAACACATGAATTAAAATTCATATTACAATATTAATTATCTAAGATTCTTTCACATACTTTCATTAACAAGGAAATTAAAATTATGCTTCTTCATTGCCGTCCCTATCCAACTAATAAGCCAGGATTAAAAGGATAAATTGATTCGCGGGAAAAAAGGTCTACAACCTCTTTTAAAGTGGTCCATAGCCTATTAGATTTAATTGAAATAACATTCCTAGGTTCATAATAAAAGAATCAATTGTGAGAGTTAAGACAGCACATTTTTGAGGCGCCATTTTGACCGTAAAATATGTACATGGATTATTTTACTGTTCAATGTCAGATGAGATCATCGAGTGGGAACGGAGGAGCAACTTTTAACATTGGCGAGTAGATAAAACGCAATTCTGTTTTTATTTCAATCTATTTTTGAACTTATTTTCATTGGAGGAGTGTTGATAATGCTACACGTGATAGATTGTCTGTAGTCACGTTTTTATGTCTTTAAGGTCAAAGCTTATATTGCTTGTTTTGATTCAGTAGTGTATGTTTCTCGTTCGACACAATTTATATTTTTTTTTAATATGTAGTACAATGTTGATACATATTTTGACACTAATATCAAATGACAACAGTAAACGTTATCATCTCCTAGAGAGATTCAGTTTAGAATATGGCTTTTCTTTCCATAAAATTTACGGTATATAGGTATATATGTACCTATATAGTATTATTCTAAAATGTAGTAGTATTTCTTATGTATATTTGATGTTAGACTTAGCTTACCTTCTAGGACAGCATAATATTTTAACTAATAGACATATGTAAATACATCAGATTCTATACTAGCCCGAAAGCTGAATAAACGCAATTCCACACCTTCTGATAAATTTCAAGCCCTGCCAATATCATTATCAAATCTGCACTTAAATCAAAGAAACGAAGTCACTACCATTTTCTTCTTTTTCATCTCTTGATGAATATTTTCTGATACAAATATTTCATTTATTGGTAACGTATTTCGTATGAATGGCTATTTAGTTACCTTTAATATGAGCATTATGTTATAAAAGGATTTTTTAAAGCTATACCTAGAGGGTGTCGCGGAGAACCTAACGGGTAACCGGGGCTCCAGCTCGACGTGCAGGAGAAGGAACGGGGTGGTTTTTAATCAGTAAGAGTGTCTGACACTCCCTCCCGCCTCACCCAGACTGAAGCAGTCATTCGATGATTTAAAATCCCCCCTTAAAAAAAATACCTAGAGGGTTCAATAAAATAGAAAAAAAAACTATAATGGCAGTCGTTTCTTTCCTCCTAAGTGTATTTCCCACATTATCACAAATAATTATTACGTCTACATCAACTCAAAGCTAAAAGATGGCGCTGGCCGCATTCCTCGTAGCTGTAAAGTCTATTAATAGCCCCAACTTCATCATCTGAGTACCATGGGCTTCTCATGGGAGTGCTATAAGGGGGGCCTTGGGTTTTATAGACAATGGTAACAAGGCATCTGTATAATTATGTAACTACTGAACTTGGTATAAATATTTCCGTTGTATTAAAAAAGCTTCTATGGAAATAGAAGAGCAAATGATTAAATGTAATGATTGTGGTACGATTGTCCAGAACAGAGCAGAATTTTCAGTAATAAATGGTATAAGCTTATAGCGCTAGATACATTATTTGCTGTTAGGACAAATTAATAGATAACTGAGATGTAACAATACAGGTCCAACTGTAACTCTTTGGCCTCGTTGACCAAGTGGTAGCAAGTGCGACTGAAGGGCAATGCGTCTCAGGTTCGATTCCCGGGTCGGGCAAAGTATTATTGGGTTTTTTTAACATGAAGTTTCTTCTTTGCAACATGATTTCAAAGTTGTTCATTTTGTTACAGATAAAAAATGACTTTCGTATTCGACAAGTGCTGCTTCTGTATAGAGCTGAGGACAGGATGCCTGATCATCGGGTACTTGAACCTGGTAAGGATCTTTATTTATATTCATCATATTTTTTCATTTAATGCCCTACATTGGGATTTTCTTCTGTGTCCTGGGTGCGTTTACAAACATACTTTTCTACCAAATAAAAATCCTTCTGATAAGTACCTAAAAAGTCTTCAGCAGTACCATCACTGCGTAAAATATTATCCACTATTAAAATTTCTAATGTTTTTTAACAATTATATTTACATTCTGAACCGCTTGCAATGTCTAGACCACAAGCAATTCGCGGAGAAACTTACGGGTAACCGGGGCTCCGGCTCGACGTGCAGGAGAAGGAACGGGGTGGTTTTTAGTCAGTAAGAGTCTGACACTCCCTCCCGCCTCACCCAGGCGGGAGCAGTCATTCGATGATTTTCCCCCCTTAAAAAAACCACAAGCAAATTAATGAAATGCTATACAAGAATGAACTACATTTAATATTTTATCTTATAAAATAATAACCATACGGAGTTTCTTGTCCGTTCTTCTCCATGGAATGAGCATATAGCTTCATTTTTAAACTTTTATTGTTGTTGACGTTCAAAAGTGCCTTCATGATCTAATTGAAATAAATGATTTTGACTTAACTTGACTTTCATGAAGTTCGTGTCAATACCTTTAATATTTTCCATAATACACCATCACTGCCACAGACACTTTTTTTTTAAGTAATACGTTGCCCGACATTAGGAATTTCTCCTGTGTCGTGGGTGCGTTTACAAACATACAAGTTCACATACACATGACACCCAGACCCGAAACAACAATTTGTGGATCACACAAAGATTTGTTCCGTACGGGATAAAAGCGGTGGCCGGGCACCACCGCACGGTTCAACCGTGCAGTCAGTATATAATACTAATTATGAATTGTATTTTTCAGATCGGTAATATAATAGCCATTCTGATGTCGATCATCGGTCTGGCAGCTGCTGGTGTGGTGACTGCGGAGGGCGACAAGGAGAGTGGCGCACAGGCTATGGGCGCCGTCATGCTGGCGGTCATCGGCATCATGCTCATCTTCTTTATCCTGTTCCTCGCATTCTCCATTGTGCTTCTTGTTGGTCTGCATAAGGTAATTCTAAAGATTATTATTTCTTAACTCTTTATTACTTTTCTCTACTTTGAATAATAATCACCACTTCTGTGCGTCATCAGTATTTATCGTATTTTTATCACAATATGTGCATAAACCTAAAATCTAAAGCCTATACTTATGGGCTACCATCCATGTACCTACAGTAATAGTTTCACAACCAACTGTATACACAAGGTTCTTCAAAGGCTGAAAGGGGACGGCACTTTTCACTGTTTATGTGTCCCATGTAATAGAGGGTGAGCCTATTGCCCTATATTGGGCCTAATTCTAGACACCGTGCTACTAGTGAGATTTAAAAATAACCCAGTAATACTTTGCCCCACCCGAGAATCGAACCCAAGAGTCCTTGCCCAGCAGTCACACTTGCGACCACTCGGCCAAAGAGGCAGTTACTACGTCACTATTTGAAAAAAACAGAGCTAATGACAAATGTATTTTATTTTGAGGATAAAATATGTGAATTTCCCTATTCCAGCACAAGCGCGGTCACGTGAAGGCGTACCTGATCTACACCGTGATCTTCCTGGTGCTGTACATCATCATGTTCTTCGCTGGTTTCGCTGCCTCACACATCAATGGTGGTGTTGTCGCTAGGGATCTGATCTCAATTCGTAAGTATCATTGTTTTTAAGCTGACTACCTCTTAAGTAAAATTACCTTTATGCTATTTAGACCTTTATGCCAAAAGGATTAGGTTCAAAAATAAGTTTTGAAAAGTAAATTTGTTTGGCAAATATGAGAAATTATCGAAGATAAGTATCTCCGATAGTAGTCTGTAGTTTACATTAACAACAGAACATGAAGTGCCTATATCTGAAGAAATATTTATAGCAATCTCGCGCTAATTCTACTTGCTATCATATTTATTTTTTATTCAATGATTATTGTTTCTCTAACATTTTATTTTTAGTGATCTTTTTAAAAACATATTAATTTTTCTTTCAGTTCTGAGCATTTACTTCATGTTGGTAATCAGAAGCTACTACTTGAAGATGGACGACCCCTCCAACAAACCAGCAGTTTACAATACAGCCTAAATAAATATATTTTAACAAACAAATGCTAACACAAAGCCACATGTTCAAAATTTGAATAAATATTATTGAATAACAAAATCGCATTTAAAAAAACAAATGACCATTTTATGTCATAAAATGATCTTTTGAATAAATTATTGAATAAATATTTACAAAATTGATTTCACAAAACTGTGTATTGAGCATTTGCATAAGTCTTATTGTGGCCTGATATATAAATGTTTGATATGTTCTTAATGTTGTTAGTCGTGGCCATTTAAATAGCTTTCAACCAATTATTTGAAGTGCGTGAATATAATTTTATTATATGGCTGTATGCTTCTCTAAATACTGCGCATGACAAGTGTCGGTGTAAAAACATTGTTATTATAATTAAGTCATTTAAGTTTCTTATATTTAGTTGTAAGATTTTGAGTTCTTTTTTAAGTTTTCATTTACAGTTACGTTTTTGATGTAATAGCAGAGTTTTGAATAAACATTTACGAACGTTAACGTTAAACGTTATTGTTTATTATAATTATGTAGTTACAGAAATGCAATTTTATTAGGTAAGTTTTATATCATTGTTCATTAACATAACTTCAACCGCCTTTTTATTATATGAATCATTTTAACATATTTTTTTATTATTGTAACTTAAAAATCTGGTTCTTATCACTGAAGTGAGTTTGGAAAAGACACAACTAAATAAGTTTTACAAAAAGAAACGCAATCTAAGAATGAATAAAACACAAAACAGATTGTACTGGTTTTGTATAGATCAAACTAATAATACAAAAGAAAAAAAGTGAACCATTTCATAAAACTATTAGTAAATTAACAAAATTGAATAAACGTAATAACCACCGATATACGTATATACCTAGTTGTGGAATTAAAAAAGTTTTCGTTAGAAATATTTAACATTTAAACGATAGCCATTGTTAATGAATCAATGCAAAATAATAAATTATCTACTGATTTTTTCCAGAATACTTCATTTTCATTAGATAATTGTGTTATTCAAGATATTTCTTATTTTGAATACAAGTTATCGCTAGTTTTTTCTCCCTGTTTTAACAAAAAGCTACAGGGAGGTAAAAAAAACTACGATAACTATAACTGAAGTGCCATGTAACAAATATAATTAAAACATTTATTACAGAGAAAACCTCACTTTGTTGCATTTACCTCATTAGGTAATAGTTTAAGTGTTTTAATATAAAATTATTATTACGAAACGTTGCGTAGTGTTTCAGGAAGCTCTCTTATGGTGTATTTTAATGAGCTTTTTGTTAAATATCTAAGTACACATAAGCGTAGGAACATAATATACCGAAATAGGTAAGTATTTCGCATTTTTAAACTTACAATTATGCTATAAAATTATTGTAGTGCCTTATATTTAATACAAGACCTATGGTACCTATTTTGGAATACTTATACACGTAAAATATAACGACACTCAAGTCGAGATCTCTTCACAAGTACGGTAAAAAAGGGATGCAAATACCAACAGATACATGCATCTCTTTCCCGCTCTGTTTGAGCAGAGATCTAACTTTGAGTATCGTTTTATACCTAATATGAGCCTAAGAGTCAATCTTGAGGTTTCTCGGAGTATTTTGTACTTTCATCTAAGTAAACCTAAAAAATATCATATTTTCATAACTCTATCTAGATAGGTTACTGAATGTCAACGTAACAAGTTTAAAATATTATGCTTGAATGTTTAATTAGATTTGTTAAGTGATTTATATATCAGATATTAAACACTTTCGATTATTTTGTTGTTTTTTTAATTTTTTCTATTGGAGGATGAATATAATAAGTACCAATATGAGTAAATTATTAAAATGCGATAATATTATTACCACCAGAAAATTCTCTGATGCCCTAAGCGGTTTTACCAACGGAGCCGCGGAGGATTTAACGGTTTGCCGGGGCTCCGACTCGAAGTACAGGAGTTGGAACGGAGTGGTCATTAGTCAGTAAGAGTCTGACATTCCCTTTCTCCTCATCGAGGCGGGAGAATTTTCCCCCTCAAAAAAAAACCGTTAATCTGTTATAACGTTCATAAGATGTCATTTTAGCCACGGGGACCTGTCCACTCATCATTTGATATGACACCGTGTCTGAGGCCTTAGTACGAATTTGTTCTAGGTTTAAAGTAATCGAAATGAGACCGTGTTCGGAGCACTGAATGGCCGGCAGCAATGAACCAACCAATCTGACTACTGGACGCGGTCAAGCCCTAGGTGATGAAGCCCTCTGAAAAGGCTGAGGTTGCCACTTGCATATTCCTCTTACCCCATGTTTGCTCCCCAAGTCGGTCGGTTAAGCTTACGTAAAAAAGGTTCCAATTGACTGGAAGCCCATATTTGGCATTTACTTTCTAAATTGTAATCACAAATCTGCAAATGTAATAGTAGAATTTTGACAAAATTGTATTATAAGTAGTTTGCAAACCTACCTAAATAAATCTAAGTAGACACGGTAGAAGGCATTAGGCTAGAACCCATAGATTTATAAATATAACATAGATGTCTGGCTATTGTCAACTTGACGGTAAATTCATAAACATACTGTTGTTTCTTTTTTACTTATGTCTCTTTGCTTATGCAGAAAGAGACAACCCATTATTGTCATTCTGGCCATAATTTTTTGACGTCATCAGAAAAACCTAGTTGTGCCGAATTGGCCATCTTAGTCCCCTGTTATCAGTGCATGTCAGTGGTACATCAGCTGTCAAAGCATTGGTCAACAATATTTTGTTACTAAAATTTGTAGAATTCCTGTTGTTTTTGTGCGTGGTAAACAAAGAAATTATTGGTTAGTGAGAAGAACTATGCCCGGGTGCAGTGTTATTGGATGTAGCACTAAAAATATTACTAAACCGGCAGGTGTAACATTACATCGGTAAGTACTGTTATTTTTCATTAAAATATCTCTGTTTTTCAAACTATTCAAGTGTGGTTGCTGCAAATTGACTAAATACAATACTTTTCTAACTAATGCAGTGCTTATTTTCATTAATTTTAGTTGAAATACGTCTAAAACAATTTTCATTAAAAAATAGTGATGTACATGATTGTTCCCGTATCGATAATTTTATCGTACATAATAAATGCGTCAAAAGTAGAACAAAGAACTATACTAAATTCTGAATGATAAAGTGCATTAATTTGACATAATGACAAAATACAAAAAACATTAAGTACTCGTCAAAAATTTCATTTTATCGACAAAATTCCACCATCGTCAATACCTACGTAATGTAATAAATAATTAATACAATAGAGAATAATTTTTGTACAATATGAGATAAGGAATAATATTGTGGGAAATGCATTTTTGTCAAAATTGATTTTTTTATCAAATACCGCTCGAGGGATTCAAATGAAGCAAACAAATGAAATATAACTTTAGGGTATTTTTAGAGTATTTATTAGAGTGTGTCGAACTCTGCCGATAATTTTAATAATATTATAAATTTTCTTTTTAGTTTGTGCTTGAACCACGCAGAAGTTCTTGGCTGGAAATAATTAATGTGGAAAATATAGATACTAGAAGGAAACATATCTTTGTTTGTTAACTTTATTTTGAACATTAATGTTTTAACCGAACAATAAATTAATAGTAAATCTACGTGATGGGGCCTTATCGCTACAAGCTCTATTGGTAAATCATAATGTAAACGATTCATTATGTGTTTTGTTATATTGGTTTTGGAAGCATTTTTTGAAGAGGTGCAAAGTTAACATTTTATTTAACATTTATAATATTATATTAAGTTCATAACTAACCGGGTTCTTGTACCTATATGTTTCTGTTTTCCTCCGCTATCTATCACTATCATTGTAATGTACAAACATTTTCGTTCAGAGCTTAGTACGTACTTAGTACTATAGAATCTATAGAAAAATCTATGTTCAATAGGCATGGCGACTATTTTTTAATTTTTTGTCCGTCTTTTAGATATTTTAAAAATCTTCGATACGTATTTTTTCTTTTTTCTCGTATCCAAAAAAACATGTAGATATTTTGAGTTAAAATGGCGCGTGACGTCTCAATTAGGCACGATTTCTCCGTAAGTGTGACGTCAACACCCCCCACTCCCTAACTTTAATGCGGAATAACTACGTATTCTTCTGTTAATTTGATAAAACAAAAAATACGTTTCTGATATTTTCGTGCGATCTTAATGACGGACTAATTACTTTTTTGATTTTTTTACCCTGTTGACACGCCTATTGGATCAAGTAAGTTAAATTATACTATTTATGTTGCAGCTTCTAGCCAGATATGTACATGAAAATGAACTTGGAACCAGTTCTGGAGTCTTCTCGAAAGATGGTTTTGCAGATTACATTACAGGGAAACATTACGAAAAATACGAAGATATTGTATATTATAAATCTTGATTTTATGAATACTTTGATACAGTTTTATTTTTCAACCCACAAAAATTACTTAACCTTAAGTTTAAAAATATTGACCAGTTGATGGAAAATCCTTTTCATGAATTTCGATATATAAGTATCGTGAAAGTTATAATGTGAATGTATAGGCACGATCGACTGGAGTGACAGTGCACGCAGCAACTACTAAATATATTTCGCTAATATGTTGGTAATGTTTAGCAGCTAGATAAAAATTAAATCCAGATGAATCATAAAATAATGATATTTTATTGATAAGTCAATTAAAACCAATTCTAAAATATCGATATTTCTACAGTTTTAAAAGTTATATCCCTAGTTCTATCCGCCATTACAGGTGACCAAGTGAAGTTTATGTAGGCACGATTTTTTCCTAGTTGTTTCTTATCCATACTCTTATCATATCAGTGCTAGAACCGCAGAATATTGTTACCATCGTGATCACAGATTGTGACTTACATAGAGTTTATAAAAAAGCTACTGTCACTGTTGTTGTCATTATGACATCAGTTTTCTGATTTTTTGAGAAGAATGTAAACAAATTTATTTATTTTAACATTTTAATATTTATTCGACATTTTAATAACCATATTTTTAAAATCATAGAGCGACAACAACTACCAATGGAGAGGTTTGTCACATGTTGTTTGTGGTGGTAACGTTGTTCTGAACCCGCTGCGGACCGCGGAGACCATCGGATGCAAGTAGACCGTTAGTTAATAACATAAAATCTTCTTTACAGATTCAAAAAGGCTCTTATATTGACCAAATGTTGCTTTTGCATGGATCTTAAAAATGGGTCCTTGATCATTTTGTATTATAACTTGGTAAGTCCTGAATAACGAACCCGCTTTTGTCAGCCACTTCGTACGTGCAAATAGGTGATCTCCGTTTTTACTGTTACCGTGGGAATTTAATATTTTCTTAGTCCTCTTCTACAATCCCCAAGTAACATACATGTTAAGTTTCAGATAAGATAAATTCCGGTACATATTTCATTTGATTATTATAACGTCGAGGTCTTGATGAGCAAACAGAAAGTCGTTGAAGTACAGTGGGAGACAGACTTGCATAAAATTTCATTGCTTGATATATATGAGCATAAATGTCTCAACTAATAGAAACAGGATAACGTCGCAGCTTAGTAGCACAACACGTATAATCCCTTATCAGTAGTGGGTTTGATATTGTTAGGCTACACTGATTAGGCTACGCTAGCACTGCCCACCACCCTGTGGAATTGTCATTCGTGAATTCAAGGTCATTGAGCGGGGCTAAAGAGGGGATCTCATCAGACGTAAGCAAACATTAACTTAGTATTGGTCAGGCGGATGTGCCCACCATTGTACATTGTACATATGCTACCTTCAGATAATTTGTTCTAATCTCATAAAAAATATAATTTTTAAGAGTAATCTTCATAATATAGTTTGAATGTCTTTTATTTGCATTTTAGTTTTCTAATTCGTGCAACATCGTACTATATTTAATGACCTTGTTAGCGCCTGGTCAAGGAATGATTGCAAAGCAGGAGGAAAATGACGATTCATTCAATGATGCAGTTATCATAATTGTGATTATAATAAGTATTGTGAACGTAGTGGTTTCCATTTTCGGCATACTTGGAATAAATAGGGTAAGATTATAATTTACACTTTGCACATGGAGCACTGAGCAACTATTGCAGCAACTGGGCACTAGTTGTTTAATTGTACTGCGGACACAGTCAGACACAAGTTAACAGTTCTCAATTGCTGTAATAGTTCGATCATTAAGGAGGAAATATGGGGGTTGCCTGGAACGTTTTCCCAAAGACTTTTGGATACGATAGACACGTCGCAGACCAAAATTTCACCCGGATTATTTGCGACGCGATTTTGGAGATCACCAGCATTTCGTTTAAAAATAACGACTATGACATATTGATGAGTGCCCTAGACGAAATTTCCTACGTGCGGTTCATCAGGAACAATTAAGAGCAGACGATTCTGGCAAATTCTTAAAGTGTGTGTCAAAATAACATGAACATTAGACCAATAAAGCGCTAAAAAACGCACCACTTGCTCTACTATCAAGTAGCGCAGAAATTATTGTTTTATTGCAAAGTACTTATAAAAATTTACTTTGTACTGCTCTGGCGTCAAAACCAAATCAAATTATTATGATATATCAAATTCTGTCAAAACATAAATTGTAAAAAATTGTGATTAGTTTAATTTTGTAATTAACGGTTTTCTCGCAAAATGCACAGGGAAAGAGATATTGTATGATAGACTATTTTTGGCTGCCATTTTTCCACAATGGCGGCGCAAACAGCGTACATACAAAGTTGCAAAATGGAAATCGGAGAGAGCACATCAAAATCTACAAAATTGCCAATTTTTAAAGCTCCCGGAAAACATTCCAGGCCGCATTATCAAATTACTGAACTACAACTAGCAACTCGTTAAATATTTTATCAGTTTATAAAGCTACTCGACTATGAAAGCTGCTTACAGATTGCCATAAAATTGGCAGTCGTAAACGTTATAGCTAACTTGCTAAGTTTAGTTGCTAATCTATCAACCTCTTCGAATGATCGCAGGTTTGAATTAACGAGAGTTGATTGTAGTTTTTTCGTAGAGAAATGAATACCCGTAGACGTAAATAATTATCAGTAATTTTATAAATTCTGTACGTTGTAGAACATACCACGCTACGTGAAAATATACCTTGTCTATACTCTGATCTACATAGCGGTGATTATCTTCCTGGTCATGCTAAGTGTTCTCACGGGACATGTTGACCCCGGTTTTATTTTCTGGGATATAATAAGTATACGTGAGTTTCCTTTTTTGTTACAATGCTTTGTCCTGTGTTTTCTTTATACCTTGAGATGTCGATAAAGTAGATGTTATTTTATTTAATTAATGGACTCTTCTGTTTCTGAATTTTGGGCTCTTCCGTTTCTGAAGGAGGGTAGAAGGGTTGCCCTTTCCAGGTCCGTCTGAACGGGATTCGGATGTTAGGGGACTGTCGCCTCCATATAACAAAACCAGAGTGCGTCTTCGAGCCCGAACTAGGAAAAGGCCTCGCTTTTCCGTGCACCCTGAGGTGGGGTCTGGAAAGTTAGTCGCTGGCTCACTTTATGTGTAATGGCTGCGGAATTATGTGATCCTTGTACCCTCATGCCCAATTGACTGCACGGTTGGTGCGGTGGCTGGGCAACCTGCAGCCGAGCAACGTGTCGCGGGTTCGATTCCCGCACGGAACAGCACTTTGTGTGATCCACAAATTGTTGTTTCGGATCTGGGTGTGATGTGTATGTGAACTTGTATATTTGTAAACGCACCCACGACACAGGAGAAATCCTAGTGTGGGGGAAAAAAAGTGTTAGACAGGAAACCGGGTTGGGTTTTTTCAATAAAAACGCGACAGTCCCCTTCGTTTCCCTCAGACAAGGGGGCGTCATGAGGAATTTCTACAACGGTGGTCAAAATAATACATACATAACATCACGCCTTTTATCCCCGAAGGGGTAGGCAGAGGTGCACATTCTACCACAGTACAATGTAACACCCACTTTTCACTAGTTGTTATGAGTCCCATGTAATAAGGGGTGAGCCTATTGCCATATACCGGGCACATTTCCAGACTCCGTGCTACTACTGAGAATTATAAAAAACCCAGTAATACTTTGCCCGACCCGGGAATCGAACCCGAGACCCCTTGCCCGGCAGTCGCACTTGCGACTACTCGGCCAACGAGGCAGTAAAATAATATCGTCCTCCATTTTTGTGCAGTTGGAAAGTCAATGAATTACCAATCAATATTTTTTATTATCTATTGTTTTAGGGACCTTTCAATCAGGAACACGTCAGTCCCGTTAGGACATATTTTCTTACATCTAACATTAATTAAATTGTACAAAGTATCACTGATGCATGAACATCTTATATTAAGCAATGACTGCAGATGAATTAGGATGCGTTAGAACAACCAACATCTAACACATTTAACATAAATTCATGTGTCAGTGATTCCTTGCTTCTCACATATTTACTACAATCTACAATGGACACCATTGACCTAGTAATAATATTCCAATGTCTAAAATGATGATGACATTAATCTTTTTGATTTCAGTACTATACATTTATTTCTATTTGGTAGTGAGAAGTTACTACTTGTTAATGGGAGCCCCTTCCTCTCCTGCATCAAAATAGAAAGTCGACCACTGCGTAACAAGACCTCAATATGTTATTCTGACTTGATTTAGTTATAAGTAAATAATACGGATTAACAGAGAACATAAAAACTTACAATAAATGTTTGATAAGATTATTTCTTTTATTATTTCATTTGTACGTTTCAGCAACTGTTCTCCTACGACCGATTCGCCGCTGGACTGTTCGTCGACAGAATGATTCATTTATTTCCGTTTCCTCAACAGGGTCTTTCACCTATGGACACTTCACCGACAGAACCTTTCATATGTGTCACTTTCGACGTCAGCTCCTTTTCAGCTACTAAGTGTTTCATTGATTAATGCTCAAACATTCTCCGTGTGAGAAGACACTCTGCTCAGCAGTGGGCACTTATAGGCTGTTGATGATGATCAAGTGTTTCACCGACACGAAGATAAACCTAACTATAGCTTTAACTGCAGACCTTTTCATCTACGACGGCAAATTCGTGGTCAAACTTAAGACAAGCAATATTACAAATCATGCACATATCTGTCTTTTTTTAAGGGTGGAAAATCATCGAATGACTGCTCCCGCCTGGGTGAGGCGGGAGGGAGTGTCAGACTCTTACTGACTAAAAACCACCCCGTTCCTTCACCTGCACGTCGAGCCGGGCGGAACCCCGGTTACCCGTTAGGTTCTCCGCGACTCCGAATGCACATATCTGTCTATAGCTTACTGGGTCGTAAGAGAACGGTTATTTGAATCCATTTGAAGGGTTTAGTCTTTCATAGATAACAGATAAAAATAATATTGAGAATTCTCGAAAACGTTAAAAAATCCACAATACTTTGCCCGTTCCGCGACCTCATTTCGACAGTCCCTTATTATTGAAAGATTATGGTTTTTTTTTGGGAAAGACCCACCACAAGCCTATACTGCTGCAACTCCTGTAAGCCAGGATCTACAGTAGTTACAACCATGAAAACACCGGAACACTGAAACGGCGCGTCCTAGGGATATGTTAATTTTGTTTCGATCGCGTTGTGCTAGAAAGCTTGCGTACAATTAGGTCTCGCATTACAGTTCATAGCAGCACGTTGCTGCACCCTCGAGCGGAAGTACGCCCGCGAGCACAGGTAGGGCCTCAGTGCTAACCGTCTTAAACGCCTTACACAGGAAAATGAAGGCTAAACGCTGGCCTTGGAGAAGATTTCGTCGTATTGGGCCTATTGTGGCCCTATCAGCGCAGATAGGTGCCCCGTAGCACACGCATCCCAGGAAGGTTGCTCTGTATATGATCCTGAGCGTAAGAAAAGAGAAATCCCAGGTGGCTTTCGAAATTCACGTCAGCGCATAGAAGATACTTTTGATTTTCTCACTAATAGCCTTAATATGCTCAATGAAAGAAGCTTTTTTCTAAACTAAACCAAGGAGAACCTAACGGGTAACCGGGGCTCCGGCTCGACGTGCAGGAGAAGGAACGGGGTGGTTTTTAGTCAGTAAGAGTCTGACACTCCCTTCCGCCTCACCCAGGCGGGAGCAGTCATTCGATGATTTTCCCCACTTAAAAAAAAAAAAAAACCAAGATGGATTATGGAATATGACATAAATAATTTGATTATCAAATTATGATCATACCCTGAAGTACTCCAGCCTGATAATTTCACGAAACCTCGTTCAAACAGAAGCATTGAACCTACTTGCTTATAAAATACATCTGTTAATAACACAGGTCAGAATATTGTGACATACGGAGAGTATTTAAAAAAAACTACTGTCGCTTACTGATTTGTTGCTGTCATTGAGACATCAGTTTTCTGAGTTTTGAGAAGAATGTAAATAAATATATTTATTGTAAACATTTGAACATTTTAATAAATATATTTTTATAATCATGGAGGGAGAACAGCAGCCACTGATGGAGAGGTGTGTCGCGACATGTTGTCGTCTGAATTATATTATGTAGTTTAGCAAAGTTTACGACTACGATGAGGATAATTTTTTCGATGCTGAGTTAGCTTGTTTCCATTTTTTTTTATAAAATATTATATCTTTGATTTTCAGTTGTAAATATATTAGTTTTCTTATAACTTAATTGTGTGTTGTAATTTAATTATAAATAAACTTTAACTTTTAAAAATAAATTGACTGCCTCGTTGGCCGAGTGGTTGTAAGTGCGACTGTCGGGCAAAGGATCTCGGGTTCGATTTCCGGGTCGGCCAAAGTATTACTGGGTTTTTAAATATTCTCAGTAGTAGCACGGAGTCTGGAAATGTGCCCGGTATATGGCAATAGGCTCACCCAATAAATAAGTAATAGGTACTTGGGACTCATAACATAAATAGTGAAAAGTGGGTGTTACATTATACAGTAGTATAATGTGCTCCTCTGCCTACTCCTTCGGGGATAAAAGGCGTGATTTTATGTTATGTATGTTATAAATAAACATTATGTTTAGCAAAGGTAATGATTTCCTGAACCCGATGCAGACCGCGGGAACATTGGGTACAGGTGAAGCCTCAGTTATTTATAATGAATCACTTTACAGACTCAAAATGGCTCTTCAATTCTCCAAATGTTGTTATTGCGTGAACCTTAAAACAGGGTCCGTTCTTATCGCGTATTTCCACTTGGTAAGTCTTTTTACGAATATGTATTACTTACTTTAACAAATGAGATAAACCTGCTGTATATTTAGTTTGATCATTTTAAGACGTCGATGTCTCAATGACCAAAAACAAAGTCGATGAAGTACGTACACCAAAACACTTAGATTTTTTTAAAAGACGTTGCCCAACACCTCGGATTTTTCTCCCGTGTCGTGGGTGCGTTTACAAACATACAGGTTCACATACACATCACATCCAGACCCGGTACAACAAACTGTGGATCACACAAAGAATTGTTCCGAGCGGGAATACAACTGTGACACGTTGCGCGGCAGCCGGTTGCTAAGCTGCCGTGCAGATTCAGAATCAAATTAGCCCTTTTGTTTTTGCCCTGCGTGGGCTGAGCACCGCCGTGTCCTCAGGGAAGTGATCGGCGATGGCGACCTCTCGCATCGGGGCCTAGTGCAGGCCATGATGCGGAGCGAGGGGGACTGGGATGTCGTCTCCTCCTTTTGCGAAGCAGTCATGCTAGCTAAGGAGGAGGCGGGACGCGTGAGGCAGCGAAGCGCTGCCTCCTCGCAACCCAGCCATCGCGAAGGACACACCGGGCGTCGGGGATCGCGGGACGATCTCCGGCCACCGTAAGCGCGGGCCTGCGGACGGCGAGCATGGGTGGCTCCCCGTCCGACCAGAAACAGACCCGAGCGTGCGGCGCGTCGCGTTCCGCGCGCGCCTCAAAGAGCCATCAGACCACCACAGATGGGGCCCAATACGGCCGATGCCGATTCGGAGTCGCGGAGAACCTAACGGCTCGACGTGCAGGAGAAGGAACGGGGTGGTTTTTAGTCAGTAAGAGTCTGACACTCCCTTCCGCCTCACCCAGACGGGAGCAGACATTCGATGATTTTCCCCCCTTAAAAAAAAAAATAAAGACCTTTTGTTCTAAGAAATTCTGCCTTATATTTTAAGTATAATCTAGGTACATGATCTTATACATATAACTAGATAAATGTCTATTTTATTTGCATTTTAGTTTTCCAATTTGGTCACCATTCAAATATTTTTACTGTCCTGGTTACTGGCTGATTGGACCGCAATAATATCGAAGAAGGAGGGAGAATTTGATACATATACAAAGACTGTTATCATAGTCGTGATTGTGACCAGCATCATGTATATACCGATTGCTGTAATTTGCTTGCTTGGACTACATCGGGTAAGGTTGTAATGTAAACATTTTTCGCTGGTTAAGGCACTTTGCACATGGAGCAACATCTACTAACAGCTAGCAACTGACAACTGCCCATCCCATCAACAGCGTATAAATGCCCACTGCTGAGCAAAGCCTCTTCTCATACGGAGGAGGTTTGAGCATTAATCACCACGCTTGCCCAATGCGGGTTGGCGATTACAAATTTATAATTAGAAATTATAAGCCCAGGTTTGCTAACGATGTTTTCCTTCACCGTTTGTCAGTGGTGTCTGAGTAATCTTAGAAAGTACATATAACTCGGAAAAAGTCAAATTGGTACTTGCCGTTGGTAGGTTTTGGTAGGTAGGTAGGTTGGTAGAACCCGCACCCTCATGCATGAAAAGCGGGTGTCTTAAACCTCCGGGCCACCACGACATCGATCCATGTGCCAAATACATAGTGATGTACACATTATACAAATATAACTAACTATGCAACCCGCCCCGGTTTCAGACAGGTGCAGTATGCATATATAAGAGACCTTCCTTAAGAATCACTCTATATAATTATTAAAAAAACCCGAGCGTACAGCGCGTCGCGTTCCGCGTGCGCCTCAAAGAGCCATCAGACTACCACGGATGGGGTCCAACAGGGCTGATGCCGATTCGGAGTCGCGGAGAACCTAACGGGTAACCGGGGCTCCGGCTCGAAGTGCAGAAGAAGGAACGGGGTGGTTTTTAGTCAGTAAGAGTCTGACACTCCCTCCTCACCCAGACAGGAGCGGTCAGTCGACGATTTTCCCCCCTTAAAAAAAATCTATTAAAAAAACCGCATCAAAATCCGTTGTTTTTTTTTACACTTTAATGCACACAAAATAAGGTACATAAGGCGGACTTAATGCCATATGGCATTTTCTCCCAGTCAACCTTTGGGTTAAATGTAGGTAATCTCAGCGAAAATGGGCCTGTGTAATATGCAAAAAAAAAACAAAATAAATAACTAATAGTAATAATAAATACTGTATAATATACTGTATAAAAATATATAATAAACACAAAATATGTGCATACATAAATAACTTCATATATATAATTATAATATAATATAAATTGACGAAGACACGAACTCAGCGTTGTAGCGCCTTTAAATAGGCCTCACGAACACGACGTTTAAAAGCCATTTTGTTTGGAGCCATTTTTATGCTATGGGGTAGTGCATTCCATAATTTAATTACACTAACTCTGAAGGAGTTAGAAACGAAGGAAGTGTGGTGAGACGGGATCTCTAGAAGCAAACTTTCAGCTGAACGGAGATTTCGGCTGTGAGAGCTACCCAAAATTTGAAAGCCAGATTTTAGGTGTTCGGGAGCACAAGGATCATTTAGAATAGAGAAGAGCATGCAGAGGGATCTAAGGGATCGTCTCTCACGGATAGGAAGCCATTTAAGCTGAGCGCGACAGGAAGAGACATGGTCGTATTTACGAAGTCCGAAGATAAAGCGGATACAATTGTTGAGCATTCGATCCAATTTGTTAAGAAGGTCTTGGGATAGGTCAGAGTAACAAACATCAGCATAATCAATCACAAGAAGCACAAGAGACCGAACAAGCAGCGCTTTTGTATTTGACAGACAGACGGCGGATAGCGACTTTGATTTATACCTCTACTATGTAATGATGATGAAATTGGATAATACATTAATTCTTTCCGTTTTAGAATATATCCCACTACGTGAGCCTATACCTGCTCTATACTCTGATCTACATTGTGGTGATCATCTTGCTGTTCATAGGAGGAATTCTCACAGGACACGCTGATTTCGGTTTTCTGATATGGGATATATTAAGTATAGGTGAGTTTCCTTTATCTTTTTACAACGCTTTGTCTTGTGCTTTCTACCTCTATATAGGTCTCCGGAGGTGCCATAACAGGCGTTGCACCGTGGGGTATCCGGGGTTGGTCTACTAAGAGGACCCGGTGCCTACTTTAGGTGCGGATGGTGGCTACCGGGGAGGTTTTAGTGAGGTAAAATTCCCACACTCCCTATTCTTTTTTCCCCCAAAAAAGCCAGGCGCCTTTTGAAGTTTTCCCCCCGTCAACAAAAAAAAGGTAGATGTTATTTTTAAAAATTCTAACTTGAACATTTTATTTCATTTTTGGACTCTCCTATTTTTGAAGGAGGGTAGAAGCTGCCCTTGCCAGACCCTCCTGAATGGGGTTCGGGTTTTAGGAGTCTGTCGCTTCCGTATAACACAACCAGAGTGCGCTTCGAGACGGAGCATTGGAGAGACCGCGCTTCTCCATGCACTCTGAGGTGGGGTCTGCAAGGCCAGTCGCTGCGTGTGTGTGTTTTTTAATAAAATACATAATGTTATTTCTTAAAACTTCCAACTTTAAAGTGGTTTGCTATTTTGAGATCTTCCATTTATTTTTCTGTTCCTCCTTAACCGGGCCCGGGGGCCCCATATAACTCAACCCGACCGAGTGCACCTTCAAAACGGAGCGTGGAAGAGATCTCAATTATCTTCACTCTTTTTATGGGAATGAGTTATATTACCAATACCTCTATTCTTGAGAAGATGGACACTTGGACAGTCATCGAATTACTAATAATAATTCAAGGTCTAAAATGATCTTTTTTTTTCAGGTATGTGTATTTATTTCTATCTAGTAGTGAGAAGTTACTACTTGTCAGCTACTTCTGGTGCTGCTGCTGCAAAATAGAAAAATGATCACTGCGCCTCAGGATCTCAATATATCGTGCCAACTTGATATACCTACCAGTAAATAGAACGGATTGGCAGAAACCAAAAAACCAAACGAAACCAAAAACTCACAATAAACGTTTCATAAGAATTGTATATTATTGTGGTTATTTTTATTTTTTTATATACCTAGATACTAGCGGACCCGACAGAAGTTGTCCTGCATATTATTACGACATTTCAAGATATTAAGTTTTAAATAACCTAGACATCGACTGCAGCGCCATCTGCCGGGCTGATTTGTGAATCTAAACCATCCAGGGCGCCACTCAGACCCATACAGAAAAATTCATTGAAATCTGTCAAGCCGTTTAGGAAGAGTTCAATGACATACACACGCACAGCAGAATTTATATACCTCTATATAAAGATAATATTAAATTTTCGTTACTTAATTTAATTTTCAAAATCTGTTGTAAACATGCAAACTGTCATAAGTCATTTTTATCAAATCTCTCGCTCACACTTATTCGAGTTGTGCAGCATTGTCACGTTTCATTGGACGTGGCAGGTCGGACGTTTGTAAGCCCACTTTGTTGGCCCAGCTATAATTGGTTTACAGGATAACCACAAAACGATAATAATGCCATTTATTGCATTACTTTGTTATATTTACTTCTTACCATATTCTGTCAGTGACTAACGAGCATTTATAGACTGGTAGATATTAATGGTAATTACTAAGTTTCCCCATATTATTATGCATATAACATTAATATGTGCAATTAGACATGGCATCATAGTTAGACAGAATTAAAACAACTAAAGACACCTACTGAATATTGACTATCAAATATTTGATAGTGTCTCTGGATAAACAATATTTTTATCGTATAAGCCGGTAGAAAAGCAGCGGGTCACCTGATGGTAAGCAATCGGCATCGCCTATAGACACACGAAACATCAGCGAAGTTCGAGATCCGAGTTAGATTTCAGTGGTGACGTCGTACGTCTTTCAAACAGCCTGAAGCAATCAAGGCTGCTTACGTCAGGCTCTCTTGTTAGCAAAGAGAGGTGAATATAGTAAGTAGGTACCTAAGTATGTATATAGACATAGCTTAAGTATATACGTACAGGTGCTTCGCTCGTCTTTTGGGGGCTTAGGGATTTGAGGATTAGGAATTTTGCGTTTCGGGAGATATAGGGTTGATTCGCAGATCTCAGACACTTACAACAAAACTGTTCGACACTTTACCGATCCCGGGTTAGTATTAGGATAGCAAGTAATATGTTTCCTGTATAAATCCTTGTTGGATATTTCACTAGGGCACCTCTAAAGAGCGTTGGTGAGATTGCAGCGCAACCAGTCGCGCTACCTTAGGCGGCTGAGTGAGTGGCATACCATAAAGCGCTATAGTAATTAGTGGTTTAGGGAGTTAGCACTATAGGGTCCACCAATGCGGCGGAAAGTAAATAATATTTAAAGTGTAAAATAAACTGTTTTAATAAAATATAGTATGAAATGAAGACATTTTTACAAGAATTTGACAGATTCTATTAAAAGAAGAAAATACTAAAGAAAAGAGGTGAGCTAACTAATAGTAAAAATTATGAATTTGAGGAAGGTATAGAATAATGAAATGATAAATAATGAAACGTAGGTGAGTAGCCTACAGTGGTAACTCCCAGCGTTGTACCATTTGAGCTGGTTGCGTTGTTAGATGGTGACGGCCACTCAATGGGGTTTAACGAGCGGACGGATCACCTGATGGTAAGCAATCGGCGCCGCCCATGGACACCTGAAAGACCAAGGCGTTACAAGTGCGTTACCGGTCTTTTGGGAATTGGCAATTTGAGGATTGTGGAGGATTCGGGGATTGGTGAGACTGGGGAGGGGAGTAATTGGGCGTCCGGTAATCTCACTACCACGAAACACAACGCAAGTATTGTTTCACGTCGGTTTTCTGTGAGGCCGTGGTATCACTCCGGTCGAGCCGGCCCATTCGTGCTGAAGCATGGACATGGTAATAGGATACGATGTCACATCCGACAGATAAAACAGCCACATGCATGCAACACGAACGCAACCCATATCCGAATAGATTTCTACAAATAGAAAAAACGTAATCGGCGCTAACGCAAATTGTTTTAACTAAAACTGCATTAGTAGGTAATTTGGGTGAATGAGCTTAAAGAATTTAATCACCGGATAGTTCAATCTGGTGGTTTTTGCTGCAGTCTCATGTTTTTAGAGATCCTCACCCAAATTGTGCAAGCTGAAACCAAAAACCTATAGTAAACAATCAAAAGATGCATCTTTACACTCAAAAGTTTGATAGTTGTAGATAATTTGCTGCCTATACAATTTCTTATAAATTATAGGTATATATATTTTTATTTCTTGCCTATAAATTTAAGTATTAAGGCGCGGGCCCACCGCGGCGCATGCTGTGCACGGGCACGCGGCATATTTTAGCTGCGTGTAATAATTTGTTTGACAACGTGCGTCTACGTTTCCACTAGAGTACACGAATATGTGGCACGGTGCACCTGGGCCTGCTCGGCCGCGGTATCTCTCCGGTCGAGCCCATTCGTGCCGAATGCCGAAGCATGGCCCTCCCACACTTAAACTGACTGAAAACTGCGCTGCGATAAGTGAGCTGTACATAGTCGAGGGTCATATTGTGTGTGTTCCAGTGGAAATGTAGACCCACGTCGCCAGCGTTGAGCTATGGAACCGCCTATTCGAGCAAGCCACGCATGTGTCAATGACTTCAATTCATACGTAGCCTCTCCGTGGGTTGCAGTGGACACAACCACTTACATTTTCTTCCAGAGCGAAGCTGAATACACGTGCGTAGCCTCTCCGTGCACCGCGGTGGGCCCGCGCCCTTAGTAAACATAGAAACATAGAACAAAGAACAGGTGCGACCGTGTCTGCCGATGCCCTGATCACACAAAATAAAACAAAAGACAATCGGCAGCTTTAGTCAAGTTGACGTTTCAGTTATTTTTAAAGATGATAATAATTATAACACCGTTTTTCAGCAGAAAGCTGAATTCTGATCAATGATAATGTTGAATATCAACTTATAATATTGTTGATCGAAGGGTATAATTAACCAAATCGCAATCTGGTCGATACAAAACGCATTCGAAGTAGGATAACATAATTATTTTTCTTAGTTGCACTCAAAGCAATTATGTTATGTACAAATTAACAGAGTGTGTTAAATACACATAATTTTTACATTAATTTCAATTATGCAGTTTTACATTGTTACGCACATGCAATATGCTTGTCAGATATACCTCTAATTATTGCGTGGCAAATCAGCGATGCGAATGATCACAAACGCGATTGACATAGATCAGTTTATTATCGCGTAATATTAATTTATATCAAATACAACCTGTTGTTTGAATACAATCCCGTAATGGACCGGATCACATTTTATGTGAATCAAGAAAAATGCTCCGGTGAGTACAATTTTTGTTATATTTTTGACAGAAACTAAATGAATTAATTTGGTTCACTTGTTTGGTAATCTACTTTAAGATATGTATATTTTCAAATTTTACAAATCCTCGGACACGGATATTTCAAACGTATTATCTACTATATAAAAATATGTCAGGTTATCCTTCCTGACGTTATAACTCCAGAACGCACAAACCGATTTCCGAGGTTTTGCATTCGTTGGAAAGAAGTTCGCTCCGTGACGAATATAGCAAAGAAAATTCAGCAAAAGAAATTTTCTTCATCTTTTAATTGCCAAACGAAATGTGACATAAAACGAAGCCATCTGCTCATTCATCATCATTTGCTAGTAATGTTATATTATAATATTATATAAAAAAAATGAAAATTCAAATTGGGACTGCATCAATGTTAAACAAGTATTGTAATTCTTGAGATAATAAATAATTTGAATATTGATTTTTTTTTTATTAATTTTTGTTAATTTCAGTGGGTTCTGAGGTGGACTCGGACACCTCTCTGAATGACTACATCCGCAACCACCTGAACCTGCGCGGTACCAAGTACATGTGCAAGGAGGGCGGCTGCGGCGCATGCGTCGTCGCTGTCACCGTCAACGATCCGCACCGCAGAACATTCTCTGTCAACTCGGTGAGTACCAACCACAATACTCAATCGGTTACCTCACCGGATGTTTACATACAGAACCAAGAACGAGAATTTTCAAAGCCCCACCACATTGATGATGAACAATTTGTCATATGAATGTGTTTGTAGTGCCTGGTCTCAATAACATCATGTCAAGACTGGGAGATCACTACAATAGAGGGGATCGGCAACCGAGCGCGAGGGTACCACCCCGTGCAGAAGACCCTGGCTGAGTACAATGGCACCCAGTGCGGGTACTGCAGCGCTGGTTTCGTCATGAGCATGTATAGGTGAGCGCTCCTCGATGCATCTAGCCATATTTGGTTTCATAATAATCATCACTTGAAACGGATATTAAGATAATATACCTCATGTATCTTATGAGACCTCTTTAAGATACCACAATTTGTCATTGCTCTCTGAGAGAAGAAAATACTTTGATGAAATGTTTTTATTTAAAATAATTAATGGTTATATTGACTCACCCCCACTATTAGAAAGAATATATATAAGGGTGCCCCGACATGGTTCCCGCTTGCGAACATTATTTTCGGTGCCCTCTTATAGAACAATATACACAAGTAACAACTTTTTCAAACGCAGTGTTTGCACTTATAACGAGGAATTAAATGAACTAGACATATTTAATACCAGTTTCAATGTTTATAAATCTAAAATTAAGCAGAAATATTCTCAGAGCTAGGAAAGGAATTATATCACGGTCGCTTTATAAGTATGTAAATTCGTATATCATTTTAAAAACTTTATCTGTATAATTATTTTCTTGTGTTGTTTTTTTTTAATGTATACTACTGATTTGACACCTTTAAAAACAGTGCCTTTTCGTATTGTATTGTTTTATGGAACTCTAGGTCTGTATGTATCACACTGTATTGTAATAATTTTATTTGTAAGAGACTGTTTGTTTCCTGAATAAAGAAAAATAAAATAAAAAATAATATTATCTTCTTCTTCAGTCTGCTAGAAGCAAATCATTACGACTTAACTCAATATGAGATTGAGAACTCCTTCGGAAGCAACACTTGTAGGTGTACCGGCAGCAGACCTATACTCGACGCCTTCAAAAGCTTCGCCAAGGACGCTCCCAAACCTCCTCCGAAAATTGAAGACATTGAAGATCTAAAGATTTGCCAAGGAAATGGTCACTGTAAGGGATGTCACAAAGATAAGAATTGGTGTATGGTCAGCCAGAGCGATTTTGACCCTCCTCGGATTAAGAAAATCAATCTAAAAGACGGTCACGTGTGGTACAGAGTGAATGAGATTGCCGATATATTCACTGTGCTGGATGCTGAGGGCTACGAGTCTTACATGCTGGTCAACGGAAATACTGGTCGAGGTGGAGTATTCACATAGAAAATATCTTACACTATCGAAACAAACAAGTGAATACCAACTTCTTTCTACAGGTGCTGTTCCAGTTCTGGTGCACCCGAGAGTGTTAATAGACATCCAGCCAATAAAGGAACTGAAAGGGTATTATTTAGATCAGAATCTGGTCGTCGGCGCTGGTATAACTCTGACGGACCTGATGGAACTGTTTAAGAACGTCTCGAAAACTCACGAGGAATTTCAGTATCTTTTCAAACTTTATGAACATTTAGATTTGGTCGCCCACATTCCTGTGAGAAATGTAAGTATGGTATTGTGTTCAGTGTAACAAACAATAATTATTTTGAACGTTGAGTGCTCACCCTTTTGTTTCCAGATTGGTACTGTGGCGGGAAATCTTATGACTAAATATCGTCTAAACGCTTTCTCTTCAGATATATTTTTATTATTGGAAACTATTGGAGCTAGTTTAATTATAGGTGAGCATCAAAAAATTAAAGGATGCAGTTTTATACTTTTCTTTTTTACTGAGTTTTATCCTTGATACATTTTAGTGGGGAAAGGACCAATAATGGAAGTAACTCCAGAACAATTTCTATCAATAGACATGACAGGACGAGTGATAGCTCATGTTAAGATACCGCCGCGTTCTCATAGATACCAGTTTGTGTCTTTTAAGGTAGGTTAACACCATTGTAAACATAGTTCATTTCACAAAACTTGATTGTATTAAGAAGTTATATGTGAACATAATTGTAGATCATGCCCCGTGCCCAAAACGCGCATGCTCAAGTGAACGCAGCTTTTCTATATGAATTCGATGAGCACCAAAAAGATGTCGTCCTATCAGCCAGAATTGTAATTGGTGGACTGTCAGGGAAGTTCGTTCATGCTACTGAAACCGAGAAGTTCCTTCACATGAAGAAGATATTTACGAATGAAGTACTGCAGCAAGCACTGAAGATACTAGAAGGTGAACTGATAGTCGAGGAAATTGCAGGCGAGATGAAACCTGCGTATAGGAAGAAATGTGCCCTCGGCCTGTTTTACAAAGTAAGTCTCTGAACTAAGTTGACACCAGTTTACTTGATTGTACTGATTAATTACCAACATTTACTTTTTAGAGTCTACTAGTACTTATTCCGAAACAACGTCTCAAACCTTGGTATCGTTCAGGAGCAAGAGACTTTAGAAAAACTAGACCACTGTCTAAAGGCTCTGAGGTCTACGACACAAATCCCATAATATGGCCAGTCAACGAACCGATGCCTAAGGTTGATGCATTGGTACAATGTGCAGGAGAAGCGCAGTACTGTAATGACTTGCCAACACAACCCAAGGAAATATTTTGTGCTTTTGTGACGTCAGATATTGGCACAGGAGAGATTGAGAGCATCGATGCTACTCCAGCTCTGGTGAGTATGAAGTGAAGACATTGGTATTTTTTATCCTAAAATGGGTAATGTTCCTATTTACCATTTCTCAAAATGATTTTACAGAAAATACCCGGCGTATTAGCATTCTTCTCAGCTAAGGACATTCCTGGTAAAAATTCATTCTTGTCGCAAAGAGTACCTGGTCAGTTATTCCCTGAAGAAGTTTTTGTGGAAAAGACAATTAAGTACTACGACCAACCGATAGGAGTGATCGTTGCAGAAACGGAAAGACTGGCCTACAGGGCTGCTTTATTGGTTAAAGTTAATTATAAACTTGATAAAAAGAAACCTATCTTAACCATAAAAGACGCTAGAGAGAGAGAACCGAGTCGTGTGTCTTTATTTTTAATTTATCCTGCTAGAGACCGCGGTTTGAACGTGCAGCGAGTACTCAAAGGTACTGATGAAATCTATGCACAGTGCGCTTACTACATGGAGTCACAAACTAGCGTCTCCAGACCTAGCGAAGATGGTATTGACGTGTACGCTAGTACGCAGTTTTTGGATTCTTATCATACTGCACTCTCTGAAGTACTTAATATTCCACAAAACAGGTAAAACTTTTAAATAAATGAAACTAATGTAATCTACAGAAATGTATCCATATCCACAGGTTGCGGGTACTTACCGTTTTAATTCGTTAATTACAGAATAAACGTAACTGTCCCACGATGTGGTGGTGCGTATGGTATGAAAATAACACGCGCAAACCATAGTGGTGCTGCTTGCGCCCTGGTCACCCATCTCATGCATCGCCCGTGCCGCTTCGTGATGAGCATGCAATCTGACTTTAGAGTCACTGGCAAACGATTACCTTGCACTAGGGATTTCGAAGTAAGTTGTATTTTGAAAGAAAATTTATTTTAATTAATACTAACCGACCCGGCAAACTCGATATCGCCTCAAATTTTTTTTCTCATCTTTTAAACCTTCTCTTGGAGTTCCACGAACATTTAATTTTCAAGATCAAAATTTTCCAATTCGGTTCAGCAGTTCCTGAGTTTTAGCGAGACTATCGAACGGGAATTCATTTGTATTTATACGGATAGATAAAGATACGATATTTATTATGGTCCATAGTTATGGAAAGATTTCGATAGACAGCACAAACAATTAAATATACATGAGAGCTACCCTAATTTAAGTTCTAATAATATTATTTGATTTATACTTTAACCCAATCCATTGATCTCAAAGATTTTATAATCTTTGTCCATCAAATCGACCGTGACTGACAAAGCTTGATGTTAACAAACCTAAGTACCTTTGGCAGGTTGGCATTAGTTCTTCTGGAGAGATTCAATACTTGGAGTACCACTTGTACAGCGACAATGGGTATGTTGTCAGTGACCCCGTCAGCCCACTGCAGCTCGCTCCAATCAGAAACTGCTACGATAACAGACGATGGCAGTATAAGATATTCACCGTCTTAACAGACACAGCTTCCAACACATATCTTAGATCACCAGGTACTACTAGTTTCATCTCACTAAATTGACTTAGCATCAGGTTCTCATCTATATGTTATAACACATTTTTTTTCCATCAAATCCAAAAATATTTCAGGTTCCTTAGAAACAATATCAATGACGGAGCAAATAATGGAAAGGATATCATACGAAATAGAACGAGACCCCGTTCAGGTAAGATTGAACAATATCGAACCAGCGTACGTCGAAGTGCAAGAAATGGTACAGACGCTACTCAGAGATGGTGAATACAACAAACGTAAAGAAGAAGTTCAGAATTATAACAAAGTAAACAGGTGGAAGAAACGTGGACTGAGAGTAGCCTTCATGAATTGGCCAGTTCCTATACTTTTGGATTACCATGTTTTGCTCTCCGTCTATCATGCAGATGCAACTGTAGTAATACACCACGGAGGTATAGAAATTGGACAAGGTATTAACACTAAACTTATCCAAGCTGTAGCTTATACTCTGAAAATTCCAATTGAAAAAGTCAAATGTAAAGCACCTACAGCAGCAACTAATCCCAATAACTTCGCTACTGGAAGTAGCAGAACAACTCAGTCTGTATGTTTTGGTGCTATAAAATGCTGCCAGATACTTCTGGATCGGTTGTCAGCTGTACGAGACACTTTGAATGAGCCTACTTGGGAAGTTTTAATTGAAGTTGCCTTCAATAGAGGAATAAACCTTCAAACCAGCTACCGAGTCACTGCTAATGATCAAGTACCATACAGGTCAGGTGGAGTGGCACTAACAGAAGTAGAACTTGATATACTGACCGGAGAGCATGAAATACTAAGAGTTGATATTATTGAAGATGTCGGTACCAGCATAAACCCAGAATTAGATATTGGCCAGGTAACATTTTTATTGTTTGTATTATTTCAGTAGGAAGCTTACTCTTGACAAAATAAGATTAATTACTTTCTTAGATCGAAGGAGCCTTCATGATGGGAGTTGGCTACTGGACCCACGAGGAGCTGATCTATGATGAGAAGACTGGAGAGCTGCTCACAGACCGCAGCTGGTACTACAAGGTACCTCTCACCAAGGATATACCAATCGACTTCAGAATACAGCTTAGGAGGAACTCTTACAACCCCATCGGGACTTTGGGTGCGAGGGGTAAGGTTCATAATGCTTTAACAATACAGATATACACCATGACTTACTGGAGACTTATTGTATTGAACTGTAATGACACATTGCAGCGGTGGCGGAGCCGCCCACGTGCCTGTCCATTAGCGTAGCTTTCGCTTTGAGAGAAGCCATTGTGTCATCGAGGGAAAACACGGGATATCCCAGAAACAAATGGTTTAGAGTAGGTAAGTAGGAAAGTAAACAACTGTTGGAGTGTCAGAGATTTTTAAGTGAAGGTTTTATATTATTCATTTGTAAAGTTGCATGCCAACAATAGGTACTGTTTTTTTTTTTAGTTAATCCTACTTCCCACTATCCTACTAATATTATAAATGCGAAAGTTTGTGAGGATGTATGTGTGTGTGTGTGTGATTGTTACTCTTTTACCTCAAAACTGTTAAAAGGACTGAGTTGAAATTTGGTAGAAAGATAGATTTTGGTCTGACACATCTGCCACGGGAACGCGGGCGAAGCTGCTGGCAGAAGCTAGTCTACAAAGCAATTGTGTTTCAACGTTAGCTAGGTTCTTCTCATTTTTTTATCAAATGTTGAATAATACGTCTCATTATACTTTACAGTACAGTACAGTACAGTACAGTAGACCGTAGACACTTTTTAATATTAAAGTGTCTACGGTCAGGAGGTGCCTGAGCCTTTCTTTTTTTATGTAGTAACATAATAGTGAACGCGATTGAACTTATGTTTTGCGAGGTAATTTGTCTGTGTAGTATTCAGATGTGTAGTAGTGGGTATATATTAGTAATTTATTTATTTATTTATTTAAGACTTAGTACAATAACAAATGTACAGGCGGACTTAATGCCTTGGGCATTGTCTCACAGTCGACCTTAAGGTGGTGCAGAGATGAAAGTGGCAGGTGACTAAGCAAGCAAATGTTGAAAATAAATAACTATATATACACTATAATTTAGTACTTTGTTTCTTTTATTTTGTTTTGTTTGTTTTTATTATTATAATAATTTTGTAGGGAGTACTGTGTCGACCACATTCTTTTATAGTACTAGTTTGTTTTTTATATGTGAAGACTTGTCATTGGCTGTCAGACTCTCACACAATTTCTTAATTTTTGTTTTGTTAGCTGTTAGTCTTCCAAAGTTGTTAAATAAATAAATAAATAATTTATAAAACGTTTTTATTAACATCAATTGAGGGCATCGACGTCATATCCGTTTACGTCATAAAAGAGCTTCAGAGGACTTTATGTACCTATCGCCCGAATACTGAAAGGTTACTCAATTTTATGTCCTGCTTCAGTATACTTCTATCCGGAGAACCTAACGGGTAACCGGGGCTCCGGCTCGACGTGCAGGAGAAGGAACGGGGTGGTTTTTAGTCAGTAAGAGTCTGACACTCCCTCCCGCCTCACCCAGACGGGAGCAGTCATTCGATAATTTTCCCCCCTTAAAAAAAATCCCCTACAAATTCTTTGTAAATCGATAGAGATGGCACCATATTGAAGTACGACTTAAAATTGAAAAGAAAGAACATTTATTCAGCACCAGGCACGATGCAGCATAAATAAAATATAAAAAGACAATAAAGGTGTGACAGTGGAAGTAAGAAAGAGATTAAGTTAAGTTAAAAAATTAAAACAAGACGCTGACAACATGCATATGGTAAAAGGGTCACCCACTCAGTGTAAGCCAGGCATACAGGTCACTTAGCACTGATTTTCAGTAGGCACCCCTGCAGTGATGCACGGATGGTAGCAATGTTTTATGGTTAGACAAAGACAAACATAAATGTATATGTCGGAAGGATGGTGTGGGCGATGTCAAGCGAGAACCCTCTTCGTCATATATATCGGTAGAAGTATGTTTATGCAGTAATAAAACAATTAAATCTTCGTAATTAAAGTAACGTTTACTTTCGACAGTGCACAATAAAATTACTCAGCGATTGCGTAACGTGTGAACTGGGCAACGATTGACGAACGACTCCCGAGCTTGCGCTTGCGCTGCTTTATATATCACTCGGTGGTGGGGTTGAAGTGACGTCGGCCAGTTGTTTGTTCACTGCTTGCCCATTACATTCGCAGTTTACAAAATAATGACGGCGGCGCCGTCATATACATATATATGTAATAAGTATATAGATACAACAATGGAATACATGTCAATAAAATAAATGTAAAAATTAATATAATATAATAAGAAAAGAAAAATGGTAATAAATAAATTAGTTGCCTTTCAGTATTCAGGCGTATAATAATATTTCCCTAGCGAACTTTGTTTTGAAGTATTATTAGAAAGGAGTGAAACGTTAATATGATATTAAATGATCATTTTCTTTTAATTCCAGACGGTCCATTCACACTGGCTGCCAACGTCCTGTCTGCAGACGCGAAGCTAGAAGAGTTCTTGTTTTATTAATCGTTAAATCATTGTCATCATCGGTAGATGCGTGGGATTGGTGATAAATGTATTCTAATTTGCTGTAAAATACAGCACATGCAATACAGTAACATGTTATTTAGTTCATGTACAATTAAACTCTGTGTAAAATTTCAGCGCTCTTGCCAGTTTACTTAGTGGTTGGAATGAACACAATGGACGTCTTTAGAGCTGCGTGCATAAGTTCCCTATCGGTAGGCGTGCTAGATGAGATAGAAAAAATGGTGGTGAAAGTGACAAAGACCAAACATCTGCTGAAAAGGACAATGTCGACGGATAAGCAAGTCGGCTGGAATTAGAAAAAAAGACCAAGGTGGCAAGATGGTTTCTTTTAAAGAGATATTCGACATCAGAGATTTTAGATAACTCTTAGAAATATTTTTCAAATTTATTTTTTTCACCAATTTGTATACTAGGGAAATAAAAGGCTATTTTACTTTTGATTTCTTTTATTACCTATCTCTGATTATCGTGTCGACAGTCAACTCAGAGAAGATAGTTGACATTGATTATCAGCATTGGCCATTGGTCACCAGCCAATATTCCTTAGACCTACTGCTGCACTTTAGCACAACAGTAACTATTACGTAATTTTTTTTTTACTAGTCCTCACTATAAAATTTGTCTGGACGACTGGCAAGGCCTGCGGACGGCGAGCAAGGGTAGCTCGCCACTCGATCAGAACCAAACCCGAGTGTGAGGTGCGCCACACGTCGGGTTCCGCGCACGAATTTCAGACCCTCACAGATGGACGACTTTAAAGTGTTGTCCGGACTCTGGCTCGAAGTGAAAGTAGGAACGGGGTAATTTTTAGTCAGTAAGAGTCTGACACTCCCTCCTGCCTCACTCACCCGGGAGAAGTCATTGGATGATTATCCCCCCTCAAAAAATAAATGAGGACCGACAGATATAAAAATAATAATATACTTATTAGTAAAAGGTTAAATAATACTTATCTACGTTGTTTTGATTCCCCTTACCTTCTGAGCAATATCCAAATAGATTGTGGTCAAATAAATCAAAATTTGCTGAACTTTAAAATTCGCTGAGAGTGGTTCTACATTGTTGATTTCTGCTCCATAAGATAATATAAGTGAAAACATTTTTAACACATTAAACGCCATAAACGCCATGGGGGTCACCGATGACCGGCGTTAGCGGGGGATTTACCTTCAACAGTTTTTTATTGGCAGTCAAAGTCTTAAACCAGTTATGCATCTATTATAATAAATACGTAAAAACTACAAGATACGTCATTCGCTTAATTATCAGGTCCCTATGTATGCGGATTTTTCTCAGACAATAATGAATGACGGAGATACCTAGAAGGTATAAATTATTTCTTACGTCAGGTTGATCTTCAGCGTCACTTGTAACTTTTTTATATCAACTTGTTCGAAAAAAAAAACTAGTTTGAAGCGTACACACACACGGCTATATGTATAAAACGAGTTTATCGTTTATCGTAGTCTTGCTCCGTATGACCTTTACGGACATTCAACGATCAGTTTAAGTTCGTTTTGCATAGTTTGATATGTACCCGTTTGTGGTAATTGGTAATTGAAATACATCACGCTTATAGAACCAAATTAATTCGATTCAGGTTGCATTGTACCATTTATCTATATATATAAACAAAAAAAAACAATCAGCCGAACATAGGACCTCCTCCTTTTTTTGAAGTCGGTAAAAATGAAACCCGTTTCCCATTGTCACGCCATAACTTGAGAATGGCTGGCTGGACCGATTTGGCTGATTTTTTTTTGTTGTGTTTGTTATTGTCAGGAGAAGGTTTTTGTGATAGAAAAAAATCCTGAAAATCTTATGGGAACGGGAGTAAACGGGATTGCGCGTACGAAGTCGCGGGCAGAAGCTACTATTTTATAAAACCAAGTGAAAATTTATGTTTTAAAAAGAAAAATACAACGGTAGTTTACCGTTGTATTTTTCTTTATTGTTTAAGAAAAATGTAATTAGAACGACTAGATAATTGTGACAAAACCATTGAAACCTCAAATTAACAAAGAAATATTGGTTACCAGGACAAACGTGTTAACGGTCTGACGAGAATCTCGAACAAAAAAGGCGGTTATGTACTCGACATACCTTATATACCGATCTAAATTTTCTTCTACCTTTAAAGATTCCCAACATGGCCTCTGCTGACAAGAGTCCATCCCGGGCAATATTAATATCGTCAACAACATCTATTCCTATTTAATCTATTGGCTTGTTTCAAAATGTAGATTCTTATGGAAAGGAACGAGCAAGAAGCTCCATGATTACTCTTCTTTAATCATAATTAAAAACAATTGCCTCGTAGGCCGAGTGGTCGCAATTGTGACTGTGTGGCAAGGGGTCTCGGGTTCGATTCCCAAGTTGTGCAATGTATTACTGGGTTTTTAAAAAATTCTCAGTAGTAGCACGAAGTCTGGAATTGTGCCCGGTATATGGCAATAGGCTCACCCCCTTTTACATGGGACTCATAACATAAATAGAGAAAAGTGGGTGTTACATTGTACAGTGGAATAATGTGCACCTCTACCTACCCCTTCGGGAATAAAAGGTGTGATGTCATGATGTTATTGAAAAACAAAATTATGTTTAATTTAAAAGCCTAAAAAAGATTACCAACTTTCACCAGTCCACTCGGTAAACAATAACAGAGAAGAGTTTCATGTGTACACTATGCACAGATATATTACAAGACACACAGATACAAATACATACATATATATACATTACAAGGTACATTAAGCCCCCGTACGCACTAGCGGTCATCCGCGCTAGCCGCTCCCTGTGGTTGACCGCTTTTAAAATTTAATATGCAGCCGCTATGCCGGGGATCCGGCTCAAATTGCAGAAGTCGGAACGGGGTGGTATTTAGTCAGTGAGAGTCTGAAACTCCCTCCCGCATCACCCGGGTGGAAGAAGTCATTCAATATTTTTCAAACAAAAAAAAATGCGTCTTTTGATACAAATCGCCTACGCAGTCAACCGCCAGTGTAGTGCGTAAGGGGGTTAAGTTAAAAAGTTATCTGTTGATTGTTGATTAATAAAAAAAAATTTAATAAAATAAGAACTCTTCAAGCTTGACATCTGCGGATAGCACATTAGCAGCCAATGTGAAGGGGCCGTCTGAAATGAAAAGACACCATATTATACAATTATACTATTGAACAAGAATTCGCCTTTAATAATAGTTTATCATTGTATCGGTATATGAATTAATTAATATCTGACTAACGACGCCTCAATTTATTCGAATAAAACCCTGCAAAAAACGAATAAGTAAAGTAAGTAAGGCAATAAGATACACCTTACAAGTAATATACGAACTAAGAACGCTGAACCAGTGAAACCAAAAAGCTATCTCAGATCTCATAGTTTAATAATCTACTTACCTACTCTAAACCATTTGTTTCTGGGGTATCCTGTGTTTTCCCTCGATGACACAATGGCTTCTCTCAAAGCAAAAGCTATGCAAATGGACAGGCACGTGGGGGGCTCCGCTACCGCTGCAATATGTCATTTCAGTTTATTACAACAAGTCAACAATAAGTCATGGTGTATATCTATATTGTTAAAGCATTATGAACCTTACCCCTCGCACCCAAAGTCCCGATGGGGTTGTAAGAGTTCCTTCTGAGCTGTATTCTGAAGTCGATTGGTATGTCCTTGGTGAGAGGTACCTTGTAATACCAGCTGCGGTCTGTGAGCAGCTCTCCAGTTTTCTCATCATAGATCAGTTCCTCATGGGTCCAGTAGCCGACTCCCATCATGAAGGCTCCTTCGATCTACATATATGGTTTTGATTTATTCACAAAATTCAGTTCACTCATCAAACTCAAACTCAAAAGCATTTATTTCAATTAAACCATAATTTGGTACTTTTGAAACGTCAACAAATATGAAATATATAATAGTCTGTCAGTCTGTCCGTCAGTGAAGTCAGGTGCTCGTTCCAAAATGTCGATTCGAGTGGAGAAGAAATAGCAAGAAACTCCACTCGTTACTCTTTAAAAAAAAAATCTGTTTTACATTGCTCAGATACATATTCCAATATTTTACACACATGTGAGAATAATTTAAAGACATACCTAACGCAACATACAAATAACAGAACATACTAAAATAGAAAAAAAAACAAATCCAAGAGAAAACAAATATCTTAAGTCTGACATGGTCCTCACATATTATGTATACTGACAATCCATATAAAATAGTGCTTCTATACAAGAAAAAAATAAAAAATAAACTCTTGTTTAAATAAAGAAAGAAATGCTCGATGCCACAAGAAAAATAGATTACCTTCATCGGAATCAAAGTGTTAATTACCTATTATCGTAATCTGAACTAGGTACTGACTACATTTGAGTATTGTCCAGTGGAGCCGAACCAATACGCTGCCAAGCATTCCTATCCTCAAGATAATCAATCACCCTGTAGTAAGCTTGTTTACATAATTCGCGCTTAATATATGTTTTAAATTTACTTTCATTGAGATCTAGTGTGCTAATTGGTATTTTATTATAGCATTTAATACCTAACCCCATAAAGGATTTCTGTACCCTGGACAGTCTGAATTGCAGTACAGCTAACTTATTCTTGCCTCTAGTATTAAGATTGTGTCTATCGCTTCTTTTTTCGAACAATTGCCTATTCTTTCTTACATACATTATATTTTCATATATGTATTGACAGGGCACCGTTAAGATATTTATCGTTTTAATCAATTCTCTTAGCGATTCGCAACGGCGTAAGTTATATATTGCTCGGATAGCCCGCTTTTGAAGAATAAAAATTGATTCTATTTCTGCAGCTCGACCCCACAACAAAATGCCGTACGACATAATGCTGTGAAAGTAACTAAAATAGACAAGCCTTGCTGTATCTACGTCCGTGAGCTGTCTAATCTGTCTAACTGCAAAAGCAGCTGAGCTTAATCTCCCCGAAAGCGCTTTTATATGCGGGCCCCATTGTAGTCTATTGTCTAATGTAATGCCTAAAAATACCGTCTCGTCGACAAATTCTAACTTTCGGCCGTTTAAAACAACATCACAATCATTACTTCGGACGTTTGGTAAACTAAATTTAATATATTTTGTTTTTTTCTCATTAAGCGCTAGATTATTAATGGTGAACCAGTTTTGCACTTGAAGAATGGAGCTGTTTACGTCGTCAAGATTATTAGCACGTCGATCTATTTTAAAAATTAATGAAGTATCATCTGCAAAAAGCACCATTCTTGGTTCATTCTTGAATATAAATGGCAAGTCATTTATGTAGACTAAAAAGAGAAAGGGACCCAATATTGAACCCTGTGGCACGTCCATATTCATCGTAGAGCCCTGCCAGTTAATACCATTAACATGAACCTTTAATTGCCTATCTTCTAAATAAGACTTTATTAGACAGAGTGCGGTGTTTCTGATCCCGTAGTGATCTAATTTCAGCAAAAGTGTCTCGTGGTCAACGCAATCGAACGCTTTTGAGAGGTCACAAAAGACACCAATAGCATCTTGTGATTCCTCCCAAGCACCAAATATTTCTTTCATTAAAGTGACACCGGCGTCAGTTGTACAACGACCTTTAGTAAAACTGTATTGTTGTTGGTGAAAGATAGAATGTTTATTAAAATGATGAAGCATCCGAGACAGCATTAACTTTTCAAATACTTTGCTGAGAACCGGCAAAATAGGTACTGGCCTATAATTGTATGGTTCTTTAGTGTCACCACTTTTAAATAGTCGGATAACTTTTTTATATTTCATTAGGTCAGGGAAAACACCGTCATCTATACTTTTATTGAAAATCACAGCCAAGTATGGCGCTATAGTTTGAATAAGTGATTTGCAAACTTTTACCGATAGTCCCCATAGATCTTCAGTTGATTTGATCTTGATCTCTTCAAAAACTTTTATTATTTCTAGAGGATTCGTATATCGAAAACTAAAGTCATCGAATGTAACATTGTGATACTTAGTACACATATTTTCAAACAAGGATTTTACCTGTCCAATATCCAATTCTGGGTTTATGCTGGTACCGACATCTTCAATAATATCAACTCTTAGTATTTCGTGCTCTCCGGTCAGTATATCAAGTTCTACCTCAGCCAGGGCCACCCCTCCTGCTCTATATGGTACCTGATCATTAGCAGTGACTCGATAGCTGGTCTGGAGATTTATTCCTCTAATGTAAGCTGCTTCAACAAGGATTTCCCAAGTAGGGTCATTCAAAGTGTCTCGTACAGCTGACAAACGGTCCAGAATGATCTGGCAGCATTTTATAGCGGCAAAACAGACAGCCTGTGTTGTTCTACTACCTCCAGTAGCAAAAGTATTGGGATTTGTTGAAGCTGTTGCAGGCTTACACTTAATTTTTTCAATTGGAATTTTGAGGGTGTATGCAACAGCTTGGATGACTTTTGTGTTGATCCCTTGTCCTATTTCTATGCCTCCATGATGTATAACTACTGTTGCATCAGCATGGTAGACGGAGAGCAGAACATTATAATCAATTAATGTAGGAGCAGGCCAATTCATGAAAGCCACTCTTAATCCACGTTTCTTCCACCTGTTCACTTTATTGTAGTTCTGAACTTCTTCTTTACGTTTATTGTATTCACCATCTCTGAGTAGCGTCTGTACCATCTCCTGTACTTCGACATAGGTCGGCTCGATGTTGTTCAATCTTACCTGCACAGGGTCACGATCTAAATCGTACGATATTCTTTCCATTATTTGTTCTGTCATTGCTATTGCTTCCAAAGTTCCTGGAATGTACAAACTGAAATATAATATTGTTGGCTTCATAGCATTTATTATTTTTAATATTCAAATCAATTTTTTTTTGCATTCCATTTGCAAAAGTTAATTTATGAACATTAACGTGTACAGGACTGAAATAAAAGGATTTAAAACTTCATTGAAACAAGCTTAATAAATAGTTACCGGGTGATCTTGTGAACGTATTGGAGGCTGTGTCTGTAGTAACGTTGAATATCTTGAACTGCCATCGTCTGTTGTCATAACAGTTTCTGACTCCAGTGAACTGTGTAGGACCAATAGGATCGCTGACAATAAACCCATTGTCACCGAACAGTTGATACTCCAGATATTGAATCTCTCCAGAATTGCTGACGCCAACCTTTAACGACATAATATTATTACACGGATTAACTGTAACACATTATAATTTTATTATTAACAACAATATTGTGTGCTTTTAAAAATGCAACTTACTTCAAAGTCTCGAGTACAAGGAAGTCGTTTACCAACAACTCTTAAATTGGACTGCATACTCATTACAAAGCGACACGGTCTATCCATAAGATGGGTGACCAGAGCGCAAGCAGCACCATTGTGGTTCGCGCGAGTTATCTTTACCCCATACGCACCGCCACATCGAGGAACAGTTACGTTTATCCTAAAATAATACCAATAAAAAACGGATGACAAATTGTAGAATAAATTTCCCTAAACAATTTTCTGTTTTACCTATTTTGTGGAATATTGAGTACTTCAGAGAGTGCGACTTGGTAAGAATCCATCCATTGCGTACTAGCGTATACATCAATACCATCTTCACTCGGCCTGGTGACTGTAGTTTGCGTTTCCATTGTGTACATATACTGCGCATAAATATCGTCAGTGCCTTTAAGAATTCGTTGCACGTTTAGGCCTCGGTCTCTGGCTGGGAATACTGCAAATAAACTGACTCGACTCGGTTCTCTCTCTCTAGCGTCATTTATGGTTAAGATTGGTTTCTTTTTATCAAGTTTATAATCAACTTTAACCAATAAAGCAGCCCTGTAGGCTAATCTTTCAGTTTCTGCAACGATCACTCCTACCGGTTGGTCGTAGTACTTAATGGTTTTTTCGGCGAAAACTTCTTCAGGAAATAACTGAGCAGGTACTCTTTGCGACAAGAATGAATTTTTGCCAGGAATATCCTTAGCTGAGAAGAATGCTAATACGCCGGGTATTTTCTGTAAAAGTATTGTAATAGTAACCATCGATTTTTTTTAAAATTAATAAGTACCAATGTCTTCATACTCACTAGAGCTGGAGTAGCATCGATGCTTTCAATCTCTCCTGTGCCAATATCTGACGTCACAAAAGCACAAAATACTTCCTTGGGTTGTGTTGGCAAGTCATTACAGTACTGCGCTTCTCCTGCACATTGTACCAATGCATCAACCTTTGGCATCGGTTCGTTGACTGGCCATATCATGGGATTTGTGTCGTAGACCTCAGAGCCTTTAGACAGTGATCTAGTTTTTCTAAAGTCTCTCGCTCCTGAACGATACCAAGGTTTGAGACGTTGTTTCGGAATAAGTACTAGTAGACTCTAAAAAGTAAAATGTTGCTAATTAATCAGTACAATCAAGTAAACTGGTGTCAACTTAGTTCAGAGACTTACTTTGTAAAACAGGCCGAGGGCACATTTCTTCCTATACGCAGGTTTCATCTCGCCTGCAATTTCCTCAACTATCAGCTCACCTGCTAGTATCTTCAGTGCTTGCTGCAGCACTTCATTCGTGAATATCTTCTTCATGTGAAGGAACTTCTCGGTTTTAGTAGCATGAACGAACTTCCCCGACAGTCCACCAATTACAATTCTGGCTGATAGGACGACATCTTTTTGGTGCTCATCGAATTCATATAGAAAAGCTGCGTTCACTTGAGCATGCGCGTTTTGAGCACGGGGCATGATCTACAATTATGTTCACATATAACTTCTTAATACAATCAAGTTTTGTGAAATGAACTAACTATGTTTACAATGACGTTCACCTACCTTAAAAGACACAAACTGGTATCTATGAGAACGCGGCGGTATCTTAACATGAGCTATCACTCGTCCTGTCATGTCTATTGATAGAAATTGTTCTGGAGTTACTTCCATTAATGGTCCTTTCCCCACTAAAATACATAAAGGATAAGACTCATTAAAAAAAGTAAAGTATAAAACTGCACCCTTCAATTTTTCGATGCTCACCTATAACTAAAGTAGCTCCAATAGCTTCCAATAGTAAAAATATATCCGAAGAGAATGCATTTAGACGATATTTAGTCATCAGATTTCCCGCCACAGTACCAATCTGGAAACAAAAGGGTGACCACTCAACGTTCAAAATAATTATTGTTTTGTTACACTGAACACGATACTATACTTACATTTCTTACAGGAATGTGGGCGACCAAATCTAAATGTTCATAAAGTTTGAACAGATACTGAAATTCCTCGTGAGCTTTCGAGACCTTCTTGAACAGTTCCATAAGGTCCGTCAGAGTTATACCAGCGCCGACGACCAGATTCTGATCTAAATAATACCCTTTCAGTTCCTTTATTGGCTGTATGTCTATTAATACTCTCGGGTGCACCAGAACTGGAACAGCACCTGTAGAAAGAAGTTGGTATTCACTTGTTTTTTTCGATAGTGTAAGATATTTTCTATGTGAATACTCCACCTCGACCAGTATTTCCGTTGACCAGCATGTAAGACTCGTAGCCCTCAGCATCCAGCACAGTGAATATATCGGCAATCTCATTCACTCTGTACCACACGTGACCGTCTTTTAGATTGATTTTCTTAATCCGAGGAGGGTCAACATCGCTCTGGCTGACAATACACCAATTCTTATCTTTGTGACATCCCTTACAGTCACCCTTTCTTTGGCAAATCTTTAGATCTTCAATGACTTCAATTTTCGGAGGAGGTTCGGGAGCGTCCTTGGCGAAGCTTTTGAAGGCGTCAAGTATGGGTCTGCTGCCGGTACATCTGCAGGTGTTGCTTCCGAAAGAGTTTTCAATTTCATACTGAGTTAAGTCGTACCCGTTTGCTTCTAGGAGGCTGTTGAAAAAGATATCATTATTGTTGTCATGTCATTTAATATTAGGTATTAAGTGTACAAATTTCATCAGGAGACACTGACCTGTACATGCTCATGACAAAACCTGGGCTGCAGTACCCGCACTGGGTGCCGTTGTACTCAGCCAGGGTCTTCTGCACGGGGTGGTACCCTCGCGCTCGGTTGCCTATCCCCTCTATTGTAGTGATCTCCCAGTCTTGGCATGATGTCACTGAGACTAGACACTGAGAATAACATTATTCATTCACAAAACATATTGATAATTGCCAATGTGAGTGAGGTGGTATGGTGATCCTTTCTACAATTAGAATATTATGATATTTTTGAATTTATGATACGAATGAAAATGAATATTGAACAAGAGATGATAAAATTTTATTTTACTTTTGTTTTAAAATAGGACTGGGACTATTAAACTTCTTATATTATTAAAGGCAAGAGTTGTAGTTGCTGCAATTATAATACATTACGTGTATGGAATTGATTACTGTATAATTGCAGGTAACGTTGCAACATTGTTGTGCGTTTATGTGATTATAAAGTTAGTGATTTCAAACTTGTTTCTTTTAATTTACAAACGAACGAGTTTCATTTTCGTGAATTATTCGGAATAGACGAATAAAATGTTTATATTTAATTTTACTGCCTCGTTGTTTGGACGGTTGCAAGTATGAGAGACGATGACGAGCAAGTGGTTCGGTTTGTTGGTTTCTACGGTCGGTATTTGATTTATTGATATTTTTTGAGTTATATGGAGTCGGAAATCATGTCTAGTTTACATATAGTCACATAACTGGTAAAAAAGAGGGGTTAAATTACTTAGGCTCACCTCTGACTATGTATATTGCGCGTATACCCACTTTTTGCACCGACATCCAAAATGGCACCCGAGGTGGAACAGTATATCTCCTTACAAGCCCTACCAGGATTAAAAGACATGACGTCATGTGTCTTTTCCCCATACACATAAACAGTAATTTCATTGTAACACACTATTAGCCTACTTGCTTTGTGTTGCAATTTTAAATTTAAATATAGGGAATACCCCAAGATGAGGAAATTGACCAAAAATACAGAAACAAAATAATTCTAAGACCTTATCGATGAAACACGTTTGAGGATAAATTTATAATAATTATTGTTTTGATAAAATTTGCTAAAAGTAGATTCAAAGCACACATTATTTGAGTACCTACCTATTGTATGCACGTATACAGCTACATATCGTGACTTCTAAACTACGTCACTAATTAGGAGTATTATAAACCAAAAATACCGGATTCCAAAGAATATGGACATCGATAAAAGGAGGTATTTTATCTAAATTAATATTCAATAACGTCCATCAATTTGTAATGAAAAACTATCAGACAAATAATGTTTACTTTTTTAACTAAACACCTGATAAGTAGCTGATTTGCTTTATTAAATCACTTCTCCTGCCTTAGGTGAGTAGATAGGGAGTGTCAGACTCTTATCTTATTAACTAAAAACTACTCCAGCTTCGAACCAGAGCCCTCAACCCCGGTAACCCGCTAAGACCTCAGCCTCGGCTGTTTTCAGCGCAAGCATCACATACATTATAGATAATTATAATGTATACACAAAGAAGTGTTTTATCATATGTAGTGTAATCCAATTGGTACTGACCGAATTGACAGAGAATGTTCTGCGGTGCGGATCGTTGACGGTGACAGCGACGACGCATGCGCCGCAGCCGCCCTCCTTGCACATGTACTTGGTACCGCGCAGGTTTAGGTGGTTGCGGAGGTAGTCATTCAGAGAGGTGTCCGAGTCTACCTCGGGACCCACTGCACTCAAAAATATTTTTAAATTAATATTGTGTAAAAATGAGATTTCAAAATATATAGAGGTAAATATTCATTCGCTAGGTCTGCATAAGGACCTGAAATCAGTTTTGTATGAGGTGTTAACTTAAGTAACTTAAAATAGCAATAGCGTTATACATTATAAGAAGTCGCATGTTAAATAAATATTATATAATAATAGTAATAAATTATGTACAAACGCAATTATTAATAGAAAATCTTATTTAAGTACCTATATCGCATAATGATGCGATACGTACGACGTAAATGTCGAAACATAGAATAATATATTCAGTCCACAAATAAAAATCGTCTGCCGAAACATTTGAACTTTACTTTTTTGCATATTTTTGTACCGAATTGGATTAGATAAGTATAGATGACGCAGATTTTTTATCGTACTTATCTACGCAATAAGGAAAAGTTTGCATTTACCTTTCAAACTCCAACTTACAGATTCATTTAAGATTTATCTTATAGCATTTAAGCCGGTAAACGAGCCGACGGATAACCTGATGGTACGCAATCGGCGCCGCTCATGGACACCCGAAACACCAAGGCGTTTCAAGTGCGTTACCGGCCTTTTGAGAATTGGGAATTTGAGGATTGTGGAGGATTCGGGGTTTCGGGAGACTAGGCAGGGGGGTAACTGGGCCTCCGGTAACCTCACTCATACGACGAAACACAACGCAAGCATTGTTTCACATCGGTTTTCTATGAGGCCACGGCCTCATATGTGGATATCGGCGGAGTGATATAGTGATACCACGGTATCACTCCGGTCAAGCCGGCCCATTCGTACCGAAGCATGGCTCTCCCAAAAGATAATTTATATAGGTAATAATAAATATCTACATACCGGAGCACTTATCCTTATTCACATAAAATGTAATCCTGTCCATAGCGAAACAGGGTAGAATCAAAACTGACGATGAATATAAATCATTACGCATCAAACGCAAACAGACTACCGATTTCACATTGGTTAATTTGTATTAATTTCATAATACTCATTCGCTAGACAACGGTGCAACGATATACTTAAAACGCAAGCTAAGTTGCTTGCGTTTTTAGAGTCGCAAAACAATTTTAAAAGAGATGTGAAAAATTTTTTAAGACACAATCATTTTTAAATATATGACAAGGTACCTATTTTATTGTTTACGATATTTTTCCATTATACACCCAGTTATGGCGCGTCTTGCGTCTGCGATGAACAGGAATAACAATTGTACGGGTTAGAAGACAAGAAGTGTAAAAGTTAAATATGTCATATACATATGACTTAATTCATAACGTCAATATAAAAAAGCTGTAACCGCATCGCCCTCGCACTGACAGCGCGCTTTTAGCCTTTTTGTATACCTAGTTTTCAAAGCAAAAAACATCCCGCCGGAGCCATGACGTTATTGGGTTCGATGTCCTTATGCGTTAGATTATGCCTTAGATTCAATACAGACAATGTAGACCCATAACATATGGTTGGCTTAACACTAGATATAGGTTTGTTAAAAAGCACACAATTTAGTTAAATACATGCTACTGTTTCTGAACTTAATATCTTTTTATTTTGATACGCAAATAACTTGACCGCCTTTACATCTCGCACCTAGACGTAGTGAACCTACATTAATAATTACAACTCAATTAAAAATAAATGAATGTGTTAATTACCTGACCTTTGTAAATGAATACCAACGAATATACATCTACGTAATAATTAAATAAGTAATAATAGTGCGTGCAGTAGATAAGCGGAACTCGTATTTTTAAACGTTGCCCGCACTATGTTTTCCTCTTGTATTGTAGGATTCGTAGGTAAGGTATTTACATTGCAAACACGTCTACCTATATGCACATTACACTCGGACCCGGACCTGTAACTAGTTATTCATACATATATATGGATAACTATAATATTATAGCACGTATAGTGCGTATTGCGCAGAAGATGTCTCAAAGTAACCCATCGAGTCAATCGCTTACCTACAGAACATAATTACATACATAACATCACGCCTTTTATCCCCGAAGAGGTAGGCAGAGGTGCACTGCACACAGAAGTAACACCCACTTTTCACTATTTATGTTATGAGTCCCATGTAATAGGGGGTGAGCCTATTGCCATATACCGGGCACATTTCCGGACTCCGTACTACTACTGAGAATTGTTTAATAACCCAGTAATACTTTGCCCGACCCGGGAATCGAACCCGAGACCCCTGGCCCGGTAGTCGCACTCGCGACCACTCGGCCAACGAGGCAGTCATAGTTATAGGCAGAACATAATTATATCTATAAAATGAAATACCCGTTTAGTACGTACTAATTTCAGTTTGTCAATAAGTCCTTGAGTGGAGACCCCGGACCGGAATACGAAGCGTGGGCAGGCCTCCCGCTAGGTGGACCGACGACATCGCCAGAGTTGCGGGGAGCCAGTTGATGCGGGTGGCGAGTTGTCGTTCCACGTGGAGAACTAAGGGGGAGGCCTTTGTCCAGCAGTGGACGTCTTCCGGCTGCTGATGATGATGATGAATAAGAAAAGATATACCTAAAGTAAATACGTATTTTTTCCAGACATAACAGAACTATGCAGACAAAACGTATCTATTAAAGAAGTACATAACTTGTACGTACATAATTATATGTATGTACTTGTAAGTTATTTAGTTTCATTTAGCTGTTTATTACTTTAGGTATACCAACAGCATCTGTATATAGTATTGTTATTACATTCGATATTTTAATTATCGTTCGGTTTTCATTCCAAGAAAGGACAATAGGGTAGTATCCAGGGTAAGAAAATTTAAAATCTAATTAGTCAGTCAGTTAGATAATGAAAAAATATTAGACACGTATTTTTTTATTTACTCGTGTAAAGTTACAATACTTAGATAAAATAGAGTAAAGTTTAGGAGTGGGAGGTGATTACGTCACAACGTGCTGTATCTTGTAGCACGCTGTGACGTCACGCGACATTTCAAACATATTCTGCCTCGTATTCCATTAAGAGTGATATTTATATTACCTTACAGCGTCTCACAACTATGAACAATGAAAACAAAAGATGATTTTTATGAAAAGATAAAAATATGAACGACTGCATGCACGACACACTGATCACGGGTCTTAACTAATTCCTAATTTGACTTGATGTAACCTTAACTTAATAGAAGTTGAATTACACTCAGCTAAACAGTTCACCGGCTGGTCGAGCTTTGGTGGGAACTTTAATGGGACAATTTACCTGATATACGTAACAGGGTAAATCAAAATGCGGATGGCGAGCATGGGTGGCTCGCCGCTTGACCAGAACTAAACCAGAGCGGACGGCGCGTCGCGTTCCGCTCGCGCCTCGAAGAGCCGCCAGACCACCACGGATGGGGTCCAATAGGGCTGATGTCGATACGGAATCGCGGAGAACCTAACGGGTTACCGGGGCTCCGGCTCGAAGTGCAGGAGAAGGAACGGGGTGGTTTTTAGTCGGTAAGGGTCTGACACTCCCTCTCGCCTCACCCAGGCGGGGGTGTTACCCCTTAGGCGGAAAAAGTCATTTAATGATTCTCCTCCCCACTTAAAAAGGTTATCTTAATATAAATACTAAATATTCGACTTGTAATAAGTGACATATCACGTACTGAATATATCAATTTAATTAACTGTACAAGTAACAATTACAAACCATGGGTTTTGCCAACATTTTATCATACAACTGTTATTGTAGGTAGCTATTGTATTGATAATAAATGTAAAAACAGTTTGTCTCAAAATACAATGTCGGTTCTGAAACGTCATTGGCCGACTGGTTGCAATGCGGGCTACCAATTACAAGGTTTTGGGTTCAGTCCAGTAATACTGCACGGTTGGCAGGCTCGGTAGCTAGGCTACGTTGCAATGTGTCGTGGATTCGGTTCCCGCACGGAACAGCTCTTTAACAACGGAACGGAACAATAACTTGTCGATGTGTGATCGACAAATGGACTTGTAGGTTAGTAAATGCACCCGCGATATAGGAAAAAAATCTAGTTTGGGTCGCATTTATTTTAATATAAGGAAAAGAAAAAAATATCACAAATTCTGAAATCACTTACTACACATTAAATACATTATCATCATCATAATTCTCTCAGACTATAAGGGCCCTTATAAAGGTTAAAGATGTAAAAATATATGTAACTTTCGTGAGACATTCTAAATTAATTTTTATTTTTTCGGTTTACTCACGTAATTATTTGACGAGGAACTTCCATCCAACTCCCTTTGCCCAAATTATCAGGCTATTTTTCCAATCTTTGAACACATAATTTACGCAAGAAAAATATTAACTAAAATCGCGGGTTACTCACGTGAATATACTGAGAAAAGCTCTACTAGTTTCAAGCCATAGAGGGGTTCTTCACCATGAGCAGTGTGCGATGTCGCGCAGCCTACTCGTAAACCGCAATTTATTAATTTAATATTTTATTAATTTAATTTAATAACGTTAATTACTGAGAAGTTTTAAAGTTTTATAAATCCTTGTCATTTAATGCATTTTAATGCAACCCAATTTGGCCATGGTTTGAGATCTGGAGGTATCAATGGGAGGTAAAAATAAAAATAATTTCTGTAAAAACAATATAATCAAGTTTCAATAGTAAACAACGCGTTAATTAATTAAAACAATTTCTTAGACCATGTACGTCATTCGTGTAGAATATTAATATGAAGTAGGTATAAGTTAAGCTTTATAATGAATAATATATACCACAACAGCTCTGAGGAAAAATGACTATAGCATAGCAGTAACTTCGCGACTGGCGACCGAGTTGCACCGGTTTATAACATGTCTAACGCAACAGATACGGACGCGCAACTTAATGGCACTAACTTTTCATCAAATAATGTCCAAGTTGACCTCGCTGAGATGGAAAGCACTGCAGAGTTCTATGTTAGAATCGTTGGAATTACCATATCATCACTATGCCTGACACTACAATTAGTGCTCTACATAATACGGCCGAAAATACGAAAATTGGACCAGAAGATCCTCACACAGCTGACAGTGGCAAGAGTTATAAACTCTATAATGGAACTGTTGATGACCTACCAGTACTTCCACGACTACACCAAAGATCTGGTCTTTGCACTGTATTTTCAAACGGATGCAGCGCTCATCTCATGGATGTTTGTGTTCACGAAGAATTTATACGAAAAAGTGGTGCTAGTGTTTGTGTTAAAAAAAATTAGGTTTTTGATACTATCTCTGCTCGTATGGATCCTTGCTGTACCGATAGGAGTGCTATGCCCAGTGAGCCTCGTGACAAATTTTTTCTCAGAGTACTATAAAGTTTATACATGGTTAAAGTTCATTGTGTTGACAATGAACCTTCTGTTTTTCGGCAGAATCTTCTACGTCATTATAACCAGGAACCAAAAGACTAATAGGAACATGAAGGATATTATAAAGACTTGTATCATTTCTTTTGTACTGGTATGCTTGACCAGTTTGCAAGTATTTATTAACGATATAATGTCGTACTTGGAAATGACTCAATTATCAAACATATTCTGTTTAATAAATAACTACCAAGCGGTGCCCGCTACCGTTATATTTCTTATTCTGGCCAAAAATTGTATTTGAACTTAAGTATATATCTATGAACTGAGGTGGACTGATGGATTCCTATTAAGTTTAACAAAGCTAGAGATTGAACAACACAGTCGGATATCGACCTTCTAAATATGCATTTAATTGCATTATGAAAATATTCTGTAAGAGTGTTAGAGTAATAAATACTCACAAAGAGTGCCATTTTAGTTTTAGTGTAGCTTATGTTAGACTAATTACTTAATAAGTAAGATAGACTCGTAGCAAAGGAATACATTAAAATATAATTATTATGTATCAATGTTATAGTATAAAAAACAATTTGTTGACCAAGATACATAAGAATTGAACTCAAAGTATACCGCATTGCAATCATTTGACCTGTATAATTGTTTAGTATAACAAAATTGCTGTTTATTTTGATGAATATATTAATAAAGACATAGAAATAAGGTACAGTACAATGGATATGATTGACAATAAGTACAAAACTATTTGAAATTATATTATCTTTAATATTTCAATCGTGTTTTATTCATAGAACTTTGACCCTTCCACTGGTATTTTATATATTTGCGTAAATGTAATAGGTAATAACATTATCATCATGTGTCATCATACAATATTTGTATTGTTACTCTTTAGTGTGATATACAATAAAACCTACACTTATTGCCTATATTTAGATATAGGCAATAAGTTAAATATTTAGATATTTAACTAATATTTTAGGTTACGCCTGAGTATTGATGCTATTATAATAAAATTATTTATTAAATACTAGCTTTTACCCGCGGCTTCGCTCGCGTCACGAAAGGATAAAAAGTAGCCTATGTGACATATATACCAATACATACAGCGCCATCTATACCAATATTTTTGTTTTCCCTCGGGAATATCAAATTTTCCCAGGTTAAAAAGTACCCTATTATTTTTAATCCGGACTTCAAACTTTACGTCTGCAAAAATTCAAAGCAATCGGTTTAGTAGTTACGGCGTGAAAGTGGAACAAACAAACAAACTTAATTTCCGATATATAATATTAGTAAGGATGGGTTTTTGTATGACTTGAGTATAATACTTGAGTTACTATATACTTGTTTAATATATACTAATACTTGGTTTTTTGAATTTTTCACCAAAATTTTGAGGTTATGTGAAAAATCTGCAAATACAAAAGTTGTAGATCTTTTTATTGCCTACAACTTTGCCATTTAACTTTTTTCCATAGGACTTGTAGTTTTGCCGGAAATCAAGATAAACCATTTTTTACATTTAAACCCCCCCCCCAATATTTCATTAGATCGTAAAAAGATTATTAGTGTTTATAACGATATACAGACTATACAGTTGATATTATATAAAACAGTGGTTTGTGTCATATCCCTGAAGGAAGATATCCCTGTTCAGCCAGATTGGCAGTAGTCGTGAAATTTAGTGCGCCGTGACCAAATTATACACCCGGGATGCGCCGGACTTCAATGTTCCCGTGTTTACATGGTTGTATCTAAATCTTGGCTTGCAGGAGTTGCAGTGATTTTGGGAGATTGTGGCGAGTTTGTACAGTTGTACCAATAAAAAGAGTAACGAATGGAGTTTCTTGCTGGTTCTTCTCCACTCGAATCTACATTATGTAACGCGCCCTAGTTTCACTGACGGACAGACTGCCAGACTAGACTATTATTTTTCATGTTTTTTGACGTTGCAAAACTACCAATTAATGGTTTAATTGAAATAAATACTTTTGAGTTTTGAGTTTGAAAAAAAACAATAATAAATAAATTGAAAATTCATGAGATGAATAGTAGGATAATTTATTACAGAACGATTGAAACTCTTTTAAGAGTAGTATATTACTCCAATATTAAGTTTTATCGAAATTCCTAACAATTTACCGTGATTCGGGGCTTTACAGCAACGTACAGCATATGAGTAAGTCGGAAACTGCTCGGGTAAACCCGTTGTCTGTATGTTTTGCCTTTATCGTCTACCTATACCTCTACTTATGCGTCGCTGAGAACCTAACGGGTTACCGGGGCTCCGCGCTCCGGCTCGACGTGCAGGAGAAGGAGCGGGGTGGTTTTTAGTCAGTAAGAGTCTGACACTCCCTCCCGCCTCACCCAGATGGGAGCAGCCATTCGATGATTTTCCCCCCTTAAAAAAATCTATACTTATATACCTCTATGTATATATAATAAATCTGATTAGAGGTAAAATATTTGTCTGTTTGTCCTCCTTTTTTTCTATGCTTTTAAAAATGCTCACATACATATGACACCTAGACCCGGAACAACAATTTATGAATCATATGAAAAATTACTCCGTGCGGGAATCGAACACGCTACACGTTGAGCAGCAGCCGGTTGCCCAGCCACTGCGCCAACCGTGCAATCAAACCGTTATACTAGAAACAAAAGCTATTCGATTCGGATTTTAAGTAAAATTTGGTGCAAATATGTTTCATACTCCTGAGCTGCACACATTTTGTATGAGTGTCGCCGTATTAAGTCTCAGAGGTAGGTATCAGGTCTTTAGTTGTAAGAGCTTTAATCCTGGTTTTTATTAGTGTTTTAGCGTCACCATTGTCATCTGAGGCTAGAAAATTGTATCATTTATTATTAGCGACTTAAAATTGAGTAACGTTTCAGTATTCCGGCATTAATTGTTTTGTGTTTAAGCTAAAGGGCTAGTTAAACCTATGAACGATTTAGCTGCTTTATTTTTTGTACTGAATTTTGTATCTTATAATAGGGCTGACATTTTCCTCTAAGGAAAAAGGCCCTTCTTATTAAATACTCCTGAGCTGGTTACAATATACTTTTAATCACGCTACAATCAATAGGAGCAGAGCAGTGAAGGGAAATGTTAGGAAAACGGGAGAAGTTCCTCCATTTTTTATGGTTCCGTTGCGTGTGCATCCATAACGGTTAAAGCTACATAGAAATCAGGGATGACGTAAATGTTCTTTAAAAATTATTTAAAGAAATATCCGTATAAATAAAAAAAAGCCTGCCTCGTTGGCCGAGTGGTCGCAAGTGCGACTGCCGGGCAAGGGGTCTCGGGTTCGATTCCTGTATCGGGCAAAGTATTACAGGGTTTTTAAAAAATTCTCAGTAGTAGCACGGAGTCTGGAATTATGGCCGGTATATGGCAATAGGCTCACCCCCTATTACATGGGACTCATAACATAAATAGTGAAAAGTGGGTGTTACATTGTACAGTGGCATAATGTGCACCTCTGCCTACCCCTTCGGGAATAAAAGGCGTGATATTATGTTATGTAACAAAATATCCCACATATGTCTGTCTGTTATACTTGACCCACACTAACATGTGTAACACCCGATAGCTTAGCAGTTCGAATATTTTTGATTATAGTTCTCTACTCTTACTTTTTATAACACTCTCAGTCATCCCTAATTAATAAAGTTAACATTATTATACTTTTATTATTATTATTAACTATTCCTCGGGGTGATTTTTATCCCGAAAAAGTATATAGGTACACTAAAAACAAACTTAATTGTGCGGTGCGATCTCTAGACAGGATTACTATACCAAATGCAAATGATAAGTTTGTCGAATGTTAGGTTACCTGCAGGTGGACTGTAGGTACGCTGTAGGGCCGATAGTCGAAATTAGTTTGAACCACTCAATTGTAGGTCTATACATTTTCCGATTCGGAGTCGCAGAGAACCTAACGGGTTACTGGGGCTCCGGCTTGACGTGCAAGAGAAGGAACGGGGTGGTTTTTAGTCAGTAAGAGTCTGACACTCCCTCCCGCCTCGCCCAGGCGGGAGTAGTCATTCGATGATTTTCCCCCTTAAAAAAAAAAATAAAAAATACCATTGATGAGTTCCCTTAACTATTACACTTCTTCATCATCAGACTCTTAATGACAGTCTCACTCCATCGAGGTATAAAATTCTCATCAATATAATCGTATCAAGCTCAAACACAAGGTAGTCACTGGACACCGTTGATGAGTTCCCTTAACAATTACATTTCTTCATCATCAGACCCTTAATGGTAGTCCCGCTCTATCTAGGTGTAAAGTTCTCATTAATACAAATAATCAAGCCCAAACACAAGGTAGTTAATATAAACCGTTGAGGAGTTCCCTCGACTGTCTGTCAGCTCCATCATCAGGTCGACTCGATACCCTTATCAAATTATAGTAAGAGTTAATGTAATAAAAAAATAAAAAACATATTGATAGTGATTCGGAAAATTCCATTATTTGAGTGTTTCGCCCGATCTAGGTTAATTTAAACCTGTGTTTCAGGTGGTTTCAATAACATTATTTGTGACTCATAATATGTACCTAACCATCAGAAAAGAAACGGATATTAATTAAATGTTCCCGATACAACTCTAATAAACAAGGATATTTTTTCCTTGTATCTACAGTAACTTCAGGACCGGCGACACAGTCGCACAATAAATAATCTCATACAATAAAATGTCGAATTCAACTTTTATAAACGCACAAGTTAATGACATTAACGTTACATCAGACGATGTCTACGATTACTTTGATGAGACGAAAAGCGCAGCACCGTTCTATGTCAGAATCGTTGGAATTGCCATCTCATCAGTATGCCTGAAGGTAAGGCAACAGCGTATGACGGGGCGTTCAAGAACGAGACAGCACACCCCAGCTGAACACGTCGCACGCGCCGTCCGGCCGCCAGTAGCCCCGTCAACCCCCGCCTGCCCGAACGTTCGTTTGTTTTAATGTCGGAGATACGCGCGCTACGTAAAAATGCCTCCCAGGCGACGAAATTCAAATCAGAACTCGAAGAGGAAGTGTTAGAGTTCTTTCGGTGTCATCCTCTTGCGAGCACAAGGGATACTGCCGGAATTTACGATGATAGAGACAATAACTTGTGGCGTCTTTTAAAACAAACGCGAAACAAAGTATAAGTGAGACGGACACATTAAATAATGTGATATGACATGTTTGGAAGCGTGCCTTCATTTGTGTGCAACGCGAAGGTGGACTTGTGCAACAGTTTTGTAGATAAGTAGGTAGAGAGTGTGTAAATAACTGTAAAAGTGTGTAAAAAACTGTTTTAAGTGTGATGGGAAGTTTATAATCGTATTTACCTACAACAGCTTTTCGGAAGAATGCCGTACCTGGTAAGTAATTGCACTTTTGAAACCCTTGTTAGCCTGCCTATTGAGTATCTAGTAGATTAGATAGTGACGAACTAGTCAGCTGATTTCCGTTTTCATTCTCAGTACACGTAGAAAGAGATAGCAATTGTTTTCATTGACTAAGCGACGCATCGCGCGTAATTTGTGAACCACATTATGCAGAATGTAGTCAATGTTTCCTTAATTACTTTATGTAATTAACTGGGCCGGGGTACGAAATTTCTTCACAATTGTAATCTGTAAACATAACACTACCTCCCATTAAAGCCGTGGCTAATAATTATAGAGCACCTTATATATATATATATGTCGGAGATACGCTACCGGTGGGTCGCGACATTGTCGAATCATACCAAATTATTGATATTAGTAAGAACGCAGGAAGTTTAGCGGGGAGTAACCCTTCTAGCTGCCGCCACCACCGCGATCCTTTCCAAAAGTGTTTCCCGCGCTCAGTGACGTCTGTCAACGTCATTTGCTGTCAAATGTCAAAGTCTGATTAAACTTCCGGATCGATATGTCCATCGGTGTTGCCATTACTCCGCGCTAACCATCCTCAAGTAATTACTTGACGTTCTCAAACAATAGTTGCCACATCTAAATTAGTTGATATGCGTTGACGCTTCGACACGGCCGTCCTGATGATCACACGTCCTCGTGTGGAGTACCTGGAGAGGAATAACATTCTCGAATGCTCATAACAGTCGTTCGGCCATTCCTGGCCCAAGTAGAGGGAAAAAGGTACTTTGATAAAAATCATTAACGAAAATAGCAAATTCTTTCTCTCAAGACTAACATGTTGAACAAACTCATATTCCTTCAAGTAATAGGACACTCCTTTAAATATTGCAGTGCTCATACTCTGACCTCCATCCGGTCATCATCATCACACTTATAACCTCCATCCGGTCATAAGCATCGAACCAATCGACCTCCATCCGGTCTTCAACACGTAACTTCTATCCGGTTACTAACACAACAGGCAACCTCTATCCGGCCACCTTCACATGTAACCTCCATCCGGTTACAAAACACTACAGGTAACCTCTATCCGGCCACCTCCACATGTAACCTCCATCCGGTTACAAAACACTACAGGTAACCTCTATCCGGCCACCTCCACATGTAACCTCCATCCGGTTACAAAACACTACAGGTAACCTCTATCCGGCCACCTCCACATGTAACCTCCATCCGGTTACAAAACACTACAGGTAACCTATATCCGGCCACCTCCACATGTAACCTCCATCCGGTTACAAAACTCAACACCCTCAAGATAATCATTTCGAGCCTTTATCAAAATAAATCTTAAAGTAGGTTTGTTCATCATGTTATTTTATTTTCACGTTACAATACGATACTACAATAGATTATAAGAAAATTCTTACTGAGCTAGGTACATTTTACGTTAAATGCATTCAACAAGCTATGTCGGTGTTATCGTCATCGTCATGGCTTGTTTCGTCATCGTCACCTACATGTATGTCAAAGTCTGTAACTTTTCGCAGTCGGTCATGTGCATACTTGTACGTCCGGGCGGAAGAAAGAGACTTCAAAACGTAGCGATCACCATCCATAACCTCGATCACCCTAAACGGTCCCTTGTATTTGGGATCAAGTTTCGTCTGGTTCCGCTCCTCATTTTGCAACAAAACAAAGTCACCTACAGCGAATGACTGTACTTTAGCCTTTATAAATCGAAACGTTGCTTGTCATAAGCAGAAGCTTTCTCCATGTTCTCAATAGATTCTGTTGCAATGGGGATCTGGTGAAAACCTGATGCCAAATCGATGGTGGAAAAGTAGTGTCCTCCATGCAACCTATCAATTTGATCCGATATAAGAGGCAAAGGGAAACGATCAGAGATTGTGTTGTCATTTAATTCACGATAATCGACGCATAGTCGAAGAGACTTATCCTTTTTCTCCACCAAGAGTATAGGACTCGCGTGAGGGGATGAACTAGGCCTTATAATACCAGCCTGAAGCAGCTCGTCAATCTTACCACGTACAACCTTACGCTCATCCACACTCAATCGATAAGGACGTCGATTTACAGTTTTACTCGTATCCTTCAGACGAATCTGCATTGGTTCCGTATCGGCTGGTGCAGTAGGTATACCTGTAGGTTAAGATTTCTCAAAGGCCTGCAAGATGCTAACTAACTCTTTTCTACGATCCGCTGGTATGTCAGTATCAATAGAGTTCCAGTCAATTTCAGGGGTTTGCTCTACCTCACAAGAAGCAATAAAAAGAGACCTAAAGATCTTAACTCGGTCACTAGTCAACTGTACAGTCAAACCATGTTCTAGAATCTCACGTCCAATCATAATACCAGAACGTAGAAGATGATCAGACAATATATGAAAACAAATCTCAATATTAATATCATCAATCTCTACCAAAGTTAAAATCTGTATTGTTGAGTTAACGGAAGTCTGCCCTATCCCAGTCATAGTCACAGTCTCATTAATACGCTTTCCTTTAAATTTACAGGCTATTTATTGATTCTTTTATTAATGAACACTCAGCACCAGAGTCATAATAAAATGGAAATTTCTCACCGGAGTGACATAGAGTTCCTGTCGGTGCGTTCAAGAGGCACAGGTCAACCCTCTTCTCATTGGCAGGCTTGGATGACCCGGAGTCGGCATTGCTCCTCTCGGTGCACCGTGGACAGCTTGATGCGTAGCGGCCTTGCGCATGGCAGTGGAAGCAGGTGATCCCAGATGCAAGAGGCTTCGCAGTTGCAGATGAACCTCTCCCATTGCCGCTGGTATGGTTGTGGTGCTTCGGAGTAGCTTGATTATCCTGTTTCACACCCTTATGGTAGCATTGCACGGATTTGTGACCCGGCTTACCACAGATGAAACACTTCAGAGGCTTCTCAGAGTTATTCACCCTGTATCGCTTCTCAGAGGCATCCCTGTCATCGCTAGGTAGCTTTCTTTTCATAAAAGAAACCGCTTGTAGCTCCTGGTCTAGCTGGCCACGTGTCTGAATATCGGTCGTGAAAGATAAGCGTTGCACACGGCGATCAAATTGAGAAATGTGAGCCAATATAGTAGCAATAGCCAAACGTTCAGTGCTAAGACCATTCCATCTTCCCATGATCGACGACATTAAACCAGCAGCGTAGGAAGCAAGACACTCGTTTTCTTTAGGCCTGCTGCTTTGCAAATCAATCATGAACGAAGCAATAATAGCGGAATTATCGTACCTTGCAATAAAAAGTCGCGTAAAATCGGTCCACGTCATACCAGGATACGACACGGTAGATAGCCAGGTAGAAGCTCCTCCCTTCAAGGCGCGACTTAGAGCAACCATAAGCGGGGCGCCATGCTGGTCTTGGTTCGTCAAACACATCTCTGCAGTCGTCACCCAAGCACGTGCATCCACATCTTGTTTTTCAGGATCGAAATCTGGTAAACGAAAGCCATGTGACGGCAAAGTAGGTGTTTTCATAGCTTCAATCAGCGTCAGAAAATTGCGGTTCTGTTGTTCTAACAGACGCATCCATTTTTCGTCGCTAGCGTCTTCATTACGAACGCGCGAGTCGTCGTCGTGGTCCAATCCCACTTCTGATGTCGGAGATACGCTACCGGTGGGTCGCGACATTGTCGAATCATACCAAATTATTGATATTAGTAAGAACGCAGGAAGTTTAGCGGGGAGTAACCCTTCTAGCTGCCGCCACCACCGCGATCCTTTCCAAAAGTATTTCCCGCGCTCAGTGACGTCTGTCAACGTCATTTGCTGTCAAATGTCAAAGTCTGATTAAACTTCCGGATCGATATGTCCATCGGTGTTGCCATTACTCCGCGCTAACCATCCTCAAGTAATTACTTGACATTCTCAAACAATAGTTGCCACATCTAAATTAGTTGATATGCGTTGACGCTTCGACATATATATATGTATGTATATCTAACTATAATAAAACAAATTACTTACGAAGATATGTAGGTATACAACTCTTTAAAAATCTCATTGTATACATAATTTGTATAATTCTTTCTTTGGTTTAGCAAAGCCACTGTGTTACTTGTAATCATGTTGTAATGAACTAGTAGACAAACAAATTTAGTCACATGTACATAAATCTCCTAATTTGGTCAGGTAAGACTCAGATATAAGCTCCCCAATCCCTGAATCCCCAATAATCCTCAATTTCCTAATCCCCAAAAGGCCGGTAACGCACTTGTAACGCCTCTGGTGTTTCAGGTGTCCATGGTTGACGCCGATTGCTTACCATCGGGCAATCCATCAGCTCGTTTACTGGCTTATCCCATAAAAAAGCTAAATCAGCGTAGTTGTATAACAAAATTTTATATGATTGATTATAATAATGAGTACAAAACTGGTTGAAATTATATAAATGATAATATCTGAATCGTGTTTTAGTCATAGAACTTTGATCCTTCCACTGGTATTCTATACATATATATGAATGTCATAGATAATAACATTGTCATGATTTGTCACAATACAATATTTATAATTTTATACTGTTTAATATGAAAATTGGTAAATATTATGCAAAACTTGGTAAGTTTATTAAAAATGAAAGTAACCCAGAATTCTGAAACTCAATCTTCCTCTGGTAGGGTAAGAAAATCATTGGATTTTTTTAAAATGGTCATTGAAATTACGGGATCTAGAATTGTGGTCAGTTAACGATAACTAATTACTTATTATTAGTATTGGACAACGTTTAAAAAAACAGGTTTTTACTTCATGGGAAGAAAGAAACACAGGATGCCATCGGGATATTTTGTGATCTTTCGAAAGCATTTGCATGCGTTCATTATGAGGAACTATTGCTGAAGTTTCAATGTCACCGCATTCGGGAGGTGTCGTTATATAATATTGTGTGAAGCAAAGTTATACCTTCAGGATAATTCACTTAAAGTTCAAGTAATCGAACCAAAGTTATGGGGTGGTAGCACCGTGGGCGTACCGCAAGGTTTAATGTTAGGTCCGTTTTTTGGCATATATGAATGAGATGATCCTCCGTCAGAATAAACTATAGATGGTATTATTCGCTTATGACATTTTAATGTTCAAAATATGTGTATAGACGGAGAAAATATATAATTATACAAAAATTCATAATACTCCAGCGGGGGTTTAAATGTATTTCCTGAAGGGTATAACTTAGGAGTTTTCAAGGCCCGAGTGAATAGGTTGCTTATGGTATGACGTGCTCCATCGTAGACCGCATCATCGCTTACCACCAGGCGAGATAGTGGTCAAACGTCGCCCCATCAAATATAAAAAAAATCGATCTACTATAAATAACTTAGTTCTAAACTATTAAAGACACATATTACAGAATTTACTTATATAACGAATGAGACATAAATAATTATTGAATGGAATGAAATGAAATAAATTAGAATTTGTAAAAAAAAACTTCTTTCCTGGAAATTACTGTACTTCATAGCATCTCTGACTCTCATAGCATCTCGTACTGTACTTTGCTGTGGAAACAGGCTGCTAACATTTATTCTATATTTATCTTACAAAAGTGTACCGTCGGAACTATCTTATGTATATGATGTGGTCACGAATTTCTCAGAAAAGTTTAAAGATATCAATTTATAATTATAATTATGACTATCCCACGGAATTCAAAAACCTCTGTACCATGTCAATTTATCTAACATTGTAATCCCACAATCTGAGCCCTTTTTTACCATCTTTACACAGGAATCTGTACTAATAAACGAGCTTCACAAGAAGAGTGGCACTTTTATTTGGTTTCACGTTCAAAAGTTCCTTTTCTTAATATAAAATAAATATACCCTGTTTGAAATAAATGATTTGACTTTGACTTTCATATCCGCAATTTATTTATTAGTTACAATTTTTTATCAATTTCTGATATGTCAATTTATAAACTGCGCAGAAGGCACCATTGCCACATTTTATGGGACCTTCGCAAACTAAATGCGATAAAAATTTTATGAATTAGGTACATCATAAATATCGAAATGATATAATACCCGCTTTACAAATGATTCACCATGTGATTCTACTGGAAATAAATCAGCATGTGCGACGTATAAATGCACATACCGCCATCTAGATTAATAAGTTAAATAAAACTGCAATGTTTGGTGACAACGTTATCTGTTTAAGATTTAAGGCAACAATGTAATTTTACTTAATCCAATTTGCAACTCAGGTGTACTATGCCATATCAAATGCCAATTAGTCGAATATCAATTTGATCGATCACTATTGGTACATACATAGATCGGAAACCTAAATATTCTAACATTCATAATATCGAATGATTAATATATCGAACAAATGATGAACGGGCTTCAACAAAAGACTTTTCATGATAAGGATCACTCAGAATAAGATAATCTTCATAATAAAAACTCTAATCTCTCGCTCTATTATTTAAAAGAAAACAAGTATAACATCACACTTTTTATCCCCGAAGATGTGGGCAGAAGAGCACATTATGCCACTGTACAATGTAACACCCACTTTTCACTATTTATGTTATGAGTCCCATGTAATAGGGGGTCCCATGTAATAGGGGGTCCTGTAATCCTATAGCCATATACGGGGCACGATTTTAGACTCCGTGCTTTTGTTTTTTCAGTTTTACAGTTACAGCGGGCGTCATTTTGAAATCATCACTAAAAGTTAAATATGTATTTTAATTATCGTCCATTGTACAGTGGCATTAAGTGCCGTAATGTGCACCTCTGCCTACCCCTTTGGGGATAAAAGACGTGATGTTATGTTATGTTACGTTGCTATCTACATACGTACTACAATGATAATATAGTCCATTGTTTCTATGCAAGTACCATATCCACCCAAAATAGTTTTATATGCTATATTTTAGACATTATTTATTTTATCCTGTGTATTGTTGTTGTGTTTAAAAATATGTGTCATAATAGAGGTATGTTATGTACTGATTTATCTATTGTAATGTTTATCTGTACTTTGGAATATAGTGCTATTTATGTGGATCTTGTTACACTGGAGTACAGATGGCAATGCGTCGTAGGGACCGCGCGTTCCGCAGGCATAGGAGAAATCGTACTGACGAGAACTGGGAGGCTTTTAAAATTGCAAGAAACAGATGTAACCAAATGGTACGTAACGCTAAGCGCCGTCATATTCTCAATAATATTTCTTGTTCATCTCCTGCCAATATCTGGAAATTTTTCCGGACTCTTGGTATTGGTAAACCTCAAAATTCAGACCAGTCTATAACATTTGGTTTAGATGACCTTAACCAACATTTCTCCACTGTTCCTACTCTAGATCATCTTACCAGACTAAACACCTTGTCTTTTATCAGTGGTCTGACGCGTCCCAACATAAACAATTTCTGTTTCATTCCAGCTGATGCGACGGAGATTCGTAAGATTATCCTTTCCATTAAATCAAAAGCTGTGGGTTGTGACTCCTTATCCCGAGATATGATCACATATATCCTAGACCACGTGCTGTCACCGATTACTCATATTATAAATTTCTCCATGTTCTCCGGTGTATTTCCAGCAGTTTGGCGTAAAGCTTTTTTTTGTTCGACCCTTACCTAAGGTTAGTACTCCCACTCTGCTGACCCACTTCCGTCCTATCTCAATCCTTCCCTTCCTATCTAAGGTGCTGGAGGCCTGTGTCCATAAACAATTGTCTCACTTTGTTTACAATCATAGCTTAATAAGCCCGTTGCAATCTGGGTTTCGACCTGGCCACAGCACTATAACTTCCCTCCTTAAAGTGACTGGCGATGTTAGGGCTGGTATGGAGGATACCAAAGTAACACTTTTGGTATTGGTTGATTTTTCTAACGCGTTTAATATGGTCAGTCACGATATCCTTTTGGCAATCTTATCCCATCTTGCGATCTCTGGCAAATCACTGGAATGGTTCTCTTCATACCTTCGGGAGCGTCAGCAGTCTATCCAGTATGATGAGAAGTTTTCTGACTGGTGTGACTTGACGGCAGGCGTTCCTCAGGGCGGCATCCTTTCTCCACTTCTTTTCTCTATTTTTATCAACCTTATCACTCCTGAACTTCAGTGTGCGTACCATTTGTATGCGGACGACTTGCAGCTGTACCGTCAATCTGTGGTGGACGATCTGCCCAGTGCTATCAGTAAACTTAATAGTGATCTAACAGCTGTTCAAAATTGGTCAGAGAGGTTTGGCATAGCTGTAAACCCAAACAAGTGCCAGGCCATAATCATAGGTAGCTCTCAGAATCTTGGATCGATTGATCGATATTTCTTGATGGTGCAGCACTGCCCCCTATCTCGTATAATGGTGTGACTGTTCCGTTCAGTCGGGACGTGAAGGATCTGGGCCTGATTATTGACAGTACATTGAGCTAGCGTGCTCAGGTTACAAGTGTTTGCCAAAGGGTGACTGGATCGTTGCGGGCTCTGTATCGTCTGAGGAACTTTCTTCCGTCCTCTGTGAAGACGCAGCTTGTGCAGACCTTGATTTTCCCGATTATTGATTACGCTGATGTCTGTTACTTCGACCTGAATGCAGATCTACTCAATAAGTTAGACCGACTTCTAAATAACTGCATTCGATTCGTTTTCAACTTACGTAAATATGATCATATTTCTGCACATAGGATGCAACTGAAGTGGCTGCCCTGCCCATACGCTTGCGCAGGCAGCAGAGGGCATTAACCACTTTATTCTCTTATCTTGACTCTCCTTCTTCACCTACTTACCTTGCTTCTTACTTCCAATATACGTGCGCAAACCACACAAAATTTCTTCGTTCGTCTCAAAACCGACATCTTCAATGTATCTCTCATCGCACTGACTTCTTTCATTCTTCCTTTTTCATTCAAGCTGTTATTCTATGGAATGCGTTGCCCAAGGAGATCAGAATGGCAACAAGTCGCAATACCTTTAAATTTAAAGTCCGTGAGCAACTACTTAAGCATTGGCAGACTCAAAACAATTAAGGAAACTATTCTAACAACGTTTTCTTTTTTATATAATATATTGTAGTATTTATGCAGTATAAGTATTTGTTTAGTAGTATATATTATATGGTATGTATATGTCTATTTATAAAATATTGTATTAATATATTTATTCTATAGGTATTTATGTGTTTGGTATACATATTACATAACTTTTTTTTTTTTTGATTGTGTTCTGGCTTCGCAACCACTTCATTTCTCTGCACTTCCCTATGGTTGACTGTAAGAGAATGCCTTAAGGTATTAAGTCTGCCATTCACTGTATTTTGTGAAGAAGAAATAAATAAAATAAATAAATAAATAAAAATTCCAGACTCCGTGCTACTACTGAGATTTTTTTTTAAAAACCCAGTTATACTTTGCCCGACCCGAGACCGGCCAACGGGGCAGTCAACATTCAATCTATATTGAATGGAAAAATGCAGCTAATACTACCTCTATAAAGATTTCATTTCATCATGATTTTGTTATAAATGGTCCGTGATTGTATTAAATAAATAGAACACCTCTTTTAGTTACGAATCATTTATTTCCAAAAATATAAAAGATTCCTTAAGAATCGTTAATTTTTATATCTATACATATATATACGTGGGTTAACAATATATGTGATGGGTTCACGTTTGGCCACTATCTCGCCTGGGCCTCTCAAGGCTAAAGTTTGAAATTTCTAAGATACTTATTATTAACGCTATGTCCTTTACAATTATGTTTTTAAAACATATTCATAAAAAGATATTCTATAAAGCTATCTATAATATTTGGAATGTACAATCTTATTGGAAAATGTGTATTCTGAATAATATATATATCTAATAATAATATTTCTTATAATTATTACATTTCACACGAGTAGGTACAATACGTAAGTCTACAGAATACTTAGTACTTAGAATTAGTATCTACTACATAATATTGACTTAATTGCTTAAGTATTATGAGATCATCGTCAGCAATAAAGTACCTATACAGAGCATCAGAAGTAATATGTAGAAGGCAGGAAAAGCTGTTTCAAATAAAAACTTATCCACGAACGTAACAATGGAAATTGTGAAAACAGTAATGACAAGTACACACGGCTACACATCGAGCTTTACATAACCAGTATAAACTGAACGTTAAATGTGCAGAAAAATTATGCGACGCGATACCAGGATAAACTGGTTTTGTATAGGTTGATGTGTGGCCGTGTGTACATTTTTACACATATCGTTTTATTGTAGGTATTTAAATTTGTAGTACTAGCCCCTGATCAAGTCATTTGTTTATATAAAGTATATAAAGCCTTACAGTATTATACTGAGCAGTCAATTCAACTTAATAATGGTTCTTTAACCTAATATTATGTCTATTGTGTGACATCACTCCATTTAAAGTTGCAAATAAATGCTGGTTCATCTAGAACCATTAATTTGTGCTTAAACTTTAAATACTAAATAAAATAAACTAATAAACTTAAACACACATACAAACGAAAATTCATGACACAAAGAGACTGAATTATTTTCTCTCGCCTCTCGCTTTGATTGAGAAAAACTAATACGGTCTAGAGGTAGACAGGTAGACAATTTGATATTTGAGAATCAATTACTATTTTGAGCAAGAATAAGAAATATTACTGTGGCAGGTACCACTTGGAAAGAATTTATTAAACAGAATGCTTCTGACACAGCAGTCACTTCCAAATACGATAATATATCATTAACAAATACTTGTAAACTGGTCAAAATAACCAAGAGAAAGGAAATTATACAAGTCTTTACAATGTTTTTCATGTTCCTGTTACCAGCATTGGACTTGGTTATGATGACGCGGAAGATTCTGCCGAAAAACAAGAGGTTAATAGTCAAAACAATGAACTTCACCCAAGCGTAAGATTTATACAATTCTATATAGAAACCGTTCTGTAGAGACACTGGACACAGTATGCCTACTGGTATAGTAAGGACCCATATTAACACTGATAGCAACAGAAAGTTGAACCTAGTTGTCACAAACACAACAACCACTTTGTCGTATAAATTCTTCGTGAACACAAACATCCAAGAGACGAGCACTGCGTCTGTTTGTAGATACAACGCGAACGTCGGGTCCTTCGTGTAGTCATTGAAGTACAGGTAGTTCATTAGCATCTCCATGATCGAGTTCATTAATCTTGCCAACGTTAATTGTATGAGGATTTTCTGGTCCAGTTTCCGTAGCTTTGGCCGGATGATGACGAGCACTATTTGCAGTATTAGGCATAATGTCGAGATGACAATCCCAGTGTCCCAAACAATTTCCACTACATAGCTTCCTTCGTTTCCCTGGTAGCTTTCTTTATATTCTAGACTTTCATTCATGTCTCCTAAGTCAATTGTAAAATTTGCAGTTCCATTAAGGTTTTCGTAGTCGTAATTATCTGTCTCGTTCCACGTTACGTTAACCGGTCCATTAAAATATTCGGTGTCGTTTAACATTTTATCCACAGGTGCGCCTATGTCGCTGGTCGCCAGGATACTGCCGTTTTTTAGTTATTTTCCTCAAGGCTTTACTCGCAAAACTAGTTGAGAGGATACTTGTTTCTTTACCTCTATAGGTACTCAATTATGTAAGTAAATATGCAAGTACTTCAATGACGATGATTGAATGATTTACTGCTTGGTATGACGTAAAGAAGAATGTTGTTTACGTCTCTCAACAGACGATAAGAAGGTGAAGAACGTTATTACTACAATTTAATAAATAAATGTAATTTTAATTGACTTCAAAAAAGAAGAGTGAAAAGTGTTTTTCAGATATGTGTTTGTTATACTTTTGTCATTTAAGAGAAGGTTTTATTAATTAAACTGTCAAATACCAAGCGGTCACCGGTGACCGCACCCTATTGTTCTATAATTGTGTCTACAAAACCGGTATTCGACGAGTTAACCGACTCCAAAAAAGGGGGTTAAAGTCGATTTTTTGAAATGTAATTTATGAAACAATTTTATAATTGTTGTATTGTGTGTTTTATAAAATGAGAATGAGGGAGAACTGAGAGTTTAGTGTTTATTTTTCCTCTGGAGTTTCAAATAATTTCTGAGTTTCTCTTGTTGAAATTCGGAGCCCATATTATACTCTCTAAACGTTTATTCATGAACATATTAACACTTTATTAGAGAACGGCCACCGGCTTTGCCCGCGTTCCCAGAGCTAAAAGATACTCCAGAGCATAATCTACTCCCATCCCATCAACGGTTTTGATGTGACTGAGTAATAAATATTCACACAAACTTACATATTTTCAAATGTATAATATCGGTTCAAGGTAATTTTAACCATCGCCCTTGCAGTTACAGCGTAAAGTCTACTGCAGGCAATCTAACATTCGACAATCTTATATTTGCGTTTGGTACAATAATTGTGTTAAGGGATTGAGCTGCACAAATAAGTTTTTTTAAACGTGTTTTTTTTAAACAATTGTACAAGTATTGCTCTTTCGTGACATCATACATTTGATGGTTGATGAAAAATTATGCATTCCGTTTGGTTTTACGAAAATCTATTAGAACTTCAATCGTTTATTTTGACTCTACTTTTGAAGCGTATGACCCGACTGACGAATTTGTATTCATGCCGTTCGGTTTAGGATAAGTAAATAAACGTAAGTATATAATTCATTAGTATGCGAGACATACAACATTCCCTGAACACTGATGCGGAATGGGAACAAAATATCTTTGAAGTAGGACACACACATAGCTTGTAATAAAACCTCTATGGTATTTCTCATATCGATTGAGAAAAAGTTTATATTCCCAAGACGTAGTCGTACGGGAAAATAATTATATAGCTACCTAGAGGATAAATAAATGTGATCTCCCATGTCGAGTCACGCTCATGGCAAAAATGTAGCGATATCGTCATTAGGACGCGACGCGAATGTCGGAAAATTTACTTGGCTTTGTTCCAATAGACCTCAAACATAATTTAGTAATCTAACGGTTGTATGAATACAGTTCCTTGATAAATTATATCTACATATTACACATTTGCACTGATCTTAAAATGACGGTCTTCAATTTAGATATTAAGTAGGACTTAGTATTTGACAGTATTTCTTTTCAAAAAAGCAGACCATTCTAAAAGAAAAGTTTTGTCGTTAACATATTAAGTTGACTCCAGGTGACTAGAACGAGTGGTCGACGGGCCCTAAACCCATTGATGAATCGGAAGCAATCAACTGTACAATTAGTTAATAAAATGAAGCGCTGCAGCATTGTCTGGCCGCGGCAAGGCCAGGGCCGTCCATTACCGAACGGATGTAGGAAGCGCCACATCGCTAGTTGCTCACTAGACGTCGCGCGGTGTGTTTATCGCTACACATAATTAAAAAGAATACGACGTTCTATTTTCAATTTTCGCGGCATTACAAAATTTCGTTCTCTGTGTGCAAAACAATCATGGCGTCGCATTAAAAAAATGTTACGAAATTAAAATCAACATGTAACTGAGACGATATTGTGTACCTACGTTTTGAGTATCGTACGTTTCAAACATAAAAATGATATTTTTAAGGAAATATATTCAAGGTCGACAATTTAGAAGATGATTTAGTGAAGTGTTGTACCTATAGCGTGTTTTAAATAACTATTAAATTAATAGCGCATTCAATGGGCAATTGGAAGTGTCTTTGAATAAAAATAGACTATAGAGGTACAAATGCAGCAATTCGTTTATAATTACAGTGTATGTATCTAAATAGACCAGTGAACGAACGAATGTGACCGAATGGAACAGTGTACACTTGGGTAAACTTTGGATACGAATTGTGTATTTTCATCATATTTTTTTTCAAAAGTGCATATTTTTACCGCGTTGTATTATAACGTTTAGTGAAATATATTGAAAGTCTATTTTGTGATGTGTTGTGTATACAATGTTGAGTTTTCGTAAAATATTTATAGTGTTTCCGATTTGTATGTGGTGACACAATTCCTGGGTTATTTTTGTTCTGCTTGTTTTCGGATCTCATATTAAATGAAACGGTAAGTCTATGGCTGATACCTATTGGTGATAACAAAGTAACTACGTTGACTTTTATCATATTATCTTATATATTACTCTAATATAATAAAGTCGAAAGATTTGATTGTCTGTTTGCATTGCATAAACAGTTTGATTTGATTGTTTGTTTGTTTGTTTGCATTAGCTACAAAACTAATAGACCATCTTAAAGTAATCGTTTACTATCAAAATGCTTACTTTTTATAGAGTAACATGGGACATCTTATCCCGATTTTTGTATAGAACCTACTCGTGAAAAATTTTAATTCATCGTAGCCGAAGCAATGGACGATAAACTAGTATTTGATAATGTTAATGGATGCGCGAATTTAGTTAATAAAGCAGATTATCTATATTGCATTAAAATCGATAAAGTAACTTAATTAATTTTTGATAAATAAATATAAACTTTATCTCTGATATTAAATATTTGACATAGATACCTTTTGACATTCATCGCCGTTGTGTGTTTGGTGTTATCATAGAAACTGGTTAGTAATTTTGTAATTTACATACATAATATAAAGAAAACGTAATTTAATTTTTGTACGTTAGCTAGTTAGAAGCTAGAGGTATGTATGTAGGTAACTAGCTACTTCCGCGCGGTCTCACTCGCTCTGCTAATCGTAGCGTAATATTTTATAGCTTATAGCCTTCTTCGATAAATGGGCTATCCAACACAGAAATAATTTTACAAATCGGACCAGTAGTTTCGGAGATTAGCACGTTCAAACAAACAAACAAAACACAAACTCTTCAGCTTTACAATATTAGTATACTAAGTACCGAATCATTCCCGCAGAATAGAAATAAAAATCGTGGAGAATAGGAATAAAAATCAAAACTGGTTATCTATAGGTATATACCTAGTTCTTTAATGCACCTAAAAATCAAACTAACCCGCACTTTGATTCACTACAGAGATTCAAGGTATTAAAAGTGCATTCTCACATACCAGTCACCATGCAGTCACATCACCAGCCAGGTTTTCTTAAAAACTTATAGATTTTTTAAGGGGGAAAATCATCGGATGACTGATAAGATGATGTCATCCGATAAAATCTGTTAAGTCTGTTCTGATGACGATTTACGTCCTTCGATCAAATGTACTTCAAATAACTAATTACGAAGTAAGAGACTACAAACCACCAGATTGGTGAAACCACCCCTAAATCATCTCATAAGTAAGAGTTATTTAGCGGGAGGTAGCATCTAAACTTACTTGTATTTTAAATGGCACTTGTATGTTGATGAAATACAAAATGTCGTTAAGTGCCACACGATCTTAGATCAGGGGTTGCTTAAAATTTAAGAGAAGTTGACTTGGCAACCAATTCAATGTCATCCATCATCACCAACGGCCAATAAATGCCCACTGCTGAGCAAAACCTCTTCTCATACGGAGAAGGTTGGAGTATTAATCACTACGTTCGTTCAATGGCGATTACAAACTTATAATTAGTAATTGTAAGCCCAGGTTTCCTCACGATGTTTTCCTTCACCGTTTATCAGTGGTGTCTAAATAATCTTAGAAAGTACACAGAGTGCTTGCCGTTGGTAGGTTTCGAACCCGCATCTTCAAGCATGAGAAGCGAGCGTCTTAAACGTCCGGGCCACCACGACATTCAGTATTCAAATAAGGTCACAGTCAAAATTAGTTAATTATACATTATAATGTTAAGCTTGTCATTTATCTACCAGAGACTACAGTAGAAGATAATGATGCATAACTTGATAAATACATGTTCTTACAATGGTCCTCAAATGATCTGTCATTTTACCATTGTTATGTTAAATTACCTACATGTAGTGTTCGTATATTTTTAGAATAATTAGGCTTCTTATAGTATGGTACGGTAACCGAGTAGACGGATCACCTGATAGTAAGCAGTCGGCGCCACCTATGACCACTTGTAACACTAGAGGACCTTTTTATCCTAGTAACCTTTTGTGAATTGGGGTTTTGGGTATTTAAGGATTTGGGATAGGGGATGTAGGGAACTTTTGGGTCTCCAGTAACCTCATTCATACGATGAAACACAAAGCAAGCGTTGTTTCACGACGGCGTCGGTTTCCTCTGAAGCCGGCCCATTCGTGCCGAGTAATGATTGTCTCACCATTATTTTTATTTGGGTACATTTGTTTCGAGTATTTTCTGACCTATTTTATTTGAAATGTAATTATAAATGTTTATTCTACAGCTACGTCGACTGGCCGCTTCGTTGGCCGAGTGGTCGCAAGTGCGACTGCCGGGCAAGGGGTCTCGAGTTCGATTCCCGGGTCGGGCATAGTATTACTAGGTTTCTAAAAATCTCAGTGGTAGCACAGAGTCTGGAATTGATCCCGGTATATGGCAATAGGCTCACCCCCTATTACATGGGACTCTAACATAAATAGTGAAAAGTGGGTGTTACATTGTACAGTGGCATTAAGTGCCGAAATGTGCACCTCTGCCTACCCCTTTGGGGATAAAAAGGCGTCATATTATGTTTATTCTACAGCTATTTTGGTTCAAACTCAAATAAACCTATGTACCTCATGCTGTTAATGTGTTGTCCTCTGTAATATTGTCTACTGTAAGGCTTTCATGAAATGATAAATAAATAAATAAAACTAACTGTGCAGGCAGGTATATAGGATATTTACATAATTAACCAATTACCAACGACATTATAAACAGGAAAATTGGACTCATTTAAATTAAACAGAAAGTCCGATGTCAGGTTTGCTAGTTTTCCAGTGAACCTGTTTTTATCCTGAAAATAAAACTAAGAACGCAAGAGGGATATTTAGATTTTAAACCATTTAATGTAACCTCGAAACAATTATTGTGAATGAGATTGCCAGCTACAGCAACATTATTTTACTATTTAAGTGCAATTTAAAACATACAACACTGTCATTCACCATACTCTGTTTATCTAAGACACAGACAATTTATACAGCCATCTAGATAACGAATAATTTTGGCGAAAATCTTAACAACTACCTTACTACATTCAGCCATATTTGAAGTACATATAAATAAAGCCAGAAAATGATAGACACGCTTCCGTTTCTACCACGAAATGACCTCAGATAGTGCCATTAACAGAAAAGATCTCTTCAATAAAAAGTTCCCATCGTAAATCTCCACGCGATAATATACTTTGTTCTTTCAAATGTAAAGGCGAAGTTTCTATAGCAAATGAGGGAAAATATTTGACACTGAATTGTCTGTAATATGAATTTCGTTAGTCATAGTAGTTGTTGGTTCGTGTTAATCTGCCCGCGCCTGACGCGAACGTAAATAGATTTGACTGCTCCTGTACGAAATGTTCCAATAAATTAGTCTCTAGCCTTGCTCTTTGCCTCAGTATTCACTATTTTCTTAAACATCGACAATTTCTACATTCATGTCATTTAGCTAAAAATGTATATGCCAAATTAAATATAGGATTTGATTAGATAGAAGTAATAATGACTGTGTTTCGATTTTGAACAACCCATAAAAAAATTACAGTTCTTGCTTTATGTTCCAAAATGTTAATGTATTATGATGTGCAAGTAAGAAAATGAAGACTGATTTAGTACGGAGACAATAACCTTTATTTGGCTACTGGAGCAGCCAATGTTTACCAAATAAAACTATAAAAAAACTTTTTTGTAAAGGGGGATTAATTTAATGACTTCTCCCGCCTGAGTGAGGCGAGAGGGAGTGTCAGACTCTTACTGATTAAACACCACCCCGTTCCTACTCCTTCCCGCACTTCGAGCCGGACTGCCGGAGCCCCGGCAACCCGTTAACTACTCTGCGGCTCCGTATCTGCAGGTGCACTACTTAAAATAAGATTTGCTGCTTGTCTCTATACTGAATAAAATTGTTTTGATACCTGAATACTGCATGACTTTGCCTGTACCTATATTTATCAGTGAAGGTTCTCGTAAAATACATGTAAAAGGCGTTATTTTATGAACTATGTTGCATAAAAAGTCACAATGAGACGACATAACTAATGTCATGAATCAATTAACGAATCAGAATTACTCATCGTTTAAAGAGAAAATGTTTCATATTTTTTAGATACCTTGTAAGGAAATATATAGGTTTGGTACGTACTACATTAATTAATTTTATTCCTCACTAGCTGACCCAGCAAACTTCGTACCGCCTAAAAGTTTTTTCTCACCTTTTAAACCTTCCCTAAGACTTCCACGAACCTATCAAGACCAAAATTAGCCAAATCGGTTCAACCGTTCTCGAGTTTTAGCGAGACTTACGAACAGAAATTCATTTTTATTTATATAGATTAGCACTTATCATATTACCTAAACGTTTCAATAATTTTTCTATTTTTATTTAGGCGCATAAGTATCTTTGTTTTATATTCAATAGCTATTACTTGTTCAGTCTTTCGTCCACGGCTTGCGGCAGTAGAAATACCTATATATTGTACTTCTCTGTAATCTAAGAAAAATTTCAATCGAGTTAGTTAAAAAGATTGATTTAGTTTACGTGTGGGAGAGCCATGCTTCGGCACAGAAGGCCGAACACCGCTTGCGTTGTGTTTCGTCGTGTGAGTGAGGTTACCGGAGGCACAATTACACAACCTGAACACTACATGTAAACCACCGAAGGCTTGTGAATTTGTGAAGTATTTAATAATATTTAATGAAACAGGACAAACATTAAAAATGCTGTTTTCTCTATTATGACTTTGAGACGGTTTAGCGAGTTTCATTTTTTTTTAAAGAAAACGTTGCCCCACATTATGATTTTCTCGTGTCGTGGGTGCGTTTACATACATACAAGTTCACATACACAATGACACCCAGACCCGAAACAACAATTTGTGGATCACACAAAGTGTTGTTCCGTGCGGGAATCGAACCCGCGACACGTTGCACGGCAGCCGGTTGCCGAGCACCAACCGTGCAGTCAAAAGTGACATTACATCCACCTTTTTTGGACGTCCTCGTTTTTGACATAGATGAGAAATTATTGCTATACCATAATATATCACTCTATAGCACTGTATATTAGGCGCCATGCAGAGAATTTGGCGGCGTTGACGTCATCCTTAAACGTGTGTAATCATGAAATATATGTGATCATACCATGTTCTGGAAGTACATTGACATCCCGCTGGAGAAGATAGAAGAAGTGAACCTAAATAAATAATTACTTAATTCAATAAGATGATTGTTGACAATATTGTTTTACTAGATACATTGCCCAACGCATAAACCTACTCCAATCAAATGTGTCAATTTTTGTAATTCGATTTTCGAAAATAAAGTCGCATATACAGGATGGAATTTTGTAATGCCACCTGAAGAGGAAGTACTCTTAATACTTTTGATAGAAAATTTTACTCAAAGAAAACTTTCCTTTGTTTTTGAAAAGACAGAAAACGGCATTTGAAGATTTTTAAAAATTCGCTTGCCGCACGTGAAAACCGAACCGACTAAATACTGTAAAAGTTGCACCCTGTACTTTTATTGCATCGATTGTTAGTTATCTCGTAGTGAACTTCAACTCTCAACTCGTTTACATTCCCATAAGATTTATTATAAATTATTTTTTTTACAAATCCTCACAAAAAATCATCATTGACCCTGACGATCGATGCAATAAAAGTACAGGGTGCAACTTTGTGTGTATGCGATAGAATTTAAAATTTAATAAAGAGATTTGACAGAAAAGAGTAGGTTTTAACCTGCTACCTACTTTATTTTTATATTTATTTAAAAAGTTTTATGCACATAAGCAAGTACGTGGGTGGACTTATTGCCGCAAGCATCAACTTTACTATGTAACTTGAAAATATTCCACAAATGGCACATTCTGATAAGTTGGTCACATTTCATAGTCAGTTTATACCAGTTATAAGACATCCCTTGAACATAGGCCTAAGTGACTTCCAAATCTGCTGGTTTGAAACGACGTTTGCATGCAGCGGCTCCTTGTAACTTTTATCAGGGCGTCTGTCCACGTTGTGGGTAGGTCCTCGCGCTACATTGGACATTTACGTTACGTTTTTATCGGGAAGCTCAACTCCATCCTCCCCAGTCGCCCCAATCCCCACATTCCCAATCTTCAGATAGAGACCGGCAACACACCAATAACTCCTCTGATGATGGGCGGCGCTGATTACTTACCATCAGGTGAATCGACTGCGCGTTTACCGGCCTATCTAATTTCTATAGGTATATGGATTAGATACATATAACTTAATATCGAAAACATGAATTGAGGAATGAGGAAACAGAGAGATTAATTATTGTTAAATGAAATGCATTTAATAGCACACAAATATTTATTTAAATATTCAAAATACCTAATCTATTGTGAATGAGTATAGGTAGTGTAACACATCAATTGTTGTATAATATTAGTAATACAACAATAAGAGCAGAGAACCGCGGAATCCCGAAATACGCTAAAACTTTGAATCAGTTTGGGAATTGGAGAGCTACCTATGTAAAATTACAGCACTGTACAGAAATTGTAGCATTATCTTTCTACTGCACCGATGTATATATATCTACTGTACTTTTCAGAAATAAATACTTATAACAAATATAAACTAATAGTCTGAATACTTATTTGTATGTGTCACTAGTTACTCGTTCCCGATCGTGATTTTCGGTAAAAAGTAAAAAAAAGTATTCGATGAAAATATTCTATGACCAATTTTCATTTAAATCGATTTATCCGTTCTTGAGTTATAAATAGTGAATAAGTAAACAAGACTTTCTTTTATATGTATGTGTATGTAGATTGAATGCTTATGTGAGAACTCTGTTTGTTTCCAGCTCCGAAATGCCTCTGCCGTTGCTAAGGAAATGTTGCGGCTGCATTTCCCTGCGCACAGGCTGCTTCGTTCTATGTATAATGTCCACAGTAAGTACAATCCCATTATTAATTATTTAATTAAAGTTCTAATTGGTTTTGTGGTTTTGTATGTTTCTTACTCATAACTAAGTCATGACACATGACGTCACTGGTTACTCTAAAGCTACATAACCGATTAAGATGTTTTCCCCATAATTGAGATATTGAGATTAACATAGATTAGACCAGGGCTAGTTCTTCAGCAGCCATTTGTGGCGTCACATTTTTTAATCAGCGTCAAAGCGCTAATTAACCACCATAACCAATTCTTTGACTCTGAATGTAAAAGCAGACTTATCACAACTGTCTCCTATCACTGACAAAGCTCTCATCCATCAACCATGAAAGTAGTAATACGGTCAAACTAAGCAATCTAATAAAACTTTGACTGTGTGATTAATATGCCGCCAGCCCCGCCGTTATGAGACGCTCCCAAATATAATCATATTATTTTGTTTACGCCCCTCCGCGTTACACTTCTGACGTCATCACTTACGTCAGAGACACGTAATGATCACAAGTTTCTGGACAATACTCGTACTTAGTGAATAATATAGGAGTTTGTTTGTGTGTATTTGTAACTATGAAGTACCTATTATATTAGCTTTTTCCGGTAATTTTACTCAGTAGGTACCTTACTTTTAAGTGTGTCATGAGGAAGTTTTGTAAAGTAAATAGGTAGGTACTGAAGAATACAACTGTTATAAGGAAAAGCAATTTAATTTAATAATTTAATTGCTTCTATAGTCTTCATTGTTGCTGCACGAAGCTGCTGATGCCTAAGCGGCATCAGCAGCTTCAGCGCTATCCGTATCGGAAAGAGGTCTTCTTCTACTTAACAAAAACTAAATTTAATTCACGTCAAAATACATCCCGATATTTATCTAAAAACCATATTGTATAAATACATACATACATACATAACTTCACGCCTGTCTTCCATGGGGGTAGGCAGAGACTAAGGAACGCCAAGTAAATAAAATAAATAAATGAATAATTCCAGCATTTCATATTAGCATTCTTTTCCAACCTCTTCAAACATTTCACTTTTAATCAGTTGCTAGCAAAGCATTTCTAACTCTAAAATACTCCTGTCACTGTAAATTAGACCTTGCTCTAATTATCTAGCTCACATTTTATATTGTACCGCTACCCATGTCACTCATATTTATTAGTGAGTGCTAATTACGTACAACTCAATAGCAAGTCAAGCCACCCCATTCTGCCCAATTTCTTTAATCAATTTTCATCCTTATTTTCTAATATTAAAGTTGAGAATGTAACAAATGATTTAACCAATGTGAAGTAGCTTTACATGCTAGCATTGAGAGTGGTCTGGTTTCTGAGAGTGCCGTCAAACAGATACGATAATAACTACTAAATATTATTTTTGTTCATGATTCGTATGAAAAGTGTGTTAAGTTGGTAATAATAAGAATTGGTAACATTAAGGCTTTGATTAGAAAAGTGACTGTAATCGTATTCTATTGAAATTGAATTACGTACTCATTATTATTCATTTTTGTTGCAAACGGGGTGATTGCTCATACATTTACTTCGTTTGAAAAGAGGTTTGGTTCAGCAATGGGCACTAATAGGCTGTTAATGAATAATTGTGTATTCAATTCTGTTAATACGCTTCTAACATAACACGTCAATATATTAAAACTATGAAGTAATCACTCTCTGAAAGTTCAGAAATAAAAATAAATTGGAAAAACCGTACATGTTCATTTAGTAATCCCGTTTGCACTTTAAACTGCAACATACTCAAATATAAATATAATAAACAAAGTATTTACATAGGGACAATGATTTTCTCTGTTCGCTACGCACACAATACATGATTCATTGATTTATCAACATTGCGATGTCATTGCTAAATGCTCATCACGTATTAAGTTACCTACAGATATGGAACAAAAGCATACATAATAATTATGTTGTTACTGACTTGTATAATAAATACGATCTACTGATTAAAATTATGTTCTAAGTTTGATACGGAACTCGACAAAGCATTAACATAGAGTGCAGAAAAATCGTTAAATAGCAAGATCTTTAAATATTAGTTAAAAAGAAAATATGTATGAAAAATTATGTAATTGTCCACATAGTTTACAACCTGTGTCAGCGAATCGTTTAGTTTTGATTACAGTCACGATTTCAGTCGCTGATAGGATTTCATTTTCATATGTCTACTGACGTGAACCAAAGCATCAGTGTGATTTCTACTAAAACCAGAATAGTTCGGCTTCAGATTCAGTTGAAAACCCCGTAAGGACAAGACTACTGTTATTTAATCACGCTTGCAAGCTTCCAACACAATTACCAATTTAGTCGAAGTTACATTGAGAATTATGTTATGATCTCAACAAAATGGAATCTGACTGTGGGATTTAATTGAGGACCCATTTACTCGTAAAACTCACTTACCTACATTCTGTTTATTTACAAATATAGGTTAATCGGTTCAATAACCCTTTTTGATCATTCACACTACTATGTTCCTACTAGCTGAAGTTTATAGATGTACCTATCAATTTTTGTGTTTGATAAATGTTACCAAATCCTTAAATAATCAGATCTCGTTTCGTCGCAAGATGTTATTGAGATCTTTAGTTTCGTAACTGTCCGATTAATGGTTACGACGACAAGGGTTCTGTGTCTTAGACTAAAAAGCTTTGTAATATTCCAATCCATAAACTTTATGAAGCGTATTTAGCTGTAAGACAAAAATGACTTTATAAGTAAAAGTTTTCACAACAGAACTGAGGAAAAGTTGAATATTATAATTTGGAAGTGAATTGTCTTCGCTATTCAAATGCTACATGCATAATAGCTCATTCACTTTTCTTTATCACGATTTATAGTCACTTCTAGTGTAGCTACTAACTTGAAGGCTGAGTCCAGTTAATTTTAATCTAAGGGTTCTTAAGTAGAATAATATTCTTCATACCTTTCATTATGTTGTACTTACTGCCGTTGCCTACGTGTCTTCAGATGGCCTGCGCGGCTAACATCACGGCCGGAGCATGGAACTTACCTCGCCACAGAGAGAGGGAACCAGAAGACAACCTCATCTCCATGAGCATGGTGATGTTCTCCACACTGTCAGCCATCAGCAACCTCATAGCCCTGTTTGGTATTATATTGGTAAGTAATTCAATCAACAGCTCGTGAAAGTCTATGGATGGGCAAAGGTCTTGTAAAAAGTCTCCTTTTTTTCTTTCATTTGGTAAGTAGGTTTAAGATGTTGTTAATAAGGTACAAATTTTCAGTTTAGTCTCTCTTACGACCGAAATTGGTAACTTATCTCAATCCAAAATCTGAGGGTTCAGATCAATTCTTGCCTGGACCTATGGCGGTTTTATGTACAACTAATGTCAAAAATCGTCCCATGTCTTATTTTGAATTATGATATTTATATCGGCCTTTATTCAATTCTTACGAAATTACACTAGTAAAGTCACTGACAGGAGTTTGTTAGCCATATTTTTAATAAACGTTGCCCCACACTTGTCAGTTTTACAAACATACAAGTTCACATAAACATGACACCCAGACCGGGAACAATAATTGGTGGATCACACAAAGAGTTGCTTCGTGTGGGTATCGAATCAGCAGCACGTTCGCGGCAACTGGTTGCCCAGCCAGCACGCCAACCGTGCCGTCATTTAATTCTACATAACATCATCATCTCATATCATCATTGTTTCCAGAAACATCCATCCAAACTGCAGTGGTCGCTGGTGTTCAACTCAGTGTTCATATTCTGCATATTCCTGGTGGCCATCGTGACCTGTCTCTTCAGGCTGGACGACTTCCTCAGGGTGCCAGGTCACATAGTGTTGGTTGTGTTGCTGTTTATAGCTGGAGCTAGTAAGTATTGTCATTGCGGATAACTTTGTAGCTTCTGAAGATGTCAGAGACGTATTTATAACATAACATAACATCACGGCCTTTCATCCATGAAGAGGTGCACATTACGGCACTGAGTCCCATGTAATAGGGATGAGCCTAATGCCATATACCAGGCACATTTCCAGACTCCCGCTACGACTAAGATTTTTTTTTAAAAAACCTAGTTATCCTTTTTTTGACCCGAGAATCATACCCGATACCCCTTGCCCGGCCGAGTCGTAATTGCTACCACTCGGACAACGAGGCCGTATTTATATAAAGTTCCATTATTATACCCAGTTGATGATTTTTTTTTATAGAATAGGACCTAGACGTACCGATGAGTTTACCTTATAATAAGAAGTCAGCGCTGCCTATAGATATGTATATACGATGCTGGAAACCGTTCAAGTGCGTTCCTGGCCTTTGGGATGAGGGAATAGACTTCAGGTCATCATAGGTATCTTTTAGCTGTTTTATATACTATTTTTCTTTTCCAGTGTACTCCATATATTACCTGGCGATGATCAACAGCCTTTACAGGATCATGAAGATGACTTATGGAGAGAGTGCCATTCCCATATGAAAAAAATGGCTGGATTAGCCACTTCATTTGTTGACTACTTTATTTATATCAAGAACAGATGCCAGTACATTAAAGGAAACAAATTTTTCAATAGCTTTTTATATAGAGGTATAATAACTTTATAGTTTTGTAATAAAGTCGATCATTTATTGCAGTTTATCAGCAATGTGCTGGTTTCTGTCTTCTGGCCGTACTGAGTACCTCACAAACAATAGAAAACTAACTGTGTATATCGATATGTTGCGAAGTTACTCAAAAATTACTGCACAATTTTCAATGTTCGTCAATAAGGAACTTTTAAACCAACTGTTACTTTTTTGAAATTATCATCCTAATAAGTTTTATAAAGTAAATGCTTTTCAATCATAATTATGATGTGTTATATATCTTTAAGTGAAGTTTCGAGTACGGTCATGGAAAGATTGTAGTCATGTACATTTTAAAACTGGCTGATTGAGAGCCAGATTTATTAGTCATGAGTTCCGTGCTGTTGTGGAAAGTGACCGAGTAACTAGTCCAATTTTTACAGTACGGAACCTTAACAAACTTTTATATATTGGGTGTAATGTTCCTGCAATGAATATATATGTAAGTATTTAAGTATATAACACATACTTATAAGAAAATTAAACTATATCTTTATATATATAATTCTGCTGTATGTCATTGAACTCCTCCTAAATGGCTTGACCGATGTAAATGAATTTTTCTGTATGCGTTTGTGTGGCGCCCTGGATGGTTTAGATTCACAAATCAGCCCGGCAGATGAGGCTGCAATCGGTGTCTAGGTTATTTATCCTAAACGGCTGAACTAATTTGAATGAATTTTCGTTTATACATTCAAGTGGATATGCAAGACAACGTTTGTCGGGTCCGCTAGTATACCTCTAGATGTATTAACTATACGGTACAAACTTAACGCTTCCAAAAAACAAAAAGAGATAGTAAAAACAAGATTTAATTTTAAAAAAAACATACAGTCGGATTGAGAACCTCCTCCTTTTTTTTGAAGTCGGTTGAAAAGTAAGGAATTCAATGTTTCTTTTATGTAATAAATGATAGTTGTAACAAATGCTCAATGCCGACGTTGCATGAATAAAACGAGTACAAAAAACGATTCAAATTGTATTTTTACATTTTTTTTTGTTTTCGGAAGCGCTCCATTACTACCTGTGTAAAGTTAATCGGTTGCTCGTTTTATAAGAAGCTATGTTACAGACAAACTGATTTTTTTTTCTAACGTTCTATAGTAAATGCATGTATTTTTTTATTGTTTTTTTATTGATAAAAAACTTAAATAACAACTATTACTTAAATAAAATTAAAACTAAATATTACTAAATTAAATATATACAACTTAAGATTAAAATTAATTATAGGAAAAATAAACTATTTATAAGGCATCGAAAAACTCGTCCGCATCGACGTCAGTGGGGAAAGTACCCAGAAGGCTGGCAGCATTGCCACGTTGTATGGCAATGCTTAACCTCTGACCGAGAAAAAGACCAGCCCTCTGGTCACGAGATGTGTCGACCAGGCGTTTCGAAATGTTTTTGAACAATTTAAGCGCACTCGGACCCCACGGACCTAACGTTTCAACCCCAAACGGCTCAAAGATATAACTACCAGCAAGGTTGTTATACTTGCGCCGCTTGAGGTTTTCTGCAGAGGCAGCAGCCGAACCAGCACAACTCGCCGATACTGGAAGATGAGAAGGTGCAAGGGTGTCGACACAGGTTGCGTCCCACACCAAAGACTTTCCCAGCTTCCAGGGCATAATGGACATACCGTCGGGTCTCTTACCATCGTCGCGTGCCAAACCCTTTGGTTCCAGAACAGCTAGTACACCGGCGATGACAAGAGCTCGACGGATGATGTCGTTAATGCTGGCGTGTCGGGCTATCCGGCCCGCGCTTCTGCTACACGATAGGCCGTGGTGGCCGAGGTGGTCGACCATCTCACCGCATTGACAGCGATGCGGAGAAACACAGGGTGCACCTACACGCAAGCAAGCAGCAAGCCGAAAAGTTGGTCATTCAACATCGTGCCAATATTGAATGACTGAAGTGCCTGAAGCCAGAGACCTGATTCCCACTCACCCACAGTTAATAGGCGAGCTAACTCCGCAGGATTGGTGCTGGTATTAATTAGATTATTATGCACCAACCTGCAAAGCGGCTCGTCCCATTTTCTCTGGGAGGAAGGGTTGACAGGCAAGGCTGTATTGGGACAAGTTTCTGTCCAGGCATTCATCGCGTCGGTCAGACACAAGATATTTTTTGTTAAAGTACTAGTGCTGTGGACAGAAGAGATGAACGCCGGTAAACTAACACTGGAAATTTTGCGGAAGCCTAGACCACCAAAACGAATTGGTAGTGTGGCTTGAAGCCAAACACGATCGTCCATAGAAGCATTAATTAATTAAGCATGACTGATCTTGAACAATGTAACCGAAGGTGTAGAAAAATGAGTCTTAAAATGTCTTTCGTCGAATGCGCTGCCGAAACTATTAGCGATAGAACAAAATAATGTACAACAACATTGTCTACCCCGTGCGAAGCCGAGATGTGCAGCAATTTTTTATTATGTAGTACTACATAATAAAAAATTGCATAATAAAAAATTTTTTATTATGTAGTACTACATAATAAAAAATTGCTTGGTCAATGTGACAAATTAATCACTTTAACCAGATATTATAAACGAATAGCAGGCTCAAGTTATTACTTTGACCAAATTCTGTATAATATACCATTCATTATTCATAATCAAGATCATATATAATTTTAAATCAGTCCCAATTCTAACGAAACGATGTTGATGCCCTTGGTACAGATGATACATATACAGAAAATACATACAGTATATATATTGAATTGAATGTATGTTACTGAAATCTCAAACTCTGTTATAAAATTGCCACGTTTTATTTCCTAGAAATATAGTCTTGATGAAAGTTGGAAAACCAGCCTGTGACCTAGTACGGAACTTTCTCTAGTCCCGTACTAAAGTCTAGTTTACTTATGTTTGCATGCCAAATGATCGTAAAGCTATTTCCCTAGCTATCTTTGATTCGTATCAGCCGAAACTTCCTCAGAGGCTTGTAACGAAACAACTGCTACAAAATATTAAAGAGTTGTAGATATTATTTTGTTCTCTTTCATAACGTTAACTTAAAAAAATATAGGTTGATGTGTTAGATAACTCATAAGGACAACAATTACAGAAAAATAATAAAATATTTTTATTGGTGTTTAGCAACGCTAGCTCAAAATAGATACCTGGACCAGGCGAGCACGTAAAACTATTTTAACATCAATATATTGACATAGAGAGTGCTCTTTAAAACTGTGAAGACTATCGAGCCAAACCCAGAATTTTATTTTTTTTTTGTTCAGCCATGATCGTCCCACTGCAGGGCCAAGGCGGGAGGCCTTACCCTCCTTCCACTCCTCTCTACGTAAAGCTTTTTGCGGCCAATCCTTGTCATAGATGTCTAATTCGTCCCGGAATTACCTGAGTGCAATTAGCACTTAAGAGCATTACAATTTTCCTAGTGAATTTTCCAAGTTTTTCTGTAACAGTAAAAAAATAGGTAAATAACAATAATTTATAACAAGCTAGCAATCGGTCCTGGCTTTACCCAAGTATGTACCACTCACTCTTCTCAGGGACATAGCTACCTAAATCGGATTTGCCTTGTGAATTTTCCAAGTGTTTTTGTAGGAAAATCTGTTTTTCCTGGCCATAACAAATACATACTTCATTAGTAAAGTCGTGAACTAGAGAAATTGGAAAACCATTTTTATATAACAGAGATTATTAAAAAAACACTTACTTAGTATTTAGTTTTGCAACCTATCTAAGGATTTGGGGTGTAAACGGAACGCTTCGAAAAAACGAAGAAAGGTATGGTAAAAAACTAGTAAAAAATTATATATGCCTTCTATAATGTTTTTGTTTGCATTTTCGGAAACGTTCACACACTGTATAATATAGATATCGCATAGTTGATCACGTTTTTAAAACAAGGAAAAAACAATTATATTTATATTCATAGTATATTCATTTAAGTAAGGTATATATTTTAATTATGTAAAAATAACTTTATAAAGATTAATTTTAATTATTCCTCATGGAAAAACCAAAGAACATAAGGTTATGATATTTATGGCACATAAGAAAACAATATGCATATTGTTGGAATATTTAATGTTTATTTATAGTGCTGTTAGTTTGTTATTAGGATTCCCCTCTTACGTCTTATCCTCATTGGTTATTTCTGATGGTCGTGTTCACTGTCTTCTTTTGGAAGTACGTTGCTAATCTTTAAGCTGTTAGGAATTGGAAATTGGGAATTTTGACTCAATAATATTTTTCGTATAAGCCAGTAAACGAGCGGACGGATCAACTGATGGTAATTAATCAGCGTAGCCCATGGATACCTGGAACACCCGAGGCGTTAGAAGTGCGTTACCGGCCTTTTGGGGATGACGAATTTGAGGATTATGGAGATACAGGCATTGGGGAGATTGGGGAACACACACGACGAGACACAACGGTTTCACGTCGGTTTTCAGTGAGATCGTGGTATCACTCCGGTCGAGCCGATCATTCGTGCCGAAGCATGGCTCTCCCACAATTTTACTGAGTAAACCCATTTATTGAGTTTTCCATTTTTATTTAGAGGTCGTTAGCCAAATCTAGTTTGTGGAGGCTGGTAATGTGTATAAAAAATTTTCTTTTAGTTTTTGAGTATTTGAGTGCAATTTGTATGATGTACTTATAAGAGTTATAGTCTTATACTTATATAAATATAATATAAAGAAAGCTGTGTGCCTTCGATGTTGTATTATATGATATATATTATGTAGTTAAAACGGGAAAATTGTCAGTGTAACTATATATTATTATTCAACAGCTACGTTTGTTTGTGTATTTCTCATTATTTGGAGTTACATAATCAGTGAGCTTTGTGGGATAGTTGAAAGACTTTTTATGAGAAGTAATAATTCTTTTTTTTCTTATTACTTAATGTTTGATCTAAAGAAAGGTGAAGTTTCATACATTTTCAGTGCTTATACGAAGAGTTTTATTAATTAGCTTTATTTTAAATGTAAATTGAATATGAAACGCTTAAGTTTATAATAATAATGACTATTCATCATAGTAACTAAGGCAGCCTTATTGTGAGATCAAAAGTAACTATAAAAGATGTACAAAATAATAAATAAACTTTGCTATGGTTTTGTTGTTTTATTTAGAGAAAAATAATTTTACTATAAACACGATGCGAAAGACGTTCATCTGTTATTTTCACGTCAATAAAGGTAATATATAGCGCGTCTTTTGTGTATATATATAGATATAGATATATCTTAAACTTTTACGTCAGTAAGGTAATTTGTATAATATAATGCGATTGTCTAAACGTATTTTATATATAAAATACGATCACTTACATAACCACAGTACAAGAGGAAAATAAATAAATACAAACTCAACATAGCTATAACTTCTCATTTATTTTTAAATACTCAATGCATTTAACAAAGCGTTGTACAACGATCACAAACATCAAAATTTTCTATAAAATTAAATTCAATCCACATTGTAAATAATTGGTACAACATTTAAAGCGTTTATAATTGATCAATAGTCGTGCAAACATTTAAACATGTGGGCCTCTTCATATCAGACAGAAATGGACTCATATCTAAAACATTCAGGATATTCTAGTGAGTTTCAATACATATGATAATATTTTTATAATAATAATATTTTTATTATTATTATTCACACACATTAAAAATATTATCATATATATGAATTGATATATATGATAATATTTTTAATGTGTATACAAGAATCATAATATAATGACGTAAATTATAATGAAAGTAGACACAATCATACGCAATCTACCACGACAATGTTGTTATTTTTAAAATCACCATAGAGTTTAATGCTCCTTAATGTTGTTTATTTTATTTTTTAAAATCGTTGCCCAACACTAGGATTGTCTCCTGTGTCGTGGGTGCGTTTACAAACATACAAAGTTCAGATACACATGGCACCCAGACCCGGAACAATAATCTGTGGATCACACAAACAGTTAGTCCGTGCGGGAATCGAACCCGCGGCAGGTTGTGCGGCAGCCAGTTGCCCAACGACCGCACCAACCATGCAGTCACACAGTTAGTAATACAATACATATTATAAATCGTATTTAAACATATTTACTAAAATTATTTCTATTTAACCAGCAGGTCCATCCCATTATCAAATACCTACAATTAAAAATTCAACATTGTAAATAATAATTAATTAGATCCAATATGAATAAGCCCACACTATACAATAATAATATACATTTATTATAAAATGTTTCTAACAAATAATTAGAGTACACTGTAAAGGGGAAGTACAAGTTACAATATGTAGGTAAATATTATAAAGATTTAGTATAAAATATAAGAAAACCCTTTTACATATACTCCTCAATTCTGTAAGACTGACAGTTTACTAAAAATAATGACCAATTTTTATAATGACTATCTTAAGATATATTAAATTAACTAAAAATCATGGGTTACTCACGTGAAAATACTGAGAAAAGCTCAACTATTTTAGCCACAGAGGGGCTGGGCTCTTCCTTCGGCGATGTCGCGCAGCCTACCCTTTCTCAGTATTTTGACACAAGTAAACCGGAATTTTTAGTTAATAATGACCAATGTTCAGGGGATTCTCATATTTTTAGATTTTAGGTGAAGCAAATAGATTTTAAATTATATATACCGCAAAAATCTTTTTAAATATATTATCTGAAATCATCACAATTAATTTTAATTTAACGTAATTGTATACATAAAACCAATTTCACGATTAACTAAAATTATAATTAATTACTAAACTAAAATTATAATTATATCAAATGTAGAAAAAATATGTTTACTGTAAATATATAAATTAATTACTTGTATGTTATACAAAAATATTATACCTATATAACATATATAAGAACTGTATACATCTATTTGCTTCCCAACAGTGGACAGGTACAGACAGGAATACAATATTCTATTAGCTAATTAAAGCGAAGGACGTATTATTGTCGTTATTTAGTTTATTTGGTACCTACACACATTTAATACACATCCATTTATCTAATTTATACAGATCTAAGCAAATATTTGGGTTATATTCCATGAAATCAGATTATTATAGTCACATTTTTAAACTCAGTACTTCAAATGGTCAGTCAAATGATATAATTTTAATTAAAAAACTTGATATCCATTGTTCCTGTATTTTATTGTATTTAAAATACAATAAATGATATGGTATTATATTATGTATATATATATATATACATTTTTTTCATGAAACGTGGTTTTCGTCATATGTACAGGATGTAAATTTATTTACGAATACTATTTTGTGATGACTCAGGCCATGAAATAAATTTGATGTCAATTAAATATTCATTGCACATATATTTTATAGATATGTTTTAAAAGTCTGATATTGCATCAATTCCAAGCAGATTGGAATTGCTATTGCTATAAAACCAGATATGTTTTCAATAAATATCGATTACTACAACTTACATGAGTGATAGAAATCAGTTACATAACATAACATCACGCCTTTTATCCCCGAAGTAGTAGGCAGAGGTGCACATTATGCCACTGTAGGTACATACAATGTAATACCCACTTTTCACTATTTATGTTTTAAGTCCCATGTAATAGGGGGTGAGCCTATTACCATATACCAGGCACAATTCCCGACTCCGTGCTACTACTGAGAATTTATGAAAACCCAGTAATACTTTGCCCGACCCGGGAATCGAACCCGAGACCCCTTGCCAGTCGCACTTGCGACCACTCGGCCAACGAGGCAGTCATCAGTTAATCTGTCACATATCTGAGTTATCGTCCGTTCTGAACTCCGAAAACTGTGTTTAAATTTCATCCTGTACATACTTCTGCATATTACGTATTGTATATATTACAGTACTGCAGAGTATGTTAACAAACAATGAACATGTTCCCATCATTTATAATCACGGCGTTCATGGACACTAGAACAATCACAGCTAATAATTACACCAATATATTGGATCGCCCCCTAACCTATTATTACACATAAGGGGACCCACACAGAGAGATTAAGAATCGTTGTTTAAATATATATAATATACACCAATATATAAATTGTATATATTAAAATGAAAACAATAGATAATGATACATACTTTTAAATTATTTGTGTCTGAGATAGTTCAAGTACCTGTATTTAATAGATATATTAAATGAAACAATAGATAATGATACATATTTTTAAATTATTTGTGTGGTCTCGAGATAGTTTCAAAGGGTCACCTGTGTATTTAATTTGTTAATATACACGTTTATAAAGTTTTATCTTAAGGACGATTCGGATACATAAGTTAATGAAATAACTAGACTCTTTCATAGCCGGATCTCACATACAGGGACATTTCTGATTACCAGGTCGCAGATCAACTTTAGTTTAGATCAATAGATTTAATTTATATAATATTTAGGTGTATTTATAATTTATAGATTTCATTTAATTTAATCGCTTGCCACCAGACGATATCAAACGTCGGCTAACAAATATATAAAAAAATAGATTTGCTTAGCTAGTAACGATATCGAAGCTAGTAGTCAGCAATATATTGTATTATTTATTTTCACCGCGATCCCACTAATAGATAAATATCGGCGTGAGACTCAACTAATTATTGATATCAGGTCAGATCAGTGTCTGTTTAGTATCAATTTTGCTGTAAGCGGTGACCCTCTGATATAGCTTCGATATTTAATTATTGTTTCAATCTCTCGAGACCCTAACCTGTAGTTTAACGCCCTTTCTTAAAATAAATACAACTTTAAAGTGCAATGATACGCATATACCTCTATATGTTTTTACGTGCAATATAAAATTGATAAGCTCCATTTTCATCGAAACCCTATTCCCGTAATATATGTCCAAATTACGTAAATTATATCAAATATATTTTGAGTAGTTTAAAAATAGAGTATAAGTATAATATATGAATATCAGTTGTTATTCAAAATTTCAATAAAAAGTATATTCAAGTTAAATATTGTTCCAAAAATTATAGTTTATGTCAATGAAGAAACTTGTTTAAATAATTAATCATTCGAAAGGTGTTGTAAAATATGTTATATTAAGTATTTTGACCGCATTATAATATTATGTGTTTTAGGAAATTGAGAGCTATTCAAGTCCTATAAAGTTTATATTTGAAGGAAAGTTATATACGAACATCGTAAGTCGGTTGTTGGCGAGATTGGACATGTTGAAATTTATTTTGCTCTTTTATATATAAAAATGCAAGCCCAAGTTTTTATAGATAGAAAAAATCTTTGTATAAATGTAATCAATAGGTATGACATCAAGACAATGAACCCCTACACATACGAATATAATATATTATTAAAAAGTTCTCGCCAACAACCGAATCAAGCCTTAACACATAATATAATCCCAAACTTCACAACAAATGAAGATCACTTAAATCTACTAAATGGAAGACAAATCTTCATATCAAAATGATATAAAACAACGTTTTACTATACATTTATACAATTCCAGTATACTCATAAAAACGATTTAGCGGAAGTTCATCACAACCAGAATAAACTATACATATATAATAATTATATAACACGAAATATATAAGTAATTTATAATGTATAAGCTCCCAATCCAAAATTAAATCGATACAACTACTTTATTTAACTTTCAAAATTATATAAATAGTTAAAAAGATCCAATTAGATTGGGATGAATTATTTAGGAATATTTGATTAAGTATAAGTATTTGATAATGTGTAAAATTAATCATTTAATTTTTTGACTAGGAGCTCTGTGTAATTCTTTCTATTTTATTTGAACGATGGTTTTTTGTACATAAATTAATATAATAATAATTAATTCATTATGAGTTTTATATAAACGTTTAACAAAGTATACAAACAACATCAAATAGCAACATGTAACTTAACAATTCATGGCATAACAATTTTTCATTACACGAAAACAACATTGAGTCATTTCGATCTAGTTTATTTGTTGACTTCTTACCTCTATAAAGGGTCTTTCAACAAGGACGGGTCGATGTTAAAATTGAATAAAACAAGATATGTGTAAGATATTAACCAAATTTATTTTTTATTTGAAAGGTCCATTTATGCTATTATGGATGGAATATCACATCGTTTAAATGTCCGGCGCGGCTTCGTATGGCGGCACGAATCTGAGAGGTCCAATTTTCAATGATTCTGCTGCATAGATCCGGCTGAATCTGAGCGATGGCCTGCGTTATGTTGGCTTTCAGGGCAACGGTGGAATGTGGTTTATTGGCATAGACTTGCGACTTCAGAAAACCCCACAAGAAAAAGTCTAGCGGAGTCAAATCACACGATCTTGGTGGCCAATTCACGTCACCTCTGCGAGAGATAACCCTACCTCCAAACCGTTCATGCAGAATGTCGATTGTGTCGTGTCGTCGTTCACGTCCATATTGTTAAATTTAAGCCAAAAAAATTGTTTATCATTGATCTGTAGCGCTCACCTAGACTTTGAAGGACTACCGCGTCTGCCGTAAAATGGGCGCAATGCTCGCAACGTTTGCAATAAAGTTAATGATAAAATTTGATAATAAAGTTTTATCATTTGCACATGCTGCTCAACCGTGTAATTTGCCAAGGTCATTTGGCATCAGCAGCTGAATAAGAAAAATCAGTTTTGACAGATGCCGCCAAAACAAAATGGCCACTACAGATTATTAACATCGACCCGTTCCATTTGAATGACCCTTTATCATCATTTATTGCAATATATTTATAAAGTAATATATATATATATATATAATATATATTGTTGAAGATGATGATGATTATACAGAACTTCTGTATACTTTGGTCCGTTGACTTTGTTTCCTTTCGTTCATAATCAATATTCAGATGTTACTTTATAATCCTTGCATTCCTTCTTACTTTCTTCTATCTTCTGATTAATTAATTTTGACTTTTGAATTGCAATTTTTATAAACAAAAATACGGAGAGAAAGGTAATCCTTGATATGTATAATTCTATCTAGAGGTATATATATCAACAATCTATTCGATACAAGTTTACACATTGATTTCCTATGCGTTAGATCGCCATCTATCGGTACAATTTGCTAAACTCGGTTACATATATTATTAAAGGATATTTTTCCTAAAAATCTATTCGAACCTTACAAAATCAGTAAGGTAAGTTACATCGATCTCTTTACGTATATATTTATGATAAATAAATAAAAATACTATATTTTCCAAATTGTGATTTTTGGAATTCTTGCATCCGGGTTGTTTTTTTTTTCTGTTTTTGTAGGACAGAGACGTATGTGTTTGAAAATTGTTAATAATAAAAGAAACTATTTACAGGACACCGTCTTCGTTTATTGATATCAAATAGCTCCTTGTCACCACGATGAAGTAGAAGTTTTCAGCTGAAAAATTAGAAGAGGGAAACTTATCAATACTTTATTCAGCACTTTAGTAAATACCATTTTCGTAAATACAACACCTCCCTGAATTGAGAAGATATTTATCCAGGAAGAATAATAAACCTATATATATTGTCATATATTGTCATTGTAAATATTGTCATCTAACATATATGCACCTACGTGTGTGTGTGTGTTATACACATGTTTTATGCGAATAAAAAATTATTATTATTATATTATTATTATTATACAAATGTTCACAGGAACCTACTTAACAATCATCATTATATTGTAATTAATTAAACCAAGAACTTTGGTCTCAACCATTATTATTTAATTAATCTATATATATAATTTCTTTTTGTTGTGTTGTTTGTTGTGTTATTGTCAGGAGAAGGTTCTTATGATATAAAAAAATCCTGAAAGTCGCGGGCAGAAGCTAGTTTACTATACTTTTGATTTTTTTAATTATGTGTTATAGTATTATGACATATGACATAGCAAAAAATATTTCCACATACCAAAATATATATTTTGTATATATATATATATATATAGAGTTTGGATATATTTTTTAGTGGTAGCTTTCTTCAACTTACCTATAAAGATTATCTGCGAGATAACGTGGCCAGCGTCCATGTGGAACAGGGTCTTCAAGAAACCAATGATGTACAGGACCAGGAATATTATCCAGAAGATGCAGTACTTCTTCAGGAGGCTGCATTTTTCCTGAAATCAAACATAACTTAAACATTAATTTTTTCGTGTTGCCTGTTACCTAGGAATGCCTCGGGTAGCTTTTATATAGGATTAGCTGTTGCCCGCGACTTCGTTCGCGTGGTATTGTGATTCACAGCTCCTCCACCGTAGATGATAGCGTGATAATATATGTTGACCCGACCTGTTAGTAATATTCATGCAAAATTTGAAGTAAATCCATGCAGTATTTTTAGAGATCATCCCGGATATACATACAGACAAACAGACAAAAATTCTAAAAACTATATTTTGGGCTTCGGTATCGATTGTGGGTAACGCCTCAAGTATGTTTTTTTTAAATACTGAATGTACAGTTTTGATTTTACTACGATTTATAATTATTTATAATGTAGTGTAGGTATAGGATTATTGATAAAATATTAACAACTTAGCAGGACTGACGTGTTATTGATATTATAATCAACCTACTTTTTTCTTGAAAAATCCTCAGACTAGGTCAAAAATACTTTTTTTTATAGCATAAGTCGGTAACCGAGCAGACCGATCACCTGATGGTAAGCATTCGGCGCCGCCCATGGATATTCGAAACACCAAGGCGTTACAAGTGCGTTACCGGCCTTTTGGGAATTAGGAATTTGAGGATTGTGGAGGATTGGGGGTTCGGGAGACGGGGACTAGGGAGGGGAGTAATTGGGCCTCCGGTAACATCACTCACACGATGAAACACAACGCAAGCATTGTTTCACGTCGGTTTTCTGTGACGCCGTGGTATCACTTCGGTCGAGCCGACCCATTCGTGCCGAAGCATGGCTCTTCCACACTCCATACGAATATAAAAACCAGCGGTTCTGTAAAGTTTAGTTTTTATTTGAAGGGAGAAAAATCATCCAACCACTTCTTCCGCCTTGGGAGAAGCAAGAGGGAGTATCAGACTCTTACTGACTAAAAACCACCGCGTTCCTACTCCTGCTTTGCACCAGAGCCCCGGTAACCTGTTCAGTTGGCCGTAGCTCCGGATATTAGCTTTAGTGTAGGGAGTTCAAATGAAGTGTTATTGTTTTAGTACTTTCTCATAAGTCTCTTATAGATTTGCTGGTAGACTAGTCAGCAATACTGACCATCCAGGTCAGTGCCCTTACCTTATAAACTGCGTACACGAAGACCACGTCCAAGAGGAACTTGACCACGAGTAGGACGATGAGGAGGACCACGATGGTGTACACCACGGAAGACATGGCATACTCTACATCGTCCCTCTTCATCTGCGCTTCCGATATGTCCTTGATGTTCACCGCAAACGTGATGAGGAGCAGCGTCAGGACGAAGGTTATGATCTGGAAGACAGGAAGGGTTCAGTCAATCCTTGCTTAATGGTTTAAATTCAGAAGTGTGTTCGTTTTGTATCTCGTCATGAACGAGAAACTTTACTGTCTGCTTTTTGCATGATAAATAGTTAGTTGGGACGGTGTATAATGATATACATTACATCATAACATCACGCCTTTTATCCCCGAAGGGTAGGCAGGTGCATATTAAGTGCCGTTAATGCCACTTTACAATGTAACACCCACTTTTCACTACTTGTTATAAAGTCCCATGTGATAGAGGGTGAGCCTATTGCCATATACCGGGCACAATTCCAGACACCGTGCTACTACTGATAATTACAAAAACCATTAATACTTTGTCCGATCCGGGAATCAAACCCGAGACCCTTTGCCCGGCAGTCGCACTTACGACCACTCGGCCAACGAGGCAGTCGTGCTTGACAAAGGTGCTTGACACAACCAGGAAGTAAGTTTTGTCATAATATAGCTAGAAACTTTAGTCGCTAAATATTAAAATACATAAGTGAATGTTAGCCTGGAGGTACATATTAGACGCCCGCTTCTCATACATGAGGGAACAGGTTCGAAACCAACCAACGGCAAGTACCAATGTGACTTTTTCCGAGTTATATGTACTTTCTAAGATTATTTAGACACCACTGACAAACGGTGAAGGAAAACATCATGAGCAAACCTGGGCTTATAATTTCTAATTATAAATTTGTAACCGCCAACCCGCATTGAGTAAGCGTGGTGATTAATGCTCAAACCTCCTCCGTGTGAGAAGAGGCTTTGCTCAGCAGTGGGCACTCATAGGCTGTTGATGATGATGATGATGATGATTTAAGTAAGTCCCTTTTCGCTATGTTTATATTGCGGGTCCATTGGCATACATTGACCCCAAATTAGCACAATATTCAGTATTCCCACTTGCAATGACGGGCAAATTGTGTGCCCAAAGGGGGTAACCCCTTGCTGGATCTAGTAATTTCTAGATCTAGGTATATTCTTATATACGTAAGTAAGTATGAATAGGTACGTAATTCATTCTAATCTCATCAACATATTTGGAACACCTTAATCAATTTGATAATCAACTTAATTCAATTTATATTAATACATTTATTTTTCAATTTAATATTAACTATTACACAATTAAATATATACAATACAAGATAAAAATTAATATATACAACTTAAAATATATAAAAAAAAATTTAAAACTAAAATATTTACACCTTAATAAAATAATAATAATAAAAATAAATCATAAGGCATCAAAGAAAACATTTTCCTCATCGCTACCGTGAGGTAGGGTGCCCAAAAGACTGGCAGCATTGCCACGTTGAATGGCAATGCTTAACCTTTGCCCAAGGTAGTAGCCAGCCCTTCGATCACCTGAAGTGTCAACCATCCTCCTTACAATATCTTTATATTATGATTGATTTTCGTACTAGATGTTTACTGTAATACTTTATTGTATTACCTTTGATAAGGGGGTATTGATCAGATTGTGTTGTTAAAAAAATAAACATAAGTATAAACTTAAATAATGTTCTTAGATGTATTTTTATTATATAAGTCGGTAACCGAGCAGACGGATCACCTGATGGTATGCAATCGGCGTCGCCCATGGACCGACCCAAAACACCAGATGTGATATAAATATGTTACCCGCCTTTTGGGGATTAGGAATTTGAGAATTATTGGGGATTCGAAGATTGGGGAGATTGAATTGACCAAATTATTGACTCAAAACAAAATTTGATACTAATTTACTTACTATTTAAAAAAAATGATATTTCTGCCTGTATTAGTATTAATAAATGTGAATTGATGTATTGACAACAAAATAAAACTAAAACGCTTAAATCAACTCAGTGGTTTTTTAGATTGATGTTTTTGTAGTTCGATCGGGATTTTTTCATCAAAACTGAAAATGTCGAGTATCTCAGAAACATATTGTAGAAAATTAGTTGTCTTATCACCTCCCGAGAGGAATATGTCAAGTTACAAGTCACCCTGTATGTATTAATGTATAAATATTCCAGTTAACCTTTAAACAATCGTATACGAAACGTATGAGAACCTACACGAGGCAATGAAGTTTGTATTGTATGCATACCGACAATCAAGCAGTTAAGCAATGACTAAATTATGCCAATATCCTTGTCACTCACAGTTTAAATGAGATACACTAATTTAGAATCCTGCCTCCATTTCTGAAGCTCTCGTCCCCATCATCAAAATTCCTTGACATTCACGGCTTGTTCTACATAAGAGGGTTTGCTATGCTCATAGCATCGCTTGGTAGTCAGGTTGCAGTTAGCAGTTTAAAATGGTTCAGGTTTATCAGAGAGTGACGCTACCCTATTTCTAGAGGTATTACGTATAGTACCTTAACCTCTCGCGCGCTTCTCGTACACACGGGTAAATATTTTAATAGAAAAGCGAATTAACTATTCTGTTCAATCGACTAAAGAACGGGTTGCAAACTTGAAAATATACGTCACAGAAAAAATATCCAATCGGTGCGCGTTTCTCGTACACCCGTGTGTACAATTGCGCGATGGGCACTCAACTCTCTCGTACACCCGTGTGTACGAGAAACACGCGAGAAGTTAATCGGCTCTTACGACTACTAAAGTATAAATATGTGGATAAAGACTAAAAATTTTATTCTGCCATCATCGCAACCAGCAACCTCTTAACATACATACTTACAGTATTGGCTAACCCCATGACCATGCATCCTGTCTTCAGGTCGAACACGAAGCAAAACTTGTCTAGAACTGGGAGCTCCATCCTGGCCTGCAACGTGAATACAAATCGCTGAAACATACCCATAAGGCTTACACACATAATATCATTATGTGTGAGCGTAATATCATTATGTGTGCACGTAATGTCATTATATGTGCACGTAATATCATTATGTGTGTAAGATATACATAAGAATGATGAGAATGATAAACTAATTTTGAAATGTGTTGGTTTAAAAATATCTTCTTATTTTATTCTCCTTTCTACCCTTATCCCAAGTTATTTAGGATCGGCAAAATCTTTCTTTCTTCATTTATTTCTTTGTAAAATATATTTGTTCGTTTGTCTTTCTTTCACACATGTACGTTTATGATTTTTATGTTTAGGTGGTTAGGACGATGGAGACTGATCCTACTTAATGGGAAAGTTTGTATGTTGGTCTGTTTGTTACTCCTTCACGTCAAAACGGCTGAAGGGATCAAGATGAAATTTGAGTCAAGGGCAGATATCTGTCTGGAATAACATAGGCCAGTTTTTGTCACACGGGAACGCGAGCGACGCCACTGGCAGAAGATATAAAGATATAAGCTGCCTTTGACCACGCGAGCAAAGCCGCACGAGTAAGAGTTACTCTCAATAATGATACATAGCTATCGTAATATCTTTCTAAGTATTATGCAAGGCATTGTGTCAGGTTACGGACTAAACAATGAATATGAAATCATGACTGGTGCTACTACAATATCATTTTAGTATGATGTTATCAATTAGATCAGCACCATTGTTAAGAATAAATTTATGAATGGTACATTTCAATTTCAATGCCATTAATTATTGTATTGAGCACTAGTTTTACAAAGCTAGATCAATTAAAAACATAGTGTGATTCAATTTCTAATATTTAAAATAATCTGTACTGGGCCTTGTTTCATAATATTATTATTATATTTTTTATGGAATAAGCCGGTAAACGAGATGACGGATTACCTGATGGTAAGCAATCGGTGCCGCCCATGGACACCCAAAACACCAGAGACATTACAAGTGCGTTACCGGCCTTTTGGGAATTAGAAATTTGAGAATTGTTGAGGATTCAGAGATTGGAGAGATTGGGCTTCCGATAACCTCACTCACACGACGAAACACAACGCACGCGTTGTTTCACGTCTGTTTTCTTCTCGGCCGTGGTATCACTCCGTCCGAGCTGGGCCATTCGTGCCGAAGCATGGCTCTCCCCTTTGAATTTATTATATAATACTGTTACCTTAAATGACAGATGTTTTGTCCATTTCCAGACATTCCTTTCCTAAGGAAAAGAATTGAAAATTCTACCCTACCTAATAAACAAAAAAAATTGTATTCACTTTTGTGAAACAAGTCTAAGGACCATTATGTATCAAAAAAAGAATATTGAAAATAATTTGTATGAACTAGCTGCTAGCAGTGGCGTAACTATATCTAACGTTCGGGGTCTGTGGCAAACTCATCGCAAGGACTCCCGTTCCCAATCAGAAACAGAGAAGTTTAGATGTAAACCTCTGAACGGGGCGCCTTCCAGCTAGGGGCCCGTGGCATTTTGCTCACTCGCCACCCTGTAGTTACGCCACTGACTACTAAGGAGTGGAATTCTTTGCCGGACTCTGCATTTCCTGAAGGGTATATAACCTGAGTATCTTCAAAGCCCGAGTGAAGGTCGCTTATGGGACGACGTGATTCATCGTAGACTGCATCATCGCTTACGAACATCGACCCATCAAATATATATAAAAATACACAACTTTATCAGGTACTTATGATGATGGTGGAACAGGCGATTACGTTCTGTGTCTGATATATACCTACATATATTAAATGGTTATGTATGTATGGTTTTAAAATACATATATATTGTAAATAGATAGTATAGATACCTTATTAGTTTTCTGTTTTCCCAGTCAGTTAAGCTGGAAAGTAAATAGAAATGTTCGTTGTACATACATAGTAAGTAAATACGTATAATTGTAAATGAAAGCGTGTATATTAGTTTCCAGACGCTTAAACAAGCCATTTAATATTGTAGTTAGGTATGAAATAAATGTGAAATTAGTCTTAATATCTGATGGGTAAGGTGCATAGTTGTAAAGCCTTGTAGAGTTTATTGAAGAATAATAATAAAATCATTTATAATTTATAATTCTGTAGCTTTGGTAGCCTTTGGTAGCTTTGTCGGTCATTACCTACCCTCAAGCAAGACCTTAGTTTCAGTATTTCAATGGGTTAACATTATAAGATTTCAGACATTATTTTATTATTATTCTCTGATCAAAATAGGATCACCTTTTTCTTATTTTTAAATAATTTTGAGCTATTTGTAATAGAGCGCTCCATCTAAGCTGGGTCCGTTTAATTGACCTATATAAATACCACGCCTAGGTATTGGATTTTATACAGGTTACCTGGATATAGCTAGGTATAATCTTTAGCACTATTTTCCATAGATTTAAGGGACAGTTTTGTAACAATATCATTTTATAATGGAACTACAATCATGGTATATTAATATAATAATAAGACGCAATTCTGAATGCTAAGTTTTAAGACTCATTTTATAGTCAAAATCGTACCTAAAATTGTATAAAAATGGCGCAACAAGGGGCTTTTATACTTATTAATAAATTAATTTGTTACAATAATGTGCATACAAATATATTTTTAAACTAACATTTTCAGCTTCACAGAGAAGCTGTCAAAAGCCTTTGTTGCGTCTCATATCTCTTTAGTTTTAATCCCTTAAAAATACAACGCCTAAAATTCTCAACACAATATTAGCAACCCTATAATTAAATGACAAAAAAAGAATTAGGTAGGACCTCATCTCAGAATGTCACCCAACGAATTTAAAACTAATAACCAAAAGATAGTAATTTCTCTGTAATCTGAATGATTAATAAACATTATAATAGTACTTACCATTATCTGATTGATAAGAGATATCACAACGACACCACCCACTATGAGTATGCACAGAGTAACATTTTAATACATTCACTTTAGTTTAGAGCGACAACTTCACTTTGCGAAGGGAGCGCTGATTGAAGTCAGGACGGTAGTTAAGGGGAATACATTTATAAAACAGTCACTAAAGAACAACAGACAGACAGACACGCCAAAATATTTATTGAAAGTCAAAATGAAATCCTTTTATTTCCACTTATTTATGTACTTAAAAACAATTTGGAAACGATTTGTTTTGTTAAAACAATTTCGACGCAAGATGCCAGGCGAGCTATTTTTGATTGACTGACTTTCAAAAGTCCTTTTTGGTTTAAAATTTGACTTTGACTTTGACACACGATTTAAACGCCTTAATCTGACTCCTACACTTAAATTCACCGAATACAAAACAAACACCAATCCGTTTTTCGTATTACCATCTTGAAACGTAATGAAAACAAAACTGGATCTCAACCACTGAATGCTGCTTCACCAATAAATCTAACTATTTTCAGCTGCATTTCAGTACATTACGAGGTATTTACGAGAAGATCCCGTCTGATCTTTCACTGCCACAATTCACGTGTTTTTCTTTACAAATGATGTCAGATTGATACCTAGATAACGGGTGAGTATTTCTAAGACCAGCAGCTGTAGCCAAATGCCATTTAGCGCTTGTCTACTTGTAGAGTAGAAAAATTAAATTATATGAAATTGACGTAAATTTTGACACTTGACAGTGCCATCCCAATACATTTTGATTTCTACTCTCCCTGTAGACAAGCGCTAAAGTGACGTTTGGCTAAGGGCACTGGACTTGTTCTAAATATTTGGGTGTTTGAAATCATGTCAAGACCCTATCGTAGTTCCATATTGTACTTAAAGAATTCGTATACACACGATTCATGTCTCAGGAAAGATAGGCTCACAATAAAATTATAATAACTCTTTGTATTTATTCCTGATGAAAATATTTTTTTTTACCTTTAAGTAAGTAAAGACTCATTTCAATCATTTCTATTAAACACAAAAGACATTTTTGAAAAACTAAGTTAAAAGCATGTCAGTCCTTTATTTAGTCAGGTTCATATGGAAAAGAATGCACACCATGATAATAATTTTTAATAAGTCGCACTATTATATTTTATAAGTCACATTCAATTCCGAAAACTACGACCAAACCCAAGAAACAAAGTTAGTTATGTCGCCAATGTGTAAGGCTTGGCCTTAACAGGGAGGCTGTACGGAGGCTGCGCAGTAAGATCCGAGGCGCGATCGATATCACTCGGGCGGGCGCCATGCTCCGATATCCGGCCTCTATATACACGCCATATAATACATATATTTGGCTACAAACCGAACTATACAAAACCAACTTATCATGGTATTGGTTTGTATGATCTTTCCGTACACTCATCGGTCAGTTTATAATGGTATTGTTAAGCTTGATGTGTCGTTCTGTGTACAGTCAGTACACGCGTTTAGCACATAATGTCGCCCCATCAAGTGTAATGAGACTCTTGTGGTTATAACCGACTCTTCATTATATTGTGATACGATTTTTTTTACTGATAGTCTCCTTTCGTTGTGCTACAGAGAGTACCTACATAATAATTGTAATAATTATGTTCTGGATTGGAAGATTATATTGGCTGTATTTAAATTGTATATTCATAAGACCTGGAACTGGCTAAACAACAAAAAAAGAAAAATTTAATATTTGATCAAGTTTAAAAGGTTACTAAACCCAAGGATATACATATATACTAGGGGACAAATGTCAGGTGAAGTAGCGCAACGTTGCCAGACTTTGATCGACATGTCTGGCAACATCAAACGTCAATATGGACATAAGTTGCACGTTGTCACCGTATACTTTTTTTTTTTAAGGGGGGAAAATCATCGAATGACTTCTCCCGCCTGGGTGAGGCGGGAGGGAGTGTCAGACTCTTACTGACTAAAAACCACCCCGTTCCTTCTCCTGCACGTCGAGCCGGAGCCCCGGTTACCCGTTAGGTTCTCCGCGACTCCGAATCGGCATCGGCCGTATTGGGCCGTATTGGGCCCCATCTGTGGTGGTCTGATGGCTCTTTGAGGCGCGCGCGGAACGCGACGCGCCGTACGCTCGGGTCTGTTTCTGGTCGGACGGGGAGCCACCCATGCTCGCCGTCCGCAGGCCCGCGCTTACGGTGGCCGGAGATCGTCTCGCGATCCCCGACGCCCGGTGTGTCCTTCGCGATGGCTGGGTTGCGAGGAGGCAGCGCTTCGCTGCCTCACGCGTCCCGCCTCCTCCTTAGCTAGCATCACTGCTTCGCAAAAGGAGGAGACGGCATCCCAGTCCCCCTCGCTCCGCATCATGGCCTGCACTAGGCCCGGACGCGAGAGGTCGCCATCGCCGATCACTTCCCTGAGGACACGGCGGTGCTCATCCCACGAAGGGCATTCTCCCACCGTGTGTTCCACCGTGTCCTCATGGCGGTCCTCGCAGTGATGACACCCGGGCGTTTCCTCCCGTCCCATCAGACACAGGTACCTAGCGTCTCTCAAGCCACTCCTCAAAGAGGGGACTTACCGCTGCGATGGCAGCGAGCCCATCTTGGGACACCTTAGAGTGTCTTTGGCGCATCGTCATCCCCGCGCGCCTTAAAGAGCCATCAGACCACCACAGATGGGGCCCAATAGAGCTGATGCCGATATGGAGCCGCGGAGGACTTAACGGGTTTGCGAAGCTCCGGCTTGAACGGCAGGAGTAGGAACGGGGTGGTTTTTAGTCAGTAAGAGTCTGATACTCCCTCTCGTCTCACCCAGATGGGAGAAGTCATTCGATGGCCCCCTTCAAAAAACAGTTGGCTTTATTGCCCTATATGTCCTTACACATTCCTGCAGTTTCAGTTAGGTACCAGCTGCATATTATTTTGATCTGAATAATTTCAAGGAATTATTTCAAGTGGTCGTGGGTTTGACTTTATTACGCTTGCCCGATGGAAACCATTGAGATTGACTGCATGACTGCACCGTTAGCATATTGGATGGACGACCGGCTGCTGTCCAATGAGTCGAGGTTTCGAATCCGACACAAAACATTCTTTGATGATTCACAAATTACTGTTTCGTGTGTTAATTAGATGATGCTGTGTGTATCGCACCCATAATGTCAAGTATAGGCTACTTCTTATCAATATGACTGACGCAATACGAAGCATACAGGTTAAAACTATTGTAACCCCAACTATATCACAAATTTTTAAATAAGTCTAGTCACTAACAAAAGCAGGTACTTATGCCATATTTTTGAAACTAATGATCAAGTTCGGTCCAACCTCAACCCAATATAAATAGCTACTTCATTAACAAAATTAACCCACAATGTATTAACCACTGCTGAAGAAACAAAACACCATATTTTAAGATGACCCTCAACACGTCGATACTTTGCTGAAAACTGGTAAAGTTTCAATAAATGTAAAATACATTGTTCAGAAGTTCCAAATTCCTCAATTTTGTGGATTCGTTATTAAGATAATATTAGAATCATTAAGATTTATGAAATATTTACGCAGTTACAATTTAAATTAAAATTAATTAAATCTTATTTATTCATTTAAATGATACTCGACTACTTTCATGCCACGACACGAGCCCTTATTAACTACTATGAGCGTGATACGCGACAATCGATCGATCTACACATATAACCTAGTAATTTTCTCCTAATCTATTGTTAAAAATATTGGTCGTTACCTGTGCTAATTAATGAAATAAAGCATAATTCTATGTTTATTTTTTTAAATAGTCACAACGGTAAAACAGGTAAAAGCAAAAAGATTACCTACTAATAACATAAACAACAAATTCTCAATGAATGCATGGCGAATTACCTACTCGTCTACTTAGGAACAATGTACGTTAATAAATACAACTAATATAGTAACAGATAAATATTTCTCTTCAACATGAAAAAACTCTAAAACAAACACAAAATTGCATAATAGAAAATAATGTTATCATATAATTATCATAATCCTTGTAATTTCCGAACAACAATCTTGTAAGCCTTTTGTAGAGCTAAATAGCTTCTCTGATTGCGTCGCCTTACCCAATCATCGCAGACGGCGTGCGCGCACAGTGACGTATAGATCTTTAGATTCTTTAGTGTCAAACATGCGTGCGCGCAGTGTACTCGCGTTTTGTGCTTTCATCGTCACTGTACGATCCACGTTAAGAACGGGTAAGTTTATTTATTATTTAATTATTTATTTTATTAATAATTTATTTTTATTTTAACTGTTTGGTTATATGGTTGATTTTTGTTTAAGATTTTTTGGTTATCTACGAATATTGGGCAATTATTTGCCAAGGTTAAAACTATTTACCGTTTGTTGTCGGGTTCGATGAATGTTTTTAATGAATAGATAAATGTGTTCTTAAGTACCTAATGCATCTATTCATTCATTTCTCATTTCATTCAGTTCTCACGTGGTACAATGTTTGCTTGTATATTGAGAGACCTCTTGTGGTACAGGGATACCTAGTACAAGAGTCAGGGCTTCACTGTGTTAATTCTCTAATAAACGTATTAATATTATTGATTATCTTTGACAAATACGTACAATAAGTACCTGTCTCAGTACCTTCATACATAGTTATAGCAATTTGGTACATAGTTAATAGGTAAGCTTCCTATGTTTTTAATTTTATTCTGAAGATTCTAGGTACAATACTAAACTCCATTTTAGTTTTATTGAAGGCTTATTATTTTATGAAACTTGATGCAAGTTTTAATTAGTCTTTTTAATATAAAATTTGTTATTTATTTTTAAAGTATCCACCTAAGGTGTAAAATGAACCTATTGTTTTAGATAGGGCAATAAACGTTTGTTTGTCTTTGCAAGCATCTGTTGCGCAGGCGTGTATTGTAAGGACCAAGTTTCTAAAGCAGATAGTAGGACACTCATTTTATGACGCTACTAGCTACTTGCGCGCGGTTTCACCCGCTCTGCTCGGCTCCTATTGGTCGTAGCGAGATGTTTTATATCGTATAGCCTTCCTTGATAAATGGGCTATCCAACACAAAAAGAATTATTCAATTCGAATCAGTAGTTTCGGAGATTAGCGCGTTCAAACGAACAAACAAAAAAACAAACTCTTCAGCTTTACCTCTATAATATTAGTATAGATTTATTACCTGAAAGGGTAAGGACGGGTCACTAAGATAATAAAGACCCTTAACTCATTCGACGAAATGGAGCTAATCAAATAAGTAAACTATTACCTAGGTAGGAATGCTGCTCATGAATACGAGCCTCTGGAATGGCTTGAAACTAGTCGAGTTCCTCGTCAAACGTGAGAAAGCCGTTAAACATTATAATTAACTTAGTATACCTCATGAACTTTATAATACAAATAAAAAAGTGGCAAGTGTGTATCTATAGGTCTCAAGTTATTACAGATCTAAGGTTCTATCCCAGATCAAGTAAAGCGTACCTAATTCCAGTACTCCAAGTAGGTACTTAATAAAACAAACAGGCAGAATAAAAACTGGCTAACTAATGAAGTCGAGTTAAAAAAGGTCTCATCTAAAGTGTGGTATTGATCGATTTATTTTCAATCAGTCACAACAGTACGGTACAGTATAAATAGTGCGAACAATTATGCCTAACCCACCTATAATGCGGGCCTGCGGACGGCGAGCATGGGTGGCTCCCCGTCCGACCAGAAACAGACCCGAGTGTACGGCGCGTCGCGTTCCGCGCGCGCCTCAAAGAGCCATCAGACCACCACAGATGAGGCCCAACAGGGCCGATGCCGATTCGGAGTCGCGGAGAACCTAACCGGTTACCAGGGCTCCGGCTCGTACGTGCAGGAGAAGGAACGGGGTGGTTTTTAGTCAGTAAGAGTGACACTCCCTTCCGCCTCACCCAGGCGGGAGCAGTCATTAGATTATTTTCCCCCCTTAAAAAAAAATCCCACCTCTAATGCGCATGCCATACACTCGAGGAGTGGTATGCGAAGTAACGATGGAAGGAGGCAGAGACATAATGTGGCAACATACTCGTCATGCCACACGTCATGCTCCTCGTCATGCTCCTCGTCCTGCTCACTGATCCCTATTTTGTTGGTTTTTGTGCGCGAGTCAAAGGGACTACGAGGAGGCAACGAGGACCGGCAATACGAGGAGGCAACGAGGACCGGCAATACGAGGAGGCAACGAGGACCGGCAATACGAGGAGGCAACGAGGACCGGCAATACGAGGAGGCAACGAGCACCGGCAATACGAGGAGGCAAAGAGGACCGGCAATACGAGGAGGCAACGAGGACCGGCAATACGAGGAGGCAATGAGGACCGGCAATACGAGGAGGCAACGAGGACCGGCAATACGAGGAGGCAATGAGGACCGGCATAGCAATAGGAGCGTCGCGATTAACTCGTCGAGTACCGTCATTATAGACACAATTATAGAACTATAGGTTGCGGTCACCGGTGACCGCTTGGTGTTTGACAGTTTAATTGCGCGTGTAAATCAGTGTGTGGGCAGAGAGGGCCACATCGCGGCAAATCACGGCAGCGCGAGGATTATAGCGATGAGCAGCGTATGGAGCATAGTCTGGCAGGCGCATTATAAACACATGTGATGTAACGTAAGCCGATGATACAATAAGTGTACCTATACCCAATAGAAAGAGGAATGGCTTAATACTTGTATTAAGTATTTGATCGGAACAAAATTAAAGATTGTTTGTACATACCTGTCTACAGCATGTTAATAAACTTCAGAATCGTTGGTTTAAGAAGCTGCTTCAGTTTTCAGTTCAAGTGCGAATGTTTTCCTCATTCTTAAATTAGATTCACCTACCTGTAAGTGCTTAACTATGTAACTATTTGAGTAGGTGGCAAAACACCGACACGTTTCATTTAAAAACGTACCGACTTAGGTATTGAACCATGCACAAATATTTACATAACACTGGGATGGCTTTGGTAACCAAACCAGGGGTTTAGGTACAAAATAGGTCCAATAAGGCAAAAGCATGTAGGTACAAATAAAAAGAAACAAAAACTAGGATCATACCAATGAACTGTACCTAAAGCTTTTTCTAAAATTTTGATTAGTTTTGTCAGTGTCATCCCACGGGAATACTTTATACTATAGACAAGCGCTAAAGTGGCGTTTGGCTAAAGTGATCATCAATATCAAATCAGTATAGCTCTTGTATTAATGTGTGGTATATGAGATGGAATCTTGATATCTCTAAAACTTCATAATCTGATTTTATTTTTAGCATATCCTTTCACTCTCTTGAATGTTAGCCTCCACAGATTCCACTGTATATATATGTATTATTAACAGAATGTTTCTACACTCCCCTACCAATGGAAGCTGCACTTTGCACAGAGCAAGGTTCTTCTTTTCATGCAAAGTCAAAGCCAAAGTCAAAGCATTTATTTCAATTAAACCATAGTTTGGTACTTTTGAAACGTCAACAAACACAAAATAAATAATAGTCTGTCAGTCAGTCCGTCAGTGAAATTAGGTGAATCTAGGTGCTCCATTCCAAAACGTAGATTCGAATGGAGAAGAACGAGCAAGAAACTCATTGGTTACTCTTTTAAAAAAGTATGTTCTACAATGTCTCTGATACATATTTCAATACTGTACGCATATGTAAGAACAATGCAAAGACACGCTTGACGCATTATAGGTACTAATAACTTACTAAAATAAAAAAATAAAAATCTTAAGTCTAACATGGTGCTCACATATGCATACTGACAATCCATAGAAATAGTGCTTCTATACAAGAAAAGGGAAACTCTTTGTTTCAATAAAGAAAGAAATGCTCGATGCCATAAGGAAACTAGATTGTCTACATTAGAATTAAAGTATTAAATTATGTATTATATTACCTACTATTGGAATTTATATTTTGGAAAAAATAGGTGCATGTATTGCATGTGCAATATGCTATCATCTCCCGGAACTGTGAACGACCTAGCGGGTTATCAGGTCTCCAGCTCGAGGCAGGAGTAGGAAAGGGGTGGTTTTAAACCAGTAAGAGTCTGACGCACTCTCTCGCCACACCTAAGACAGGAGAGAGAGTCTCATAGGATACTTCTGCGGACTCAAAAAATAAATAGGATTGGTGGCGCATTTAAAGTAAAAATATATTGTTGCATTCACCATATTGATATACAATAACTAGATATTGTGCACCTTTTAAGAATGGCTACTGCGTATGAATGAATTTATTATGCATTCAAGTTCTCTTCTCATCTTATAATGCACTTAGTGAACACTTAATTGTGCCCTATAATCAGTCAACGGTCAAATAAATAATTATCTTAATCATGTAATTGCCAATAACGTAAATAATGATAACTATCAGTGTTATTGTTTAAAAATCTACTAGGTTATAATTAAATATTTTCTTCTATAAATAGGTAACCCACCGAAAGATCATACAGTCTTAATATCAATTGTATAGGTATGAATTGAAATTATTAATTAACTTACGTCACAGTGATACAAAAATAAGATATAACGATATTAGTCATTTCAATTATTTCGATTCGATGATGAAATCTTTTCATTGTTTTTGATCTAAAATTGAAGTCTATAAATATTCTTCTCTCCTCAATATGTTTAGAAGTAGTACGTTTCTCTCAATCTATATGATTACAATCAATTACAGAAATCACGTATCTCTAATCCTAGACTACCAGCGTTCAGCATGCTGTTTATGACGTAGGCACTCAATATGCACCCCTATCTCCACCCAAGAGGTAGAGTAGGTAGGTACCTACCATCTATCTGTAGGCATGTAATTATAAGATGTAAAACTTCACTGAATTCTTAATTGAAACTTCTGTCTACAAATACTCCTCAGATCGTCAGTTCTGGACCGACCTCGCACACAATGAGTTAGAAGAAGCCCTGAAGATAAAATGGAACCTGAATACTGCAAAGAACGTGATCCTGTTCATAGGAGACGGCATGGGGCCGAACACTGTAACAGCAGCCAGGATATACAAGGGCGGGGAGAGCCACAGGCTGGTCTATGAGAAGTTCCCTCATATGGGACTTTTGAAGGTAAATTCAGATACCTAGATCGACGTAAACGTAGAAATGAATTTCCGTACAATAGATGCACTCCATACTTCGTAGTGGGCTTAGTGGATAATTTTATTATTATTCGAATTAATTAAATTGCGAACCATATATGATGTCCGTAGGAGACTAATAAATCTGACTTCAGAAGAATAAAGAAACTAATTAAAAGAAAGAATAAAGAAATTATATGTTAGGACATATAATTTCTAATAATAGATTATATAATAATAATAGATTATGATATAATAATAATAGATTATGATAGTGTATATTTACTAATTGTTGAAGTATAATTTCGCCAGTAACTCAATTTTATTGTGTTTATTTTGTCATTTTAAACACCCATCCCTCAACGCTTAAGCGAGACTATTCTACATTGCAATGACTCCTTTAAACTGTCAAACACCGCGAGGACACCGGTGACCGCAACTTATTGTTTTTCCTTGTGTCTATAATGACGGTACTCAACGAGTTAAATCCCCGTGTTTTCTTTTCCAGACATATTCAGCAAACAAGATGGTGCCCGACTCAGCTTGCACTGCGACCGCCATGTTCAGCGGAGTTAAGGTCAACCAGGATACAGTAGGAGTCGACGCTTCGGTTCAGCACAGGGACTGTGAAGCAGGTCTCAAGGCCGAGGCTAGATTGAAGTCCCTCGCAGCTTTAGCCTTGGAAGCTGACAAGAGTGCAGGTGACTATTTAACAAAGTTGAATAGAATGGGAAAAGAATCCATTGTTTAGTAACTAGCTCTGTCAACTATGTAACATTCCACGTTCCAATAGACGAGGTAGCTATTGCATAAACTTCATAGACACGATTACTTCATAATTCTTTAACTTGTTATCCATGTATACCATAATAAAGTAATGCCACTTTTAGTACACCGAAAACATGCTGAATATTTGGCAATGTTCATTTTACAGACATATTTTTATAGACAGAAAACTTTGGAAATTACGAACTGCACTTAACAGTAAACAAAATTATCCTGTAGAATACCACGTCAGTCACCGGTGCCTGACGCTACTGGAGGTATGACTACCACCATTTAAACTTAGTAATTAAACTGTTAAACGGATTCTAGCATTGCCGTAGATATTAGGCAAGTGCCATTTAATTGAAGAGTTGTCCATCCACAAGTTCTATAGGTCATCACCAAATTATACCTAATTATCGTGTGTTCAGGTTTCGTTACAACAATGCGAGTGACGCACGCGACCCCCAGTCCTTTGTACGCGCACAGTGCGAGCCGCAACTGGGAGTGTGAGGCCAGGCTGCCAGACAACTCTCCCTGCAAGGACACCGCCAGACAACTTGTCGAGGATTGGCCTGGACGAGATTTGCAAGTGAGTGTCTTGGCTAAATCCTAATGTTTATACAATACAAATAGGAATCATTGGGGGATTGCTAAAAATAGGCCATATTATGTAGTGGCTGATATGATTACACTAAAATATATTAATAGCACATCTAACTGTGAGAGACGGAGTGGCACTAAGGAACTAGAAAGAAAGACAAAGCATTTATTTGACAAATGGCACACAAACAAAGGTTATGAAAAACCAAAACCAAGACGAAGTGACAGAGCAGTGTGTCTGATTTTTATCTCTCTTTACTTATTCCTATGAAAATTTTCCAGGTCATAATGGGAGGAGGCAGGCAGCAGTTGGTGTCGAATGCAACTGGCACCGAGCAGGACCCTATAAATCTAAGTCCGTGGACCTGCTACCGGCAAGATGGACGGAACCTCATTGAGCAGTACAAGACGGACAAACAGACACGAGGTTTTAAACATAGCGTGATCATGAACAATAGGGAGCTAGCAGAGTTGAACGTTAATGAAACGGATTATTTACTCGGTAAGTAGATAATTATATGTGATAATGTCTAATTCATTAATTTAGGAACACATTATCTTTCATAAGTTTCTCTTGGAGACGATTATTTACCTAAAACTGTGGTGCGAAATATTTAAAGATTAACCTGCAGGTCCTGCACCAACTGAACACTACTCTGGTATCTACCTAATAATTTATACACATTTTTCCAGGAATATTCTCGAACGAGCACTTGAGCTACGACCACGAGAGAAACAAGGGACCTGATGGCATGCCCTCACTGTCCGAGATGGTGGGAGCCGCCATCAAAGTATTGCAGAAGAATAAAAAGGGATACTTCCTTATGGCCAGTATATCTATAAGTTATAATGATATAGGTTAGGGGATTATTTGTGAACATTTCGAGTTCTTACGTGATTCAAACTTACCTACGTAACCTGAATGAATACAAACAATTTGTCATAATCAACAATACAACAACCATTGTCAGATCAAATAATAGAATAATACCTACATTTTTTTTTTCCATCATATTACATAGTGATAGTCCTTAATACTAGTTTTATAATATTGACAAAGTTTGTAAGAGACTGGTTTTACATACGGTTTTGCGTAATTTAAGTGACAATGCAATGATGGGAGTCAGAAACCCAAACTAGGATAACCTGTGCTATGGGCTCCTGGCCTTTCCCTCTCAGCAAAGTATAAACAAAGGTGCTGACATCATTTATATTCACAGGTAGAAGGTGGCAACGTAGACATGGCCCATCACAGAGGCTGGGCCAAGATCGCTGTGAACGAAGCTGTAGCTATGGAGGAAGCTGTCCAACTCGCAGCTGACATGACTGATGCGGAAGACACCCTGCTCATCGTCACCAGCGACCACACGCATACATTGTCTATAAACGGCTATCCAGATCGAGGGTCCAGTATTTTTGGTTAGTATGACCGTTGATGAAATAATCTAGAATTCTAAAAGCGACCTAAATGGAAGAAAAGAAATGCTTAGAGGGCAAAATCATGGAAGTTTAAAAGGCTTAATGTAGTTCCCGTGCCCTCACGGACACGTGTGAGATGGGACATCGCAGTGACTTTGAGTCTATAAGAGTTTCACAACATCCTTCGCCTTCCCCAGACGAGGGCGCTCCAAGACGATTTACTTCATTGGGTTAGAGGTCCTGTTTCGAGTGCAAGGGCTGATAAAGTACTAAAATTAACTAAAAATCGCTGGTTACTTACTCACGTGAATATCTCTGAGAAAAGCTGTACTAGTTTCAAACCACAGAGGGCTTCTTCCTTATGAGCATCGTTCGCGTTCATGGACATCGCGCGATTTTTAGTTAATTTAGTATGTCTCACGATAGTTATTATAAAAACAAAGTAGTACAAGTTTGCCTCTTATGGCACGAAAAATGCTAAAATGATGACACCTACTTGAAACGTGAACTTTTATCATTCCAGGCATAGCTCAACCCTCAAGCCATGATGGCATAAACTACACAACGTTATCGTACGGCACGGGAGGTCCAGGGTCATTCCAGTTCTACGTGCAAACTGACACCACTGGCAGCCATGTGATGAGACGAGAACCTAGCAAGGAGGACACGGAGCAGTACAACTACACCCAGGTCGCTGGTATACAGCTCGTGGAGAATTACCATGGAGGTGGCGATGTCGCTGTCTATGCTAGAGGTGAGTGGGTGGTTATATTTCGGTATAGGAATAATTAAACCTTTTAACGAAAAAAAACAACGCAAAATGGTTCTATGTATTTCTATGTCCTCATTATTTTGGTACGTACAGACATAATAATAATAAATATGGACTCCCACTGATTTATTGTCTGCTTTAATCTACGCAAATAAATAAAATTGGATTTTTTTATCTCCATGAATTTCGGCTACCTACTTACTTAAATGTCACGTGCTACAGCGACGCTACTGAAACACAACCCGACCTATAAGTATTATAATTAAAAGCCTTATTTCCAGGTCCCTATTCCCATTTATTCCACAACGTCCACGAGCAGCACTATGTGTTCCACGCGATATCCTACGCAGCCAAGCTCGGGGCCTACTCCAGCAGCACAAGTCTTCAAGTGAACGTCTTCCATCTGGCCATCATCACAGCCATCAGCTTCTTCATGCTGTGACGACGCACAACGAAGTAGACTTGAAGTTTTCATAGATTACGTTAAACTTTAAAAGTTATTTTATGTTCCTTTTTTAGGATAACCCCTTTTTACGGGACAATTTCATTGTCAAATACGAGTTTTTAGTAGTTTTGAAACGAACTTCAATGGGATTAATACAGTTAGCCGCATTTGTTCATAGTTAACCATCAGAGAAATTATTCCACACAAATATTGATTGCTCTGTAAAGAACGTAAAAGGGGTTCACATTGTTAGGTCATTTTATACTTTGTTATTTATTTAATTTAATTTCAATAACTACTATATATGTACGTGGTTCCTTTTGCATTTTACTGGTGCATTTTTGAACAAAATTTAATATAAAATATCTTCTGTGATAATCAAACATTTACTAACAACTGCAGCCAAAGATTAATGTGAATACAAACACAATATTTCACTATTAACTACTTTATTGCATCATGTCATAATAAATAAGAAAATTGTAACAGTTGTATAAAAGATTTGTACATAAATGTATCACAAAATAAACGCGTCGTTACAGTGTTTCAGTGAAACAGAATGTGAAGTCGAACAAGTAAAAAATGTTATTTATACCTGAGTTTTATTTTCCATCAATAACAACTTAAATATTACAATTTATGGTCCAATAAATAGACACTGAGTATACAAGTAGCCAAACATTGAAAGTATATTAATTAAGCACCTACATTATGCGAACAGACTTCAAAAATTTGTTTTCTATGAACCCTAATAAATACAACGATTTACGACCACTGAAGTCAACCTAAATATAGAGACAAAGACATACAATTTTGAACTTTAACTTCTTGAAGACAAGGTTTACTATGGGACGAATGATTTTTATGACAATGGACGTTGAAATAACGTAAAGGGGTTCTTCAGTGGCCATGAGAATTGAGACACAGTCCCGACTGGTACAACTTAGGCTTAAACTAGACCTTGACTGGTTTAAACCAGATTTTTTGGACCTCTACTGGGTGTTTTTTTGTATCTGTTTTAGCCCGACGTGTATTTCTTGTATGCAAATCCAAGAAGGATAGCGACTCCCAGCGCCAATACTGCATACTTCCACCGCGATGTGCTGTGAAATAAAACATTTATTAATAAAGTTAAGTACTCACTGTTTTGAAAAACTCAGTAGAATGAAAATACGAAGATGAATGAAATGTTTCTAAAAATAAAATTATCAGCAGGATATCTAGTATTCGCATTCAGTTTATATTAGACATTAGGTATTACAAGCCAGCTTTAACCAATATTGGTTTCTATTACAAAGGCAGAAGTGCAGCGTTTTGCACAACCATAATAAGAGATATCGGTGGATAAAACTGTTAATATGCATCTCAAATGTCATATCAATGTAAAAATATATGCCAATTTCTGACATACATACACTATACGACTGCCTCGTTGGCCGAGTGGTCGCAAGTGCGACTGCCGGGCAAGGGGTCTCGGGTTCGATTCCCGGGTCGGGCAAAGTATTATTGGGTTTTAAAAATCTCAGTAGTAGCACGGAGTCTGGAAATGTGCCCGGTATATGGCAATAGGCTCACCCCCTATTACATGGGACTCGTAACATAAATAGTGAAAAGTGGGTGTTACATTGTACAGTGGCATTAAGTGCCTTAATGTGCACCTCTGCCTACCCCTTCGGGGATAAAAAGGCGTGATGTTATGTTACATACACTATACGCTACAAACTTACAATAAGTAATTAATATTAATATAAATAATTAATCAACAATACTATATTAATTTACAAAGATAGGTAGACTAGGTACATTTCAATTATTAACATTCTCTGTTAAATAAATATTTTTTTCTATTTTATAAGCTAGATTAACAACACTTGGTACCATATTACCCGATACACCAAAAACTAATTTAAACACTAGTACTATTATTACCCGGACTCCTCCGGGGGACTTGGAGCAGGCTGGGGACCAGGCCTACAAGGCTTTCCACGCCTTTAAACAACAACAAGATCAACATTATACACATCTTCAAGCTCGTATTCTTACAGGATCTGTAGAACTCGAGGACAATATTCAAAACAGAATAAATGGCAAGTAACTAAATCTTGGTAGCGATTAATATAAAATTCGTACCATGTTTAGTTACCTTTTAACAATGCGATGAAAACCGTGACAAAACTAAGATGGCGGCTGACAGCTGGCAGCCATTTTATTTTTAGAGATTATAGTTTTTTTTATCTTTTAGAGAATTTAGTTAGAAGACTCAGAATATTTTTATAATGCACTTTCGCTTAGAGTTCTGTTCCTACGTAAGGGTTACGAGCGTGAAGTTACAATACACATACTCTTACGAATAGATAAAACTATAGATACTCTATGCTTCAACAATTAGATATAAAAGATAAATATAACCTTGGTTCTGCACAAGGCAGATCTCGAGGCCGTCGTCTTGGAAAAAAGGAAAAGAAATTAGGTATGTAGATATACTACAAATCTATTATTAATAACAAAAAACAATTGCTAAAAACTTTACAATTTCGCAGCACACCTTGTAAATGATTGTTTAATTTTTTAAATGATTCCATAGATAAATGAAACTTTATTGCCAAGACAAAAAATATATAAAGATAAATAAAGTTGAACCTTTCTTTCGGCACCACTATACGCTGTATTCTCCTCTCGTGCCTAGGTGGCCCAGGTTCTTTAAAACATTTGAGTGACGACTTTCGGCTGTTACAAAATTAATAAATTAATAAAAATAAACCATTTTTCTCACGAAACATTTCTAACAAAGCAATTTTTGTAAGCTTTTCTAACTAAATCAACTTCCAAGGTTCTACAGAACATTATGTATGGCAACATAAATGTGCACTTTTCTAACTAATCAACAGCGCAGAACTCCAAGCGATTTTATTTTAACACTTCATATTCATTCATTCCAGCCATCGCCAGGTGGCGCTAGTGTGCCAATGATTTGTCGGTCCCAGCGTAGCGGAATAGATTGACAAACGACATTAACAAGTAATGTGTCGTTTTGGGGAGGCCTTATCCAGCACCTCTTGCGACACGCTGAGTGCACGAGCAAAAAAGCTGAAAGCTCCTAATTTTTCCAAATTGTTTCTATAGAAAAGTATATAAAACAAGCAATCCGAACCTGACTGAGCTTGGGGTGCCACCATCAAAGGATCGCCATGATTTTGAATCGCTTGTGCCAGGCATATCACTAGTTGAATTACAATTTAAACATGTACAGACTAAAAGACATTTAGTCAACAAGTGCTTCTTTTGTTCAACTTCTTTCAGCAGCATCGGAAATCTATAATTTATGTATCACTTGATTCAGCGCGAAAATATAAAAGTTAGAACCGAAATAGTCTAATACGAAATATAAAGATACCTTAAACACAAATCGAAATATGGCGGTATCTCAACTAACAAAATTAGACATCACTCAAAAAAAGTTTCACAGAAGAGCTCTAGTTGACCGGACTATATCTGCCAATTTGACCATTAAAATAAGATTTCACATCGACAACGTCCTAGTTAAAATCTGTATTTTGAACACGACTAGGTATATTGTTTCCCAATCTGGCTGTTTCTTTCGAAGGATAACTTTTTTTTTCAAAATGGCAGACTGTCTATTTATTAGTACTAAACTTTTTCCATTTCAACCAAAGGACTGACTTTAGATCACGATTCCTTTCACCATATTCCATTGTATATGTCCAATATACACAACTATAGTACTGGTCCCTTGTTTACTATGACACAAAAACATCCAAAAATAATATTTCCATCAGTTAAAATGATAATTTGATATGACTCGGTTCGACTGACGCAATTTCAGCATTCGCATTGAAATTTTGTTACATAATTGTAATTCGATATTGGTAAATACAATGTCATAGTAAATCGGGGCCGTGCCTAGTTTTTTCGATAAGATTTGCCAGAACAAATTGTCCACCTGTCTTCAAGTACAGTGATTATCAGCCTTGGGTGTGACATAGCACTTTAGTGCGGATGAATATTACATATAAATCTACAGTTTGTCGTTTGTTTCTCAATTAAAGCATCTTGAAGAAGACCTCAAATTTTAGAGGTAAAGCAAATATCGCTACCACAAAACTTCCTGCTGATTTGTGGCTTCATAAAGAATTTGTAATCACTGTACGTAGCTAAAAGTTATTGTTTTGGTACAATTTTTCAGGTTTGATTTAGAAAACTAAGACCAAAAAAATTAATTAAATAAAAAAGTGAATGTCATCAAAGATACCTGCTAGCGTTACACTCGGTGCAATCTCGGTGGTATGGTGAACTGTAGACATTGTAAAACTTTCATTTAATAAGTTAAGTAACTACAGGATTCTAGGATCTACAATCATTAAATAACTATTTGCCCCCATTTATGAGTTTGGGGGGCCAGTAGCATAGAAGTTTACCTTGCCCTAGCCTTAAGGCAAAGGGCTACTTGACCACAAATATGTGTCTTTAAATACGAAGCGGTTAGGTTCATAATTAGCTAACACAAAAGTGAACTTCAATACAAGCCCCAACATAGACTTTGTACCTCTAAGATGATTCGACCGCATGGAAACTTACACCAGAAATTAAATAAGATGTTATCTAATCACTCTATATGGAAATAAACACTTTTGTTTACACAAAAATACTAGATTATTATCTAATAAGATTAGCTAATGTCTAAATATAGAATAGAATCTGTACTTGTGATACACAGATTACGATAAATTACTTCTAGTTACATTACCTCCATGACAACAATTTTTTACATACGATAATAGACCTTAAGATTTAAAGTACAAGATCTTAAATTAGATAATACATGTTTACAATTTTAAGAAGATAGTCAAGACGATAAAAAGTTCACATAAAAATAATACATATCCAATAATGTCTTACATTTAAATGTAAACCTTAATATCTATGTGGTAAGATCTAAACTTATAATAAATTAGTGTGACGAGACAAATTATTTTACCTTGATCTCCAGATTTGGGCTCTCATTTTACAACTGCAAACAATTTACATTATTTTATAGCCATTTCAATCTGTGGAGACTGGAGTTGAGTTTCTTTGCTTATTTTTTAGAAAACAGTGTTAATTTTTTACTATTTTTTTGCGTGCTTGGTGTTCTTTTTGCGTATCTATGGAGGACCAAAGGTTTTTCCGATTGGTTTTAAGCATAGAGGTTTTATGTAAGTTTTGGTAATAATGTGGAGATACTTACCAGCCTTCTCCTGGTGCTAGGGTTCCAATTTTGTATTTTTTTAACATTGCTCTGAAAACAAAATAATTAATTTTTAGCACATAATTGTCAAAGAACACAATACTTCTGCTATACAACTCGTAAAACTTGGTGAAAAAGAATAAACAATATAGAACCTTCTTTCATTCATTCTAGTCAATAAAAAAAAATTAAAATACTTGCAAAACCATAAACAAGAACTCACTTTGCATCTTCACTGTGGCCTACATCTTCGAATGCTATCGTGGCGTCCTGTCCTGCTGCTTCTAGGATCGGATCTTCTCCACCAGGATGCTATTGAAAAAAAAATAAACATAATACAGATCCTGACGAATACAAGCTTTTAATTTAATACTATCATACATTTTGTTGTGTTTCCGGATTTAGAACAATTACCTTGAATCACTGCAATTAATTCAATTAACTGATGCATGTTGAGGACTAAGGGGGAGGCCTTTGTCTTTCAGTGGACTACTTTTGACTGTTGATGATGACTGATGCATAAAGATAGAGGAAGCCTCATAAATACAATTATAACCCATACATTTTTTTATATATTAGATTTCTTATTGTCAGTGCCGGCGTAAGGGCCACTGACACCCCGGGCGAAAATATTGTGGCGCCCACTTGAAGGAGCAATATCAAGTGTTAGTTTTTGCTGATCCCAAGTAAAATTATATTAAGAATTTCATCTTTCTTTTAACGTTACCCAGAGCTAACGACGCGGACCACAACCCTAAAAAAAACCATCTAAAAAATCTCAATAAAAGATATGCACAAAGTGTTGAGCACAGTTCTGAGGGCTTGAACCAGGAGAAGCAAGAGACTCAAACTTCAGACCTTGGCGCCCCCCAGAATTTGTCGCCCTGGGCCGTAACCCCAACACGCCCCCCCCCCCAACCTAACGCCGGCACTGTTTATTCTCCACGGACCCTTGTCATTCAATTACAAAGATACATTAGCTACTACTCATGCTTGGAACACAAACAGGACAAGACAAATTCTAAATGTATGACCTTGAGTAATTTATTTGACACTAATATTTGTTGTTATAATAATAGTAATAGTTTGAGCAAACTTTCGCCATAGTAGGTGTGTTGTGTATAAACAAGTGACATTTTGCATTGAATTGTACTACAGTTTATTGGTATGCATTTGGATCTTTTCTAAAGTGATACCTAATATTTTTCGCTTAATGTTTTAATGTTTCTCTTATTTAGTGGGCCTCTAGAAATACTTACACCAAAACGGAAAACTTACTTTAAATTTATTATGATCAAAGATCCCATCACAACTATGACTTATATTTATATGGTGTGATGCAATCACAAACAGTACTTGTATTTTTATGAATTCCATTTAAATGATATATAGTCAATGTTTCATCATCATCATCATCATCATCATCATCATATGCATATATATCACTTATATCAGCCATAGGACGTCCACTGGTGAACATAGGCGTCCCTTAATGACTCAATGTTTATGAAAAATAAATTACGTAAAAATTTGCTATTGCAGAAATTAAACAATGTAACATTACATAAGACTTAATAGTCCTCATAGGGTTTTTTTTTTAAGCGGGGAGAATCATCGAATGACTGCTCCCGCCTGGGTGAGGCGGGAGGGAGTGTCAGACTCTTACTGGCTAAAAACCACCCCATTCCTTCTCCTGCACGCCGAGCCGGAGCCCCGGTTACCCGTTAGGTTTTCCGCGACTCCGAATCGGCATCGGCCCTATTGGGCCCCACCGCCCCATCTGTGGTGGTCTGATGGCTCTTTGAGGCGCGCGCGGAACGCGACGCGCCGTACGCTCGGGTCTGTTTCTGGTCGGACGGGGAGCCCGTCGCCGTCCGCCGGCCCGCGCTTACGGTGGCCGGAGATCGTCTCGCGATCCCCGATGCCCGGTGTGTCCTTCGCGATGGCTGGGTTGCGAGGAGGCAGCGCTTCGCTGCCTCACGCGTCCCGCCTCCTCCTTAGCTAGCATGACTGCTTCGCAAAAGGAGGAGACGGCATCCCAGTCCCCCTCGCTCCGCATCATGGCCCGCACTAGGCCCGGACGCGAGAGGTCGCCATCGCCGATCACTTCCCTGAGGGCACGGCGGGCTTTCTCCTACCGTGTGTTCCACCGTGCCCTCAGGGGTCCTCATAGGGATAGGCAGAGGTAGAATTTAGAATGTAAGTAAATACTTCCAGAAATTATATTACAACCAAATCCTACTGTAGTTTTCAGAAACACATTTGTTATTACAGTTACGTGACAACTCTTGGAAAACTTATAGGGCCAATTTTAACTAGGTAATCTAGAATTAGGTACTTGTAAAAGTTATACCCATTGTTATCACTCTTATAATCGATATTGATAATACATAATAAAATCATAGGAAGGTGAAAACTGTACCTACATTTATAATATTTTTTTTAAAAGTATGCTTAGGTTGTGATCTACAGTGGATACCAAAAACAAAAACGTGGTTTTTATTTATTAGAATTTTTGTCTGTTTGTCTGTATGTATGTCCAGGATAAACACAAATGGTGCAGCATGTACAAATTTTGCATGAATAATACTAACAGGTTGGGGCAACATATAGGCTACATACTACATATTATCATGCTATCAACTACTGGGGAGGAGTTGTGAATCACTATTTCACACGGATGAAGTCGCGGGCTCAGCTAGTCATTATTATAATAGTATAAATAATTATTCTCAACTATTGTCCCAACTTGCATTATGCATTACGTTAATAATAGTCCAGTAACTGATGAATATGTCACTATAGATAAAAACCCAATAATATAGAAAAACATGATAGATCTAGTAGGTAGTTAGACCTATTGTATGTTTTTTTAACTTTACCTAAATAGACTATTGGCATTATTGACAAGAGAAACATATTATGTTTAAGTTAGTGTGTACGTACGAATAAAATATTCTTACGAACATTGTAATAAAGTCGCTTTTACTTCTACGAAACTGTACCGAAGTAACAGGTGGTGTATATAAAATGCTTAACAAATGACCTCGTTACGATAGCAGATTTCCATTTCACTGATTAAACTGCGTAGGTAAAGAATAAGAAACTAATTACATACTTTAAAAGATTTTGTTCGCATACCTCGTCAATAAATGCAGTCACATCGTATACTTCGTTACGGATCACCATCCAAACACTTTTTCTTGTATTGTGCCGTTTAACTTCATCTGCTGTGAGAATTTTACTCATTTTGAAAATATGTGGTTTATTTAATTTTTGATTTTATTTTGCGATTTATGACCAAATTGGACCGAATAAATGTCAAACTGTCAAGGTTGTTAACCTCGCTGTTGCAAGGAAAAAATTATGTCACTGTCAAAGACAGATGATTAGTTTTGTTCACTCGTCCACCAATCGGATTGCAAGGTTTTTACGTTTCGTTTCACTAAAAGAAACAAAATGAAATATTTTTTTAAGTATCTTAATCGAAGTGTTACAAAGAATTCACTTATCACTGCTTACCAACCTCAATGATCGCAAGTTCGGTTATCGGTATATTCATTACAGTTAATTTGTATATATAAACATACACGAAATAAAAGTAAAAGGATAATGTTAACAGTAAATGTACCTATATATTTTTGCGTTATTTGAAACAATTTGCTAACTTGAAACGTTCTGTCATTTTTTTGTAAACAATCAACAGCATAACCTTAAAACTTAATGAACTCACGTTTCTTTTATTTAGCAGTTTAATATGACAACAAGGCATCGAAAACTTGCTAATGGCTGAAGAAAAAGATTTTAACGACATCTTGGATGACATTGTTCTCGGTGAGGAGAAAGAACATAAGGAAAGTTATGAACAAGGCTTCAAAGCTGGGAGCGAAGCAGGAAATCCTGAAGGTTACCATTTAGGATACCACAGAGGCGCTGAACTAGGACGAGAACTAGGTAAATAAAGAACTCAGTTACTACATATTAGCCTCCTACAAATTCTTAAGTACCAACCAAATTTTAAATTGAACTCTTTAGTCAACAAGTAAAGCAGCTGTCTGCTTAAAAGTTAAATATGGAGTTTGTAATTCATAACTAACATAAATTTAATTTCTTTTGAGATGAACATTTACAGGCCTTATAATTAAATAAATACGAAACAAAAAGAATTAGTTATGATAAGTTTATGTTAATAAATCTGTTATATTTTCCAGGCTACTACCTAGGTATCATCACCCACTATATAAATTTGAATGAAGAATCAGATAAGAAATATTCTGATAAAGTTCTAACACAACTGACCAAAGTAAAAGACCTCATTGATGCATTCCCAAAGATCAATTCAGAAGACCATGATATACTGGGCATGGCTGAGAGCATAAGGGGACAATATAAAAAGGCTTGTGCTCTATTGAAGATATCTTCAACAAACCCTTATGATGCAGGAGTCTCATTTTGAGGGCTCTAGTAAGTAGAATATTAAATAATCATCTCTATTAATGTTTTAAACTGGACCAGGGATAAAGAGCAGCTAGAAACAGTTCTTCAAACAACAACTTCCAATGGGCTAAACTGAAAGTGTTTTTCATTTTTAAATTTTTTATTAGGGGATTTATAAGAATATATTATAAATTGTGTATCATAATTGTATTGTAAATTATTGCAATTGAACTTGTTAAATTCTCTCTCTATCATAATGATATAAATTAATGGCCACAATATTGTAAATAAGGTATCTATAAAGGTTTTAATTAATAATTTTGTATAGAAGTTATGGCAGTCTTCTTCTTCTTATCAGTACTAATAATGGTTATTTTTTTCTTTTTAGTTTTGACTTTTTGTTTGTTATTAGGTATTGGTTTTTTTGAAGTCGGTTTTTTAATGGTGGTCATTTTCTTTTTCTGTAATTGCAAATTGTATTCTATTTTTATTAAGCCGATGAATTGCCAATGCTATGTACGTCATTATTGTCACATGCATCAGACTATTATTTTGTGTATTTTGAATGATACATGTTTGTGATGTGGCAGTAATGTAAAAGAAAGTCATTAGAGAAGGCCTGTATTTAGTATTGCCTAATATGATAATGATAAGGAACTCTGCATCTAAACCAAATTTGTTTCCATTCAGTTATAATTAAAAAAACTATTTCTTTTTTACAGAATCATCAATGAATACAAGAATTTTGAAAATCCACCACCATATAGATTCTTTAACTAAATACTTGGCACCTCTTTTGCCTATAGCCAACTGTCATATGGTGGAGTTTCTAACTCAGAACCACTGGGACGGACTTTTACCTGATTCTCTGAGAGACACCCTGAATGGTTTACAGTTTAATGAGGCACTGGAACAATTCTGGACTGCGGCTTCAGGCAAAGAAGCAGGTTTGCTTAATTTTGTATTCAACAGTATCATTATAAATCTTTCTGGCCAAAATTTAAATCCATTTATTATGATTTTTTTACATGTAACATCACACTTTTAATCCCGAGAGGTGCACATTACGGCACTTAATGCCAGTGTACAATGTAACACCCACTTTTCACTATTTATGTTATGAGTCCCATGTAATAGGGGGTGAGCGTATTGCCATATACCGGGCTCACTTCCAGACTCCGTGCTACTACTGACATACTTATTTAAAAACACATTAATCGACCCGCCCGATCCGGGAATCGAGCCCGAGACACCTTTCCTGGCAGTCGCGCTTGCGACCACTTCGCCATTAAACTGTCAAACACCAAGCGGTCACCGGTGACCGCAACCTATTGTTGTATAATTGTGTCTATAATGATGGTACTCGACGAGTAAGGCAGTCAATATTAATATACAAATTTTTCAATATTTCCAGATAATTCTATTCTATCCAACTGGATACACACAGCCCATTCCCACTGTGTATCTGTCAACAATAACTACTGCTTGTCGACTGAACAGCTGCGGGAACGCATCAGGTCATGGGGCGGAGAGATCAAACCGGAGATCAGGGTGAAGGAGTTTATGACCAGCAAGAAGAGTTATGAGGTATGAAACATGTAATGAAGTTGGTCAAAATAATCTTATTACTATACTTATTTGACATAGTTACTGGACAATGGCTATCGTGTCGTGGGCTAACTCCCAAGCGGAACAATCTTTATATATGATCCACTAATTGATGTTCCAGGTCTTGGTGTGATACCTATGTAAAAATGTGTGTTTGTAAACACATCCTGTATCTATTTATATTATAACTCTCGAAGAAAGACGACGGCCAACCGTCCCGTATTCTGCGGGACCGTCCTGTAATGCTAGATGTAATCCCGCTTTGAAATCCTTATCTTACTTCCTTACTATCCTTACTATATTTAATATTATAAATTGGAAAGTGAGTTTGTTTGTTTGTTTGTTTGTTCCGCTTTCACGCCGTAACTACTAAACCAATTGCCTTGATTTTTTGCAGACGTAAAGTTAGAAGTCTGGATTAAACAATAGGGTACTTTTTATCCCGGAAAAATTTGACATTCCCGAAGGAAACAAAAGTATTGGTATAGATGGCGCTGTGTGTATTGGTATGTCACATAGACTACTTTTTATCCTTTTGTGACGCGAGCGAAGCCGCGGGTAAAAGCTAGTAATTAATAAAATAGTCCCGTTAAACGTTGGATGCGTTCCGCGCGTTCCGCATACCTACATATTTCTTCATCACACGACACCAACACACGCGCACGATCAACAGCGCTGCATCTATACCTACGCGTTGCGAAGATACCTAGTGCGACTACTACAATAAATTAAGCTAACTTGTTCGACAAAGTAATTAAATGTGTAATTACGTGAACAAGAACAATGATGTCCTAAAGGCCTGGGAGGAGAAAAAATTCAGCACAGAACTACGATTTTTTTTTATGGAATAGGAGGCAAACGAGCAGACGGATCACCTGATGGTAAGCGATCAGCTCCGCCCATGGACACCCGCAACACCAGAAGAGTCACAGGTGCGTTGCCGGCCCTTTAAAAAGGAGTACGCTCTTCTCTTGAAGGTTTGAAGGTCGTATCGGTTCGGAAATACCGCCGACGACAGATCATTCCACAGTTTTGCTGTGCGAGGCAGGAAGCTACGTGAGAACCGCACAGTTGTGGCCTGCCAACCATCTATATGATGGGGATGCATATGCTGTCGTGAGGGTCGATGGCGAAAAGACGCGGCAGGTATCAGGTCAAACAATTCCTCAGAGCACTCCCCGTGGTATAAGCGGTAGAAAATGCACAATGAAGCTACATCTCTACGCATTGCCAAAGTGTCGAGCCGGTTTGAAACATTCGGACATCCAACAATCCGAACAGCACGCCGCTAAATGCGGTCCAGAGGAAGAAGCTGGTACTGGGGTGCCCCCGCCCAAAGATGAGAACAGTATTCCATGTGGGGCCGCACCTGTGCCTTATATAGAAGCAGGCGGTGGGTCGGGGTGAAATACTGCCTCGATCTATTGAGCACACCAAGCTTCCTCGAGGCTAATTTGGCCTTCTCCTCTAAATGACCGCAAAACTGGACGTCGCTCGAAATGCTGACACCAAGTATTCCAATAGCGGCTGAGGCAGTTAGGGGGGTGCTTTGAAACTGAGGAGAGACGACCAACGGCAGTTTCTTAGCGGTAAACACGCAGACTTGTGTCTTAGTGGGGTTAAATTGGACCAAATTAAGTCCACCCCAATCAGAGATTCTCCCTAAAGAGGTCTCGATTTCAGACACGAGTCTGTTTCGGCTCTCTATGACGTTTTCCCGAGAAATATTAGCGCGGCCGGTGTAGTAGGCATCGCCTGTGCTGTCATCCGCATAACAATGAATGCCGCTGATTTGCAGCATGTCATTGATATGGAGGAGGAACAATGTAGGCGATAGCACGCAGCCTTGAGGGACACCTGCATTTATAGACATCAAGTCAGAGCATTCACCGTCGACGACGACTTTAATGCTTCTGTCTGCAAGGAAGTAGGAGACCCATTTGCATAATTTCTCGGGAAGTCCGTAGGAAGGAAGCCTCAAAAGAAGCGCTGTATGCCAAACCCGATCGAAGGCCTTCGCCAAACTTACTGCCAACGCTTCCCCTTTAGACTCGATCGCCTGTGCCCACCGATGCGTTAGGTAAACAAGGAGATCACCAGCAGACCGACCTTTACGAAAACCGTATTGCTGGTCACTGAGCAGCTGATGATCCTCTAAGTAACGCAGGAGCTGGCAGTTAATAATGGACTCCATTATTTTCGAGAAGAGGGAAGTTATGGCTATCGGTCTGTAGTTAGACGGGTTAGATCGATCACCTTTTTTAGGGATTGGGTGGACTAAAGCTGTCTTCCAGGACGTCGGAACTATGCCTGAGGAATAAGAGAGCCGAAAAAGACGTGTTAGAACTGGGGCCAACTCGGGGGCGCACATCTTCAAAACAATGGGTGGGATCCCATCAGGCCCGCTCGACTTATGGACGTCAAGGGATAAAAGCGCCAAACGTACCGTGCGCTGGTGGAATATATAATATAAATATATAACGATGGATTATATAATATTCGAGAGGTATTCGAAAATTCACAAAAAACTGGAATCTCATTAAAACTGCTTGCCTTTTTTTTTTTTGTCATTACCTCCTTTGCTTACCAGGGACGAATGCGCTTAGTTAAAGAGTATTTTCTTTAATGAATGCTTTAAGGACGTCGGAACTCGGAAAATGGTCAATAGGTAAATGTGAAAACACTACGAGCTCTGCTTGCACTTAAATTTAATATGGGAAGTTGCAATTTTCATGACATACTTACCTACTCAACGAGAGTCAGTACTCTTATTTAAAACTGTCACTTTAGTGATAAATCTGATACTTAACGGGTTGCCGGGGCTCCGGCTCGAAGTGCAGGAGTAGGAACGGGGTGGTTTTTAGTCAGTAAGAGTCTGACACTCCCTCCCGCCTCACCCGGGCGGGAGAAGTCATTGGATGATTTTCCCCCCTCAAAAAAAAAAAAAAGTGATAAATCTGATTTTAAAATTGTTAAATAAGTTTTGTATCTAAGTTTTTATGTTTTTAAGTAATTTTAGTACCTAGGTAGATTGGTAGGATACCGACTAAACTTTAAACCTATCTATCCACAAAAAGTCCCGCATTAAACTTTCAGAAAGTTGGCCGCCTTAACTTTATGTAGGACCGTAGGATATACTAAGTAGTAGTACGTAGGTAATATAGTAATAGCTCCAGCTAAAACAGGTAAAGACAGATAATAAAAATGCAGTAATACCTACAGCTCAAATAAATAAGGGTACTAATTTGATCGAATTATAAAATATTTAATCGTATATTAAGAGTAGTTACTAATAATACAGAATGTATCGTAGCTATAAGAGAAAAATCTAGTGTGGAACAGAGTTTATAAAAATCGTACCCTGTAAAAGAAGTTTAATCATCACCCTTTTCTCGCGCGACAAACACGCTAAGCAATCATAAACGGTGGGATTTGACTTCTGCCAGGTACAGACAATGTCCCCGCTGGTGGCGGCGCTGCAGGGCGCCGCGGGCGCGCGGGCGTGCGTGGAGGCGGGCGGCGGGCGCGGCCCGCTGGGGCTGGCGCTGTGCCTCGCCTACTGCGCGCGCTGCCTCACGCTCGACTGCGACGCTCGGGCCGTCGCCGCCGCACCGCATAGGATTAAGATTATACAGGTCTGCTTTTTTATTATTGTTATTTATTATGATCTTAGTTATTCTGATCAAATTGTAGTTTAGTTGTTTGGTTTAGTTTAGCTGTGACTCCTCTAGTGTTGTAGGTGTCCGGCGGCGCTGATCGCTTACCATCAGGTGATCCGTATACTCGTTTGCCTTCTATTCCAGAAGTTAAAAGTTTAGAAGACATAACATCACGCCTTTTATCCCCTAAGGGGTAGGCAGAGGTGTACATAATGCTACTGTACAATGTAATACCCACTTTTCATTATTTATGTTATGTGTCCCATGTAATAGGGGCTCACCCCCTATTGCCATATATCAGGCACAATTTCAGACTCCGTGCTACTGCTGAGAATTTTTTAAAACCCCAGTAATACTTTGTTCGCACTTGCGACCACTCAGCCAACGAGGCAGTCAAGTTTAGAAGAATATAAGTAAAATCATGCCTTTTACAAAACACAACGAACTAGGTGTAGGGGTGAGCCTATCGCACCAAGTATAGTATAGTTCCCGATTCAGTGCTAAAATGCCAAACTCCATCTTAAAATAAACCCAATATTTCATACGCGACACTCAACACCCACGACATCTATACAAAACTAAACAGTTCAATTATCAAACTAACATATTACAATTCTCTTTACAGAAACAATGGCATGCAATAGCGAAACGTATAAAGAATGGAATAGAAGAGCGCATAGACGAGAGCATAGATAAGAACCTTCATAGATTCGCCACCGCCTACATCACGGAGCACACCGACATCGCCAGCTTTGTGAGGGATAAGTTCCCTGAGTTTGCAGACCAAGATGTCAAGTTCCTTCTCACAGGTTTGTAGATATTAATTCTATTCGTTTGTGCCCGGTACAAATGGCACTAGGCTCACCCGCTATTACATGGGACTCATGACATAAATAGTAAAAGTGAGTGTTACATTGTACAGTGGCTACCTCTTCGGGGATAAAAGACATGATGTTATGTATGTACATAGTATTATTATTCAATTTTTTATTTCTTTGCTGTATACTGAATGCTAGTTTCCTGTCCAAATATTGATATTAAAATTCACCACTTATACGTAATGTAGTAATATTTACAGAGTATTCGATATCGTAAAAAATATTTTATAGGTTCTCATGCTTTTTAATCCCCAAAGGGTGGGGGGGCACTCCATCGGACAATGGGATCCATGTAGATATGTATAATAGAATATGATTCCTCGTTATTACTAAGGATTCTCAATCAACCTTTGAATCACAACTCGAGACCTCTTCCCCTTCAATCATGTTTACGACACAGTCAACACGTACAAAGAAGGTCTTGAAAACCCAAATCCTAATTCCAGGTCTCCACACATGTGGTAACCTAGGCCCGGACTCCCTGCGTATCTTCGTGAACCAGACCAGCACTGCTGCAGTATTCAACGTGCCATGTTGCTACCATTTGCTCACTGAGGCAGTGGACGGCCAGCTGTTTGACGTTTTCCAGAGGGACTATGGTGGAGAGGATACCAGGCAAGGGTTCCCCATGTCTGAGTATTTGAGAGGTGAGCCTCATGATTTTCAACTTTATGACTTGGTAGTAAAGTCGAGATCCTCTGGTTGAAGCTAATGTATTTGATGATGGATTGATATTGTGTCAGTTGTTGAAAGCAAGACCTAACATATTTTCAAGACATCGCGGTGCTACAGGAGGTACAATAAACAAATCCAGTGATAAAAAGCGCAATTTCTTTTATATTTACGTAAGTACTATAAAACATTTGATAGCAGTTTACCTGTAACATTGTTGTCGACTTGTAGCTAAGAATTTTTTATAGACCATATTGTTACTCGGTCAAGCAGAAGTCAGATATGACACAATTTTATAACTGCGTATCCGCTACGTCATAATACTGGGTCCCAGTCCCAGTAACTGGGACATCGGAAAATGGGGCCCAAAAATGAACTTTGAATATTTATGTTATAATTTTCGCGAGACATAATAAATTAATTATTAGTTTTCGGATTACTCACGTAATTATTTGATGAGAAACTCGACTAGTTTCAAGCCATGCTAGAGGCTCATATTCATGAGCAGCATTCCGCAACCTGCGTCTGTCGTTGTCGACATCATACACACATGATTAATGAACTTTAAATCTTGTACATAACCGGTCAGGCGTACTACAAGATCTTATTTAAACTGTCAAATACCAAGCGGTCACCGGTGACCGCAACCTATTGTTCTATAATTGTGTCTACAAAACCGGTACTCGACGAGTTAAACTGTCAAACACCAAGCGGTCACCGGTGACCGCAACCTATTGTTCTATAATTGTGTCTACAAAACCGGTACTCGACGAGTTAATTTAGTCAGAATTCAAAATGCGTCTAACAACTACAATAAAATATTCTCAGGCCACAACCTCGGCAGGAATGCACGGATGTTAGCGGCTCAGTCCATAGACAGGGTTGTCAACGACCGACAGTTACCGTCCACCAGCTTGCTGTACCGAGCTTTATTACAGGTAATCTCATTGAGAAATTGTCACTTTATTTCGTAAACTTAGTAATAAATGTGCTATAAGCTAGTGTAAACGCAACAAGTTAGTTTCTTGTTCTAACCCTTATAAGATTGATTTTTACTCTTTGCTTTATACCTCTGTATAAAGCAATTGACGACCCTCAACTATCCAGACTTCTTGATGACCCCGATAGTCGAACGTATTAGTAGGATAGCCAATTGGTAATATACTTTTCGAAATATAATAGATAGCCTAGTTATGTTACTAACAGCACTAACAATATAATGTTCACCCGATAGGATTCACATTGTGTCCTAATTATGTTTACCACCTAAGTAATACATGTGAAAAGCAATAAAGTATTGAGTATAATGTTTAAGAAACGTTGTCTACCATGTTTTTTTTTATAGCATAAGCCGGTAAACGAGCAGACGGATCACCTGATGGTAAGCAATCGGCGTTGCCCATGGACACTTGGAACACCAGAGGCGTTACCGGCCTTTTGGGGATTAGGAGTTTGAAGATCGTTGGGGATTCAGGAATTGGGGAGATTGGTGAAGGGGAGGGTAATTGGGCCTCCGGTAACCTCACTCACATGACGAAATACAACGCAAGCATTGCTTCACGTCGCGTCGGTTCCATGTGACAAATTCCTAAGCTTATATATAACTAGCTGACCCGGCAAACTTCGTACCGCCTCAATTTTATTTAACCGACTTTTTTCTCGTCTTTTGAACCTTCTCTGAATAATTCAAGACTAAAATTAGCCAAATCGGTTCAACCGTTCTCGAGTTTAAGCGAGACTAACGAACAGATATTCATTTTTATTTATATAGATTTATTGTTTACAGGATATAATTCAAAAGCAGCTACCAAACCACAAGATATCGGAAGGCAAACTGAAAAGGATAACTTCGAAATGCGAAACATTCCAACAGTACTTCAAAATGGCGGACGAAATTTTAAAATTGGAACTCTATGACAGTTTGCCTGCCAGCTTTTTCACAGATGTAGAAAGAAGTATGGATTGTCAGTGGAAAAAACTTGTGTTGTTTTATTTAATTCGGTTATGTTTAGCTCAAGTTGTTGAGAGTTTGATTTTATTAGATAGATTGTTGTTTTTAATTGAAAATGGGTTTGATAATGTTTATTTGGTGAAGTTGTTTGATCCTGTCTTGTCTCCAAGATGTCATAGTATTGTAGCTGTAAGATAGAATGTTTATTCATAAATATGGGTGCCTATTGATTATATGAAAATAATATTTTATTTAAGTCTTATCGTATAATACTAATTTGTAATTAGGTATAATGAAATATTAAACATAATAATATTTTTAATTGAAATTTTCTTTTCTTGAACATCTAACCAAATTATAACAAATTTCTAAAGAGTGAAACATTAAGCTTGCTAATGGCTTCTTTGAAAACACACTTCGATTGGCCTCAAGCGCGACATTTTACAGAAGTAGGAATTTTTTTCACGGCGTGATATGGAGTCTGTTATTGTGGCTAACAGGCTCACCTCTTATTAAATGTGACTTATAACTAGTGATTAGTAGGTACTACTGTACTACATAATGTGCACATCTGCTTTAGACCTTCCAATCTACCCTTCTTATTTCCTTGTAAGTAACATTAAGCTCTATTGATGACTAACTAAAAGTATTTGGTAACAATTCTGCGAATGACTCCATAATAATTTGTTTAGTTTGAATTTATGCTCGTTAGCGTACAATTGACTCCAATTTTTACTTCTTTTCCGAGTAACTAGTATTATTTATTTCACTGTAATGTCATAATGGTACCTTGACTTATGACTCAGAACTATTTGGTATTTTTCATAACATAATCAGATGACCCAATCTGTTCCCAGAAAATTTAAGCAGAACTGCACATTAAATATTGTAACACTGCTAGTTTTTGTATGGATTTCATGTAATAAGGAGCGGTCCTATTGCCAGAATAGGAAATAGGTTTCTTATGAGACGACGTGTTCCATCCATCCATCATATACCGCATCATCGCTTATCACCAGGCGAGATAGTGGTCAAACGTCGGCCCATCAAATATAAAAAAAATATTATATACCTACTCATATATATAATTATAAGGTTAAAGAAATCTATTCCTCAATCAATACCCACTTTTCCCGATCCGAAAGTGAAATCAGAGGCCCTTTACTGCGCAGCCGTGCTTGTGACCACACGATCAACAAGGCAGATATACATTTTAACAAGCGCTCCTACCCGATCTCTGGCAAATGTGTAATCCCTTGGTCGGTGGTGACCAATGTATTGTACTCTTACAGACCAATGTATTGTTCACGAGTTATGGCGGGTGTGAAGCTCATGCAGAAAACTGCGCATTTTACGTATAAATAAATAACGTATCTTAGGAACCAAAACGGCGATGTGTGCGGGACAGGGATATGCTAGGGATTGACTCTAATTAAACACGATCGTTTTATTGTTTAATCAATTTATTTGCGAGTATACATGCGCGAAAGTGACTTGCTACTTGCTGACCGGCTAACTTCACACCCGCCCGCCATAACTCGTCCACCGTACTGTACTATACTGTTGTGTGCGAATAAACCATTTTTCTTTCCTTCTTTCAATAGGCTCACCCCCTATTATATGGTGGTTACTCGTAACATAAATAGTGAAATGTGGGTGTTACATTGTACAGTGGCAGTAAGTGCCGTTGTAAACCTCTGCCTACCCTTTCGGGGATAAAAAGCGTGGTGTTATATCATTGAAAAATTAGCCCTAAGTTAGGCACTTTAGTCGCAATCCCTACATACCTAGCTCCAAGTATCTTTATAGTACCTGAGTATGCACGAGTTTAGTACTTACAAACAAACGAATATAGTCATTTACATAGGCAGCAGGCCAGCAGGTTCATAAATAAGATTTAATGTATCGTAAATTCACATATTCGTGTGGGACTTGCTTTAATAGGCGACTAGGTTTTACCAACGGCTTTGCTCATGTGTATGAATCTACATACATAAAGTACATCATAATGAGTACAAGTTTTTCAAAAATGGTAGGGACTAGGTTATTAAATTCGTCTCTGATTCCCAACGCATTCGTGGTTTGTGTGTAGTGCCAGTGGTACACCGTCTTTTGTTTAAGGGGGGAAAATCATCGAATGACTGCTCCCACCTGAGTGAGGCGGGAGGGAGTGTCAGACTCTTACTGACTAAAAACCACCCCGTTCCTTCTCCTGCGCATCGAGCCGGAGCCCCGGTTACCCGCGTTGTCCGCGGTCCGTTGGTTCTCCGCGACAAGTACCTACAACGACAACCTCTGACCTTTATTGCTATCGTAAGTATCAAGTAGGTATAAACTATATCACTCCTTTTCCCTTTTAGGGACAGATAAAAATCATTCCATGAAAAATATGTGGGCAAATATGTGGGTACTACCTACCATTCAACTGAAATTAGTGACGCAGTGTCAATCTAATAGTTATGTGACATGTTAAGGAGGCATGATTTCTAGTTGTGTAGAGATTTATTTACACACTGTTCCTGATGTGGCATCCTGACAGTAATCCAATCCTAGCAATATCTACACACTAGCTTATTATTGATAGAAATAAATAATTATGAAAATTCGTGAGCAATGCCGGGTCAACAAAGTAAAGTATTTTTCACATTATATCATAAAACCGCAAGTACCTACAACAATATTCTAATAAAAGTTTATGGCTAATACGTGGCTCCGTAAACATGCATCTATCAATAAACAACACGCTGTAAAGTATTCGTACACCTTTACAAGTCTACAATTAATATTAATATAAATCTTCTAGAATTACGTTTTTATGTGCATAGGTACAGAATACAGATACCCAGTGGCATAACCACAGGGTGGCAAACCGGTGAAATACCATGGGCCCCCAACTAGGGGCCTGAACTTCTGTTTTTTATTGGGAACTAAGGCCTATTCGATGAATTTGCCACGGGCCCCGAAGGATACAGTTACGCCACTGCAGATACCTATAGTGTCTGTTTACAGATAGATATACTGTAGGTATCTGTATTCTGTAAATAACATGACACAATATGCCCCAGATAGGCGAAAACATGTTCATAGAGTTGATTATATGGAATTGAACCCGACCGACCCCTTGCTTACGACCATTCGGCTAATTGAGTAATCATCATCATCATGATATCAGCCAGCCACATGACGTCCACTGCTGAACATGACGTCTAGTCTGTTTAGTCAGACATGTTCTTTACAGAAAACTTATAAATTAATAAAACAAAATAAAATGAGAGATAGTGATCACACTTTGGCCCTTCAAACATAAAAAAAAATAAAAAAAAACCTTCATGAATAAATTTACTACTCTGATAGCTATCCATCGTAAACCTATCGTCACTCCTGTTTTTTTCTAGAATACTGACTACAAATCTAAGCTGTTATAACTTCGGAGAATTCCCCAATAGTAAATCAGTAGTCCCCGTTGGTTTAAACTGTCAAACACCAAGCGGTCACCGGTGACCGCAACCTATTGTTCTATAATTGTGTCTATAAAACCGGTACTCGACGAGTTAATGGTCGTTAGTGTGACTGTGATGAGGTCCGGTGTAGATAAAGGCTTTCGATTACTTGATTCTCAGAAGATATTAGGTAGTTCTCGGTACATTGCTTGATATCTGAATTCGGTGTTTGGAACTATTTCCAAAGGTATTGGCGAAAATATGAGTAGGTAAATTATAAGTAGGTATTATATGAAAAAATGCTAGAATAAATCGAAAATTAAGTATATCGGCAAATCAATGAATGAAAGTGTACTATTTGTCAATATTTAATTGGACTGAAAAATCAAAATAATTTGTTTTTGACACAGGAAACTACCCAATTCCTCTGCTATTGCGGGCCTTTAAGGGGGGGGGGATTGTTTATTATCAGGTGAGGGTCTGGTCTGCCTTTTTGCCAATATTAATCCCTTATAAAAAGAATCTTCTCCTTTTGAAGACTTTGTGTTTATGTAGAAATCAATGACGTCAGTTAGTCAGGCTGTCAGCACAGATACCTACCTACTTAATATTACCTAAGTATCCAACTAATCATATCGCATGATTGTTGATTTTCAATTCTAATCTATCACTATCATTCTTACTGTAATGACATCATAGGTTAATGATCCTCTCTTACGTCTCATTACTCGAAGCTTTTTACTTCGAAACGATAAGGTGTAGGTATATAATAGAGGTAGAATAAAGTGTAATATTACACGCGAACTTTAGCTTAGGATGCCTTTGGATTGAATAACAGTTACGTGCGAAAAAAGGGAAAAATCTGCCTACACATAAACTTTTAGTAGAGATTTTTAGGTAAGTATAATAGGGATGATGACAGGATATTAATACCCTGATTAAAAATCTAATTAGTCCGTCAGTTATGTAATGAAAAAAAAATAGACACGCATTTTTTTATTTCGTCGTATAAGAAAACAATACTTAGATAAAACGAATAAAAGTTTAGGACTGGGAGGTAGCTACGTCTTCTTAGAGCATAAATCGTACTCAAAAGTGACGTCATGCGATATTTCAAATCAGAAAATACGTGACTAATGTTTTTAAATAATCTACCAGACGTTCTTTAAAATAAAAAAAATTAGCCATCTACCCTTTATTACTAGCCATAGCAGTGACGTCAGAGTAGGTCTCAGTAGGTAGAATTAAATATTGTCAGTACCTCTTTTCTAGAGGTAGATTAAGGTGTCTTAAGAGTCGATTGATAGACAACATGTTGACCGACTGTCAGAGACCGTGTGGTATACCAGACCTGCGATTTGCGATTAAATTTGATCAGTAGGTGGTACCGATAAAATTAACGTGCATTAGATCAGAACCTTAAATTGAAAACTCGCCAATCAAGTTATAGTAATATTAGTTAGAAGAGTATTGACTATCAGGCTCTGTTGATGATTATAAAATATTAGTAAATGCATGCACACAGGCTTGCGTTGTATTTCGTTGTGTGAGTGAGGTAACCGGAGGCCCAATTACCCCCCCCCCCTCCACATTCTCCCGATTCCCCGAATCCTCCACAATTCTCAAATTCCAGATGTCCATGGGCGACGGCGATTGCTTACCATCAGGTGATCCGTCTGTACGTTTACCGGATTATGCCAAAAAAAACACACAGTATACATATTCTATACCTTTCATGTTTAATCTCTTCCGTGTCTTGCAGTCCTTTGAGTATCTCGGTTAGATGAATTTTTCATAAGGATATAATAAGAATCTGTCTGATGGGGGTATTGCTTAGGTTCAAAACCACATTCTAAATAATAAATAAACTTCCCCATTTCTGCATAATACTGGGTCAATGAAAACGACCTTTCTTTAAGTCGTCGTCTCCAAAACAAAGACAGGATTCCTCTTATTACAAATTCAAATTGGATTCATAACTAAACCATTGGATAAAGGATTATTTGAAATCTTAAATGGTGTTACGCATTTATCCGAGCGATTAAGACATCGGTTATTTGACGTAGATCGAAACTATAGTTTGTTTTTAATAGTTAGCTTGATATTTAGTGGTTTAGATAATTCAAGGAAAAATACCTACGTGTCAAAATGTTGATTCATTCAAAATAATATTAGGTAGTACTGTAGTATTCGTAGGTAGCTTAATCTCATTCGTTAATTATTTCCATGTAGGTTACTATACACCCAATGTAACATTATAAACTGCAAATACAAGTTAGATTTTGACTCATAGCTCAAACTATTTTTAAATCTATAACATGCGCCTTTTATCTCCGAAGGGGTGGGCAGAGGTGCGTATTAAAGCACTTAATACCACTGTACAATGTAACATCCACTTTCAACTATTTATGTTATGAGTCCCATGAAATATGGGATGAGCCATAATTATATCGGGCACAATTCCAGACGCCGTGCCACCACTGACAATGCCCGGCAGTCGCACTTGAGGCCACTCGGCCAACGAGGCATTAGATTTTTTAGTACTCGATATTCCTCTTAATATAAAGGACGTTTGTATATCAATGATTAGCTTAAGCAATTACAAACAGAATTAACAAAGATAAAGTTTGTACATCCTATAGATTAGTCTATCTATAAAAAGGCTTAGAAGTGGTAACGGACCCATACACACACTTAGACCTATTTTGGGCATTAAGCGGAACTTTTGACGAATCCTACGCGCATTGAGTATCAAATAATGACGTCACGACTCCGTTTCATAGAAGCCGAACTGACTCGTTCATTGGCAGTTTGATAAATTATAAAATGGTCGAGTGAAACCATAGAGCTGTTGGTATAGTCTGTGGTTCCGAGAACCGCGCCTAAATGATTCAAAATGGTATCATTTCCGCATTAGCTAGCGAGACGTACGTTTTGAGGAAACTGGATTTGAAAATTATTGATTTGAGTTTTTGATGTGAATTTGAGGTTTTTGGGATATACACAAACATAAGATCACGCCTTTTACCCCCGAAGGGCGGGCAGAGGTGCACATTACGGCACTTAATGCCATTGTACAATATAACATCCACTTTTCACTATTTATTGTATGAGTCCCATGTAATAGGGGGTGAGTCTAATGCCAGGCACAATTCCGGACTCCGAGCTACTACTGAGATTTTAGAAAAACCCAGTAATAATTACAGCCCGACCCGGGAATCGAACCCCAGTTCGCTTGCCCAGCAGTCGCGCTTGCGACTATTCGATTAACGAGGCAGTCAGTTATTGGGATTGTTTGCAAAATAATTATTAAGTAACTACTTGGTGCTAATTATTTCTTGCATAAGGTAAGATTTATTGACGTGATATCGTTTAAATGCGACTGCCATTGACGCTACACTAGACTAATGCAATGTTACGCGAGGAAAAATTTCAGTCTTAGTGTCAGTCTAAATAAAACGAAAACACCTTTATTGAAAATACTATGACTCGAAAATCAAACTCCACACCCCTGACTTGAACAGTTAATTACTCTTGCAAGCACTTGAGAAAGAAGAGAAAGAAGCCGTATTTATTTATTTCATTATAAAACAACATATCAACAAATACTAACACGAATTGTGAACACAATTTTTTCATATGTACTACACATAATATTTTTAGCATCTATATTCAAACTAGGCATTGCCTGTATTTCGTAATTTATTTCATTGTATCCACAACACTTCACCATTCACTTAAGTTATATTAAGTTAGCCAGAAACTTGTACCATCACCTGTTACACGTAATAGACTGATGTCCTGTCAAACAATACACCAATAATATTGATACTTACCGTTATTTAGTACGAAGTAGAACTAGGTGGAGACTGTATTTGGAACCCACCAAATACAGTCTAGTACAACATGTTAGGAGCTTATATAACCGTTCTATAATTACTTGAACGATCTAAGTACTATTCGTGAATGAGTCACTACGTCATAGATTTATGTTAAACTAATATTTACAGTAAGTACGTACATATTATGTTTTGTAGTTTGTTGATTTAATCACGACTGTTAAACATAAGGTCGAGATTCAAATATCAATGTAATTAGAGCTAGTATCGAAGCACTGGACGTGAATTCAGACCCTAAAAAGTCGAGTTTATTATCTACGAGATAAGATTCAAATTAAAATAATAAAATTGTAAAACTTGTAACGTCATCGTAGCCGCGTAGGCCTTCGACTACGCCGCTACGAACGGCGTAGCACGAGTGAAATTTTCGTAGGCGCTACGAAAAATAAAACATGTTCATAAACAATCTTCTATAGGTTCAGTGGAGTAAATGAAAGGGATTCTGATAACATCATTATATGTATTTGTATAAGACCAGGACTTTATAGGAAAGCAGGCAGCGTCGAAGATAACTTTGATTTAAGATTTTAGAAAAAAAAATGGCTTTACTACGACCCTTTTTTAGTAATTTTGGTTTGATTATTCAATGGATATCATTTACAAGTTTGACGTAATTAATAAATACTTTTTTTAGCAAGAAATTTTTGTCCAAAAATCTAATAGTGAAACTGGTCTAAAAACATTCACAGAAAGTATTTTGATTTTCGCCACTTGTAATGCGCTTCATCGCCTACCTTGTCATGCAAATGTTCGTAAGCAAAACGTCCAACCCACGTAAAATAATTTACGCAGGCTTTCATACAGGCTCAATGAAACTTTTTGACCCGTAGGCGGCGACACCAGGTCTAAATTAATGTCCACCCTCAGTGATTTTATTAATTAATTATTTGCTTAAAACTCTTCTGTTAGCTATCATCAGCTAATTTTAATGTTAAAATGTCATCGTACTCGAAATAGTGTAACGCATAAGGAAAAAATGCATAGAATAGGTACTTACTATACGTAATTTCTGTGACCCTCAAAGTAACGTACACTTTTATGTTGTGTTAGATGTAGAATCTATTACTGTCAATAATATAAATAACTATTCGAAATTGAGACAACATTGACATTAGTACACCTAACCGGCGGAATGGAGGCAGGATTTTCACGAGACTTCAATTTTCTGCGACCCCGCAGCCGCCGCGGTTGGGATTATTGCCCGCAGACTTGGCGATTGATTATCGCTAGACGGGCCCGCCCGTCTCGCGGTTAAACAATCAATTGAGATCCAGACTGGCCGTCCCATTACGATCGCCCGCCAACCGATCGCAGAGCGCGCAAATGCTAGCCGCCATGGCTGCGTGACCGCGAGAGCCGCAAACAATCGCAACCGCCGTGGGCGTAAAACGCGCCGTGAAAATTGCTTTGATTTATTTATATATGCTTTATTGTACACATTTAAGTAGCTTAAAACAAACAATAAATATGCGTACAATGGGCGGTCTTATCATACAATGGTGATTTCTTCCAGACAACCTTTGGATGGAAATATTGATAAGAATCCAAATAAGGAGTAGTTAAGTGTACAATAAAAATTTAAAAAAAGACAAAATAAAAATACCTACAATACAACCTACAATAGATATAACATACTAGCAATATATAGAAAAGAAATACCTAAATAATATATAAAAATACAATAAGCTATGTGTGAGTGAGTGTGTGTATGTTTGTGTATGTGTGTGTGTGTGTGTGTGTGTGTGTGTGTGTATTTGATTTTTTATATACATATCTGTATTCTAAATAGGCTGCGGGCACGAATCCGCGGCGGGCGCGGAGGAAAATCGCGCCGTGATTCCTTACCCTAAAAGTATTTGTTCTTTGCTTCACATTGATCATATAGAGGTAAAGAAGGTTTACCTCTACCAATATTTCAGGAAAAACATTAACTAAACGAGGTTAAAAACTACTATCGAAACCACGGTTTTTACCCTTGTCCATTTATTTCGGGAACTAACAGTACATACAGTACATGTATGTTTTGGAAAATCGCGAGATTATTATTGGGATCGGAAGTTATGTAATTGGTGGATGACTTGAAGCTATTTGTACAAATTCCGCAGTGTGTGGGCCGATATAATACATATGGGTAATATTGTGTTAAACAATACAATCTTCAGTTTGCCATGTAACCCCATACTTGTGCGCTGTACTATGAAATGCGGAGATTTATGGCATGTACACAACTATCTATCGTAGGTACGGTGTTGTTGAAATGGAGCCTCACATTGGCTGTCTATATAATCTATAATATATGAAATAAACTTTTAGTTGAACATGCTACTTATTAAACTGTCAAACACCGGTGACCGCAACCTATTGTTCTATAATTGTGTCTACAAAACCGGTCCTCGACGAGTTAATGTTGATTTCTGTGGAAGAGTCATGCAAATCCACAATCTATTAATCCCCAAATGCCACCAATGCACTTATGTCCTACTTGTAATATTAGTAGAATAGATGTGAAAGTTTATAAGAATGTATGTGTGTGTGTGTGTGTGTGTGTGTGTGTGTTTGTGTTTTGTTACTTTATCACGTCAAAACGGCTGATAGGATCAAGATGAAATTTGGAAGAGGGATAGATTATGATCTAGAATAACATATAGGTCACTTTTTATCCTACGGGAACGTGGGCAAAGGCGCTGGCAGGTATTAGTATGTACATATAACTCTTCTGAATTTTCGGTTGTCTATAGCCAGCACTAGTTGCATACCATCAAGAGTATCAAGTGATTCGTCTTCCCGTTTGCCGCTTTATCACATGAAATCAAAACGACGACGTTTTTATCATTGTGTTAAGAATAAGAATTAAATACTCGTCGTAAAATTACGTAAAATGTTGCCGGGGCTCCGGCTCGAAGTGCAGGAGTAGGAACGGGGTGATTTTTAGTTAGTAAGAGTTTGACACTCCCTCCCGCCTCACCCAGGCGAGAAAACATTCGACAATATTCCCCATTAAAAAAAAAACAATACTCAAGTCGTTTCATTTAATTTTTTGGCGTAACATTAATTATTTATACACAGTCAACTTAGTTACGGTCTCAGGTCGAGCAACTAATAATTAATCTAATGAAACGTTCCTACAATTCTGTCTAGATAATCTCGGTTTCTCATCAAAATACACGCGCGACGGACTTTTTATTTATACTAAGATTAGCGCTTGAAAATGTTTTTAAGAATAAGTTATGTTTTGATCCTGCCCGTGGACAACACGCAGACTTAGTTATTAAAAGTCAGCAATTAATAATGTACCCTATCGTTTTTTGTATCGAGTGTGAATAAGATTGAACGTTGTTATATTTTCATATTTTCATTGGAATTTACAACCGCATCCTTTTAACATTGATATTTAAATGTATAAAGGATTGTAGGTGTGCCACAATAAATGCAAAACAAAATAATTATAAATCGTGACATTCTCGGCATACCTTATATGAAAACTGCAAGTTTTTAACTCAGAAACGCTGAGATATTTTAAGCTTGTAATAATATTTCAACACCCTCGTGTACTATTTAGGGATCCACATATTATCATTATAATTTCAATAATACAATAGGTGAAGCAACTAACTAATAAACCTTGATCTCCTACTGTATGGAAAGGTTATACGGAGCTAAATCAGGATATACTGGACTACTTAGAGGGATGATGTCTGATAGTGCTTTAGAGATTTAATTTATAGGTAGTTATATATTAACTTTAATACTTCATGGCAGCTCCGCCCTAATGCGTATCGTGGGTGAAAACCCATAAGGCATCATAGATCGAGTTGACAATTGTTCCGACTGAGAATGACGACTAGTTTTGATATCTATTGATAGGATTATGGTAACGTAATCATCCATTATTGTGTCAAGTCCATCAGCAGTGACAGTCCACTGAGTAAACTGGGTCTCCTCTACATAGGTAATAGGGTTTGATCTAATATCCACGCTTCTTAACACGCTTTTCGGTGGTGGCCCAGAGGTTTAGGCCACCTGCTACTCATGCATGAGGGTGCAGGTGTAAAATCTACTAACGGCAAGGACCAATGTGATGTTTTCCGAATTATAAATTATGTACTTTCTAAGATTATTTAGACCACTAACAAACCGTGAAGGAAAACATAGTGAGGAAACCTGGGCATATAATTTCTAATTATAAATTTGAAGTCGCCAACCAGCATTGAGCAAGCGTGGTGATTAATGCTCAAACCTTCTTCGAGAAAAGGCTTTGTTCAGCAGTGAGCATTTATAGGCTGTTGATGTATGTATTCACGCTGCTCTGTACCGGCGCGGTAGAAATTGCAGTTTAAAATATGTCGAAAAGTGTCTTGCCGAGTATCAGTCTGATAAATTGTCCCTAAAATAGTTCTTAAGACATTCGCTCTAGGAATATACCTAATCACAGAGCAGAAGTAACAAACTTATAAGCATAGTATGAACTTATTAAACACACTAACCAATATTATATGATGAATTTGACATAGTATAGAGGGCGGAGCCCACACAGTACCTTTTTTATTTATGTTATCCGTCATATGTAATAGGAGGTGAGCCTATTGCCATATATCCCAGTAATTGTGTCCACACAATTCCAGACTGCTACTACTGCGAATTTTTAAAACCTAGTAATACTTGGCCCGACCCGGGAATCGAACCCGAGACCTCTTGCCCGACAGTCGCACTTGCGACCATTCGGCCAATAAGGCAGACATTATATCAATATAAGTGAGTGTAACATATAACTACCGAACTTTGTCAATCTAGATAAAATGCCACAAATGTCTAGACTTACGTTGACCGACCATTCCCAGCCTACCTGTGTCCTGTACCACTTACTTTATTTCCCACTAGACTAGAACAAGTTGAGAAATACAATTAGCTATCCTAAGTTTGAGCTAGACTCGTGTCCTATGTGGGATGGCGAAAATATCAGCATTATTATAGCTGTGATATATAAATAAAGGATTTGTTGGTTGGACTGTGAATTGACAGAAGTGCTTATTATGTAAACAATGCAGTTAGATCCAGGAACAAGTTTTAATAAGTCTTCTGCTTATTTTTTAGGCTATAGCTTATAGCTATCACTTCATATGTGTGTGTGTGTGTGCGTGTGTGACTGTGTGTGTGTGTAATAATATAAATATTATATAATATTAGTTATGTAAATATTAGTTTTCATTAGTTATGTTACGAGTCTCTTGAAATGAGGTGAGTTTATCGCCATATACTGGACACCATTTTCTAGACTCCAAGCTTTTACTGTAACAGCGAATCGAACCCACGACCTCATGCTCGTTCATCGGATGGTAAATAATATGCACAATAGTCAGTATCAAATGAAACCCACGCTTTCAAGATTAACTTTATAAAGTTAATCTTTATGCTCCTAGTACTAATAATAACTAGCGAGTCTATAAGTAAAACTTTATTTAATAACGTGAACACACACGTTACGGGTGCGATCTGCTTCCAAAGTTCGTCTATCTGCAACAGCTAACTGAACCGTTTGGGGTTTGCAACTAACTGTCTAACTCTATTCAGACTGAGTACGTTGTTGCTACCTGTTTCGAGTCCCAGCAACAAGTTTAGGCTTTAGTTTGTGTTGTTCATTTACATGTGTGATTTTAAACAGATTTGATTGAAAATATGCCTATATAAAGTAATTTAATTGCGAGAAAATTGATAATGTCGTGTATTTTTACTAACCTACGTCAAAATGAGGAGGAAGTTTCTCAATTCAACCGTAACGTTGTTTGTACCTTTTTTGGAAGGAAGTAATTTATCAGAAGTGAATGAAAGTTATTACCAAGTTCTCTCACGATGAACTTAGATTTTTTAACTGTATCTCTAATAAGTGTTAACATAAAGTTTTCTATCTCCGTTCTTCCTCCAATGGCATCCTGAGTGTGTTCATTGACCGGTGGGACTCTCCCCTGTTACGTAGGTGGATAAGTGTCCAGACTCACTTATCCAAATAAACCAATAAACATATAATTATTATAATTTACTAACATTAGGCTAAGTTGTACTACTACTAACATAAATATGGATGTTTTATCTGAAATAAAAATTTTGAATTTGAATTTGAATTAACACTTAATAGATTTAGTACGTAATCTACGCAAACACGCATCCTTTTTTTATATGCAACAAATGGGTACTAAATTATATCCTTCTTGTAATAATATAAAGATATTTATAAGATACCTACCATGGACCCTCTAGTCAAACGTAACACTCTTGCCTTTATCTCTGGTCTGACGCGTCCATCTATCATTAATCCTTTCCGCTTCGCTCCAGTTGACTCGACTGAGGTCGGAAGGATCATCCTCTCAATCAAATCCAAAGCCGTAGGTTGTGACAACATCTCTCGATACATGATTGTTACCATTCTAGATCACCTCCTACCAGCAATAACCCATGTCATTAACTTTTCCCTTTATTCCGGTACTTTCCCTTCTCTCTGGCGTAGAGCCTTTGTCCGTCCGCTCCCTAAAGCCTCTGCTCCCACCCTTCCCTCTCAATTTCGTCCAATATCCATACTCCCATTCCTGTCCAAGGTGCTCGAGGCCTGTGTTCATAAACAGCTTTCTAATTACATATATCGGAATTCACTGATTAGTCCTCTGCAGTCTGGTTTCAGACCTGGCCACAGTACTACTTCCGCCCTCCTAAAAGTGACTGGCGATATTAGAACCGGCTTTGAGGATGCTAAAGCCACAGTCCTGGTTTTGGTTGACTTCTCGAATGCCTTCAATATGGTCAGTCATGACATCCTGTTGGCTATCCTATCCCACCTTATGGTCTCTGGCGAGTCACTGGAGTGGTTCTCTTCTTATCTTCGGGAGCGTCAGCAGGCGGTAAAGCACGGTGATAATTCATCTAACTGGCGCGAATTAAGGGCTGGCGTTCCTCAAGGCGGTATACTGTCACCTCTCTTATTTTCCATCTTTATTAATCTCATCACTTCCGAGCTTCGGTGTGCGTACCATCTATATGCGGATGACTTGCAGCTTTACTGTCAGACCAGCTATGACAGATTGCCGGATGCCATCTCAAAAATTAACAACGACTTATCCGCTATTAATAATTGGTCGGTAAGGTTCGGCATTGCGGTAAACCCCAAGAAGTGTCAGGCGATTGTGATAGGAAGTTCTCGTTCTCTGAGTAAGGTTGACGTTGCATCTCTACCCGCTGTACTTTACGACAGTGCGATCGTTCCGTTTACTAGTGACCTCAAGGACCTCGGTTTACATATTGACAGCAATCTTAACTGGCATGCACAAGTCATTAGTGTAAGCAAAAAGGTGACTGGATCGCTGCGGGCTCTTTATCGCGTTAAAAACTTGCTTCCGTCCGACACCAAGGCAATGCTGGTACAGGCCCTGTTGTTCCCTATTATAGATTATGCTGATGTGTGTTATTGTGACCTGAATGCAGATCTCCTCAATAAACTTGACCGACTTCTGAATAACTGCATTCGATTCGTTTTCAACCTGCGTAAATATGATCATGTTTCCGCATACCTATTGCAATTAAAGTGGTTGCCCATACGACAGCGCAGGGAACTAAGGGCGCTAACCACTCTTTTCTCTGTTCTTGACTCGCCTCATTCGCCTCATTATCTGTCCTTACACTTCCAATATACATGCGCAAACCACAGCAAATATCTTCGCTCTTCTAATAATCGCCTCCTCCAATGTCCAACACATCGTACTAAATTTCTTCATTCCTCCTTTTTTGTTCAGTCTATTCTTCTGTGGAATGCGCTCCCTCCCGATATCAGGATGGTGCCCAGTCGTTTGTCATTCAAGCGGAAGGTGCGGGAGCTACTTTTGAGGAGGTTGGCAGAATCGTAACTATCAATATACTATGTATAATTATGTTACGTCTAAGTAGTATATGTAATATAATTGTGTAAGTTTATTGTTATGACATATACATGTAAGTTTATATAGTGATTTATTTTATGTAAGTCTATACTATTCGTTTTTCTATGTATTTCTGTTGAGTTTTAAATACGCTTGCTTCTTGCATCGACCATTGTTTTTGTCTCTGCATCATCCAAAGGTCTGGCTGGAGGAGAATGCCCTAGGCATTAAGCCCACCTTGTACATTAGTGTGTGCATGAAGTCTTTTAAAATAAAATAAAATAAATATTTTGTAACGCAAATTAAACCATAGCCACCCAACAAATCTAAATTAAAATCAAAGTATTGAATCATCAGAAAAATGTAGCCAATAACAATTTTTCTTTGATCATAGAGGGGATATTGCATTTCGATTAAACTCGATATCGATGCGCGTAATATATTAGAGATGTGACAAATGACTATTATTACTCATAAATAAAGGTCGTTGCGTTTTGTTTTCTACGCGGCTACACTGGGCGTGTTTTAGCGCGTAAATTGTTGCGTCAACTTTTGTAATTTTTTAATGAATTGAATTCTTACGAAAGGGTTGTTACTGTTTCAGTGAATGGGTTAAATAGGCTCTATGACTCTTGTCTGCTTGAACTAATTACTATGGAATTTATTTGATTACGTGGGTATAATAAATATTTAGGTTAATGTGTAAACAATTCATAGTTCTGAGTTTCATTAGAAGTAGGTATCTACTTACATACGAATTTTATTCACAAACAGTTTCTATAAAAATGGCGTCGGAATTAATCTGGTTTTATTTTTATATGAAAAATCTTCTAAATAATAATGAATGTAATATCTATCTTTGTATTACGTACAAAAATCATATTTAATGACCCTCCATGTATTACTAATGTTAAAGTTATTTGAAGGTGTATAATATTTTTCAAACTACACAATTCACACAAAATATAAAGTTCTAAATCGGTTAGTAGTTGATATTTACATTACCTAATATAGCTACTATAAGGTCATATAACTCGATACTAATAATACAAATTCCTCACTTAAACAAAATCATTATGTCACCATGCTACAAAAGAGCTGAATCAACTTTGAGACAATCTTTAAAACTTTCGGTTTTAATCAATTTTCAAAATTAGTTATATTTAGACTATGTCATGAATAAGATCACTTTTAATATTAATTGTTGAAAGTTAAAAGCTGCATGGCATAAGATAGAAACAAGAGGGAAGGGCTAATCATGGTTTTATGTCGCGGAGAACCTAAAGGGTAACCGGGGCTCCGGCTCGACGTGCAGGAGTAGGAACGGGGTGGTTTTTAGTCAGTAAGAGTCTGACACTCCCTCCCGCCTCACCCAGGCGGGAGCAGTCATTCGATGATTTTCCCCCCTTAAAAAAACTATGGTTTTATATATCTCCTGTAACTATGATTAATTGTAAATAAGGATAATTTTATGGACTTTTACCGTTAGCAAAATTGTAATATAATAACTTATTGTTTCTGTAACTGTTTCCCTATGTTATAATTGTTAATAACTTACAGTTACATAGTAAACTACTACTATATACCTTTTATGTATAATAATAATATATAGGTAAGTACTATATGTATGTAATAAAGCTAATTATATCCGATTGGTCATCCTCACGTCATGTTATATGATGTTGGTTCGTATTTGACGTTTATTTTCCGCTAGTTTTACGAAATCTAATTTGGAATTTAAATTAACGTCACTAATTTTTATCCCGTTGTACGTTTTAGTTAGACATCGAATTTATGTACTTAAATTAATTGTTGGGTTTTTCAGTTTTTGGTGTTACCACCAACAATTGGGTACTTAATCAAAAATAAATTATTTCGACTGTTTAATAAAATTAAATATTAAAAAATAATCACACTTTCATTTATTGATTTTATGACCAACTTAATCTTAATATTTTTGGCGCTAAAAAAATGTGACGTCACAATACACAATCTCGTACAAAATTCACAGAAAACTGCCGTTTTTGACAGTATTTTGATAAAAGGAATGAGTTTGACTAGTTGGCAAGTACCCAATTATGATCCAAGAATCGGATCCTAAAGACCCTTTACTAGGCGGTCACATAAAAAGAACATCATATAGAATATTGCAACAAGCAATCCCAAAAATGTTAGCTGGACACAAAGATACCTGAAGCTATTTTATAGTAATTATCAGTTTCGTTTACTCTTTAATTAAGTTAATACCTAAGTACGTAGGTATACATATCAGAAATAAACACGAGTTCATAGTCCATACTTGTGACCATGTTCCCAAACTTATGGCGACAAAATATATCCAAGAATTACTATTAATATAGCCATGTTACGTCCCAACTACTTATCACCTTTACATTTCCATAAAGAAACAAATCGAAGTGTTTGTTACGAAATAACATATTTAAAAGGCAAAGCTTTATCCTATTTTAGGGAAAATATATAAACGACAGCTCTTTCACCTACCCTTAAACTTACTTATTACCTTTATATAAATTTTCAGATTTAAAACAACGCAATAACTCTTAAAATCTATCGAAAATATTTGATATATAAAGAGTACCTCAATGAGCTGCCGTCTTTATCTTTGTACAAGGGCGAGATCTTATAATAATAATAATAATATATGCTTTATTGTACACCACACAATCACATTATAGGAAAAATATTAACAAAAATAGTGTACAATGGGCGGTCTTATCGCACAAGGCGATTTCTTACAGACAACCTTTGGATGGAGCAGTAATAGGAGTCTGATATGGGTCGTCAAGTGTACAATAATTAATTATAAAGTACTATACATATAATACAAAAATACAACTACAACTCAAAAAAATAAAAATAAAAAAAATAAAAATAAAATAATATACAATATACAATATGATACATAATGGTGTGTATTTGTGCATGTGTTTGTATGTGTGTGTATGTGTGTGTATGTATAATTCTTCATTTATAATTTGTTCCATTTCACAGCCTTGAAGCAATTACAGTAATAATGAAAGATATACATTAGAGGTAGAATAAAAATTTTGTCGTAAGTATATTTTTGTAGCTACATTAATATTTAAAAATTGTAATACAGTTGAAATTAAATCAACAAACTTGAAATCCTTATTAAAAATATTTTTTAATAATTGTCTATCAATCATGTGGGACGAATAATTAATTATCTATTGTGTCCGATACATTAAATACCGATAAGCGCCCTTTCCCTTTTTGTTTATCCTACCGCGAAATTAAGATCTAAAGCTCCAATTCAAATGAGCTCATGTTCACAAAAAAGGGCTCATCTGTGACACCTACGTCACGTTTTACGTGCGATATCGTAGCATAGTTACGTGCTACATCACCGAGGGCGGTACAGCCTTAAAGTTATAAGGCGGGCCCGCAAACACCACTCGGCATTCGGCATTCGGAAAGCAACGATGAAACCGTACGCAGCCTGCACGACCGCTGTGCTTGCCTTGCTGCTGGCCGGTTAGTTCAACAAGTTATTATTCTAACTTTATTTTTATTTTCATTCAAAATTACTTAGCTGCCAAATTTATAATTTATCATTCGTAAATAATAACGTGTCTTTCATTCATTATTTTAATTTTTAACCAAACCTTTTTTGGTGCATAAACTTTTTTCACTTCATTAAAAATAAACAAGAGCGACAAGGGTGAGAACTGGCTGGATTTTTTTAAGAAACATGTTTTCTAATTTCAAAAATTGCGCCAACAAGGAAAAGTTTTCTTTTATTTCTCTTTTTATTTTGCTAGCAGCGGTTCATGTTGTTAATTATTTATTATTTTTAATGTCGTCTGTGTTAAATAATTACCTATTTAAAACTTTTGGTTTACATAAAGTGTGTTAATATTAAGATTGGAGCAGTTTGGTAAGTACTATTAATTTTTTATTGATTTAGGATTTTCCAAGGAAATTAAACTTATGGTAAAGAACCTTTTAGACTATTTTCATGTGATCTATATTACTTAATAATTAGGTCTCAATGTTATCACATCTTAAAATTACTACTAGATAATATACCTATGTGATTGTTTTAAAATTATGTTAAGTTATATAATGTTCCCTTAGTCCTCCACGAGCCTATCGCAGGCCTTTGTCCAAACAGTGGTCGTCTTTCGGCAGTTGACAATGATGATGTCATGAATATTTCGTTGCACGTAAATTTCCATGCGTTTTACAGATAGTTATATTAATACTGTTATATTTTAAACTTTTGCTACAATAATATAATAATGAGAATTGTTGAAATTAAGCAGATAAGGAAAAAAATTACGACGCGATTTTTAATACTTTTATTTTTGATCAGCAAGCGCTCACTGATAAACCTTAACATTTTAATTTGCAATCTCTAATTCGCGCCCGCCAAGCGTGGAAATTGTCGCGGAAAACCTAACGGGTAACCGGGGCTCCGGCTCGACCTGCAGGAGAAGGAACGGGGTGGTTTTTAGTCAGTAAGAGTCTGACACTCCCTTCCGCCTCACCCAGGCGGGTGTTTCATCAGTCATTCGATGATTTTCCCCCCTTAAAAAAAAAAGCGTGGAGATTATGGCAAAACCTCTTATGTGGGGGTGGCTGGAAGGTCCATAGTCATAGTCCAGTGGGCTGTAGCGGGTTGTTGATGATATAATAGTTTTTTTATGAATTTTCAATCATGCCAATCATAATTACGGAAGCAATTAGATATTTAGTTAAGTCGATTACTTAACTATTTTTTGAAAATATTTTAATAGTACCCGAATATTTTTGAATAAATTCGAAATAGTGCAAGAAGATACCTATAAAAGTAGCCACTGAGCCCAGCAATATAAAAGTTAGGGTGCATCATTACTTGTCGAGCGCATAAAATATTTTATGACCAAACCATTCAATATTGATAAAAGTTTTAGGATATTCAAATGCACTTACTTATTGATTGGACTTTAGTCCTAAAGTCCAATCAATATTTTCACTTAGGTAGTTATTTCTTCTTTTGTAAACACGACCATAAAGATATCGCAACTTTAAGCGCGTTTGAAGTTAAATTAGGGTCTAATTTATCACACGTGTACCTACTTGAATTATTGTGACTGCTTACTTTTAGGAGGCCAATTTTTGGTCTATTAGATAAATAACATAACATAACATCATGCCTTTTATCCCCGAAGGGTTAGGCAGAGGTGCACATTACGGCACTTAATGCCAGTGTACAAATGTAACACTCACACATCACTATTTATGTTATGAGTCCCATATAATAGGGGGTGGACCTATTGCAATATACAGGGCACAATTCCAGACTCCGTGCCACCACTGGGATTTTTTGAAAACTCAGTGTTTCTTTGCCAGACCCGGGAATCGAACACGAGACCCGTTACCTGGCAGTCGTACTTGCAACCACTCGGCCGACGAGGCAGATAATTAGATAAATAATTAAGGAAAAAAGGGATAATGTCCTTTAAATTCGATATTATTTTATCTTTTATTTATCTCATTTTGTCTTGTTTAGCTAATTATATTTATACATATTTGTAGCATGTTGTAAAATTGAGAATCGAAGAAACGAAATCTGTGACAAGTTCTAACCCTTCTATTACTGATAAATATATGTATAAAACTAATAGTTTTATATTCTTAAAACGAACAAGGCAAACTATATAAAATACTATACACATTGTGACACAAATAGACCAGGGTAGATAATTTTTGAAACCAAAAAAAAATTACAGTAGGGTGAAACCCATTAGAAAAGGCCCCTCCTTTCCAATATGATCAAAATGAAAGGAAAAATAAATTACGGTCGATCCGAGTTCGGGAAGTGGGAGGGGGGGAGTTTTAAGGGTAAAAAGTGGTTTATCTTGATTTCCGGCAAAACTACAAGTCCTATGGAAAAAAGTTAAATGGCAAAGTTGTAGGCAATAAAAAGATCTACAACTTTTGTATTTGCAGATTTTTCACATAACCTCAAAATTTAGGTGAAAAATTCAAAAAACCAACGTTTTGGTTTTTTATTTATATCTTTTTCAAAAATTTTTTTTTCTACGAAATTTGGTGAACACTTACCTTATTATGTCCCAAATACACTGTAATTTATTTGATTAAAAATATTTATTTTTTCGCTTCAATTTAATTTAAAATCAAAAAAGCACCCTAATTTTCAATCGAAAATTCTGACGTCAAAATATCAGCTTTTTTCAAAAAGTTTGGGGGGTTTTTGTTCGTTGTAATATCTACTTTCTGATGGTGTAAAGAAAAATATACATTACTGTAGGAAATATTCTTAGAAACCTGAAATTCGAAAATTTTGTTTAATTTTTATGTACAATTTCATCAAAAAATGTGATTGCTGCAATTTTTTTTGATCTCCTGAAAATCCCTCTTTTATTTCATTGACAGAAAATTGACATTCTGTTTCGTTGTCAACGATAATTAATAAGATAATTAACAAAACTCTTAGTGTTTTCACATGCTGAGCGAACCCTTTTCCTTTCTGTCCTATCGTTATAAAAATTTGCCAGACAAACAGTGTGATAATGAGCTTCTATTGCAACTAAATCAGGCACATTTCTTAAACGAGCTAAAATGTTTTTATCGAAATCATTAATTGTGTTTTATTTTTTTATATGCTGTAATATATTTTCTCTTGTATCGTTATTTTGAACTGATGAAATTTTATCTTTACAAATATTACCGAAAAACCCACCGCAGAGAAAGCAATGAGATTGAATATTAAATATAAGAGCGTCCTTATTTATTTGTTTTCTTTCCTGTGATTTCTTACGTATTGAGCTACAGAATGCAGCTATTGCAGTCTCATCATTATAATGACTTTGACAAATTCGATGAATAAGAGCTGATGTTAAATTTTCAAATTTTTTGTATTTATTGTCGATTCTTTTCTTGCTAGACATCACTAAACAATTCAAAGCTGTTTTTTTATTTCATACACTTGTTTATCGTCTGACTTATTGCAGATTATACAAACAGATTCTTCCATTTTCCATACTGGTAAACTGAAAAATCAAAATCAAATTAATAATGCCTTCAAAGTTTTATCATGAGTATAACTAAATCTGTTTGCATAAAATAAACGAAATTCCTATTTTTTTATTCTTGTACTGAAATATCATTCAATTTCAATTTTTTAGGCTATGTTACGTTAAACATACTATTTATAAAAGAAAATATTAGAATTTTTTTTTGAAGCTTATTAATATAGATTAAAATACAGGTAGAATTTACCTTTCTATGCAGATTCCAAACGATTCTTTCAATAAAGTAAATTTCTCGCAAATCACTTCAAGTAACTTACCCTGCACGTGTATTTTTATAAACGATGTTGTACACTACTCTGTATCTCGAATACTGGCTAACGGTCTTTACAGCTGCTACGAAATAGCAGGTATGTAGTAAGGGCTGGACCCTCCTAGGTCCGTCCCCACTTCTCAATGAAATAACTTACAATGGGCTTAAATTCACCGAAGGTCACTCAGGTATATAAATTGTCTAAAACAGCAATAAATAGGCATCTACAAATATTATTTAAAGAAGATTCTACAACTTTTTAAAAATATTGTGGATGTCTTATTAAATATTAACTTTATTAACTTATTTGTTTGTTAATTATAGAAGGATATTTTATTTTTCGTTTATCAATAAAACATGAAATCTTACGTGTTATGAGTAATAAAAATGTAAATTTTAATAAATACCTCAAAATTGTACATAATAATTAAACAAAATTTTCGAATTTGAGGTTTTTTCAATTTTTGCATTTTCTAAGAATATTTCCTACAGTAATGTATATTTTTCTTTACACCATCAGAAAGTAGATATTACAACGAACAAAAATCCCCCAAACTTTTTGAAAAAAGCTGATATTTTGACGTCAGAATTTTCGATTGTAAATTAGGGTGCTTTTTTGATTTTAAATTAAAATGAAGCGTAAAAATAAATATTTTTAATCAAATAAATTACAGTGTATTTGGGACATAATAAGGTAATTTTTCACCAAATTTTGTAGAAAAAAAAATTTTTGAAAAAGATATAAATAAAAAACCAAAACGTTGGTTTTTTGAATTTTTCACCTAAATTTTGAGGTTATGTGAAAAATCTGCAAATACAAAAGTTGTAGATCTTTTTATTGCCTACAACTTTGCCATTTAACTTTTTTCCATAGGACTTGTAGTTTTGCCGGAAATCAAGATAAACCACTTTTTACCCTTAAAACTCCCCCCTCCCACTTCCCGAACTCGGATCGACCTTATTTTTCCTTTCATTTTGATCATATTCCCCTCCTTTTCTAATGGGTTTCATCCTACTGTAATTTTTTTTTCACATTTTACCATTTTTGTAGGCTTTGACCCTGGTCTAAAATATCTAAAGCAAAAGGAAAATCATGTAAATCCAGATTAAAAATTAGCATGATAATACTTTAATATCACTAGCCTTGTAATTGTGATAAAGCTTCAGGCTGACAATAAACGGAATCTAGAACAGATGAGACCCTGAAACAAATTACTGAAACAAAACAACGTGGACCCAAAATGTTAATATTTTTAATTACATTTTAGTAAAACATATACCTAATTACAAGCTGTCACATGTCCTAGAAACAAACTTTTAAAATCAGATTATTTATGTTTGAAAAATATATGAAACTAGTACCACACTTGCGGCTTTGTCCGCTTTACCGGGATGAAATTACCAAAAGCTTTACTCCATCATTATTGCGACGTTTCACCAGCTTCTCTTTCTTCGATAATTGACTATCCAACATCAAAAAAATCAATCAATTCGAACCAGTATTTCCATAGATTAGCGCGTTCGAACAAACTTTTCAGTTTTATAATATTAGTATAGACACGCTCAGACAATAATCTTGGATTAAAAGCTAACTTTAATTTATTGTAACTTACTTTATCCGTCACTGACATGACAAGCTTCAAACAGACATAATATTTAGGTACGGTACAATTCTGAAATTCAATGTAGTTTCTGTTATTAACTATTCGGACTTTGCTATGATATGGGAAAATGTTAACCAATGTTAAATGACTGAAATGATTTTTCTGCGGTTTCTAGAAAAGTGTTTCTTACACTATTTCAAGGGGGGAAATCATCGAATGACTTCTCCCGCCCGGGTGAGGCGGGAGGGAGTGTCAGACTCTTACTAACTAAAAACCACCCCGTTCCTACTCCTACCCTTCGAGCCGGAGCCCTGACAACCCGTTAAGCCCTCCGCGAAGGTTTTAGTATATTAATTGACCGACTTCAAAAAAGGAGGGATGGAAGTCGGTTTTTATAAACGTAGTTTATAAAGAGTTATTTTAACTGTACTATCCAAATAATGATTCGACTAATTAAGGTAATTGGTATGTAACTTGTTGTAAGTAGATCTGGATTCGATTCCGTGTGGGATTCAAATAAGCTCGGTCCGATTCAGTAGTGTTGGCATAGTCTACGTAAACGTGAAAGTATTTTTCAACGTGCCAACAACTATATTGTTAGGTATGAGTACATAATGCTAGATGAAAAGTGCAGCGCTCTCTTTCTTAAACAGATCTACCTGTGTTGACACCTATGGATAGATCTAATACATTATGTATGTCACGGAGTCCAATTGAAACTCGATGAGTGTTTATACAAAACTGTCAATTTCTATCATTATGTAACTAGATTACATATCAATTACAACGTTCAATCAACTAATTACAAGGTTGTATATCAAACAATAACCAAACATCCCTGGCAAGGGTAAAAACAAACGCTTAACTTACGAACCACCTGTTGTGAGCCTACTTAAATCGATGAGAACTTGTTAATACGGTCATAGTTACAAAGTAACATGTTATACACTTAGCTCCAGTTTGTTAGTATTTGGTAATTGGTTCTATTTTGATTTAGGCCCTAAATGCCTAGGCCCTAAATGCTTAACTTTTACATTTATCAGTTTTAAAACATAATTTATATCTACTTAACTGCTGAAATGAAAAGGTCTATTAATCTCGCTTCACTAAAGCTTTTGTATAGTATTTCAACATTAGTTGTTATCGTAAAGTATTTACTTACCATAAAACATTATATTTAAATAAAAGTAGATACCGCTGTATGTAAGTTTTTATATTGTACATACATCCCACGTAAGCTTTAGTACCAACGAAGCCATTGTAAGAATTACTTAGTAAAATAGGTCATTTTACGACTCAACAAAAGCAGGAACTAATTAAAAAAAATAAGCCTAACACATAATGGGTGGAGCACATACTCATGTTTTATTTAACACGTATTATATACACGGGTTTAACTCGTCGAGTACCGGTTTTGTAGACACAATTATAGAACAATAGGTTGCGGTCACCGGTGACCGCTTGGTGTTTGACAGTTTAATGTAATGAAGGTTTTTTTAACGATTTAAACATTTTTTTAATACGATCCCCCAAGCTTTTGGTGAATTAATTTATTCGTTTATCCTGATCGGGAATCGGGGAAATGGCAAAATAATATTCGGTTGACGCCTACAGAGAAACGTATCGATGTCACGAAAAAAATAAATATAGTATCCCAAATCCCGAACGCGCACGTAATTATAAAATTATTTTTATGTAACAAACAATACAAAAACATTTTCAATAAGCCACAACGCTTTCTCAACATTTGCATTTGTTTTTTTAACAACAGATGGAGTATAAAACCGGGTATAAAAAGGCACGTATTTTACTATATTACCTGTATATCAGAGCCTACCAGCAATAATCCTTAATTTTATTATGTACACCTATATTAGGGATACGAGATCCTCCCAATGAAACCAAAGTACCCTTTAATAGTAAATACTTAAACACCTTCCATAACAATAAAATTATAATAGAATTTACACAATCCTTGGATTGTAGAGAATTTTAGGTTAGATAGAATGGTATTTCCTTTCTTTTTCTTTTCTTTTTTAAAAAAACGTTGCCCCACATTAGGATTTTCTCCTGTGTCGTGGGTGCGTTTACAAACATACAAGTTCACGTACACAATGACATCCAGACCCGAAACAACAATTTGTGGATCACACAAAGTGTTGTTCCGTGCGGGAATCGAACCCGCGACACGTTGCACGGCAGCCGGTTTCCCAGCCACCGCACCAACCGTGCAGTCAATTATTTATTATTAATTATTATTATTTGGTATTTCCCTTTAAGGTACATTATTTTACAGCGTGAGGTCATTATTTCCTCATAGACAAAGTTCTATTATTTTAATCCTTTTAAAACATTGTCGGTCTGTTAGTTTAAATGTCACAAACAGACTTTTGAGCTCAAAGTTTCAATTTCCGGATCGTACAAAGTAATTCATTACTTCCTGTTCTTTATCTAACAAACTATGAACTGGTATATACCTAAGTCAACGATTGTTACAGCCAACCCGTTCGACACACATGCGATGTTATGTCGCAGATACAATAACATACATTCGATCAAACTATCTGACCCACAAACAACTATTGTATGGTACGGTCGCCGCTTCGCCGGATTAAATTAAGTAGCTTCGCAAAAACTAGATTAAATTACGTGGGCACACAATATTAGAATGCCCTCGTATAGTGATCCCAGAAAGTATTATTGAAAGCTCTTATTCGTCTTGAAACCCTATACGCTTGTACTTGGACTGCCTACTCAGATTTTTATTAAGACTGCCTTTTTATAAAAAAGTGAGGGGAATATTTTAATTTGTAATAAGAATACGTCTTGTAAATGCTCATCTTTATAAAGATTCAGAGTATTTTGCAATGACTGGCATGGTGATAATGATCATGTTTCTTATTAACAATGTATTAAGACTTGTTTTCTTAGGAAGGTAGATGTTATACTTTGGGTTTTTGTTGTAATGGATATTTGAACATTATACTAAAAACTATTATTATGATGACTACAATAACGACCTTTCTACAAATTCCTGCATTGTGTGTCATGTCATTTTTCCATCTAGAACGGTGAAAAATCTTCATTAATGTAAGAAAAGTCTTAGATTTTCTGACACTTTAGAACTACGTGTGAGGATTGACACAGAAACCTAAGATCACTGTTAAACGAATACCGTGGAAAGTTTACTTTATATGTCACTAATCCTCTTTCCAAGTAAACATACAGAAATCTTTAGAAGAGCTATTTCAAATGACATAGTTACTCCTACTAATAGGAGCCGACTTACAAGAGTTTAATTCGGTTTAGCAAGAAAAGGTAAACATACTGAATTCGCCACAAACGGTCTTTCAAATGTCATAATGTTAGTATGAGTGAAGCAACCTTGCTAAAATTTTAATCCGTTTAATAAGAAAATGGAATGTACATGTATACCTGGAAAATACTTATTCATAATAAATTCAAAGTAAGATGCTATAAATTTATAATTTAAGGTTTAATTAAGACAAGGCGAAACAGAAAACAAAATGATTAATTTAATAAAACTTGGCAAACAATTATATCATCGAACAATGACAAATTTTTTTGAATACCTTTTAACAATTATCCTTAAAACTTCAGTTGTAACTTGGGTTTAACTCAAATTTATTATTAACGTATTTTCTTTATTTGGTAAAGTACTAGAGGTATAATTAGGTGTACAAAAGGGAAGTTTTGTTTGAGCAGCATGAAATAGTATCTATTGTAAAATATTTTTAACTTTAGTAGTAGGTACACAGATATAATAATGAGTTATCCTTACTAATATTATAAATGGGAAAGTGAGTTTGTTTGTTTGTTCCGCTTTCACGCCGTAACTACTAAACCGATTGCTTTGATTTTTTGCAGACGTAAAGTTAGAAGTCTGGATTAAATAATAGGGTACTTTTTATCCCGGAAAAATTTAATATTCTCGAGGGAAAACGAAATTATTGGTATAGATGGCGCTGTGTGTATGGGTATATGTCACATAGGCTACTTTTTATCCTTTTTTGACGCGAGCGAAGCCGCGGGTAATAGCTAGTGTCTAACATATTTCGTCTTAAACTGTCAAACACCAAGCGGTCACCGGTGACCGCAACCTATTGTTCTATAATTGTGTCTACAAAACCGGTACTCGACGAGTTAAAGCTACAATAATACAGAAAATTATCCAACACCTTAGTGCTAACTCCTAATAGTATTTCACTTCAAACATTACACAGGTACTGTGCTCGCTATGACAGCTAATCTTTCTCATACGCAACACTTAAAAGAAACCAGACCATATTCTTAACCTTATTCTTAACTCAAATTACCGTTAATGCATTGCTTTTTAAATACTTCTTTGAATTACGCTCTTTAAGATATAATTCATTTTCACAATTCTCATTTCCTCGTTTTTCAATTTTAAACCGCTTCAGGTTTTGACAGCTATACCTCCGAGAGGAAGTAATTCACTTTATTTTGTTTGATTTCTTGAAATAATATCCTCTTCCAGGCCTCTTTTTTATATCGGTATAAGATTGGCTTCAATGTTTATTAGCATCGCAAACACGTAAAGGCTTAGGGCGTTTTATGTATGTACCTACTTTAATTGTATGTAAGTACATGTACATATATGTAGGTATATCCATAATATTAATACGTAATTGGTATGTATAGATACGAAACTTGTGTACGTAGCGCAAATTCGATCTCTGCTCGGAACAATTACTCGGGATACATTGTTGTTTTAAAGCACATAAAATATCTTTTACACAAATAAAAGTACACAACTGTGTATTTACACTTATTCACAAATTGGTTCAAGGTTTATTTTTCCCGAAAATATTGTATGCACGTTTTGATGCAGTCATAATATTTGCGTACCAATATTTAATAATTGTTCAGATAGTTTTCATATTTTTAACTGTTGACCGATTATATCCTTTCAGTTTACAGTGGTATAATTTGTGTTGGTGTGTTCTTGATCGTTGGCATAATATCGTAAACGTATTTATTTCCTCCCTTTTGACACCGATTTTGGGGCCAATCTATTCATATTCTTATCGTTCAGTTGTCTATTATGACCTCTATAACAACCAGTCCCAGCCTCCCCTACTCATAATACACACAATTTATTTTTACTTGTACCGTATAACACTAAGTTTACTTTCTTCTTAGACCTAACCTAAGATAATATATTATCTAAGGGTCCGTAAAAGATTTATATTTATTGTACTTCATCCTTATAATTCCAGTATTGTCGACAAACATTTTTCTACAAAATTATGTCTTGACGTGACCTAACAACTCTTCCTTTTTACTCGTTGCTTACAAAGAATGTTATTCATAAAGTTAAGTCATCAATCATAGTAGATAATACGACAAGATAAGAAAACAAGACAAGAGAAGTGAACTGTTAGCACAGTTTTCAATTCAATTAATTGCTAAAAGTTAGATAGACTGAAATGTAAGTACTGGCTGATATGATAAACCATAAAATAAACTATTATAAGTACAAGTTCGTTGTAGGTCCATACCACAGTCCATACTATGTCTAAATTGTATTGTTTCAATATTCATGTTACTCCTAAACTTGTCAAAGTTATGGGTGTTTTGTCTGTCTAGCCACTCTCAACGCCATAGATATGTAAGACAGCTGAGCTCTAATCGTGCTTGGACACGTAGGAATCACGTCATTTACTGTCTGTAAGAGACTGTTACTGAACAAACTAAGAACACGGCTCCACAAACTTGAAAATATCTTAGAATATGTATTTTCAACGAACGTTAACAAAATGCTTCTGAAAATTAACTTTAAAGTAAATGAGGAGTTTGCTTCGTAAGAAAGAGCTATTTCTTTGACCATCCAAATTAACGGACAACTAGACAAATGTAGAAAGCTAATGTTAGAGAATTCCCAGTTATCACGATGGCACAAAAAGACGTGGAGCTGTCAGTTTCAAGTTTTCGTCTGTAAATTACCTTATTTTAAGTGAATAGACTGAACAATTAAACATACAGTGGTGAATGGAACTGTAATATCTTGCAGTTTAAACCTTTAAGTATATAAGCTAAGCTGAAACCGATCGAAAGAGAGACGTAAAATAGCTTTTCTTTTTACCAGATATCTTAAATAACATAACATAACATCACGCCTTTTATCCCCGAAGGGGTGGGCAGAGGTGCACACAGAAGTAACACCCACTTTTCACTATTTATGTTATGAGTCCCATGTAATAGGGGGTGAGCCTATTGCCATATACCGGGCACATTTCCAGACTTTCCGACCCAGGAATCGAACCCGAGACCCCTTGCCCGGCAGCCGCACTTACGGCCACTCGGCCAACGAGGCAGTATCTTAAATATTAAACAATAAATTCTGCTGTCAGTTTACACGTAATAAAACAGCAACAATATATTAGAAACTACAAAAACAAATCTTAACACGTAGATATATTTCGAAAGACCAAGTAACAGTACGCAGTGATTTACGTAGGCAGTACATATTTAATTATTAACATCCAATTTTGCCGCGCAATCAACAACCGTACAGATCTTATATGTACTACTGGGAATACGTCTTGCACATCGCGTAAGTTAGCCTTATAATGACCAATCTAACATAGCTTCGTATATATTTATAATTTATGTATATTTTCTATAATTTTGATAATAGGATCATGTATTTTTCTCGTTTAACAACCTTCCTATAGATAGGTATCTAAATAAAAGATAACATTTAATTAGGATACTATCAAACTATACGTTTTGGATTTAAAAATGGTTTTTTTTAATTAAAATTTACCATTACCTAATGCTCCTACACAAATAGTACTTAAGCCTATCAACAGCCTATAAATGCCCACTGCTGAGCAAAGTCTTTTGTCATACGGAGAAGAACGTTGGTCACACTTTATTAAACTTCACTTACACAACTTTTCTATTTTAATATTACCATAGATTAGCTATTTTTAATATTAGCAAAGGAATTTTATTTGTTTATAGCATGATTATAGACTGGTTATAAAACTTAATTATCTAATACCGATACGTTAAAGTAATTAATATGCGGGTCACATTGTTTATTTACTCTATGCTATATATCCTGTACAACAAACTTTTCTCTAGAAATATACAATTTTCTTTTAATACTGAACTCGTAGGTAACGTTAACATGCCCACTAGGTACGTAAATAGGTTAAGTCTGTCGTTATTTGAGATTACTATTTCCGGATCTAATATTTGTATAACCGGACCAACTATTTGTGTACCTATGTAAGGAATATTGGTGTTTGTAAAGTATGTACTTGTCGCCCGAATGCCAACCAAAAATCTCAATCGAATGTACTAAATATACTGCTGCTAGAAATACTGTAAAGTTAGGGACAATTATAGCTAACATGTATTTATTTTTAAGCAGTGATTGATGCAAATTTATGGTAAATGGAAATCGTATAAAATATATTTGTTTTTCAATCTTTAATGTTACATCGCAACGACAATCAAATGTATATACATAATATGTATTTTTGCATACCTATGGTGATAGTTGGCCGAATAATGGCACTGTGGACTATTATTTCCCTATGACCACATAGACGAAGCCGTGGGTTGGAAAGCTAGTATAACTATACTTCTTAGATACATAGGTTGGCAAATAAAACTGTCTGTCTGATGTTATGATACTTAATGAGACTCTTGCTGTGTGGCTCATAGTGTAACATAAAGTAATGAGGACCATAACTACTTATATTCGTTTATTAAAGTATAACAACTGCGGGAGACCGTACAAATATTACATACACCTAGTAACAATAGGTACTTATTAAGCAAATAACTTCATGGCTATTTTCCCTAAGGAGATGGAGTCTTCATAGCATTTTATTAGTAAGTAGTCATTATTGCCTTTGTTATTGTTACCTTATGTGCTGTAAAAGTGTTTAACCCGTTGTGCGCCGAAACGTAGATCTACGCGAGACACAATGCATTTTCTATTGTGTCTTATATACCGGCAGTCAAGCGGTTAATCAGTTTCTTGTTATTCAGCAGGACCTCTCCAAATATTTCCTAAATACAAAGTTCTAAACCATCCCACTACCGAAGCATTTCACTTTAAAAATAATACTTCACATATTTCAGCTGGTGATGACCTCCGTGCTCGTCTAGACGGTAAAATGCCAATAGATATATTTGTATCAAATTAAATTAATTGAAAAATATCAAAACACCAAGAAGATACCACTAGGGGGCATTCTTGGCTGGCTACTAGATGTCATTCAACGTAATTGTACCAATTCAATGTTATAAAATGTATCCACCTATAATTTACTGTATTGCGCTTCTTCAAGGTTCACAAATAACAACTTAGAAAATCAGCCGCCTTTGAATGTTCATAATATATACAAAACTTGCACGTACTATGTCATTAGATACGTCATGTATACATAATACATATGGAAACAGAAATAGGCATGATTGAAGCATATGAATATGACGTCAGAATCTCATAAGATGTAAGATCAAAGAATTAAGTTAAATTTCGTTGTAAATGAAAACAAAAGTTTTGTTTAAATGAATTGTAATGTATGATTTGTAACATTGTAATTGAAAAACTTTGTAAACATAGATTTGTTTTATGGTACATCATAGTTAAACTTTGCTATATTAAAATTCAGGGAGGGTGCTAAATACAACGTATTTTCATCCCTTAAGTATCTCGTACCAGTCCAGTTTAGGACCTATAACATAGTTTGTCTGTGTAACTTATATTATTATTTTTTATCTAAAAATATTGTCTAAGAGATTACAATTTACTACCTAATAACAAAATTTCAACTTGGGATTTCAAATTACAAGAGGTAATGGACATTATTCACAGATTTTATTATTTTCAATAAATAGTATATAGTTAGAAGAGTTTAAAACCCTATAGTGCTGATAATTTCTACAATAATGAAACAATAATTTAGACCCACGTCCCGAAGATATATTTTCATAAACATGAGATAAAAACAATAGAATCTGTATCACAGAAGTCTTTTAATAAATTGTCCTCTAAAAAAACTCAGTCGGTTTTTTACTACACTTTGCTGACTTTCCAACGGCTACACAATTTGCCTACAATTATTTTAATCGGGCATTCGTGGCCTGGAGCAAGTACCATTAAATTACATTAATACCCCATATTGTTTTAAGAGATTTTTACCCCGGTTACCCTTTTTCAGCTTGTTTTTTGGAGACATTGCCGGTTTTTTTTCACTCAACAAATATTGTTTAAACATGTTTTGTCAACTGATACTCATTTAAAAAAGGTAACAAATACTTTTGGCTTGAAAACATTGGAAACATAAGTAAGATTTATAATTTTCATTTAAACATTAACACAAAATACTATAATTTTAATCACATTTAAATGTTAAATATATTTTCCACTAAAACTAAACAGAATATTATACAATGAAAGTTCCACGACATTACGAACCGCGTCGCATGATGGATCTTTCTAAGTTACCGCACTTTGTGTAAATAAAACTGTGGTTTATTTAGATAGGTACTTGCTGGTAATGTAACAAAAATTAAAATTGATCAATATTTTTTTAAAACAACCGTAATTAGTCACATTTTATTTAACATAACAATGAAAAATTACCAAGTTATTTATTTACTTTAGCTTAGCCACAACAAAATGCGATATTAATGCGGAACAATATTTAGTTAATCTTGGTTCAAGATAACCTTCGTTGAAATTGTTCGTTATATGTAAACTAAATACACTGCTCTTATTTTTGCACATATGTTTTTGTACAAAGAGCTGTCGTACTTTGAACATGGCATTAAACACAGCTAGTATTAATTAAGAACTTATTCATTATGATACATCCCTTGTTAAAGAAGCTTTTAAGAGTGGATGGCAGGTTTACCAGGCATAAAACAAGCACTTAGGAGATCGATAACCAATCTGTTTACGACGTTAGAATAAACCTATTAACTACAAAGGTGCTCTTAGCCGATACAGCAAATTGAACATGTTATGGTGTATGCACTGATTATATTACTGCACGTATATTACTTACGATGTCGCCTATGCAAATAGTATATTGTGGCATTTATAAGTACCGATTAAAAAAAATTACTCCATTACATAAACACTATCAAAGGCAAAAATGAATTTAATATTTTAAAAATATTCAAATCTGGCAAGTAAAATATAGTGTTGTCGCCAATTTATTTATTTATTTATTTATTATTACATTTCAGTACAGTTTAAAATTTCTTATTTGCACCATTAAACCACAGCTGGTTTGTATTGGTACTCACATTCGCTAAACAAGTTTTATGTTATAAATTTATAAACCCCTTCAATATGACAATTACGTTAATATAATAAGTGACAAAAATATAACATTTTAGATACGTTAGATATTTTACAAGTAACAGTAAACATCCATGAGCCAAGCATAAACGCACTCATTAAAATTGCAAAGAAACAAAGTACTCAAAGAAACCGATACCGACACACACGGCACTAGCTAATGTTAAACTTTTGCAGTCTACCCCACAATATGCTACATTCACATTATGAGTTGTCAGTGTGTAACCGGTTCTCGTCAACTTAAAAAATTGTAATATACAGGCTGTTTCCTACATTTTGGTTGTGAATAATTTTAGACCATGTTATTTATGATATTGTGGTAATATTTTTTATATTTCTGTTTATAGTTTTTGGAGTTAATTTCGTATTTGATATTTTGTGGAATTTCATTAATTATTGTGGTTAATAATAATAATTAATGTGGGTAATTATAAGGAATTGCATTTAAGATACTCAAAATAAAATCCGTAGTTGTATTTTTTCAACGATTTTGATAATTCTCAATGGTCATTCAAAAATACTTTCTTTATTACATAACCTTATTAATGGCAATCACTGGTACAAGTGTTTGATTTCACTTTTAAACCGAAAGGTTCAGAAAGTAGGCGGAAGACGGGAAAGTATACATACCTATATTTAAACGTACCTTTTTATAATTTACTAGCAGCCCATCCCGGCTTCGCACGGGTAGACAATTTTTTTTTTTCAAATTGAAATGCAAGTATGTCAAATTGGAAGAATGTAGCATTCTATTGGTGAAAAAATTTTTTAAATCGGCCCTGTACTTTTTGAGCCTATTCATCACAAACATACAAAAATAGGTACAAATCTTTCCTCTTTATAATATTAGTACAGATTAACCATTTTTATACTAATAGAAATGACCACAAATTATACATGAACACCAATTTCATTAAACGTTTACAAGATACCTATACTGTTTACATAGGTACGTTTAGAGTGCACCTCGTTGATTAGAATAGGGACAGTAAAGTGTCCCTTTACTTTTAATTAAAATTGAGGTCGAACGGAAAACATTCAGTGTACTTTGAGACGGTCAACAAACAACCGTCTGCAATGAGTATATTTTATACATTTTTAAATTAACTTAAACTTAATTCGTTTGCACTGACTGATGCCGTTTGCTATCAAAATAGTTGGTTCTTTTTTAACGAGTTTGATTTGCATTAAAGTTGAACTTGGATTCAAGTTCCAGATTTGTGTGCTGAAATTACTAATTTGATTTAGATTAATGTTTAAATAACCACTCAAGTCTATTTTAGGAAAAGGTTTACGTCAGACTAAAATAAGTATCCAATACAAACAAACTACTGACGCAGTTCATAAGTAAATTATACAGAATCCTACGCTATTCCCCATACAGATACAAATCCAAGATATTAATATCAAAACCACATCAAAATGGCAGAGCACAAGTTGTACGCAATGCTCATAATATCACACCTCTAGCCTTTTCAAAATGGATCATCAAAGTTCAGAGTATCCACACTACTTTGTACCGACAACAAATAAATACTGTTGGGAAACTATTTAGCATTTCTAATATAATACCGGATACCGGAATACTACTGACTTTTGTAGCAGTATCTTTAGAAAATAAAATAGAATTTATTTTTAATCTATAAGTTTACTTATAGGGAAAGTAATGTAATTAAAGTTCAATAAAGATTTGGTTTTTTACCAAAGGAATCGAGGACATTTCCTTTTTATTTTTCAATGGATTTTCCAGATTGAAGTGCACCTATCATATAATTAAATTAATGTGATGCAACCTTTCATTTCTTTACTTTCAGTTTTTCAGAATAAAATCTTCTTTCTATAACAACATATTTAATTTGCAGCACCTACCAAACACACATTTAACTTCAATTTTCTAATTCCTACTGTGAAATACAATACCGAATATTGTAATCAGTCTCATTTGCTATCGGTGTATTCCGAGAGATTCATACTACCGGATACCACTGAATCATTCACCCGAAGGATCTTATAACTTGTCAACATTATATTGAGATGTATCCATTGTCACGAGTTAACGTTTGACACGGGTCCCAAAAATTACCTTCGTTCATTTATAATGAGGGGATCGAATTCACAGACATATTTGCTTGTCATTTTTCGCTTTAAGAATAGGTATACGTTCTCTGTTTACTTAAGATTTATTGAAGACGTTTTTTATTAGGAGGTCAACAACCGGTATAAGGAACTTGTTACTTGGAAAGATTGTTATCATCGTTTTTATTCGGATAACCATGCCCAAGTTACTACTAATCACAGAAAAACTTGTAATTAAAGAAGTCTTTCAACCGAAAGTGATAATTTATCTGCGTGAAAGATCACGGAGACAAATTTACAAAAATGTCTTCCAGCTTTGACTTTTAATTCTCGAACTGACTTACAATGGCTTCCACAGCAGAATGAATGTTCAGACGAACATTCACATTCACACGAAACTGCATAGGGATTAGGGAAGAGAAAATATCACCACATGCGTCAACTTCCCTTCTGTAGATTACATCCGCAGATGTGTACATGTGTAAGCAACAACACTATCTATCATTTGTTTTTCTACCCACAAGACGCGACGTGGCTTCCTTTGAGAACAGTCGCACTGTGAAAATATTATAAGAATGAGATCATGTTCGATACATTATGATCAATTCGGCTGAACACCGATATCACTTGGGAATGTGTTTAGCAACCAATTTATAAACATTACTGCTTTTAATAATATAAAAACAGTTCCCTTTGAACTTTTATTTGAAAGTGATCAAATCATGAGATGAATTTGGGGGCTTTTTTTAATGGGGGAAAATCATCGAATGATTGCTCCCACCTGGGTTAATTTGGGGGCTACCTGTATTATACATGTATTATTTAAAGGATTTTGAGTGCCAATAGTAATCAAAACCTAAAATCCTACCTTATCCTTTTATCACATCTACATATGCTTTGAAGCACAACGTTTGTTTGTAACAACCCACAATTTTCACGAGCCAATATAAATAAACCCACGGTGTGTAGGCTGAAGGTCGATAAAATAACCCTGTGGACCCTGTAGTGGCAGGATGAAATCTCATCAATGACCTACTATTAATATCATAATAACCCTTGCCATTGCTAAGATTTACGACCACGGCACAGTGTAAGATGCTGACGCATTCTCATTATTCTACCGATTCTGTATAGAAAATTATGCTAAGTAAGAACACAGACTGTGATCATGATTTCGTAAAAAATTGAGGATTTAAACGTAAATTACAAAATAGTTTTAACATCATCTGACTTAATTTTATTGTAGTGTCACCAAATTTGGATTTCTTAATAAATTCAAACTTGAATAAATCTTTATTAATATTTTTTTTAATCTACTCGCCTTTTAAATTTCTCCAACGTAACACTCAACACAGTATTACATGTTTACAACAAAAAAGTAGTAAACAATGGTAGAAAGTACAATAAAATTACTGTAGGACACCATCAATCTTCCATCAGTCGTACCACACGTGCCACGGGAAATAAAAAAGATCAGCGCGTAGAGTACGCGGAACGTTTTCGTTTTTGCCACAAATGGAAACAAACCTAATCCACTCGACACTTCGTACTTTATTGAATGTATCCAGATCCTTACAATCAATACAAACTCCCAGTACCTACAACAAAATTTATGAACATTAAAATGAGGTTGAATGACTTTAGGCAATCGCTACGAAAGTCGCCTACGACGCGTAGCAGATCGGCTACGAAATATTTTCGTTTAATCAGCTTAAACGCCAAAAGTTGTTAAAGGATGGTATTGTATAACACCTTAAATTCAAAAAGTTTTAGTAAAACTTAATAATTAATCGTACTAAAATTATAAAGAAAGTGATCTGATAAACGCTGAAAACTTTTCTTAATAGAACATAGTGGATTACTCGTGCAGGTCTATCCCATTCCCACATACATCACACATGCTAACAAATTAATTACAGTGGGTAATTGACAATCTCCTGTTAATTGTGTAAGATTACGGTCATGTTTACTACAGTAGCCTATAATTTGTGTTCCAAATAAGATTTACTAATGATATAACGTACATAAAACACATACTGTTAATTGCTTTGAAATAACTGGACACTGCTTCAACACCTTTCTAAATAATTGCCGTATAATGAACAAAGTATACGTTTATAATGGCTAAATCCCTAATAATAAAGAATAGTATATCAGTGTGTTTTGTACTTATTTCCCTGTGGACAGAAAGCTTTTAGGCGTAAATTAGAATCTTGATACTACTGGCCATTTTTAGTTTCCCCCTGTGGAAAAAAGGTGTCAATGAGTACGCGAAAGTTATTTTGCAAGAACGTGTTGCCAAGTAAATTAGCAGGACTGACTTTTAAAGCTACTTTACTATGTACCACGCAATGTGATGAGCTTATTACCATTCTAGTAGGTGTTTCAACAGTGTTACTAATTAGCTGTACAATAGTTTTAAATACTATCAATACTTTCACCAACTCTAGACGTTACGAATAAAATGCAAAAAAGTACCCAACCGTACTGTGTAACCACTGTAGTTTTTTTTGCAAGGGTAAAATCATCCAATGGTTTTTCCCGCCCGGGTGAGACGAGAGGAAGGGACAGACTTTTTGGGAATTGACTAAAAACCTGTTCCTACTCCTGCACTTCTAGCCGGAACCCCGGCAACCCGTTACCTATGTAAGTCTTCCGCGGCTCGGTATCGGCATCAGCCATATTGGTCCTCATCTGTGGTGTTCTGACTTTAGCTATCCTATAGTTGTAGTGTATCAACTATCAACCATTAAAACTTTGTTGAACTTCTAAAGTTGTTCTATACCTTCCTACCTATACATTTTTCCCTGTAAGGGCTGATCATTAGAAAGAAAACATGATATGCTGCGGTAATTATAACTTAAAATGAAGCTCAGATTCATTAAACTCTAAGTGAGAGGAAAGTTTATCTTGTACCTACCTTTTTATTTACTCCAACTTCTAAATCAACCTTCCTGCAACATTGTCGGGAAATATCTTGGAAAATGTTAACCTCTGCCAATTAAAACTATAGTTACTTTAGAATTTTTTTCTACTGTTTAGTGATTTTCAGTTTGTTTCCAGAATGTCATGTGTTTTACATTTTTATGGTTTACTCAGAGCTATATGTTTGAACAAAAATTATAATTTATGTGTAATGCTAAGTGTGTTCTTTCTCAAATATTTCTTAATAGACATACAGTAGAATTTCCAAGAAAATTAAAACATATAATTATGCAAATAATTTTCCTCCAGTCATACGAGTACAGTACAGATGTCAGGAACAAAGTTTACGATTAACCTACTTGATTGAATGTCGGGAAGGCTTCACTTTGTTATTGTGTGTTGTTGACGAATCTCTTCCGTGATATTATTATTATCTTTTGTTGTACAACATGCAATAATGTACTCCGTATTTTATTTCTACGGTTGAAACTAACCAGGTTTCCTCTACGTTACATTATCAAAGTGTCAATCAAATAAAACAACTTCAGACTTTTTCGAAAATTATCATACCAGTTGTAAGTTAAACACTATATTTTTCCTCACAGGTACTGCCCAGGCGCAGTTAAGAGACGGCCGAGCACAAAGCCTGGACCTTCTCCGCATGCTCACCGACAAACCATGGATCGGACTCGGACCCCACAACCGCTGGGACAGGGCACCTCGTATTGACATGGATTTAGGATACACGGGCTTAGGACCTCACCTGCCTCCGGTACAGGTTGCTGAGGATAGGAATTACCTTTATGATGAGATCAGGTACGTTCGCAGAGTTGGAAGATAACATGAACTAGGTATTTGGTGCAATCCATGGAATCCAAACCGAATCGTATAATAATCCTTTGTGTACACTGAAGCATTTTTCCTTCTTTTAGGCAGAAGCATTTGTTTAATGGTGTTATTGTTTCCCAGGGGCGTGTCAGAAAAGCGATCCGCCGTGGCGACAGCACTAAACTCGGGTCGCCGGAGACGGCAGCCGACTCCGGCGCTTGGTAAGGCAGTCACGCCGTATGTCGGCGTCGGTAAGCAGCCGGTCGCACCGCTATAATATCGTCGATGTTGTTACTAATCAGCCATTCTTCAAGCTTGCCATTATTTAATAACTAATATTTTAATAAACTGCTGTAGTTTACTGACGCCAGTATATCACACCACGATAGTGGAAAAGTCAGAGCATTTTCAAGATTTAAAGCACACTATGAAAATGAGTAATTTGTGATTTTGTTTGTCACTTCGAAACACTACTGCCTTCAAAATCGTTACTACTTAATACAAACTGTCAAACTATAAATAACTATTTTAAATGTGCTTTAAAATATCGATTTACTACATAAATCTATAGTGAAATGGCAATCATAGTTTTCTTGCAATGAATGACAGCCGAGACTGGTGTATGTTAACATAAGCAGCTTACTTACATGTCGTCCTGTTTCTACATATAAACATTTCTTAGTTTTCATATTGTAGAGACGGATACCCACTAACTTTAGGTACTCATTGTTTTATAATCTTTTTACATATAATTCAAACATCATAAACTGTGCTCTTTTATATACGTCCCTACAATCTGAAAACATATATGATAATTTTGTGTTTAATCTATGTGTAGGTAGGTACAGACAATAATACCCAATAATATAATTACTCAATGTTATCACTTTAACTCGTCGAGTACCGGTTTTGTAGACACAATTATAGAACAATAGGTTGCGGTCACCGGTGACCGCTTGGTGTTTGACAGTTTAATAATCCAAATGTTAATGTTTAAGTACTTTTATATGCCTCCCACATAGTCCAAGAAACCACATACTACTTAGATAAGTAGTAATTTCTTTACGTCTAGTCTGCTTGAAATAACTTCATGACATGTCTGTGTTATGAAGATAAATATTTACACTAACACCTACTCGCCTACTTATTTCACTAATTAACCAGCAGCACTGGTAGTAAAACAGTAAAACTACATTAATATGTCATGAGTTACTTCACACTAAACACAGAAAGCACGCCACCTACTAAAAGTTCCTGTATAAAAGTATACGGCAACAAATACACAGATAGCAACTGTTGTCATGCATTAACTCTGCAAGCGTCTCTGGAATATTATAATGTATACCTCTACATTACAAAGTTAAAAAAGTCTGTACAATACACTGCTTTTTAACTATTTTTTTAAATAAAATCTTATTATGTCCACCTTACCTATTGACGCCATTGAACGATAAAAATATTATATTACATAGCACGTAACATCATCCATTTTAGATATTGATATAAACAAAAGGAAATACAATCTATAAGGAACTTTGAATGGACCCCTCTATCAAGCTTCAGGAAATATTTCATCATGATGATCCTTTAATACGTACACACCTTGTATTAAACTATTAAGTTAGGTATGATATTACCTAGCTAGATACATTAATTTCAAATAATACTTAGCTAAGTGGGAGTAAGGATTGTAATAACATAATAGGTACTTTTTGGTATAGCTAGTATACGTACGTTATGTTTTTGATCAAGAGCCTTTCTATTTTGTAAAACCACGCTTGATTCCTGTGTGTATTGAAACAGCAAAGACAATACCCATGAGGATTTTCAAATGAATACCTACCTATAGCCAAAATACTTTTCCTGACCCCGACTGCTTATTATCTCATTTGCCACCTCAGTCGATGACACGGCCGTGCCTTATCATTTTGATCTCCTAAAGATTTTAAAGAATATCCGATTACCCAAACTCAAAAGGTTCACTTTCTAATCAGCTAACTTTAGGCTGAACAAGTCAAATATCTGACTGCCTCGTTGGCCGAGCACTTGTCAATCAAGGTTTTAGATTCCATACCTGGGTTAGGCAGTGTTTCGGAATTCCCAACAAATGTAAATGGTAATAGACTTATAACTATATACCTAATGTAACAATTCATATTGCTTTTGAGATTTTTGTGTGACTGAAATAAGTATACCTACAGAGTACGCTTTCGTCTGCAGGCGTGCTAAACGACATGGGCTCATTCTTCGACTCCCTGCGTGACAACCTGGAGACACTGGTGTCCCTCTCGCCACAGGAACGCTCCACACTCTTCCAGGACCCACCGTCTGTTGTACCCGCACCGGCTTCCAGTGAGTCATTTACTAACATTTACATAAAGGTAACATGATTGAAATCAAAAAGTAGACAAGACAGCCTTTAAGATAACCGTGCGACTACGTACGTACTTGTAAAATGATTATAAATGTTGGACTATTGGACAAATTTAAAACCTAAACTGCATCTATTAACTTCACTAAATTTCATCTCGAGGTTACCTACTGAACTAAAACATGTCATCCAAATAATGAACCTTGTTTTTGAATACCCTTTTGTAAGTACAATCGTAAGCAAATTATTTGGATAACAAAAATAAGCACGTATCTGCATAAACTCAGCTATTACATTATTATGCAAAAGTCGGTCTTATGGTACAATACACCTAACACGTTTATAATTGACATGGTATTAATCGAATGTATGAGTATTCAATGGGAATACACAAAATCCTCCAATTATTTTATCAGTAGGTACCTAGGTCCCATATATCAATATTGAGCCCACAGTCATTAATGTTATTTTCAGTCTATTTCGACACGAGAAATCAAACAATACCTAAGTATGACAAATTAGAAAATTAAACACGTCCACAGCGACCGTAAAGAATGAAACTTATGTTGACTTAACAGAATAGGTACATAATTTATTGTAGCACCAAACTGAAAATTACCTACTAAATAACAAATTTTAAGTTATGATATCGTAGTTCCTAATTTATAGCAAAGTATATAATAATAAGACGTTGGAAATCTAATTTTATATACCGCGCCGTATATAAGTAGATACAATGTAATCAGAAGTGTAAACAACATTTCCATTCACACTATTAATAAATAAAAAAGTTTGGTTAGAACTCGTGTACGATAAACTGACACAATGATGGCGTGAACAATTCTAGTGGGACATTGCTGTGCAGGCCGACTGTCGAGCTGTACAGGTAATTAAACTTCGGTGGAGTACACTAATTACAACTTTTACAGATGTACCTAATAGGCATATAAAATTATAAGAAATTTCAATATAGTCAAAATGAAGGTATGTTCGTCAAAGATGGCCCGCATCCTGGGCCACTTAAAAAATATGCAGTTATGATTACTTTTTTTCGATATTTTGATTGTCAAATAAATACATTAAACCTCCAATATATTTCTTCTCTACTATTTATCTACAAAATTATACAAGGTTTTGAAACAAGGTGGGCCTTATTAGGCGACTGTACCTACCTTATACTAAATTGACCTCTTGTTCTAGTAACAATAGGTCATTTTGTACTATGTAGTAACATCTCATATCCAACTCCTATAAACTGGGCAATATGAAAAAAAATCACTTAGATTAGGTACCATCCTAGTGTTACCTATATAACTTTTAGAATAGACATAACATAACATCACGCCTTTTATCGGTAGTCACTGTACAATGTAACACACACTTTTCACTATTTATGTATCATGAAATAGGGGGTGAGCCTATTGCCATATACCGGGCACAATTTCAGACTCCGTGCTACTCAGCCAACTAGGCAGTCTATTGAAGCGAGTCTGTTAGAACAGAATATTTACAGAATAGCTATTTGTGAATAGCAATAGACGATCAAATAATAGTCACATCATCAAAAAATATTAAAGTAAAGTAAGCCGTAATATACGTCGAAAACCATAACTGGCTATAGAATTACGGAGAACTCATTTCTATGAACTGAAGTAACTAGCGTAGGAATAGGCAAGCGCGAACCAATTAAAGTTTTCTATCAGATGGTGCTATTTTCAACTCGGAAATTAGATAATCATGTCGGCTACAAGGAATGAGATTATACGACTATTCTTGTCGAGATGAAACTATATTAAGGTTCTGTAAATGGAACACTATTGGCATTTTATCATTGAACCTAACTTGGAAAGATTGTGGGCAAACACCACGTTATACTCATGCAGGATTATTTTACACCCACAAATTAGAGAAAATTTTCCTATAACGACAATGTGGCTGAGTCTTATGACTGACTGAACGTTTTCAATGCTACTTGGAAGTCGGAACCCAATTTTGTATCCTGTAATGTCAATGAACTTCCCTTTTTATGGAGGTACAGGTATTATAATGTAGGTTTCCTAAATAATAATACTAGGTGGAATTTCCATATCTATGTAATCATTTGGAAACTTTTTATATTATATCCTTGTTTATACAATTGTAATTGGGTACTTCAGAGGTCGTTACACCACACTAAAACCAGTAACTAAACTAACCTTATTCAAGTTTAAAACAAACAGTAATCTGCCTCATTACCTTATGAGACGCATTTTACACTTGTGTTCCATTGTGTGACATGATGTTAAATATAAATGGGCATAACGTTTTCCGTAACTATAATATTCAGGTTACCTGATACAAGCAATTAGGTACTGCTACAGGGATGGCGATTCAGAGTAATGAACTACTAAATATAATTAGTTTTAGAATTAAAGAAAATCTCAGTAATGGCAATAAGCTCACCCGCTATTACATGGGACTTATAACATAAATAGTGAAAAGTGGGTGTTACTTTGTACAGTAATTAAGTGCCGTAATGTGCACATAAGGCGTGATGTTATGTTACGTAAATATAATTAATATTATTTTGATGGCACATGTAGGACCTTCAAAAATATTTCTTGAGAAAAATGGCACGTTGATACGTAAAGGTTCGCCATCTCTGTACTACTATATCTAGGACCTCCTCCTAGACTGTAAAACTAGAAGTAGTAGGAACCATTAATTATAATACACTTGGATTAAATACGATAACGACACAACTGTCATAAAACTATTTTGTATCAAATGCAACAACTTAGTTTGGAAACGATTAAATAAAATGAGAAACATATACTTAAGTATTTTTAAAAAATACAGTTCACAAAAGTCAAAAAAATCACATACTTTTTAAAATTCTTAATTAAAACAAATATGCGTGTTTGCTTTATAATCTTCAGATCATTTACGTGGTTTCAGCCACATACCTGCCGTTATTTGTAGGTATCTTAATAAAAAATATCTACACAAAACCTAATTGTCATTTGATAGCTTTTAAAATATCAACATCAATCATTTTGCAATCGACGCATTTTTTCTATGTAACATTAAAATATTGTTAAACCATTACATAATAGTTTGTTTGTCCTTCTAAACTGGAGACTATTTTATGAAAATCTGTAATGCGGAAATAATGTTATTGGCATTTCTGTAAGTAACGTCTTAAAAAAGGATTTTTTAAAGACATTGCGTTTGAAATCTAAACGTCAAATTACTATGCTTGTTGCCTAGAACTAGATATATATAACTAATATCCATTTACAAATCAAAGCAATGTCTCTGACATACCTTTACAACAAAGTCCACCACAGATACTATCATAAAAGTTGTGTAGGTACCTCTCAAACACATCATAATTCTCGTAGCGATAGCAACGACCTCATGCGTCGAACCACTCGGCCACGCTACCAGTATCTCAATTAGAATCGCTTAAGGATGGTACTTACCGTATCCTCCACGCCACGTCAATACAGCCGAGGGAATCAGGAAAATGGACGTAAACATCAAGCTATACAAGTCCAGCTTACCTTGGTCTCATGTTGTATGATCTTTCCACAAATTCACCGGTCAGTCTATACTGGTACTTATAGCTTGATATGTGTCGCGTGGACATTCCTCCGGAACTGTCAATAACGATGTCTATCAAATTGCAACAGGAAGTGGCCTTTGTATATGAACGAATCTCGACAATAATGTCCCTTCTAGTAAACTCCCACGTTACATCTGTGCTCGAGGTTTTTCTGTGATAATGTCGTAAAATTCTCATTATACCCGATGAAGTACACAATTTGATATCCTTGTCTCGTTTCGTAGATACGGTGTGAAGTTGACCACTCATCCCTGAATCTCGTAAACGGACCAAATTACAGGACACATCTGTTGCTATCGAGCCAATAAAACTATATTATAAGCACGGCAGTAATAATATTCCAAGTAATTACCTGAACATTACTTCCTTTTGGTATAGAATTACTGAGATAGAAAAAAAATGTGTAGATAAATATGATGAAGATGAAGTTTAGATGTGGATACATATATGAGGGTAGACTTTATTCAACTCCCAACCTCGGTTTTACTAACAAACAGTGGTAAAATTAGAACTTTGGCGTCCATACGAAGTAATGCAACGCTTTTTACAACAAATTATATATAAGAAAAAAATATTTAGGTAACTACATTTATGACTCAATGCTCTTAAAATCTTTATCAGAGCTAATTGTCAAAAACTAAAGGTGTTTTGAAGAGCCAATTATTTAAATTTCAAAAGCTATCCCTATAAATGTCTTCAACTACAATTTCCTAAAAAAATGTGACCCACTCAAATATCAAAGGCTGGATAAATTTAAATAAAAGCCCAATTTGGTGTCCGATTATTTCCGTTAGCCCAAGTTAATGAGAAACTCTCATCTATTATATTAAAACCGAAACGAACTTACTCCGACGATCACTTTTCAAAAAATAAAAAAAATATCTTAGTAACTGTTACGTACATTTATAATACCTACAAAAAATATCTTAGTAACTGTTACGTACATTTATAATACCTACAAAAAATATCTTAGTAACTGTTACGTACATTTATAATACCTACAAAAAATTATAAAAAATATAATTACTACAACTCATGAACAATGAATGACGGATATAAGTGTTATTACACTTATTCTAGTTTCACTAAAAAGCTAATCTAGACCTTTTATTCGCCGATATCGAGTCGCGGAGGACTTAATAGGTTGCCGGGGCTCCGACTCAAAGTGCAGGAGTAGGAACAGGGGTGGTTTTTAGTAAGAGTCTAACACTCCCTCCCGCCTCACCCAGGCGGGAGAAGTCATTGGATGATTTTCTCAAGAAATAAGACCATTTATTCGACACACACATAAGAACAATGTACATTATTATTTTGTTCTCATTTTTAACTACTACTACAAGTTATAAACCACTACTATAACGTAACGATACAGCTCAAATCATAGGTTACCTATTGCCTGGTCGTAAAGCGAATATTCTGAGTAATCATCTTGTTACCAGTAGTAACACCCTTGCAAGAGGTGAGAGGTTTCATATTTGTACTTTGAATGACATAAAGTTCACTGCAAATATGTAGATACTTGTATTTCTACCTATATCGGTGAACATTTTCGCTTTGAGAACTCTATAACATTGTGATTCGGTTGAAACTTTGATCATACAGATTTTGTTTTTGTGATATTATAAATATATAATAGATACTTAAATTGATAAAACATTGCCTATAGCTAGAAATACACATCTAACGAGTATCTTGTTTACAAAAGCGATGTGTTTGTTCTTTATAGGTTAATGGTATTGTAATAGTAGGTACCTATTTATATTTAGTCGCTTATTTCAAAGTATCTATACAGTGGGCGTTAAAAAAACAAAAGTAATATGATAAAGGGCAGACGGGAGAATGAAGAAGTCTATTATAAATTTTGACTGCAATTTATGCAGGTTTTAATAAATTTAATTTCTTTCCCCAGATACCGGTGGTGGCGGCAGTGGCATTAGGAAGCTGTACGCACTCCGCCCTCTCAGACCTACCGGCAACATCAGGTGGGCTTTTGTATTTTCATTTTTATATATTTTCTTCTGACCCTTAAAGTCCATCTTCTTTTGAACCATTAGTTTTCTTTCAACTACTTTCCCCTAAGTTCTTTGTACTTATTTCTATCATTGTCCATTCCCCACCCTCCACAAGTACCTAAATGAATTTCTGCATTACTATAATTAAGTCTAAAATATCGTTGTACGTAGATCTTACAACCGCAGATCTCTCGTGGAGGCGGACGGTGGCTACCCGGGTGCCAACCACCATGACCCTGGCCTGCTGTGGACCGGACTCGGCCGGTAGACGACACACCCACACAGCCACACACTCATACACAGACACATACACTCACAGTGACCAACGTAACGGAATGAACCATGTAGTACAGCCACGGAAACCGCCACATGTTTCACATTTGAAACCAAATTATTTAGATGTAAGTGGTGTATCGCTACCGGAGATTATTTTAGCTCTGCAGGAATATTGCTATCTGTGAAACTTATACTAAGTACGGTATCTAGTCGACCTCTGATCTAGTCAATCGAAAGTTTGGACTAACTTGACAATCCTAAGATTATAACTACACAATTAAACTTTGACTTTTCATATTCAGTTCTTTAAATCGTCCCCATAGATAGATTTACTACGGCAGTAAGTTTCTTTCAAAATGTCTTGGGATTTTCAAGCTGAATTTCATATAGAACATATTTTTTCCATAATCCCTATTTCAAGTAGATGTAAGCATTTTGCCCATGAATATATTATTAAAGTACCTGCTTAATGGTTATTAAAATACATTTAGAAATACATTCATTTACTATTGTATTTGGAAATTCTTATATTTCCATTGTAACATACTATTTAAAAGATTACTTCGATTTTGTGAACTTTCTATTGAAAATGAAGTTACGTTTTCTACTTGATATCTTTATGAGGAGTGTAAGCCGATTTGTACCTTCAAACGATCAAAGACGATGTGTGTAAGTCATATACATGAACCTAACATTTAGCTTGTAAAGGACACATTATTGAAGGACTATTCATTTTTTAATCACACAAACGCTGAAAAATTATTCTGAATTCAATTTTCCTACGATTTAGTACTTATATTTTTATGTTGCTATTGAATTGTGAATTATTTATTTTATTTATTGGATAACTCGAGCAACTATTTATGGCCTTTAGATTTACATTTATTTTTCCAATTGAGCGGCGACAGCATCTTAAGGCACTGACTTATAAATGGGTTCAGAATTTTCCAACAATACTAAACGTGTCGTTTCTTTGTTATGATCCCATATTTATAAAATGTATTAAATTATTATAGGTAGTTACCAAAGATTCATGTACCTATTACTTTATGTGAACGTTGAAATTTTGTCTCTTTATGGAAAGAATAATGTACCTAAATGTATGTCTATTCAAAGTTAAATATCTACTCTAGATAATTAAGTACCGTATGTAAACTAACACCGAATATTATTTGTATTATTATTTACGTATTTAATATTAATTTACAATTTCTTATTTACATTTCAAACAATTTATCAATTGTCACAATTAAATGAATTTCTATTAACGATATACCTATTCATTTAATTCGTTGTAAGTTTACATACCTACAAGAATAAATGTTTCAATAAAATACTTAATGTAAATACAATTTTATCTCCATCGCATTTACATTTTATTAAATGTACGTTTAGCAATTTAAACGGATTAATTATATTATTATTAGAGTAATATTTAAATTTAAGTATTTAATTGTCGCGATATGTTTATGAAATTAATGATATATTACATTGCTGATGTGTTTTATTTATTGAATACCTGGTTTCCTAAACTTAACACAACATCTTAGTACATAGGTAATAGTGGAAAAGACGGGCTTCAATCATTCATATGATTCAGATATTACGCTACGTAAATAGTTAGCTTAATTCTTGCTTCAAGCTCTGTCAAAGGAATTTCTCATTACTAAGAAACTTGCAATATCTATTGGACTAGTAATAAACTTCTGCATATTCATAGCAAACTTGAGTACCTATTTGTAGTAATTTGATACAACCATTGCTGTTAGTATTGTGTAGACGACGACGCCACCGTTACAGAGTATTTTAAACAGTGATTAAGTAATCCTTACTATTATTATAACTAACGACGAAAGTGTGTTTCTTTTCGTGTTGAAACTTTAGAAGATTATATGGTATGATTTTCGTTTCTGAAGACACTGAATTTAGGAGTGACAGGTAGACAGGAATAAGTTACTTTTGAAACATGTGAAGCCGCTGGTAGCAACAAGTTTTGCAATATTTACCTTCTTGCAAGACCAATAACCGTATTCATTTCCTTCCTCATTCATGTTCACGTTTTGTGATAGTCATACAAATAGTATCAAAGATATGAGACAGTACATTTACCCATGACCAATTGCTGGTAATTCCATAGCCATTTGGACAAGAAACACTTCCTTATTGTCAGACAATCATCATAATAGCCCCGAACGACTGATCGACTTTTCGGAAGACATTATTTAATCTAACTAGATTGTGGTAACGAGCTGCGCCCACTATGTACTTCTGTCTTTAGTAACAGTAATTCAGATCAAACGAAGATGTTATGATAATATTATTGGAATTTAGTTACAATATATTACATAGCATAGGCACATTAGGTCACTCCTTTCACAATTCAATGTTATCTATATCAACTTTTCACCAGATATGATATCAGTCCCCTGTAATAGGGAGATTGAGCCTGTAAGTTTAATTAATGTTCTATGTGCTTATGTTCGTTTGTTTTTCTTTGTCTAATTCTTTTACGGTTATTATGGGATTATGTGTAAGTGTAATAGATTTTGATGAAGGTTATAGTAGATTTAAATTTACTGATAATGTGTAACTGCGTTTATTGTTTTAGGTGTGCCTGTGATGATAAATGTAATGTTTAAATATAAATAAATAAATAAAAATTTCCCATCTAATGGGGATGGGATTAAAATCTTCACCAATTACTTTACTGACGATATTCAGAAACCAAAACGTTCGATGCGACTATTTCAATTCACATCTACAATATGAAGTCAGTAATTGAAAAGCAGTAATAAGTATTTATTTATGGAAATCAAGTACCTGTAAAACTCATGCTTTCGAAGAGCACCTGCAAATTCAGATAAAAAAAAATCAATTAGTAATAAAAAATATCTAGTGAACCAACACAAGAATGACATCTTTAGTATCCCTAACCGCAGCAGAAGATCAGCATCTTCTTTAATATATCTGTGATCAGCACAGTATTCGTATTTCATAATAATTAACCCTTTGAGTACCGTCATAATAGACACAATTAAAGAACAATAGGTTGCGGTCACCGGTGACCTCGCGGTGTTTGACAGTTTTGACCCTTTTTAAGGTGCAAAATCATCGAATGACTTCTCCCGCCTGGGTGAGGCAGACTCTTAGCGACTAAAAACCACCCCGTTCATACTCCTGCACTTCGAGCTCTGTATCAGCAATGAATGACCCTGAGACAACAGATTGGATCTAGTTATTGTCCATTACAGAAAGGGACTAGGTATTTAGAACAGGCCCACAAGGGGAATTTACAATTGATGGATAACACAACAAAAGCTTTAAGTATTAGATAGATTTTTTACTCCTCTTTAGCGGTAGTCGTAGCGTAAAATCCTAGTGGCCCGGAGGTTAAGACGCATGTATGAGAGTGCGGGTTCGAAACCTACCAACGGCAAGTATCAATGTAACTTCTTCCGATGTAATTTCTGAGATTATTTAGACACCACTGACAGGCGTGAAGGAAAACATCGTGAGGAAACCTGGGCTTATATTATATTATAATGAACAAGCGTGGTGATTAATGCTCAAACCTCCGTGTGAGAAGTGGTCTCGCCCAGCAGTAGGCACTTATAGGCTGTTGATGATGATGATGACTATGAGCGGTAAATCAAAAACATATTTAACCATAAATAAATCATACATTAAACGTACTTTTACTTGCAAGTTTCAAATATTTAGATAACTTTAAAAATAGGAAAATATTTATCACCTACACTATAGAGGTAGTTTCATGTACAACCCCTCACAAGTTAGGAAACCCTTTCTTAGATCTTGTAAACCAATAAATAAACCTGTAAAAGTAAACATTAGTCCCTTTAAACAGGGCCGTCTTAGACTACGCTGGAACCCTTGTACGAAATAATTTGGTATCTTTCTTTTTTTTAACGTTGCTCCACACTAGGAATTTCTCCTGTATCGTGGGTATTTTGCAAACATACAAGTTCACATAAACAGGACTACCAGACCCGAAACAACAATTTGTCACACAAAGAATTCGCTCCGTGCTGGAATCAAACCTGGAAAGCGGGTGTCTGTCGTAGAAATTGTCGATCCTTCGGGGCCCCTGAGGATGGGGCCCTGGGCACTGGTAAAGACGGTACTGCCTTTAAAGGGTGTAAAAGCTTAAACATAGTTATTACTGTTATCATTGGCTTTCATATTGTATCAGGGTTGTTATCAAACATATTAATAGTAATACATAATAATAATAATAATTCATTTAATGTCAGACACAGTCCATACAGCCAGAATAATAATAATTGATGAAGAAAATAACTAACAACAAAGCAATAAAATTTAAATTAAGGAATACAACAAAATATAAAAGTCACACTATTAATAAAACATAAAACTCAACAATGTCAAAATTAACAATAATTATAATCAAAACCATTGGAGAATCAGACACTATACCCGCCATGCGTGATTGGACCGTACAGAGATCGAGAGATTATCGACGTCTACAGCCCCAACACGATATCCATCCATCTCCGCTGGATTGGGCAATCCGCACGTGAATCATCTTCAGGATGCCGTTGCTACTGCCCGCATGTTCCCGTTCACACGCATGAAAATAGAAGCGACTTTCTTCCGCATAATTGCATGAAAGCCATCAGTGCGCGCCTCCGCAAACATAGCAGAAGCACTGCAGTACCGAGGCAGCCGCAACAGCATCCTGAACACATTGTTGTACTGAACTCTAATGACATCCGCGGCCCGCCGAGTATGACTCACCCATAAGCTACTTGCGTAAAAAGATTGGCAGTATGCCCTAAACAGAAGTATTTTTACTTCCACCGAGCAACGCGCAAATCTCCGAACGATCATATTACCCCGCACCACCAATGCCCTTCGTTCTCTTTCCAAATCAGCATCATCCGTCAAATCTTCTGTGAGAATATGTCCTAGGTACCTGAAGCTAGCCACCATCCCTAGAGCCACCCCGTTCAACATAATTGGCGGAACATGAAACGCAGCGTTTTTTTTACTTTTAAATATCATAATTTCGCTCTTTTTGTATTATATTTCAGTCCATGCTCCACTGCATATGTCTCGCAGATAGCCACCAACTTCCTAATCGCTCCCACCGACGGCCCCAGCAACACCATATCGTCCGCGTAACTTAAATTACTGACACATACGTCATCAATATGACACCCTGTATGTGTATCACTGAGTTCGCCGATCAAGTCGTTTATGTACAGGTTAAACAGCAGAGGAGAGGTGAGTCCTCCCTGTCTCACACCACACTCCATGCCATAAACTTCCGACAAGACTTCTCCCCACCTCACCTGATTTTTCTGACAACCATACCAGCCCTTCAGCAACGCTGTAACTTCCACCGGCACACCCGCACTCGCCAGTTTGCCCCACAATTTGTCATATCTAACACAGTCAAAAGCTTTTGACAAATCCAGGAAGCACGCGTATACGTCCCCCTGTCCGTATAGTACCTGACAGCCTGCTTAAGACACACAATGGCACTCTCAGTAGAAAGGCCAGCTCTAAAACCGAACTGGGCATCATGCAACTTTATGTGTCTCACAAGAATATTATTAAGCAGGCTATCAAGCACCTTCGCGATTACGGTTGCCAGTGATATGGGGCGATAATTGTTTTTGTCTAATATATCCCCCGTTTTATTCTTTACTATTGGTACGACAATTGTTTTAGTTAATTCCGCCGGTAAGTAACCATGACAAAGACATAAATTATAAAACATTGAGAGTATGCGGGGCAGATGAACCCCAGCATTTTTGAGGTGTTCAATGCTGAGGCCATCATACCCCGGAGACTTGCCTCTAGCCATTCCTCTTATCACCTCTCGTACTTCCTTAGCTGTAAACCGAACCGACCTCCGATGGTTGACAGCCCCACACTCTACGGATTGACTGGATGTGATCACAGTACCATGGTGTGGTTTTATCTCAAAGTACTCCTTAAAAAGGTTCGCTATCTCCATCCATGTGATCATTAATACCATCTACACTCACAGGTAGGCCAGGTCTGCAGCTAAGTTTACTTGTTTGCTTCCAAAATTGCTTGAAATCTTTTTTAGCATGATGAGAAGCAAGGTTATCCATCTTAATTTGCTCTTGCCTATCCTGACACCATTTAAGCTTTTTCTTGAATGCCTTCCTGCTCTCACACATCTCCTCATACCTTTCACCATACCTCTTTTTTCCTTCGTCAGCCCACGCACAAAATTTCAACCTAGCATCTTTATAATAATCTTTAACATGCATGTTCCATCCCGCAATGTCACCACCCCTCCTCCGCCGTCTCGCCCGCGAGTGTGTGACCACTGCAGCTTCCGTCAAGATGGTAACCAACCTCAAGTACATGTCCTGAAGTAATCGCCTATGTTCTGATATTGAACACAGCTCGTCGCAACACTGCGATAATTGAGACGGAAAATCAATGTATTTGAGTTCTGACTGACATATATCGTGATAACACCGTATCTGGTCAGGTGTACGCTCACCCCACAACACATTGTTAGGGCCCAGAGCACGCGTCACCCTTTCCCTACATACTACACGCTGCCAATCACATTCTAGTATAAGTGGGAAATGGTCAGACCACCGCACGTCATAATCCACCCACACACGAGTAATAGCCGGTAGCCCTGATTCAGTTACGACGCAATGATCTAACCATCTCGCACAACCATGGGCTTCGCTTACAAAGGTATACGTGTCTGACTCACCCAACTTCGTCATGTCCACACATGACCACTGCTGGTCTCGACAGAAGTCCATTGCATGGTCACAAAACAGTTCGTTTGGATGAGCATTAAAATCACCCAATATATACCTCTAAACAGTAGGAGTATCATTATGCTCCTCCATTACAGAACTAATTTTACCTAAACATTGTGTGAACTCGGGTAAATTGTCCAGGCAATCCGTTGGCATATACACACTAAACACATGCATCCACCGCTGATGTACCCGTACCACTGAACTCCTCATGTATCCTGTTTAGCATCGGTAAATCATGGGGCATGATCCACGTCTCCTGAAGGGCAATTATGTCAAATAATTACCCACATTTATCAAATCTAAGTGTCATGTAGTTCGCTACTATACCCAATAAGGATGATGACAGGGTATGAAAATTAAAAAACTAATTAGTCCGTCAGTTAGGTCATGAAAAATATTAGACACGTATTTTTTATTTTGTCGTATAAGAAAACAATAGTTAGATAAAACGAATCAAAGTTTAGGAGTGGGAGGTAGCTACGTCATTTTTGAGTATAAATCGGATTCAAAAGTGCGGTCATTCAATGATTTTCTCCTCTTAAAAAATAGTCTCATCCTACCCCCATGGGAGACAGGCGTGGGTTTATGTATGGTAATGATAAGTAACTACCTACAAATTAATTCTGAATGGAGCACATTGTGTGTGTTTCATGTGAAACAGAATATTTTTGATACTAAGTGCAGGTACCTACACCACCTCCAACCTAGAACCGATAGATTAACATTTATGTTTCCTGAAAAGTTTTAATAGATTCGCGCAACCTGGGAGTTGGTACCATTTGTCAATATTATATTTTTAGTATTGAAGTATTGGTTTTCTCGTTCAAATTTCAATATTATTCATGGAACATAATCAGGGAAATTATCTAAGAGTAAGTGTTTTATATTCATTACTGTACTCGAATGCTCAAACAGTGTCGATCTGTTGCAATTAAGTATGGTACCTACCCATGCAAAAATGTATGAATAAAATAATTTTTTATTCGAAAGATTTAACCAAAAAAATTTATTTGTATAGGCACTATTTTAAATTTTAAGTGTAGGTACATATGTGAGCACCATGTTTGAAACAATTAGCCTTTTTTTTATTTTTGAAGTCGATTCCATAGTCCCCTTAATTTTTGATCTTGTATTGTCGTTACCTCGTCTCACGTATATCAATAGGTAAAGGACCAGGTAACGTATCAATGAGATAATACCTCTAAAAACACTTTTCTAAAAGAGTATCGATGGAGTTTCTTTCTTGTTCTTCTCCATTCGAACTACACTTTGGAACGAACGTCTAACTTCACTGACTGACAGAGACGAACGGACACTTGAATTTTTGACGTTATTATAAAAATACTTAGTTAGGGATTAATTGAAATCGCAGAACATATAAACCTACTTTATATGTTCTATGAATTGAAATAATGCTTTGACTTTACTTTGATATCTAACTGTAATGTATGAGATTCAAGTAGGTATAGAGGTAATATCGCAGGAAATCTAACTATACTTAACATTTATAAAGTTTCAAGGATATCCTCGCGTCATTTGTAAGGTGGACAGAACAGTAATCCGGAGTAGTGGTACATAGTTTATTAACTGAGCACATATAATATTAATATCCATACTAACATCAGCTTGGATAAAAGGTGTCTGGTTTCGTGGGGTGACCACGATGTAGCAGGACCTCTGATTTACTTTAATTTATTCGGGATAAATGCTTCATTATACTTAGTTCATTCATACGCTATTACTTATTCCCGATAGAGTACTTTAAAAGGATTCTGATAACAGACAGGAATTTAATTTATTCTTTGGAAAGTTCTATAATACAAATTACAAACGCAAGTTGTAATTAGACATAACACCTCGTTTGGTTTGGGAATTGCACAACTTGATTTCATCATCGTACCACAAGACAATCGGCGAAGCGTCACCGATTTGTGGTAGATCTACCCACACGCACGAAGCGCTTCGCATCAAGCTTCCTTGTGCGTACTGCAAAGGAGTGGAATTCTTTGCCAGAGCCTGTATTTCCTGAAGGGTATAAACCTGGGTGTCTTCAAGGCCCGAGTGAATAGATTGCTTATGGGTCGACGTGCTCCATCGTAGGCCATATCATCGCCTACCACCAGGCGAGATAGTGGTCAAACGTCAGTCCCGTGTAATATAAAAAAAAGATAATAATAGGTACCGCACTAATGTTTAGTTGCTTAGTAATAAGTGAAATAACGCTCAGCGATAGAAAGACCAAAGAAGAAATCATAGGACACACAAATTAACCATTTTCTTTTATCCATTTTTGTGGTCTAACACGCCATTCAGAAGAATTTAGAAAACCGATATAGTTATAATTTATTCTCAATACTGACAATACTCAATATTAAATTATTACAATCCTTACCTAAACGAATGGAATTAGAAGCTAACTACCTAGTCTACGTTCCTATCGAAGGTGTAAAGCTATTGGGGAGTTACGCTTGAAGCGACGGCATAGGTAGGTAATCCTGTAAGAGGCACAGCATATTGCTGAGCTAAGATAGTAAATCCAAGACATTATTGGATTAAAATATCTCTCTAGGCAAGAGACAGGGGATCCAAGGGTTTATAGGTGACAAGTTGAGACTAGTAGCCCTATGTATAGCTTATAGAAATGTTAATATTTCGTATTTCGTCTAATTTTATAACAATATGGCCGAATCCCCAACAATCTACAAATTCCTAATCCCCAAAAGGCCGGTAACGCACTTTAACTTAAGGTCGATCTTCGGGTTCGGCCCTTCCCACATGAACCATTTATGTGAAACTAGCAACCCGCCCGGCTTCGCTCGAATGCAATATGCATGTATTATACTAAACCTTCCTTAAGAATCACTCTATCTATTATAGAGAAACCGCATCAAAATCCGTTGCGTAGTTTTAAAGATCTAAGCATACATAGGGACAGACAGACGGCTTGACAGACTTTGTTTTATACTACTTATGTATTGATATATTATTAATCGTATATTCATACACAACAAACATCTCTTTTTATATGATAATATTAGTTTCAAAAAGTAGGTAAATAGAAAGATATTTTTACAAGAATAATAACCGGTGCACAAGATAACCAGAGGTCAATGTTGTTCAAATTAATTTTACTTGACAACTACCTAAACGAGAAAAGTTCAAAGTTAAACCACAGTTCCGGCAATTTTGCTAAATTAATAAAAAAAATAACACATTATTTTAATTAATCTTTAATTTTCCACAAAGACATCGTCTAATTAATGACTAATTAGCTTATAAAAACTCATTTTGTTTTGTTTAAGAACATTGACAAAGTTAATGACAAAAGAATACCGAAACAAATTAGCTTTCCTTTATTGTGTTTTGATTATTCTTTATATTAAGAAATGGGAAAATATTCAGGTTTTATTCCGCTGAAGAATGTTAGTGTAGGATGGATTTCCGCAAAGTAACGCCTGATTCTATTCTAGAGGTACATATTATTTATATTATAGGAAACTAGAAAACCTTTGTAACATGTTAACTATATAACAGGCACAAAGCAAATATATCGTGGTGAGGAGGGAGAAGGGCCCGAAGGTTTAAGACGCCCGCTTCTCATGCTTGAGGGTGCAGGTTCGAACTAACCAACGGCAAGTACCAATGTGACATTTTCCGAATTATATGTACTTTCTAAGATTATCTAGACACCACTGACAAACGGTGACGGAAAACATCGTGAGGAAATCTGGGCTTATAATTTCTAATTATAAGTTTTAATCGCCAACCAGCCAGTGTGGTGATCAATGCTCAAACCTTCTCTGTGTGCGAAGAAGCTTTGCTCAGCAGTGGACACATATAGGCTGTTGATGATGATGTTGATGAAGGCACAAAGCTAAATCCCGCTAAAATTTAAGACCATAAGTTTTTGTTCATAATAATCGCGAAGTGTAAAAAGAAATTAGTTTATTTACAGACAATTTAACTATTCAGCTGATGAACTTACAACAACTACGCAATTAACCCATTGTGTATCTAAATACGGATCCACGAGAGACACAACATATTTTCTATTGTGTCTTATATACGGCCATTCAAGTGGTTAATTCCATAACCAGTGTATATTTTCTAATCAAAAAATGATAAAAACAAACATGGTCGTCAGCTTCTCAATGACAAGATGACATAGCCTTTTGATCCCTTAAAATTAATATCAGAGTAGACATCCCAAGTCCTTCTCAATCCAGTTCAAAGACAGGCGTCATGATAACGCCTTGAATTTGTCATTTCTTCAAATACTAGGTACCTATGTCAGCGTCACCGATGACCTTAATTTTTTCTGTTTCCGTACCCAAATAATGCTGACAAGACCTTCTAATAAACTTACTCTTGTAAGAAGTGTGTTTAGCTTTGATTTCTATAACTGTATAGAGGTGCTAACCTATTTATTTTCTTTAAGTGCAACATTTATAACATAAGGATCAAACTACCTAAGCACTTAGGTAGATATGTACTGCATATTCTTGTTTCAACTTTTTTCTGCAGGCCTGCGACAGGAATACTAACCTAAATTGTTTATTGATCCCTAATACCTTTCTTAAAAGGTTGATAGGTTACAATATTTAATTCTAGCGCAATAACTTCTAGGCTCAAATTTAAAAAGATAATTGTTTCTAAAGCTGGACAGAAATCAATCAGAAATCAATCCAAATCCATCTACATCATATCTATTACAAAATCGAGAAAAAACGTGACACATGAACAGTCTCAATAGCGGTAAATGTAAAAATTTTAAATTAAGAATCTTCTCAAAATTACTGGACACCCCAAAATATGGTGACCCTCTAAGACGGAATAAACCAAAATATAGCGTACGTAGTCATAAAGTAGGGTGGTTGTTGTCTTAGGAGCTTCATCCTGAGATTGTTCCACCTTCTCACGGCACATTACGGAGGAATTGAGTTAAGATTGCAGCCCCTAATAGCTCGGACCCTATTTTTGGCCTGACTTAACTTGGCTCTGCTAAAAATAAACCTTTGTGCACCGACACACTCGATGTATGCCTAGTATCTACGCCGAGTCATTGCAAGATAGGTCAAAATTAAAAATAAACTGTGACTGGTTCTATGAAGTAATATCTAAGTATTTAGTACCTATGTTGTTAATTACTCCATCCAAACACATCTGTGTATCTACACAGTTATAGAATCTTATGTAAGACTGTATGTACCAAATCTATTATATCTATTCGTCGTCAGGTAAGTAGATCAAATTTCTATATACTGTTTTCCTATATAACATGTAACTTAAATAACGCACATCCTGAAAATAGTTTGTTCCGAATCGTTAGGTAACTGAATCGATTTATTTAATTTTTAGTATAGGTAATTTTTTATCCCAAAAATAATTAAAACTACGGAAATTATTGTCATATTAACCCTGTATTGTTAAAACAAATCGAAATAGACCGTAAGTCAAAGCAATAAGACTTTTAAAATCGCAGTTTTATTTGTATTCATACAAATTCTGTCATTCAATACACAATAAAGAAAAATAAACCTTATAACAAGACCAGTAAGGATGCATATACATGTTAAATTAAAAATTTAGTGTATGTATTATGATTATAACATAATATTCTAATTGGGGTGTTTGAGGGGGTGCGTTAATTACGTTACATGTTGTATATGTCTAGGTTTCATGCCATTTAAATATGAATGAAAATAGGTACTATTACTATGACTGCCTCGTTGGTCAAGTGGTCGCGAGTGCGACTGCCGGGCAAGGGGTCTCGGGTTCGATTCCCTGGTCGGACAAAGTATTACTGGGTTCTAAAAAAAAAACTCAGTCTGGAATTGTGCCCGGTATATGGCAATAAGCTCACCCTCTATTACATGGGACTCATAACATAAATAGTGAAAAGTGGGTGTTACATTGTACAGTGGGATAATGTGCACCTCTGCCTACCCTTTCGGGGATACAAGGCGTGTTATGTTATACTATTATTATACCTACCTAAAACCGAAGAATATACCGACATCTCTGTCTTCAGAGTACGTTGAGCAGGACCGCTACCCACCTCGTGCGGGTGACACAGCGTGAAGACACGCCACCAAACTATCACGCGACGGTTTCTCAAGAACACCAATTGTCGCTTTGTCGCCGGATGACAACTAAACTCTTGTTTCCTTTGGTCCTACTTGACGCAAGCAATAAGCGGGTAGCGGGTTTTAGCTAGATACTTAATAATCTGGGTCATAAAAAGAAAATATAAGTTTTAAATCCCTTAGTAGGTACTGAGAAGGCCGCAGGGACTATTCATTCATGTGCATAATCTTTATGTATATAATTCTGCTGGACGTGTGTATGTCATTGAACTCCTCCTAAACGACTAGACCGATTGAATTTTACTGTATGCGTTTGAGTGGCGCCCTCGATGGTTTAGATTCACAAATCAGCCCGGCAGATGGTGCTGCAGTCGATATCTAGGTTAGGTATTTATCTATACCTATTATTCTATTATTATTATTATATTATATGCAGGACAACGTCTGTCGGGTCCGCTAGTACATATATCTCATACTTCTTATCTTATACTATTATATAAAGCGGAAGAGTTTGTTTTTTGGTTGTTTGTTTGAACACGCTAATCTCAGTAACTACAAGTCTGATCTGAATAATTATTTTTGTGTTGGATAGCGCTCTTATCGAGGATGGCTATAGGCTATAAAACATCACGCTACGACTAATAGGAGCTGAACAGAGCGTGTGTAACCGCGCGGAAGTAGCTAGTATTTAATAATATGAAACAAAGTTTACAAAGGTTTACTTCCGCACAATAAAATATACTTTTACATTTTCCTCGGGAAATAGATTAGTCTAGTCTTTATGCTATAGCATATTTATTAATTATGTGCTACGCATTGCATTTTATAGCGTGATAAATGTTCGCACGGAACGATTTCCTTATAATTATCATATTTATAGTATTATCTACCATCACCTGAGGTAATGAGTCAACCAAGGTTTACAATCATAAAAGTGATTAATATTTTAACTGGAACATACCTAGTTATTCTTAAAGAATGTGTCATGAAATACTTTGACGTGTTTCTTTTAAATATGACGTGCCAAGACACACATATGAAGCACACTCCAAAATTGTCTTACAGATTGCAAAAATAAAACATTTGTACTTATCAATTGAGAAATGTCCTCTGTAACCTCTGTTAGAAGACTTTAATAGCTGAAGGACCTGAAGACCTGAGATACAGGCTCCGGCTTAGTTTAGGCTCCAGTTTCACCACAAAATAAAATATACAAAAAATAATGAAGCCTCCAATTGAATTACCACTGTATGCATTCCATATTCAATGTTTTCTATTAACAATTTCTACACCGCCATATCCTACAGATTAGACCAACCCCCTAACTCGACCACATGTCAGCCCACGTGCATCGTCTCATGTGCAAACGAAAACTTTAAACAAACAAACATCAAACTGACTTTTACTCAGCCAGGTCCAGATATCATCTAACATTATTATCTTCATCCCCTTTAATTGGACTGATTGAACATGATACTCTTCTTAGAAACAAAACACCAGCCTACGACGGAAGTTCTCCATTAAAACTGTTTTATACTTTAAAGTCTTGAAATCTAGTCTAATTTGTGTTCTAAGATTCCTTTGATATTTGCAGTGTAAAATAATGACGTGTAATGACAAGATATTAATGATATTTCCATAGAATTTAATGAAGTGATAAGGAAATATTTATCACTAGCTAGCCCGTAAACTTCGTACCGCTAAAAAACATATTTTCTCACCCTTTAAACATTCCCTGAACTTCGACGAACATTTCAAAACTAAAATTACCCAAATCGGTTCAGTCGTTCTCGAGTTTTAGCGAGACTAACGTACAGAAAGTGATTTTTATTTGTACTGAGGGCTTTTGTCACATGTCATATGAAAAATACGTAAATTTATAATATCTAGTAACGTAATATCCCTTATAATATACATAGGTAAAATTATAAGGGCTTCAAAAACACCAAAAAATTGTTGAAATTCCTTAATCAATGTAGCATCTTTCATATCATTTTCACAACAAGTTAATTCGTTGTTGACTACGTGCCTTATCGAATACGATAAAATGTTCACAGATTTGTTTTGTTTCTTGTGCATTTAACGTTTATAAATAGTCAACTTGGTTGCAGCTGCACGCACCATTCTAGAGTTGGCTGCACAACGCTTACCGCTTCGATTGTCGTGAATGCTACTTGTAAGTATGAGTCCTCAGTGTGCCTCGAAACTAGTCGAGTTACCTCATCAAATATTTGCGTGAGTAACCCGTAAAAACTATTTAATTGTAGACATGCAAATCAAGTTTTCAATTCCCATAGTTTGAATAATCTAGTCTAAATGGCTCGCTAAACACGTAGTGGAAACTATCGTTTACTTCTCCTCTTATAGTTAATATTATCTTCTGATTTATTTCGTTGCGGTGCGGGAACCAAGATAGTTATTTATATTCCTGGGATGAACTAGAGTTCAGTGTTCCGGTTTTTTCATGGTTATATCTACTGTAGATCCTGGCTTACAGGAGTTGCAGCGGTTTTGTAAAGTTGCGGCGAGTTTGTCTCATTAAAAAATAGTTATCACATAGTTGCAAGTCCTAGTTCTATGTATATATGCTCGGGTAGATAAATATAACTTCGAACGCTTCATCAGTATCGACTATCGGCATCATAAAAATTTCTCCATTCAAGGTCTTAGAAATCGTAGTTTGCGCATGATATAAAATCTACTTAGGTATTGTTTATTATTAATCTAGTTAAGTCTCGAACCTGAGTCCTCACGATTAGCAATTGCGCTTGCAACAGTTGCAATCACTTGATCACCGACGTAGTCAAAATCACCAAAGAATCGAACTAAGGACCAGCTTGTAGTCTATACAAGACAATCGATATTATCTTGTATTAGAACACCGCCATACCATATTGTTCATCATATTAATTAATATTTATTATTCATTTATTAACAATTATTATAATGTGACATATAAGTATAGTGATTCTAACTATGCCTTTGTTTACTATAATGCACAATTACTTGCGCTTGCGCATACGCATACACGCACACAGACATACACACAGTTTTTTCCTGAAACATGCGCCCGAGTGAATCGCCGTTCTTCCGGTCATGCGCAAAGAATATACAATTAGGGGGAAAATTGTGTCGTTACCGCTTCAGATTGAAGTGACACAAAATTTAAAACAAATAAATGGAGACAGATTAAAAAGCGTATAAATATTATAGTAAATGTGTCATAATAAATACGTACGTTGTGGGTATTTATCTAGAAACTATAGACTGTATGTACATTTGCAGTATAATTTCTACGCATTGATCAATTATACAGACTATTTTGGGCTCGCTGCCATCGCAGCGGTAAGTCCCCTCTTTGAGGAGTGGCTTGAGAGACGCTACGGCGTCCTCACCTACCGCCTGACGCAGGTCCTCACCGGACATGGAAGTTTCGGGAGGTACCTGTGTCTGATGGGGCGGGAGGAAACGCCCGGGTGTCATCACTGCGAGGGCCGCCCTGAGGACACGGTGGAACACACGGTGGGAGAATGCCCTTCGTGGGCTGAGCACCGCCGTGTCCTCAGGGAAGTGATCGGCGATGGCGACCTCTAGCGTCCGGGCCTAGTGCAGGCCATGATGCGGAGCGAGGGGGACTGGGATGCCGTCTCCTCCTTTTGCGAAGCAGTCATGCTAGCTAAGGAGGAGGCGGGACGCGTGAGGCAGCGAAGCGCTGCCTCCTCGCAACCCAGCCATCGCGAAGGACACACCGGGCGTCGGGGATCGCGAGACGATCTCCGGCCACCGTAAGCGCGGGCCTGCGGACGGCGAGCATGGGTGGCTCCCCGTCCGACCAGAAACAGACCCGAGCGTACGGCGCGTCGCGTTCCGCGCGCGCCTCAAAGAGCCATCAGACCACCACAGATGGGGCCCAATACGGCCGATGCCGATTCGGAGTCGCGGAGAATCTAACGGGTAACCGGGGCTCCGGCTCGACGTGCAGGAGAAGGAACGGGGTGGTTTTTAGTCAGTAAGAGTCTGACACTCCCTCCCGCCTCACCCAGGCGGGAGAAGTCATACGATGATTTTCGCCCCTTAAAAAAAAAAAAAAAAATACAGACTATTTGTATGGTTATTTAAAAAATCTTCATTTCAATTTAGATTATAGTTACGCCAATGGAATTTGAAATCTACCTTAAAATTAGTAGGTACATTTTCCAATAACAGGATGTAGTCTGTTTTTAAAAACAAGCCCTGAAACCGATAGCACAAAATAACGTGACTTGTTCAGTAACGAGTACAGAGGGCAAAGCACGAATATCTATCGCTATCGCATTCGTATCGTAACAGTATCGAGCGAGTTAAGCGTTCTGATTGGTTGGTTCACTTGAGCTGGCCTATCAGAGCGCCGAACGCACTCGATACTATTACGTTACGATTTTACGAATGCGATAGTTATTCGTGCTTGGCACTCAACTCTTTGTCCCAAGTCATTCTATGATACGTAATCGACTATGATTTAAATTTAGAAATTAAGATATTATAATCCATTTTCCTACTTTTATGTAGGTACATTGCATTCACAACACGTGAATCCAAGATACCTACAACCTAATTTATGACTAACCATTTATATTTGACTTTGTAATACAGCTATGACAGGATTACTCAAAAATAAATAAATACCTATATATGTATATGTTTCATTTAGGAATGTAATTAAAAGTTGTAATTAGTTAGAAGTAGTTCAATGAATCGAGAAATGTTTTCTATACTCCAATGTAATCAAGCAATTGTTCCGTTATCAGGACTATTTAAAACAATGTTATCAGCATCAGAGTATCACAGTATGCGAACCAGTCAGCTGTCCCTTCTTTGTTCCTTGCTCTATGACCGGCGCCGGCGCATTTTATAAAGCAACAAAGGTCGAGCACAACAGCTCATCCGTTCAGTCCGGTCAGTCTGTTGCGGTCGTGCGAGTCGAACACACGTTAGCGCGCGATTTTATCACAAATAAATTAATTAAAAATGTTGTTCTTCGTACTATTAACAGTGTTTGCTGCCAGTGCTAACGCCAAGTTCGTCAGGGACTGTGGTAATTATTTATTTTCCTTATATTTTCTATGTAAAACATGTTATTTCCTTGCGTTATCTGATACAGGCGTTTTACGCTTTATTAGTAAATTGCGTGTATTGTATGCGGCTGATTTAAGATGTTAGTGTAGCGAAATATGTTGTAATGTTATCGGGGTATTACTTATTGCATTTATTTTGGAAAATATCAAAGATGTTCATAATGAGGTAATGTGTCTTAATCTACGTTTACACATAACTATTATTATTCTCATCCCCTTCAATCGTTCTACAAATATTGCTACTCATTGTAGGTATGTATCACGTTGGAGTCCTGATAAAAAACAGCATCTTGTCTTGTCCACAATGTCCACCTTCCCAACTGATGACTGTAACATTTTATTATCTCACTACCCACACGAGTTTGCATTACTACTTGGATATTTCTAGCTGGCTGATGTTGAAAAACAATTTATTTTATGTGTAGAAAACACAATAGGCATATGTCATGTAAATTGAATAAATAATAGTTTAATCACATGGCTATAGCACAAATTCATGGGTACATATATTACTTATAACTAGCGTCTACCAGCGGCTTCGCCCACGTTGCATTGGCATACAAAGGGCCTATATGTCATTTCATTCCACTTATGATCTACCCCTAGCCATCAGACCACCACGGATGGGAGCCCAATAGGGCTGATGCCTATACGGAGCCGCGGAGAACCTAACGGGTTACCAGGGCTCCGGCTCGAAGCGCAGGAGTAGGAACGGGGTGGTTTTTAGTCAGTAAGAGTCGGACACTCCCTCCCGCCTCACCCAGGCGGTAGCAGTCATTCGTTGATCGTCACCCCTTAAAAAAGACCTTGTTCTAAATTTCATCTCGATCCCTTCAGCCGTTTTTACATGTAAGGGTCACAAACACACACACACATACACCCTCCCAAGCTTTCGCATTTATAGAGGTAATATTAGTAGGATAGAGAAGTAGGATTAGTAGAAGAATAAGATAAAACATTTAGTTGACAGTAGGCACGCACACAGATACAAAAATAAAAAATGTTTACAAGTCAAGCGCTTTTTATTGTTTAAGTCATTTTTCTTTAGTAAGTTAACCATAACAGTAGAAGAGTTTTAGCTTTCAACAGAAGGGTTACAATTTACAAGACAATAGTCTGTTCCGAATCAGTCTTTATTTTCTTACTAACTACTTCCGCGCGGTTTCACACGCTCTGCTCAACTCCTATTGGTCGTAGCGGGATGTTTTATTGCCTATAGCCATCCTCAGAAAATGTGCTATCCAACACAAAAAGAATTATTCAAATCAGACTTGTAATTCCGGAGATTAGGGCGTTTAAACAAAAAAACAAACTCTTCCGCTTTATATAATAGTATATAATATATTATTTAGCTAAATCGCATGCCTACATAGTCGTACTTCATACTATTATTATAAATATGAAAGTTTGTCTGTTTGTGTATTTGTGTGTATGTTTGTTACTCAATCACGTCAAAACAGCTGAAGGGACCAGGTTCAAATTTAGAACAGAGATAGATATGGTCAGAAATCACATAGACTACTGTTTATCCCATGGCAATGCAGGCGAAGCTGCGAGCAGAAGCTACATATCAATAAATAAATACACAACCTTAATATCTCAGACTATAATAACAACATTTAATAAACCGTTTTGTCATGAAACGGACCTGTGCGAACTACAGAGCAGGTACAATCAGCTATACATAACCAGTATAAATTGATCTTTGAATTTATACAAAGATCACACAAAGCCAGACCATGATAAATTGGTCCTATATATGACCAAGATGACCAAATATATGGACCAAGATGTCATTATTATGTAAACATAATTACTACAATAGGATTTAATGTGTAGTCATCACAAATAACAACATAAATATTCACAGCATCCGTATCTGTGTGTAATAACATAATATTATTATAAACATTTATAATTACATGCATCATTACGCGAATCATGAGGGGCTAAGCTGTTTAGCTTATAGTCATAACATCACGCCTTTTTCCTCGAAAGTTAGGCAGAGGTGCACACTTAATGCCACCGTACAATGTAACACCCACTTTTCACAAAAAAAAATTGGGCAAAATTCCAGACTCGGTGCTAAACTACTGAGAATTTAAAGAAAAAACTCAGTAATACTTTGCGCGAACCGGGACTCGAACCCAAGACCCCTAGTCGCACTTGCAACCATTTAGTCAACGAGGTAGGCTTATATTTACTGTTTCGATCAATATTAATATGCTATGTATGTCTCCAGTCCAGCCCAATGAAAGTGTTACTACACTTGGGACTAAAGAATCGAAGCCACCATCGGTCCTTTTTTATTTTATCTAACTCTGTATATCTTTAAACTGTTAAACACCAAGCGGTCGCCGGTGACCGCAACCTATTGTTCTATAATTGTGTCTATAATGACGGTACTCGACGAGTTAAAAAATATAACTATTATTTATTTATTTAGTCTTTAATGTAAACAATTTGAAGATAAGACTATCCATCCCGATTAAATGCTCCCATGGGATAAAACAGGAATCATATTCTACGAGAACAAAGTCGCGGACAACAGCTAGCTTATCATAAAATACATTAAAAAGTACTTCATAAAGTGGTAGATAGAAAAATTTGATGTAATATAATGTCATGGTTTACAAAAACAAACATAATGTTCAGATAACCTTTAGATACGACCACCCACGAATTAATAAATAAATACGCAATTTTTATGTCCATTGTACGTCACGTGGCACGACCTACATAACTATTATAATTTGACATTAGTAAATAATCATGTTTCACACAGTACATACAATAAATATTATTAATGGTATCTTATCAGGGAGTAGCAGTTCATTGTTCTTAAATCAGCAAAGTTATCATCTCTGAACCATTTTCATTTGAAAATCATGCATAATATGATGCAAGCCAGGTACACACACTGCTGAATCAGGTCTCCAATCTTTTTACCACTAGCTCCTGCCAACGTTCACCTTCAGCCAGCCTGCCAGCTTCACCTGCATTAACATTGGATAAATGGATAAATATCCAACCACTACATGTTCTTCAAGACCATAATCTAGCACAGTTTCAAATTTCACCCCGATCCCTTCAGCCGTGTTGACGTTATTGAGTAACAAACATGCTCAGAATTTCGAATTTATAATATTTTTAATGTTTCTTCTCGGTTTAGTACATTCTTACTACCCAACCCATTTTGGATGACTACAATATCTTTTACTAATTTACGGCCACCGTACGGTCAAAGTCCTCTAGCCAGATATCCTGCCAAAATTGTCTTGAGGCGTATGGCCCTCTCCTCACTTACCTAAGGACAGAGATGACTGATGTCCACATCCAATTTCACCATCATCAACTACCGAAAAGTTAAAATATGCCGCTGACTATCCGTTTATTCCGAGTGGAGTTCAAACCCGCTGCCAGCCAGCCACTGCATCGACTATACCGTCACATTTTTCCACATATTTCATAATTTTCACGCCTGTGTCACGGCTGACGGTATCAATTTCCATAGAAATAACGCTTTGATTGAAAATTCTTGAAATAATAGGTACAGGTACAGTAAATTTGCACCGCTACACAGCTTAGGACTGTACACGACACATAATTTCAGAATGTTTCATGGAGCTAAGAATGTTGGATGCTAGCTGTCACTCTGTCACCTACAGCTTCCTTCACCTTCGGCTACGTAATCAAGGGAGAAAAACTAGCGTACAATTACTCTCCAACCTCCTAAATCCTAAAGGACTAGGCACGGCGTGTCGCCATACGGAGCCACGGAAGACTTAAAGTGTTGCCGGGGCACCGGCTCGAAGTGCAGGAGTAGGAACGGGGTGGTTTTAAGTCAGTAAGAGTCTAACACTCACTCTCGCCCCACCCGGGCGGGAGAAGTCATTGGATGATTTCCCCCTGTCAAAAAAAAACTTAAAGAACTATCTTCAGTGCAAACACAAAAAAAAACAATTAAAAAACAAACTAAACTCATATTTATCCCATAACTTACATTAAATATTACAAAAACTGGTTAGTGTTTCAAGTTTGTCTAGACAAAGTTCGTCCTATCTTACATGTAGGTATATATAATTACATAAACATTGAACATCACTCATTGTTTACGCTCTAACGCCCATTCATACTTACCAACCTTCTGTTACGTAGTGTCTTGTTCATTGCAATATTTCATTAGAATTTCACTCCCAACTTCACCTGAGTTTTTAATACCTACCTGATTTTGTTTTCTTCTTGAATGGCGACTGTTGTCGACTGTACTGCCGGTGTTTTCCGATTTCCATGTCTATGCCAATTTCTAACGTTTGAATTAATTTGGTACTTTTGAAACGTCAACAAATACAAAATAAATCTGTCAGTCTGTCCGTCAGTGAAGCTAGGCGCTCGTTCCAAAATGTAGATTCGAATTGAGAAGAATGAGCAAAAAACTTTTGCAAGGGTAATGTCATAGTAAATTAAAGACATTGATGCACACTCATACACTCTGCTATATATCAATTTGTATCTGTCATGGATATATGAGTTTCATATTTAAGTGCCCAACAACCTTTCATCAATAAACGTTCAGTAATTTGTACATGAAAGTACAAAACAGGAACTCTTAGGTACATTAAAACTACGTTCATCTAGATCTTGATAAGTTTTCGTGTTTATAAACTAGCAGTACCCATACGAAATGCTTAAACCATACATGTAGTGGATGTAGTAATACAATACCTCGTTACCTTGTGCTTCATGAAAGTGAGTAATATTTCATTGAATTGACGGAATCAATCACTTACGTTAACGCACACAGATGCAACTACACGTAAGACCAGTTGATCGGCGACGTCTGTGTATGATATGATATTCACACTACACTACACATGATTGTACCTCTATGTATTGATTCTCTACAACAGCCATTCTCAAACTTTTTTTCATCATCAACATCAGGCCGATCACACACATCGATCACGGTCCGCCATGTCATGGGGTCCCGGGCCGCGAGCGATAAATTATTATTAGGTCATAAATAAAACGTAAATCCAAAGGCAACGATGTATTTTCTTTATAAATAAGACGACAAGAAATTACTATAGAGGTAGCTAAATTGTTTTCTTTTAGCTTCGAACACCGAACTATTCGAAATTTAAAATATAGAACGGAGCATAGAAACTTCAGGTGGGCCAAACAAAAAGCCCCGGCCTCAGATTGAGTATAGCTGGTCTAAAGATTTATATACGTACTGTATTTATTACCTATACATTCCTATGTCATTCAATGACTCCTATGGAAACTAAAGAAAAATTTAAATCAGTAATTAAATGAATACCTAATGAACTAGAAAATCTACATCATCAGTTACATGACACACAAGAGCTTTCACTCTGAAATCTAAAGTACCTATCATTAGATCTAAATACAACTAGGCCATTTGCAAATAACCTAAGCCATAATTTGAAATAACAATACAACAAAATGTAACATTTATCCTATTTACTAAACACTGCTTAACCTCGCAATTACAATGAAAACACAAAATCATGATATAAAATAATAATAACTATATTATGATAAACAGGCCATTAGCTTTTTTGCGGACAAATATAATAATATCGTAACTAAAGGCTTATCATAATGTTTGTTTAATCGTAGCTGCGAATTTAAACGGCTATCGGACTATTGGTTGGTTGGATTGTAATGACGAGTAGTTATGATAGCATCATAGTGACACACTTGCTGACTAATTGTAACGTGTCATAGCTAAATAAACTTACCATAGACATATACTGGCACTAGCTTCTGCCCATGGTTTCGGCCGCGGTTCTGTAGTAAAAAAAATAATCTGTGTTATTCCAGGCTATAATTTTTCCCTGTTCCTAACACCCCAATCGGAAGCCTTCAGTCGTTTTGACATGATTGAGTAACAAACATTTTGCATTTATAATAATTAATATTCTTAAGATGATATAGAAAGAAAAGAAAGAAAAAACATTTATTCAGCACCAGGCACGATGCAGCATAAATAAAATATAAAAAGACAATAAAGGTGTGATAGTGGAAGTAATAAAAACATTAACTTAACAAATTAAAACAGAAGAATTAGAAGAGAGACGCTGACATAATGCCTATGCTAAAAAGGTCACACACTCAGTGTAAGCCAGGCATACAAGTCACCCAGCACTGATTTTCAGTGGGCTCCCCTTGAATACTGGCAGACGCCAGTACTATTAAGAATGAATGAAGTCATTCTCACTTCCGAAGATTATATCACTCAACTCAAATCAACACAATGGTTAATGCGATATCAATGAAACTTTACAAATGTTTATAATAGATAAAAATTAAATCCCTAACACTTTTTTCTCACTTCGTCGTAGCTACCTTGCTATCTTAAGCTTTTGCAAATTAGGGATCTGAAAATCCCACGGCAGATTTTTTAACAATCATCTCGCCTATTAAATGTTTAAGCGAAAACACGAAAGATTTATTATATCTAAACCGAAACAGTGGACATGTCGCTGTCTTTCTTAATTTTCCTAAGAGATTCGACGCTACCTCAGCGCCAGTTTTCCTCACAAAACCTTATTAACTCTCATTTACTCCAATTACCTGCGTGACGTCAAACACCCGCTATTTCTGGAAAATTTTAAGTACGTGAATGGATGCTACTTATTCTATTATTGTTGCCCTAACTTAAACCTACCTACCGATATCACTTTTTTTTTTTTTTAAGGGGGGAAAATCATCGAATGACTTCTCCCGCCTGGGTGAGGCGGGAGGGAGTGTCAGACTCTTACTGACTAAAAACCACCCCGTTCCTTCTCCTGCACGTCGAGCCGGAGCCCCGGTTACCCGTTAGGTTCTACCGATATCACTAGGTTATCTGGAACATTCTGAATCTATTTATCACGAACCTCTACATTTCACAAGGGAAATTACCCATAATTTGTCCTAAGATACGGATTACAAAATTGTTATCATTAATAGTAGGTACAAAATTGGCTAACACATTCACTGCTACAAGAAATAAGTAAGCACAGTAGGTACATACTTGTCGCGGAGAACCTAACGGGTAACCGGGGCTCCGGCTCGACGTGCAGGAGAAGGAACGGGGTGGTTTTTAGTCAGTAAGAGTCTGACACTCCCTTCCGCCTCACCCAGGCGGGAGCAGTCATTCGATGATTATCCCCCCTTAAAAAAAAAAAAAAAAAGTTGGTACATACTTAGATACACATACCTAATTAGCTAGACAATGTCAATCTGTATTTATTTATGTTAAATAAAAAAATTGTGTTATCGACAATGTAGCTGCTTATTTACGATTAACACCGTAGGCATATATCTAAAACTATGTAAGTAATAAAATACATTACAAATACATAGTTACGAACGTCCTAGACATACCTTTACCTTGTTCTACAATTTGTAATAGAATTTGTAGTTATGAATTTCACTCGGTATACAAAATAATAACGTTTTGTTACGCAGATCTGCTAATTGAAAAGCACAATTAATGAGTATCACGCGATATAAAATGATTTAATTAAATCACATTACATAGGAGAGTATCGTATTTTACAATAATGACGAACTAACTTCTGACAGCGGTTTCGCCCGCGATCCCGGTGGAATACATAGACCATAAGATTATGGTCCCTACAGTCGTTTTGATAACGACTATGTAACAAACATTCATACAAACTCACATATTTCAAGCTAATATTGGTTCAAGCTGATGGTAGTATCGGTACCCAGTGTTATGCCCAAGACATTAAAAGTATAATCATACCAAGTTTCATTGTAATCAGATCAGTAGTTTTTGCGTGATGCGTGAACATACTGATAGACAGACAGACAAACATTTTTAATCACATTTTTGGGTTCGGTGTCTATCTAGTAACACCATTATTTTTAATGTACAGAATTTACACTTTAGGTACAGTGTTATTATATGTATAGATTATTTGGTTTCATATTAGAATTATTATAAGTACTTCAGAAGGTATTATTCAGTATTATACAATCCTAATTATGTAGAAGGGTCCCAACAGTGGACCATCTGAGGGTTTATTTAACGGTTCTTAGTTTAATGAAACACTTTTACCTTCTTAAATTAAGACCAGTGTTTACTTTGTTCAGGTTCAGCACTGGCGTCGGTACAGGACGTGCAGGTGACCGGCTGCTCGGAAGCCGCCAAAGAATGCATACTCAAGAGGAACACCAACGCCACCTTCAGTATAGAGTTCACACCAAGTGAGTATCTGACAAATTGACAAGTACCTCACACAGTGTCGTAACTATGTTTTGGAGCTTTGTGGTAAAATCATCAGATGACCCCCTTCCCTCAATATATAAAAGAGAAACTCAGATGAGAACCTCTGAATGACGGCCCCTTCCGACTGGGGGCCCATGACATTTTGCCAAAACTTTGGTATTGTGTCATCATAAAATTGCTCATAGTTATATTTGCCTAAAATTGGATTTTACTTAATTAGTTGTGGTTAATTTAATGAAAATATTGATGAAGAACTATTGTTTATGCGGTAAACTATTAAGGACTACATAATAATTTTCCTGTTTTTCATTAAGTGTTACAAGTAGGCACTTGTATGTAACACAATATAATAATATATTGTGACGCACATAATAGAAACTAAACATTATTTGTAGATACTTTTGTGAATCGTAATTAATTTTGTTTTTAAATGGAGCCTATTTATTAAACAAGCGTGTCCTAAGAGACACATAGTGTAGTGTGGGCTTGCAGAATGCTCTTGGGACTCACTAATGGTCCGCCCATAAACCTTACGGCACTCTAATTTTACTTAATCACTATAAACTTACCCAAAAATATAGTTTCCAAGTACTTAAGTATTGTTGGTGTGAAAAACAAACAATAGTAAGCCCCTCCCCCTTTAGTGATATGGCGTAATGTCCGTATTCCTCTAAGGGGTACTTACCTAAGTAACCACCCACTCGTTACCGTTTTGATATAGTCCCTTGCGACAAGCAATAACTGTTACAGGTGGGCACTATATTCTAGACTCCTTGAAAGCATTGAGGTACTAAATCAAATGGGAAATTCTTGTTTAACTCAAGTTGGTATAAACATAAATAGTGCAAAGCCACCAGAAAGACAAATTGACTCAAATGACCGGTAGGTTTTGTCTTTGCATTTGACTAATGGGTCAGGTAGGTCTAGGTCAGTAGGGTTGTCCGAACCGGAGCTGCGGACAATTGAACGGGTTACCGGGGCTACGGCTCGAATTAGCAGCAGGAACGGGGTAGTTTTTACTAAAAACCACCCCTCTCCCAAGACTCTTACTGACTAAAATCTTTTTAGTCACTAAAAGTCTGACACTACCTCCCGCCTCACTTCTGGCGGGAGCGAGCATTGGATGATTTTAACCAACTTAGTTAGGGTTTCTATAATACTATCGTGACTACTATAATGTGGATTTAATTTAATAACAAAATAGTCTAATGGTTTGGATTGTACATGTAATTATACAACTTTAATCTTTGTTATTTCCAGTGGCTAGTGTAAAAGAGGTTCAGGCAATAGTTCACGGAGTGATCATGAACCTCCCAGTACCGTTCCCTCTACCCCAACCTGACGCGTGCAAGGACAATGGACTCACCTGCCCTCTACCGGTAAGCCTTGCGCATATTATACGAATTCTTGTAAGTCAGCTATTAAAACACCTATTTTAATAGCTGACTTACAAGAATTCGAGTTTCTTTAAATTATCATAGACAGGTGTCTATGATAATTTAAAGAAACTCGAATAGATTTAGTGGTGAAACGATTAATTTTTATCTGAGGAATCATCTATTTTGGATTAAGTTACCCTTTATTTGATTTTGCAATTATTAAGCCGTTATTTCTAAGATTTTTAAATATTAATTGTTATTTTCGCAGGCTGGTAAACCAGTGAAATACCAGACTACGATGCCTATCCTCAAGTCATACCCCAAGGTCAAGGTCGATGTGAAATGGGAGCTTAAAGACGAAACCAGTGAAGATCTCGTATGCGTTATGATTGCTGCAAGGTTACAATAATGAACAAACCAAATAAATAGCTGCATCCCGATTCCAGAAAAAGAAACAAAATGCGCCTTAGAATCTGTATTTTTGCGTCAAATCTAATGCAACTATCTCAGCTGAGCTGATCGATTTTGTGATTTGACCAATTACAGAAAAAAAGAAAATGTAAGATGTGTCAAAATGAAAATAAAAAATGGCGGAAAATTATTATTTGTCACAGCTATAGATACAAGTGTCGTTGAAGGAATCGAGTGTGTGCGTACCTAAATACTTAATTTCAATTTACCTATTTATGCATTCCACAAAAAAATATATAAAATTAATTTTCGAATAAGCTAATCTACTATCAAATTATTCGAATTTGTTCAAGCCTATTTAATTACATCAATTAAATACTGTATTTACTTATGTACCTATAGCTCCAATAAACATAAGTACCTTTTTTCTACTATATGAAGTGAGGCTAAAAGGCTGCGTTGAATGACAAATATTTTTATTTAGGTCAGTTTAAGTTGTATAAAATTTCGCTCTCTTCAAAAATTTCAATGAATGTTTTACAAAATATCAAATACCTATATATAAAATTAAGTGACAAGTGTTTAACTACGAGGATATTGTTGCTTCGTCACAAGCAGAGGCTTGTAGAAAACTGGTAAAAAGCTCGAGTTCTGTCTACTGAATGTAAGAAACTACCTTAATTTATAATGAAAATGTTTTACATTAAACATAGGTTTAGGATTGTGGTTTTGTACATTATAATAATTATTAATTAGCGTGCGTGTTTTATTACAAACTCCTTAACCGCTTGAATGCCTGTAGAAATGTGAGACACAATAGAAAATGCATTGTCTCGCGTGGATCCACGTTTAGACACATGACAGGTTAATAAACACTTGCTTTTACTCTAGATATCACAAATGCAGTGTCATCCAATTAGGTCTTTCTCATTTTCAGTTTTCAGTGTAAAGGTACCTACTTGAGTTAGCCCTCTGCGCATATTTTTTATGGAATATAAACGAGCGCACGAATTACCTGATGGTAAGCAACTATCGACGCCACCCTATGGACACCCAAAACACCAAAGGCGTTACAAGTGCGTTACCGGCCTTTTGGGGATTGAGAATTGAAGGACTGTTGGGGATTCGAGGATTAGGGAGATTGGGAAGGCAGGAGAAAGGAGGGTACGGATAATTGGGCCCTCGGTAACTTCACTTACACGACGGTTTTCTTTGATGCCGTGGTATCACTCCGGTCGAACCGACACATTCGAAGCATGGCTCTCTCACGCATTATGTAAAGGCTGGAATTTTAATAATAGGTAATTTATTTTATGGTAACCTTATACAAGGCCCATGTCAAAAAAAGAAGGAAAATTAAAAGAGAAAACTAGCAAAAAATCTTTAGAGATGTTTACTACCTATTATACATTATTCTATAGTTTATTACAAAAGAGAACTATCCATGAAATAAAAAGAAAACCATAAACGTACTTCTTAACAACCTTTATTATTACTTACAATTACAAAAATACATTTTACTGTGTAGGTGGTACACATAGTACAGTAGGTACAAAACGTTGATAAAATCAGTCGAATTTTTGACTACCAACTAAAAACTAAACTGACTAAAACGGTACGTACCATTTTCTTCGTTGATCGGCCGGTTGACTTTAGAATAGGGATGATGACAGGGTATGAAAATTAAAAATCTACTTAGTCCGTCAGTTAAGTAATTAAAAATATTAGACACGTATTTTGTTGTATAATAAAATGATACTTAGTTAAAACGAATCAACGTCTAGGAGTGGCGGCTAAAACGTCATTTCTACGTATAAAATTTACCTACATAGATGTGACGCCACGCGACATTCCAAATTAATATTATCATCAAAAGTATTAGTTTCTGTAAAAAATAAAAAATACGTATGTAATGTTTTTATAATAACTATCGTGAGACATACTAAATTAAGTAAAAACGCGGGTTACTCACGTGAATATACTGAGAAAAGCTGCGCGACGTCGCCGCGACCGCGCACGCTGCTCATGAGGAAGAACCTCTCTGTGGTTCGAAACTAGTAGAGCTTTTTTCAGTATATTCACGTGAGTAACCCGCGTTTTTACTTAATTACGTATGTAATGTTTTAAAATAATCTACCAGACGGACATTAAAATATAAATTAGTCATTTACCCTATTTTAGAAAAGGGCCAATAAAATATCTCCTTTGACAGAGTTTAGTAGGTTTATCTGCGGGCCATTGTACAGAGATATAGAAGGCATTGAAAGCCAGCGATTGTACGCAAGTTGAATCCGAAATCACAGCCCTTACGACCGTCAGTCATCGTCGATGACTCATCGACCCACACGAATTGAAACAACATGTCCTACTAATTGCGTCATTAAGACTCTAAAATGTCACATTTATTTAAATATAATTGATCGTTAAAATGATTTATTGATTGACGTGCTTTTCGATTCGATATTAATTTGGCAAGTGACGAAAATTATTTCAATTGAGATCTGCGATGAGTTAAAAGGAAGGTTTATGCTTTTGAAGCCCTATATAAAGGAGTAAGCTGTGTGGCCTTGGTGTACAGTACAGGTAAATTTTGTCAGTCACATTTATCATCCTGTTTATGATAAAGAGCAAATGTAGTTAAGGCTTTGACTGCCAATAGACTGTTGAAGACAAATCCTCCGCAAACGTCGGAAACCTGTTTTCTTCTCTCCATCATTTCGTATTTCAATCAGGAACTGGTTCAAGGAGAAACAATCAGAATAAGAATCAGCTTCCGTCTATTTTGCAAGTGCCAATCTTACATTTTCAAAGTTTACGGTCGTGTTTGTGAATGTAATTTCTCATAATTATACAGCTGCCGATTTTATACGTAGCATGAGCTAGGCAAGATAGGATCAGATCGTATCACGTCTGGTTGGTTACCTGAGCTCCCATGCTCAGTAACCTTCGTGCGTGAATATATCACAGATAACATCATTCAATTCCTTTTCAAGAGATGCATTGCAGTTCCCTCATTTCTTCTTGATAGTACTTTTACATCGGCCACACAAAGCCTGTTCAGTCTTAACTTTCCTAAAATGTAAGTTATATTCCTGTCTGAATATCTTTCTATACATAGATTCTTTCACAGGCACTATGTTCTCCTTGTTGCAATCGCTGAAATACATGTTGTACATGTGTTTTATACTCAAACTTGGATCAAGGTACTGTTTCTTCTTTGAAAATTGCACCACAGGCTTTGACTCCATGGTTGTAAATGATTGTATGTGTTTTCTCACTCTGTCTTTAATTTCTGATGGCAGTGAATGACAGCTGGCCTTCGAATGGCCTCTACCATCTGGTTTTGGTATGTTTAAATCCGTTTTTCCCATATGAACATTATAAACTGGCTTCTGAGATATAGATAGGGTACCCAAATAGAAGTTCTTACACACTGTATGTCTCTCGGACTTCACATTAAAGAAATATTTAAATGTATACTTTCTCTTATTGTTGGTGATTACTTTGTTATTTTTAATGCATGTCCTTTCAGTTGTGTGTAACAGAAAATACTTCTTTTCATTAGCATTCAGTGTGTAAAATGCTTTGAAAATATGTTCTCTGTCATTATCTGATATTTTCTCATTACATTTAAACTTGCAGTTTTTAACACAGTCCTTAATGTTTCGTATGTGTCTCTCTGGCACAAACTTGCCTCGTCTATTGATGTAGGCCTCTCCGCGTTGGTGTTTTGTCTTCCTAATGTTGCATGCCCAGGATGCCGGATCAGGTATTTGACTTCGAGACCTTTTCTTAGGTGGTTCAGGTACCATTTGAGTTGTGTCCGTGTCACATCTATAAAATCAAAGCAATTGCAAATAAACATATGCTACAGTTAAATACATATTTGTTTTAATTTTATTCTTTACATCTGCAACTTATTTTTCGCAATAAAATAAGAATAAGAATAAGAATAATTTATTTAGCAAAACAAAGGACAAGTATACCTATTATTTAACAGAAAGCGATAATGAATACATAGAAATCACAATCACAATTGCAAGGTAGACCAAAAAATACTAGTTTATAATGTATACATACAAGTTAACATAAGCAGTGTCATTTCTGTAGTATCAATAATACACAGCAACAGCAATATAATACACCTTGCAAACAAAAGTAATTTAACTCAGTAATTCACAAGACAATAAGTTTGAAAAAAACAAAACCAATACTTAAAAAAATTCTAATTGGAAGTTCAATTTATGAATCATACCTATATTTATATTTATTCAACGAAAATTTAGGAAAAAAAACTTACTCAACATCCTTATCTACTATTTGCATATCAGGCTCAAGTTTAGTAAGTAGACACTCCTTAGGATACTCATACTGCCGGTAATACGAGTGTACTCCAGCCAGCATGTGCTGCGGTACAATCATGTGGGATGCAATTTGAAGAGACTGGGACATATCTGAAGTCTGTACAACTTGGGAATGTCCGTGCAGGACTTGAGACTGTCCCGGTAGAGGTGGTAGACTCTGAAGTCCTTGTTGACATGACATCACTATCTGATTCTGTGACATTTGCATCTGACTTTGTATCTCGGTGACATGTTGAGATGTTACTGGTATGTGAATGGATTCCGATGTTATTGTTTGCTGGTATGTAACCTTCCCTTGAGATGTGGGTAGTGTTGGGTGAGATATATGTATGATCTGAGGGTTCTGCATTTTGCTGTTGGTAACTGAGGGCTGGTAGACTTGTACCAGGTGCGGAATGGAAGGAGGTTGTAGCTGCTCCATCTTGTTAGCTGAAATGTATAGTAGGTACAAATTAATAACTAATAAGTCCATGGCTTTTGGTGATGTAGTTTTACAAGTATTTTAATAATTTAATGGTTAATTAATTATTATGTTTTATTTAACAAATACAAAGATACATGCATTACAGTACATATATTAAAACTTAACTAAATATCCAGAAAGTGCTAAAGAAAACTGATATTTTTATTATTGATATTTTATTATAAATTGATATTTTTATAAATATAAATATTTCACTGCTGTTAAATTAAAATACCAAACTACTTACTCGTTCTGTGCGAAACAAACACACGCTCACAACAAAAGTAAAACAAATAAATAATGGCAAATTTAGAAAACTTTTGTTGATTTTTCAATAGTTTTTTTCAGTGAGTGTGGCATAGTTCCATCTTATTGGAAGTAAGTAAACACAACATGGATGAATTCATTGACCTACGATACAACAAGGGTCGAAACGTTCCGCATTTGACAGCTGCTATCTCGTTCTTTCTTCAATAGAGTAACAAGGGTAAAACATCAGAAACGCTAAGATTTTGATTATTTTAGAAGTGAAACGCAAAAATCTTTCGTTGTGGCCTAGTGATGTCCACCCAGTAAAAAAACCGTAAAAGCTATTACGGTTTTTATCATACGAAATATTTTTTCTTTGAAGATTCAAAAATTACACATATCTCTCGATTTTCTGGCTAAATTACGAGGGTAAAATTAATTGATGTTTTTTACGTGAGTAAGATTTCCATGATCTGTTTATTCTTAAGGTAATTAGGTGTATGTTGCATAAACTCGCGAATCGTGCAAATGAGGTCACATCAGTCAAATAAATTACTTATAAGTACTTTAAATATTCATCTATAGTATGGCTTACGGGTAGGACACGTGCTTTTGAAACAAAATCTTATTACTCCACGACATTTGTGACTCAATCGAAACGGGAAGGACCATTTTATACAACTACCTATATGAAATCCAACTCTAAATACGACTGAGATCATCAGTTCATCACACATACACACACACACACATCCACGTCCAATTAAATAAATGAAAATCGTACCTCGATTTCAATATCGCGTTCACTATAGAATGTGGTCGACATTTTCAATACACAACAAAATCATGAATTAATTAAATAACCAGTTACATAAAATTTTCTATCTCAAAAAGCATAACGAAGTATGAGCGGAACAACAACAATTCAATTTAATTTCAAGTAGTACGAATACATAATTATTCGCTTTGTAATAATTATCAACACAATAAATAATAATAATGGATGAGGATCCCCTAAATATTTCTGTGTTGCCGTAGTTCTATTTACGGTTATAGTTTTTAGAAATTTTTACATAATTCGGTACTGTCGACCACAAAGTATCGATATTTGAAGAGTTTTATGCAATAAAATAGACATCTTATTGTTAACAGAATTTATTACAATTTTAATAATAAATTTTTTTATAATTATTAATATTTAATTATAAAAAAATATATAATTTCCAAAAAAAATTGTTTAACAAAATGATCTAACAAGTAAGAATAAAATATTACGAAAATACACGCACTATCCTCATTTATCGACTATTAAGCATTTATTTAAATATCTCATGATGCTATCTTTCGACTTCGTTATGTACTTAAATCAGTGGCAAAAAGTCATTTGTGCCAAATTTCCTTTATTTTAAATATTAAATTATAAATGCATCAAAATGCTTTGTTAACAAAATAGCTATTTCGGTATTTAGACGTGTTTATACAATCAATAACAATATTATTTCATACATTTGCTTTGGTTTTATCCTAGTATGTAACTTAAATCATAGTTTGTTATCTTGCATTTGTAAAATATTGCACATAATAATTCCTCATTTTACTGAAGTTCAAGGATGGAGTTCAAGGGTTTCTAAAAATAGTCCAAGATATAATTTTTGTGAAAACAGGTGCTTCAATTTGACTACATCCAGCTAATTTCAGGTTTATGATGCATAAATTTGAGTAGTGGTGGACTGACATCATATACTAACTGAGTGTAGTCGTACTAACTAAAGTTAAAATGCGTCATATTTTTTAACCATTATCAGCCAAGACGTATGTTATACTTATTATTATACTAGCACCTATTCTTAATTCTAGTTCTACCATTGTCTGATGAAGCTAGAACTCGTTATAATATATTTGTGCTTTCATAAAGTTTACTTTTACTTGCATCTAATACCTATATCGATTTTTACCTTTCTATAAAAACCCTCTCAATTAAAAGAGAAAAATATACTTGTCTTATAAAAATAAAATCCAAGATCGTAAAATAAAAACAAAATACATACAACAGTAAAGATAAAAACATGTTATAAAATAAGATAACATATCAAAATAAAATATATATGACTACAGATCGCATGTAAACATGTATGATTTTGGAATTACATAATTGTATAGAATAAATACCTACGTTTGCTCTGCGAGCGGTAGAAATCTTATCGAGCCAGTTACACTACCTCTATATGTGATTATTTGTTCTACGTAACATCAAGTTACTATTTGTACTTATTATCTCTACAGAAATTTAGTCTCTAAGAAATGGTATACTTTTTCATATACAACCAACATTATGGCTCCTCCAGGACCCAGTCTCATGACCTTCGGTACTAGACCTTTGTATAATGCGCGGAATCTGAAAACAAAAAAGGACATTTTGAAAATTATTATAATAAACATAGTTCTCAAGCAGTTATCAAAATTTATTTAAGTATTCATATATGTATATGATATTTAGTAGATACCTAGAAATCTGGCTAGAAAATGAAATTTGCTTTTGACCCCATTTGTGTTATTTTTTTTTTGTTTTTGGGTTCTATTACTTTTATACTGTATGAGTTTAAAAACCGCTGATTTTTATTTAAATCGACTAAGTATCGCATTTGTACAGAGCTATCACATGACAACAAGCTACCAATCTTACCATCTCATTTCAAAGATACGTATGCACTTAAGTTGGAATGGCAGTTGCACAAATAAAACCTAAAGATATGACAAGAAAATTATAGCGTATATCCAGTGGTTAGTGATAGCAGAGTAGAATAGGTCTCAAACCCCGAACAGTTACAATAGAGAAAGCAGCAGAGCTTTCTGATCATTTTAAACTGTGATTTTTATGGCAAACTCTCTTATGTAGAGAAGACCCATAATTGACTAATGAACTGTCAAAAACTGTTGATGAAGTTGATCTACAATAATTAGTCTACGAATTGATTCAACATTGGTAAATGTGCTAGCCTAGTTGCAGATAAATTCTACCTACTTACGTAACTACTACTGCTCATTCATAATTTCTATTTATTAGCCAATCGACTGCTAAAATAAACGGCACGTGTTATGTGATAGTGCATTAACTATTCCTAATCCGTCAAATAGTTTTATCCAAAGCCCATGCTTTATCCCGGCCATTATCAGGTGACTGAATTATAGATTCAAGGTTGAAGTAGGCCATAAGTTCTAGTAAAATCTACGATTACTTCAATTATGATTGAAAGCAAGGATTTGTTTCGCAACGTGTAATTTAATCTACAGAAATGCTGCTGGCGGACAGTTTTTTATGTATTTTCCTTATTAAACGAATTACCTTCCTACAACATGTTAATAAGGTAATAACCGCTTAATAAGACATCGTTTTACAGCAGACCGATACATTATATGTATGTCTAATTCCACCAAATTGTAAAGGACTGATACATTACTCCATAATGCGGTACCAAAACTTTGGACTACAGCCAGTTGGACATACATTAAGATTACTCGGTAAACACGAATATATTCAGCTGGTGTTAAATGTGGCTTGTTAGTTCACTGCACTTGCCTACATACAGCTAATGACCTCCAAATGTCGTATTACAAAGTAAACAGGGAGCGCATTTGTTTAACTAATAATTATTGTATTTAACTCCGTATCGTTTAGTACTACTATTTATATTAAGTTATGCAATAAGTAATTAAACAGAGAGAAGGCCTTACATACAAATCGGAACATACAATCAAGAGATAAGTCGGTAGAGCAAAGATAACCAAATTCTTTTACTGGGACTTGAGCGCTAGTTATTATTAAGTATAGTTATCTTCTTTAATTTCAGAGGCATGTCTACATACTTTCTGAGTAGCAGGGCCCCAAAAAACTGCCTAAGACTGCATTGGAGAAAGCATTGCATTGGCTAGCAAAATTTAAATTAGTTTTTTACTTTTAAGTTTAACGACTTTTACTTTGATTACTCAAGAAACTTTCAGCTGAAATTTTTTTACAATATAATTTACCTTGTTAGATTACATGTTTGCAAGTATGTATGTCACTATACCTAAATCTGCAAATAACAAGCACTGTAACTACGGGAACGCGTTATTATAACATTGTTAACCACAAACTGGGTCACTTCAGATGCTATGCAAACGCATAGCATCTGAAGTGACCCAGTTTAGTTAGAATGAATGCGCAAACGCGCATAGCATCTGAAGTGACCCAGTTTAGTTAGAATGAATGCGCAAACGCGCATTCATTCAGGATCAATATACAAAGAAGTTAAAATATCATTACTGGAAATACTAATAGGAAAGGTACGAAAGACAAGGCACCACACAACTACGAGAAAAATAATAGGAAGTACATATTATATGAGTATTTATAGCATAAAATCAAACTAAAGATCTAACGTTCATAATTTATGTTCAGAAATGAGACCTTCCAGCGACACCGCAGATTTGTCTTTCATTAGTTTACCTTTTACAATAATTTTGGCAAGTAAATAAGTTCAACGTACTGCAAGCGCCGCACACCGTGCATGATCTTCGATTTCCGACATTTAAGAGTTTTCTTTGTTAACAAACAACTTTTCCTGAGAGTACTTGGCGTATTGCCCAATTGACGGGGAGACAGTTTGCAGCAGTAGTACTTAGGTATACACTCATATTTATAAATATTCACGGAATGTTGGGGAAACTGCTGAAATCTTAACACCACAGTTGCTCGACTAGATTGAATTTAAGTAAGTACCTAGTGCTGAGGCACTAGAGATAAGTCTCTAGCACTTATTTTGTGAACTAGCAGAAGAGTGCAGCCCAAGGATCTCCTGACTAATGCTCAGTATAAATGAAAGTCCAGAAAGAAATAATAAATAGAACTCCTTACCCTTCTTCTCGATACACCGTTATCATAGCTCCAGTGGTTGTCCTGTATTTTATTTCTCCTTTTATAGGCTGCGGACCTTGGATTCGACTTTTAGCGACATCAAATGGTATGTTGACACATGACCCTAGACATCCTGCTACGAAACCGATGCATAGCTTTCTTAAGAAGTCAAGGATTGGTACCTGTAATAAATTAATTCTTGATTTAGCAGCCAAACGAATCTATTCGAAAAGAAAAAATTATCTGCATCTACCAACTTTTAGCATCATCTAATAATCTAGCAAAAATTGAAAATTCATAAAAATCTGTCTTGTATCATTTTAAACCCTACGATACAAATTACTTAGTATAGAGGCTTGAGGTTCGATTAAAGATAGATAGTCTAATAATATTTTATTTTTACTGACCTTGTTCTCAGGTACCATATCTTTTACACTATGATAGAAACCGAAATACACCATATTGAAAACACCGTTCCTGGCAAGTGTTGCAGTCAGACCCTTGCTTAACCCTCTGGAGCCAAACCCATGTTCTCTTACAATTTGTCTAGTAACAGACCATGTGCTTGGAACCTCTTTGCCTCTGGCCTTGTTAGCCATTAATGTTACTTTCACTACTTCAAATGGGTTTACAAATATACCTTCTGTTATACCTGCTCCGAGTCCAGCTAGTGAAAATACCTGGAAAATAAATATAGGACAATATTTACAGGTAATAAAATTATGTACGAAGACTGAACAGGCTGAAATTTGAGTCAAAATAAGATTTTTGATTGTTAATAGATTTAGTATTATTTGGCACTGTAAGGATTTTTATTAGTTACAGACTACAGTATCTACATATACAGTTTTATTTATTAGTTGTGTGTAGATATTTAGGTACATAATAATTAATTATTTTATAATTAGTTATTTTTGAGGAACAAATAACAGCACATAAAAAATAATAAAAAAAAATGTTTCAATAGTCATGCCATACATAATTCCATCTGATTTATCTCTTGAGGAATATTTTGCTACCTTAAAGCAATAGATAATATTTCAACTGTTTGAATATTTGATAGCTCTTATCAGACAGTTGACATTGTTTCTATTTGTTGTGTTCATTTCTTGATAATGTGAACAACTATCTGTGGTTTTTTTTAAAGATCTTATTCTTATTTGTTAAAGCCATAAACTTAAATTGAAAAAAAACTTAGATTGATTATAGTAGCAAAAACTATGTAATTATTGTTCTGGCTATCAATAACATTATCAAAAATATATATAAAAATACAAAAAACAAAAATTTCAAAGACCTAACTTATAAAAGTGGCAAATATTTCATACAGGTTTTTACACAGCACTTGTTTCTTCTGAAGAAAAATTAAAGAAAAACTTGAAAAAAATTAAATGAACCTTATAAGAAAGATATAGTAAGCAACAAAAAAATTAAAATATCCTCACTAAAGGTGTTGCTGTACTGGTACCAAGAATTGTCATACCAAGTTTTTTGTATTGTTCAAAGCAAACAAACTTCACTGCTCGTTTAGGTGTCTCGGCCAAAATAGGAGGCAATATACCCTTGTAGAATGATGATAATCCTTCATGCCTGTACATTTTCTGTACACAGTCCAATATTCCAGTGTAATAGTGAGGATCTGTTCTTGGCAGGTTCTTATTGGTGGCTTGCAACTGCAGCCTAGTCTTTATAAGGTCCAGGGGCTGCATAATCAGGACTTCAACAAACCCTGCACTTCCACCAGCACCTATTTGCATCGCAGCTTGCTTCAACAACGCATTCATATCACTCATTTTTACACTTTAGAGGAGTTCACAGATTCAAAATTATAATAAATATTTATTTTATGTAGTTTATACCCAATAAATTACACTTGTGTTATGTATGATTTCAGCTCTGAATTCCGTTTCTTGTCACAAAAACAATACATAAATGAATAACAAACGTATGAAATAAAAAAATATATATGTAAAATGCACAATTCTCTTCAAAATATCACAGCAAATGAGCCAGAGCAAAATGATTCTCATTGGAATCGTATTAAACAACTTTACCGAAAGGGCGTAAATACAAAACAGAAAGAATTCGCCGTTACGCCTTTACAATAAAGTCGTTTGTTAAATGAAACCAATGTATTAAGAGAATCTTTGTAGACCAAGGTAATAACAAAGTTATGCAGTTCACATAAAGTCGATTTTAATTTTTTTAACCTCTTTGCTCAGTAAGATTTTGACATTGACATGGTGTGACCTCATTATAACGGAGTCGGCGGGAAATTACAAAAGACCAGACAAGGAATACCAAACTTTTAAAACTTGTTATTCACTGTTAGCAATTCATTTCAATTATAATTCTACATTTTCTGTCAAGTCAATTTTGTCAAAAACGTGTTTAATTTTATTTGTATTTTTATATTTTTCCTACACACACATTATTCCTATATGCCAAGTGACGGGTTTGACAGTTCAGTCTAGTTAGTAATACCCTATAAAAAAAGAATGACATTAGACGGTTATTGCAGATAACGGTAAATGGTTCATCACTAACTGCGAATAAAGAGAATGGCAGCCCAGACGTTAGCTGTCAATGAGTCTCCAGTTGAAAGTGTTGTTTCGCAGATTTCATCCAATGTATCCTAGCTCAAATATATTAATTTGTTTGTCCATATTTTGATTAGATTAAATCGTTTTGCTATTTACAAATGTTTATAAGAGTAAGAACTCACTGCTGATGTAGGTGGACGCGTGTATTCAGCAAACAATCAATGTCTATAAAGTCCATTTTCGCGTGGAATCTCTCTTTCAAAATGGCAGTGGTATTAACAATTTGCAGATGTGAAAAATGATTTCGTGTGTTATAAACAGTGTCGGTGTGGGTGGATAGTGAATTAAACACGGAAATGTGGACATAAAGTGTAAGATGGGTTCGCAGACACTAGAGATATTACGCCAAGGTGTTTGGGCATCGTTAACTGGGGGATGGTTTTATGATCCTCATCAGAATTTGTTTTGCAACACTGTGCATTTATATGTGTGGTTGTTCCTGCTATGTTTGCCGTTTTCTATCTACCTGGTGAGTTAGATTATAGTGCTACATTCAAAGTTTTTGTGTTAGTTGGTATGGAAGTGGTTGAAATGTAAAGCAGGTCACTGGTGATTGGTTGAAATGATTGTTATTCAGCAGTGTGACTTGAGTCATTATGGTCATTGCCCTTACGAAGCCTTAGCAATAAAACTGTTAAGACTAATCTGTCAACAGTTAGCACCTTCAAGGCAATTTATTTCTTACAAGACAAGAAGTAGGACAAAGCTACAAGAACTAGTTTACATTGTTTATCCATTATAATTACGTTTTAAACTGTCAAACACCAAGCGGTCACCGGTGACCGCAACCTATTGTTGTATAATTGTGTCTATAATGACGGTACTCAACGAGTTAATTAACATATATCAAATTAAATGTAATTGAGTATTTTATAGGTTATTTTTTGTTCAAATATCAATATTGTGCTATAGTGTTCAATTTAGTCTTGCTACCTTCTTTTATTAACCTTTTTTATATTTGAATACCTGAACTGTAAAGCAGTGCCTAAAAGCAGGTCATTAACATATTTGTAATACCTTTTAAAGGTCTAAACACCAGTTACAATCTATACAGTTAAATAAAATTGGAGTGTCTGTTTATAATATTAAAATACCTGCTTTCTACTACTAATACTACAAGTAGTAGAAATACACACTTAGCAAAATAATAGTTTTTACAATTTTTGTCTATCGGCCTGTCTGTTTGTACTGGCTAATCTATGGCAGAACCGATTTTGTAATACTTTGTAATAATTGGCGGGTAACTGGTGTACTAAAGAGTAACATAGGCCACTTTTATTTTGGCAAAAAAAGTTGTTCTAAAATTTATATTCATATGGAAGAAATCAAGAGCAACAGCTAGTAGTCAATAAAAACTCGAAACTAATTCATACAACATGAATTACCAAGTTATTATATTTAAACCATATCTTATTGAGACCCTACAGTCTCATAAGAAAATTTTTATTATTCCAATTTATTATTACTATTGGTATAATATTGTTTACCCATGAAATCAGATTTATAAACAAGTTATTTTATTTGCTGAACAATTAACTGTTTACTTGATAGCCAGGGTGTTCATTATTTTAAATTATACTCATTTCTTTGTTTACTTAATGGGACATGCTATAATTAAGTATATCTTAGGTCAATAATACAGTAATGTATTCTTGTTCTTAACCAACTTCGACTAAAAGAAAGAAAGAATTAGGTTCTCAAACACTAGCTTCTGGCAGCGGCTTTGCCTGCATTCCTATGGGATAAAATGTAGCCTGTGTCATTCCAGACCATTGTCTACCCCTGTTCCAAATTTCATCGTAATCCTTTCCACTGTTTTGATGTGAAAGAGTAACAAACAAACACACACACATACATACATCCACACAAACTTTTGCATCTATATTTCTAAACATTATTACTCCCTTGAGATATAAAATCCTATAGGAATCTCCACAAAAAAGTTCTGGTGTAATAAATCTGATCAAAGAGGTGTAATCTCTGATAGGCACAAAAATAGTTTTCACAGTTTCTGTTATTAAGCGGCTTATTTTTAGCCGGACTCGATTATAGGATTAGTCATAGCTAACAATAAATCAAGGTAGACCTAGAATATTTCATTCAGAATGGGAATTAATATTTTTCTGTTAATGTTTAGAGAGGTAGAAGAATATAATAATAAACTAATGAATTATTGAGGTTGTCTTTATTGACAAATGACAATACTAGCTTCTGCCAGTGGCTTTACCCATAGTGGTGGCAGCAGATCTGGTAAAAAGTAGCTTGTTTTATTACCATCTGTAATAGGTATATCCCTATCCAAAGTTCCATCCAGATCCATTTAGGAAATGAAACTGAGAGAAAACTGAAGAGTTTGTTTGTAATAGACAAACTCTTCAGTTTTCTCTCATCTTAGAAATTACTGGTCCGATTCATCCGATAATAATCCTTTTTGTGTTCAATAGTCCATTTATCGAATAAGGCCTATGACCAATAGGAACAAAGCCGAGCGATTGAAACCATACAGAGGCATCTGGTTTCTTTAATAAGAGAATAACAAACACATATGCTTAATATTCTCATAAATTTTTACATTCATAATAATAATAGGGTAGTAGGTTCCATAATCTTCCCAATCTCCGATTCCCCAACAATCCTCAAACTCCTAATCCCCAAAAGGCTGGTAACGCATTTGTAACGCCTCTGGTGTTCCGGGCGACGACGATTGCTTACCATAATGTGATCCGTCTGCTCGTTTACCTGCTAATTCCATAAAAAAGTAGAATCTAAACCTGAGTTACACCATGACAACTATGTATGTTAATACTATATGAGAGAGAATAATGAGAGTAGTGTAAGAATGAAATGATTCACTAATACAATGCTCACAATACTATGTTACAATTTATTGTCTTGAATGTTGGGATTTTACATTGTTTTAATCACTCATTAACTTATTTTAGTACCATACAATAAGTGAGTAATATGCATGCAATTAAATAGGTTTCTTTGTAATTTAATACTTAAAACAATATTTGAGATTTTTCCTTCTTGTGTAGTGACTATAAATAAGTATGTATGCAATGTCAATAAGCACTTCTACAGTTTTATAACTACTTCAACCAAAACCTAGATTGACCCTATTACTAAAAATCAGAATTTCATACTACATATTAACTCGTCGAGTACCGGTTTTGCAGACACAATTATAGAACAATAGGTTGCGGTCACCGGTGACCGCTTGGTATTTGACAGTTTAATACTGAAAATTTTTAAAACCAAAAATACCGATTAAATCTGCTCTACTATATTCAGGTATTGAGTAGTTTCAATTAATTTGAATAAGATTTCTTTCAACACTTTTATTATAATAGAAAAACAACAGCTAATACAAATCAAAATGGAGGAATGAAAAGGAATGACAAAGAGAACCAAAACGCCACCTGTGGAAATATCTAGAAACTTAGCTTTATAAAGACGCCTCTTTTCAATACTATATACATCAATACATACATAATATGTAGTCAGTTAGCCACTTGAAAGTATTCTAAAGTCATCAATTTCGTCTCATTGAGCGATGACAGTCTCAATATGCAATAATCACGCAGTTATCAATTGGCTGATGCTGGTCTGTATTGTAATGCACGGCTTTATATTGGGACAAAATCTTGTACATTATAGTCCGGAATATTGCTGTAATAATAATATTTAAAGAATAAGAAACTGAGTTTTGATTTCTATGAGGCCTAGTCTAGAACCTGTATTTGAAAATTCTCATGTTCTGCTTAGTGATAGTTAAAACTTTAATGAGATTAATAACTGTTATTTGTATACTAGTATAGCCTAATAATTGTATGAAGATAAACTGTGGTATTATTATTTGATTTTGAAAGTTCTATCCGCGTCACGGCTACACGCAGGACAGGAATACTGAGGTGGTTTTAGCCAATTAGAGCCCGCTACACCCAACCCATTGTGTTTACGCCGTTCACGAAGGAATTCCATTAATAATTTCGTTATGCTAGAAAAATATTGGCCTAGGAAAGCTATAAGAAGAGATGAATGAAAGGAGGCTCTGCTCTTCAGTGGGATGATCATGGCTAAAAATAAAATAAGTAAAAAATATTGATTGACTGGTTAACTAAAAACATTGTTTTCTAAGTAGACTCCCTAATGTGTGCTGAAAATTGACATTGATCTATTATTAACTATTGTATACATATGTTTGGTGCTTAGAAGGTGTGGCGTTCAGAGTTATTATTCTCCATTAACCTAATGAACATAGAGCAAGTTAATTGATGCGTTTGTTTACAAATACTATGTCTTATGCTAATGGTATTAGATACTAATTTCAAGTGCAGAGCACTCAGATTTTATTTTTACATGCGAAAATGTTAAGTAGTGCACAAAATGCGATAGACAAGATAACAATAAAAGATTATTGTTATCTTTAACATTTTTGAATCTAGTATTCGCCAAGACAGTAGGTACTGTCATGCATCAGCGTAATTATATAAGCCAATTAGGGACATGATAATTCGTAGATAGCACATTTTCGTCATGAAGAACCAAGCTTTAAAAATTGTATTTCGAGGTACAAAATACACAACAAAATATTGCTTCTACTCCGCGTCATAGTTATAGTATTTACTTATTTAACTAATAATGTTGTAGCAAAAAATCGTGATTTTTTAAAAAAGTCAAATATATAATTTAAACTTAATAAAGCAACAAAACTGACGCCTTTAAAGACAAGCAATAATGCAATTAATGACATAAAATTATTAGAATAACATTGACGTAATATCATAAATATGACGATGTTAACGTAACATGATCATCTTAATATTCTGAATCAACCTAGTTACAGGATATCAATTTAGTTTCATCGGTATCCGCTCGCCTTCAAACTAATTAGGCTTGCGAACAGATCATTAGCAAATCGATGAATATTTCATTTCGTTCAAAGAATCGAAATTGAGAACAAAAAACATGTTTCTTGTTGGTTTTTTTTAAGTAAAAGTGTATTGCTGGCTGATATTACCGATAAACCTATAAGATCTAAGTTCAAATTACTAACATACTTCCAAATTTAAATTTAGTTTATATCATTCCCTATTCTCGTCCATCAGTAATGAAGTATTCTAGTCTCAAAACAGATTGATTTCTAACGCCGTGTTATAGTTTACAACACCTACGCATTCACACGCAGAAGTTAGCACCTCTTAAAACCACGGGAAATATTTATTGTTAAACTATTTATAAAACTAGGTACATGGGCAAAAAGTATTCTATTTATACATTCATTATATCTACCAAACTAGCTAGGTTGAGGAAGAAATAGTTAATTCCTACCAATATCCATATGAATGGCATGTCACTAACAATGACATGAGTACAGTATGAAACTATATAAACTTAGTATCTTAAAATTGGCATCCTGACGTAACACACGTCGCGTCGCAGAGAACCGAACGGGTAACCGGGGCTCCGGCTCGACGTGCAGGAGAAGGAACGGGGTGGTTTTTAGTCAGTAAGAGTCTGACACTCCCTCCCGCCTCACCCAGGCGGGAGAAGTCATTCGATGATTTTTCCCCCTTTAAAAAAAAGACTTAACACACGAATGGTTCTGATTTTTTGTCTTAACCAAATGAAAAGGATTCCTAAGGATTTATTACCTGGAAGTCAAATTTGATGTTATCTGTCCTATAGTACTTCCCGCCTGCGAGTCTCGGTTGGATCATATACTGCGCGTTGGTTGCGGTGCTATTCGCCGGCCTGAAGCTGTTGAACCACGGCCTGCACCACATGTACGACACCACCGAGTGCATCATCGTGCAGCCGCCCAGCGATCCCAACGCCACTGAGAACACTGCGTAAGTAAACGCACTCCGTTTCAATGTATTGTAGTTACACTAGTACGTTGTTAAAGTGATTGTATGTCGGTAAAACTCTCAGTAATAGCACAAAGTTCGGTTACCTATCGTCCCATTACAATGGACGGTGCACACTTACTTATTTTTGTATTTTCCCATCAGTCCTGACGAAGGCATGGAGATGCAAATGCTGAAGTTGGGCGGAGCGCCGGCTACGGGGAGTGACAACGAGTCAGTCACTTCGCTCGAGTACCACAAGCCTAATAACAGCACTATAGGTATAAAACATTCGTACATGTATTATTAAACTATACACAACACAATAGGATCTATTGAAAATTGTTCTCTTTCTCCGTTTACAGATTTAAAAGTAGATGTCCACCGAAAGAACAGTTCGGAGTCTAGTATGGAAGACAGCGCCATGTCTGCCAAGCAGGCGGAGGCTGTGGCCGCCACCAAGTCGGACCTGTGCGTGGCGCAGGCCGCCGACATGCCCGGCCCTTCCAAAACCCGTCCAGCTGCCAGGAGCCGATCTAAATCCGGCCACAGAAGGGAACGGACCTCCAAAAGGAGGACGCACGGTACCCGCATCGACGAACTAATAGGTGAAGCCTCTAGAAGTAACAGAGTCGACAACAATTTGCCCGTTCATATGCTAGTCGACGAAGGCCCCTTCGCCAAAGTAAGTAGGCGGTACCACGAGTGCCCACATCGTCGCGGATCAAGTAACAAGGACTTTTTCAAAGAGTGGTTATACCTCGACGGTAGCGAGGCTACCGGGGAACCTTACCAGTCCAAGTTCGCTCGACAACTCAGCTCCGACTCGAGAGATAACTCCGAGCCTAGCGTCGGTCCGCCGTCTCCTAAAAAGAGGACAGCGCACCGTCGGAGGTACGCTAACTACCCAGATGAAAGTTGTACCAAGTCCGCAATGGCGCTGGCAACACAGCAGTCCTCCAACATGCGCAGAAACTCCAACTCCACAATGTCCACTATTCAGCTCCCACTTTTGAATTCAACCGCACAACTTGTATCGCATATGAGGAGGCACTCCAACAATGCTGATACTGGATTCTTCGCCAGTGTAGAGCTTGGTGAATACATGATGGTGAAGGCCGAAGCCCCAGCGGGCGAAACAGAAAAGAGTAAAGGAAAGAGTTCAGGATTTAGAAGAATTAAAAGCGCCGCGTTAGAAATTGGGTGTCCACCTCCGAGTGTTTCAAACCTATCCCCCCATCCTAATAGCGCAGAAACTATCGGTGGTCAGATGCTAAAGAACCCTAAAAGCGCAGTTATTCCACCCCCTAGTAAAAGCTTAACTCGAGGTCCACATTTAAATCTGTACCCAAAGAATGAATCAGGAGAAGGATGTAGCTATCCATATCTAACTTACGGTTCTGAAATTGTATACCCAATCGCTGAAATATCTGATGAGATGCAAACATCTCAGAAAGAAACTGACCTAGACTCGAGTGGAGAGAGCTACAGTGATTACGATGATGAGAAGCAGTTCCGAGGCTTCGACTGGGACGCCGAGCAGTCACCAGCGATGCGCTCCAGTGACTCTGACTACGAAAACAACGGATCCAGGTCGCCATTGCTTGACAGGCCCTCAGACGTGCGAGTGGTGCGGAGTAAAACTCACGGGGACAGCAAGAAGCACTGCTGCGAACGACACACAAACAAACATAACTTGGACTGTCCCAACGACAAAAGTAAACCAGTAAGACTGAAAAAGCTTCCCAAACACGAGCCACAATATGAAGCTAAGCGTTCCGATAGAGCAGCACCTCCTTGCTGCGAATGTAAAACCAACATCAATCCTAACGTTGACTATTTTGAAAAGGCCAGCGCTAGTTCCAAAGACTTATTAATAGAAAAATCTAGTTTAGAGTCTAATGAGGCCCAAGAGCAGCCCGATAAACAATCAGAAGACAAAAAAGTCGTCGAAAAGAAACCGTGGGACCACAATATCTGTAATTCTAGCAGTAGCAGCGATACTTACGTCGAGGGAGTTGCGAAAATGTTCAAACCAGAAAAGAAGATTGCTCCCGAAACTGAGGAGTCGCAAGTAACTTGTGATAGCAGCCGCAGTGCCGACGAGCGCAGCGTGTACAGCCTGGACTGGCTCTTCGAGGAGGCCGACCTCGCCGGCTGCAAGGACGCAGGCGCCTGCGCGCTCTCTGAAGATGTATTGAACCAGAAACTAGCCAACGCCCTCGGCGAATCGTCTTCCAATGTTCCAAAAAACTTGGGAGCTATACCAAAGCAGATAAAAAACTTAGCGCGTTCGCGAGCTTCCTCGCAGAAGGAGAACAAGAAGAGAGATTCTAAAAAAGAAAAAGATGATAATCAAAATGAAGAAGTATCCTTCGACGCGGTGGAAGCTCAGGCTGCTTTGGTACAAGGGTTGGAATGCTTGTTTGCGGCGACCAACGCCAACACCGTGGTGATGCCGCCCACCAACCGGGACGAGCGCCAGCGCAGCCACAGGCAGAGCATTCGGGGCGAGAGAGAGAATTCGCACAAAACTAGGAAACGTTCCATTGAAGAAGTAGCACAAACCTCTACCAACACCCTTCTTCCAACCTCCATGCCTTTACTGGCAGCGTTCCTCAACTCCAGGGTGGACTTCGGACCTTGTTGCGCACCAGCGCATGCCGCGGCCAGCGCCGAGCCAGCTCCGCCACAGAACGCGCAGGCGCAGGAGGAGCCACCGCGGTTCAGGCCACTGATGGATAGAAACCATAGGAACCGCATTAGAAAAATTAAACGATCAACCCGACAGCGAAATAATCCTTCGCATCAGAACAATGCAAACAAAAGAAACAAGCAGCCAGCTCCGGACACCTCCAATAACTCTAATAATGTTCACTTTGCGACGTCATTCGACGACACGACGGACGGTGCAATACACTGCTTCATGGACGAGTATGGCAACTGGATGTCGTACACCTTTGATAAGAACAGTTCAGGTCGTGCACAGGCACAACCAATTCCTTTACCGGAGAAGGAAGATGGAATGCGCATTAATAGGGTCAAACCTATCGATAACCCCGACAACTCGCAAGAAACTGCCGGCGAAGGCAGCTGTGGCTCTCTAGAATCTGAAGCTGGCAATAGTGAAAGTATACCCAAAACTAAACGCGGAGACAGCATCGACCAAAGTTCCTCCAACCAGGGCAGTAACAACCCGCTCCTGTCCAGCAATAACAATGTGTCGGCCGTTGTACCCATTAACACGAATAATGCCAACAAGCGGTTCTACGTGTTTGACGGAGGGACCGGCGCACACGCGGACCAACCGCGCTCCCCCGTGGCGTACGTCACTGACAGCTTGCTAGAACAAATAGAGGCTGAGAGACAATCGCGCATGGGTCTACCGAGCATGCATATAAACTTCCTCATGAACCAGCAGAGGGCGCAACAGATGGCTCAGCAACAAGCTGAGAACACATACGCTAATATACCGAGCCTGATGCCCTCGATAGGCGAGGAGAGCGTAGAAATAAACCTTAGGAGTAAGTTCTCTAAATTCATGGACGAAATGGAGAAGGCGAATCAGCCTAAACCAAAGAGTTATTACAAGTTCAAACTTTCAAAATGTTTCGAACTAAAAGTTACCATGGACAGATTGCAACTGATGGCATTGTTTGATCGAAACTTGACGTTCAAGGAAACCTTTGTCACAATATTTCTGGCTGTGATGGTGGCGGTGCTGGGTTCCATGGTGTTGAACCTCGGCTTCTACAGGGATATATACGCGTTTTGGTTTTGTTTCATCATGGCGGGCAGTCAGTACTCGCTACTAAAAAGTGTCCAGCCGGACTCCGCGTCACCAGTGCATGGCTTCAACAAGATGGTGGTGTTCTCTCGTCCGGTCTACTTCTGTATCTGCACGGCACTATTGTGCGGGGTGCACAGTTACTTAGAACAAACCGCGCCCTTCACGGACGAGGACCACACGAGACGAAAACGAAGTGTAGACGTCACAAAACCTATCACGATATACGGATTTGAGATGAATGAAAGAGATTTTTTACTCATCATTCAAGATGTACTATCAAAGTTCCTCTTATTTTTTCCTTTGGCATTCAGCTTGGGGTTATTCCCTCAAGTGAACACATTCCTCATGTACTTCTTGGAGCAGATAGACATGCACGTCTTCGGTGGCAACGCGACGAGCAGTCTGAGCGCGGCCGTGTACTGCGTGGTGCGGTCCGTGGCCGCCATCGGGGTGCTGTACGGGTTCGCGTACAGCGGGCTCGTCGAGGGGAAGAAATCTCAGCACCAGAAGCACAACATACTGTTCTCAATATTCTGCGGCCTCTTGGTGCCCATAGCGTACCACCTGAGTCGCAGTGCGAGCGACTACACGCTCATCTGGAACTTGATAAAGAAACATTTGTTGCCGCCGGAGTTGTACGTGATACACACTCCGGAATGTTCCCCGGAGACTGACAAGTCGGACCCCAACACGCTGACTGAAGACAAAAAGAACAATTCAGAGAGTAATATATCGAAACAGAATTCTATAGGAAGTTCAGCGTCTAAGATCAACTTTAGTTCGGAGACGAATATTGCTAAGCAGAAGAGGTCGCAGACGTCGAGCGTTAGTTCGTTGAAGATGGATCCTCGGGGAGGGGACACGATGAACTCCACGAACTCCCTGAAGGGTGAGGTGCCTACAGAAGATGACAAGACCCAGGATACAAGTACTACGAACGTGAAGGCAGACTCTGAGAAGCCGGACGAGGACATGGAGGACCCGCTGCCGAAGAAGTTGCAGGCGACGGTGAACGCGCGGCTCAAGAACGACGTCATCGTGTGCACGTTCCTCGGACTCTTCGTGTTCGGCCTGCACTGCACCACTGTCTTCACCACGCTACGCCCACAACTCAATACGGTGAGTTCTGTTCGTATGTTTGTTGGTAGAGAATCCCAATGCTCCCGATGCCAAATTTTACTTTTCTATAAAGTAGAACGAAATCTGTACCAAGTTTCTTCGAAATTGGTTCTGTGTTAAGTTTCAAAGCATAATAGAGAAACAGATAGATATTAACTCGTCGAGTACCGGTTTTGTAGACACAATTATAGAACAACAGGTTGCGGTCCCCGGTGACCGCTTGGTGTTTGACAGTTTAAATAAGTGTAAATAAAAAGATTGCAAAATAAAGCTTTATTGTCTTGAATATACTGCCTCGTTGGACGAATGATCGCAAGTGCGACTGCCGGCCGGACCTCGGGGGTTTATAAAAAAATCTCAATAGTAGCACAGAGTCAGGTTTTGTGGCCAGTATATGCCAATAGGCTCACCCCCTATTACATGAAACTCATAACATAAGTAAGTAGTAACGTAAGAGTGAAAAGTGGGTGTTACATTATAGAGGTACAGTGGCATTAAGTGCCGAAATGTGCTCCTCTATCCCTTTGGGGGATAAAGAGGCGTGATGTTGTCTTGTCTTGAATATGTACGTATGTAGGTAGGGTATACTACTCTGTGAAGAAAATACCGGAAAAAGATCAATTATACAAAATGTCTGTTATTCATCCAAATTTATTTTACACCTTTAGAAACGATACTTTTTCGGTCGAATTTGCTCTCTTTAATATTCGTTATTTACCTTTAGACCTTACGGTAAGAATTCAGAGTGCACAACACCGCGATAGTCTAAGAAAACAGTCAACATGACTTTGACTTTTCATCGACTTTGGCGTGATTTTTTCGGTTTCGGTTCAGTTGGAAGGCGCCACTCCGAAGTTTGTTGACTAGTTTGCATGTCAAACTCGTAAACCCACGTGTCGTCACCAGTAACAATGCGTTTCATGAATGTTGAGTCCGAACTAACTCGTTCTAACATGTCCTCAGCGACTTTCATGCGATTGAGTTTTTGGAGAAAATTCAGATCGTTTAGGACTAGCCGAGCAGCAACATGTTTCATACCGAAATGATTAGTTATAAAATGGTACGGATCGACTCCTGAGATACCGAAAGTTCGGCGACTATCTCTTTCAGAGTTGAATGGGCATTGTCAGTCGATTGCGATGTTAACTTCAGTTGCAGACGTTGACGGCCTACCAGACCGAGGCAAATCTTCCAGCACGCTTTTGAACGCTTTGAATCACTCATAAGCACGAGTTTTTGATAAAGTCGTTTCACCGTAAGGCTTCTGTAACATTTTCAGTTACTCCGACCACGAAATTCCATTGGCGATGCAAAATTTAAGACGAATCTTTGTCCATTATGAAATTCGCAATACACACTTTATATGATATTACTAAAACCAGCATTGTATGTAATATAAATAACAGATGCAACTCAAACTCCCCGCCAAAATGGAAACAGTTGTGCCAATCTAACAACTACAAAAAAAACAAAAATTTTGCATTTGGAACATAATCAAATCATCCATTCCCGATACTTTTTTGACTGAATGTATGTAACAATGAGCCCCGCGTACTGCAGGCGCTATGGATAATAGCGGGCGTGCTGGGCTGGGCGCTGCACTACGCGGTCCCGCAGCTGCGCAAGCAACAGCCGTGGCTGTGTCTGGCCGGGCCCGTGCTGCGCCAGCACGAGCACGCGCAGTTCGAGGTCACCGAGCCCGCCAGGCTCATGTGCTTCGAGAAGGTACGATACGCACTCTTTGTAACTGATTTACAGGCATATTTTTATTGTTTGACAATGACCTTTTTTGTGGAATAAGTTAGCAAATGACCTGATGGTAAGTAATTGCTGACGCACCCATAGCACAGAGGGTGTACGCAAAACTGATCCTTTACTTGTACTTTTAGGTGGCACTTATAAGTTGGTGAAAACCAAAATGACGTCGAATGTGAAAAATGAAAAATTATATTTGCTTAAGGATATCTTACAATTTAGGGGACGTCGGTCAAAATGGGCATTTGTGTATTAATTGTGTAGTAGTCATGTGTTCATTCCCGCGCAGATGTTCGTGTACCTGAGCTTCCTAGAGCGCAACGTGCTGTACCCGGGCGTGGTGCTGGCGGCCACGTCGCAGGACGCGCCCGCGCTGGCCGCCAAGTACGGGGACGCCCTCGCCGCACTCATCGTGTGCGTCTGCGCACTCAAGTGTAAGTCGCTAGGGACCACTACCTATCTACAGGACGCGCCGGCGCTGGCCGCCAAGTACGGGGACGCCCTCGCCGCACTCATCGTGTGCGTCTGCGCACTCAAGTGTAAGTCGCTAGGGACCACTACCTATCTACAGGACGCGCCGGCGCTGGCCGCCAAGTACGGGGACGCCCTCGCCGCACTCATCGTGTGCGTCTGCGCACTCAAGTGTAAGTCGCTAGGGACCACTACCTATCTACAGGACGCGCCGGCGCTGGCCGCCAAGTACGGGGACGCCCTCGCCGCACTCATCGTGTGCGTCTGCGCACTCAAGTGTAAGTCGCTAGGGACCACTACCTATCTACAGGACGCGCCGGCGCTGGCCGCCAAGTACGGGGACGCCCTCGCCGCACTCATCGTGTGCGTCTGCGCACTCAAGTGTAAGTCGCTAGGGACCACTACCTATCTACAGGACGCGCCGGCGCTGGCCGCCAAGTACGGGGACGCCCTCGCCGCACTCATCGTGTGCGTCTGCGCACTCAAGTGTAAGTCGCTAGGGACCACTACCTATCTACAGGACGCGCCGGCGCTGGCCGCCAAGTACGGGGACGCCCTCGCCGCACTCATCGTGTGCGTCTGCGCACTCAAGTGTAAGTCGCTAGGGACCACTACCTATCTACAGGACGCGCCGGCGCTGGCCGCCAAGTACGGGGACGCCCTCGCCGCACTCATCGTGTGCGTCTGCGCACTCAAGTGTAAGTCGCTAGGGACCACTACCTATCTACAGGACGCGCCGGCGCTGGCCGCCAAGTACGGGGACGCCCTCGCCGCACTCATCGTGTGCGTCTGCGCACTCAAGTGTAAGTCGCTAGGGACCACTACCTATCTACTCTATGATTAAAAAATCCTATAATCAAAATTAATTATAATTTTCTTAAGAATCAAAATTAATTATGATTCTTAAGAAAATCAGTTTGAATGCTGTTTCTCCTGACAACCGGTTCCTTAATTCATCATAACCAATCCAACATTGCTAAAAAGTCACTTTATTGCCGTATAGCTCCGTAAAGCTCAGAATATTTCGGGTTATTTTACCACCATAGAAGATTATCTTCCTGCATATTGATTCGTTTTTCTTTAATGTAGTTATTTAATAGGTATTTTAGTACCACGCATCTATCTTCTAATGGTAAACTTTCTTCGACACTGTTTGGTTCTGTAGGCAGTGAAATTCCTCTTATTTTGAGGAAGCGATACCGGAGGAGGATTTTTTATTTTAATTTTTTAGGATGCGCTAACGGTTGAGGAACTCAACATATATAGCGGAACTTCCGCATTATGAGGAAGCGAAACAACTCTACCTTTTACAAAATAAGGTTCAAATTTTCTATTTTTCCAACAGGCCTAAGAAACGCGTATTCAGAGCCCGAGTCCCAGTACTTGATCCTGGTGTTCGCAGTGCTCCTCTTCCAAAGAGACCTCAGCAGTCGCAAGATATCAGAGACCTTCCTCGTAGACTACTTCATCACTGCCATCATCTTCAGCAAGGTCTACGAGTTCCTGCTCAAAGTAAGTGCCGAAAAAAAAAATACATATTATGTTAATTAGAAATATTAGCAAAAGAATTTAAGTGGATGCAATCTTTATGGGGTCTCAGGGACGTGAAATAAGCTAGGTTTGATAGACAAACTGGTGTTATTATTATAGCCTATGAAAATTATTTCGCGGTACAAATTCGGCGCGTGCGTCACGGCTGTCGACGCGGACCTCGATGTGTCGTTTCGTTCTGCTCGACGTCGAGCGATCTGAGGCCTTAGTACCGCATTTAACACTTTGATTGGCCAGCTCCAATGAACCAACCAATAAGACCACCGAACGCGGTCTCGTTTTGATTACTTTGAGCGTAAAATAAACTGGTACTAAGTCCTCAGTATCGCGGCGGGGTATGAATCAAATGGCTTTGCGCGTACTAAACATTATTACGTGTCTATATTACAAACGTTTTATTGTTGTGTGTTGCAGGTGCAGTTCGTAGTGACATACATCGCGCCGTGGCAGATCACGTGGGGGAGCGCGTTCCACGCGTTCGCGCAACCATTCTCCGTGCCCCACTCCGCCATGTTGTTCCTGCAGGCCGCCGTCTCCGCTCTGCTCTCCTCGCCACTCACCCCCGCACTCGGTACTCACTCATCATCATAATCACCTTTAAAAACCGCTCTGTTCCTTGATGAAAACGTTTAAAAATCTAATCAGTAGTACCTATTAAAAACGAATGGGTCAGTTCGGCCGATGTTCTGGCGGGTGTAGCCGTGTGAGTAAGTGCCTTTTCACAGGTCCTGGTTTCCGGATAGCCGCGTATATAATTTACGCCCGAAGGTGTGAAAACAACAGTACCCAGTAACCGGAACATGTGAAAAGGGTGCTATGTAGGCCCAAATCTCCCTACTACTTCCCTTCAAAGCTGACAACGTACTTGTTCGGATGTCAATAAAAGCAGCAAAATTCTTACCATTCAGATCCGTTTGCTCGTTAACCCATATCCCATAAACATCGCAAATAGGTCGCAATGGTGAATAACATTGTAATAAGTGATTTACTAACTATCAGATGTTGTTTGTACGTCAGGTAGTGCAATATTCATGACATCGTACGTGCGGCCCGTCAAGTTCTGGGAGCGCGACTACAACACGAAGCGAGTGGACCAGAGCAATACGCGGCTCTCTTCTCAACTCGAGCGGAACTTAGGAGCTGGTGAGTCTACACTCTATGCTGTAGGGAATAATGTTTATTTTGCTATGTAGACCAGCGCAACAGCAGAACTCTAAGCCTCTATTTTGTAAGGAATAAGCCACTAAGATGTAGTTTTATATTATTTCACACCTTGAGATTTAAAAATAATTCTACCTAATTGCAGTTAGTTCGGCGGCTGATAAACATTAATGTTAGATTGGTGTCTCTATTTCATAAGCTATAATATTCGTTTTACTTTGCAAAGCTCATTACTAGTGTTGATTCCTCACGGAGGATTGGATAGAAAAGGCAATAAAAAAATACTTTGAAACAGCTTATACATCTTTTTGATTTGCATTTAATGGTAGCAATATATAAATGTACTTTAACTTGTATTGCAGACGATAACAACCTGAATTCAATATTCTACGAGCACCTGACCCGGTCGCTGCAGCACTACCTGTGTGGAGACCTCATGCTCGGCCGGTGGGGACAGGTCCAGCAGGGAGACTGCTTCGGTAGGGATATACTACTTGTTATGCTAATATACTGAATACTCCAGTGGATTTTGAACGGACTATAAACATCGCTAGTTTTGTACAGTTAGTTTTTTTTATAAGTCGGTAAACGAGCAGACAGATCACCTGATGGTATGAAGTGCTTCTGTAGTATTCTGTGGCATTGGCTCTAAATAAGCCGGGCAACCTTCGAAAGCTGTCAAACCGGCTTATTCTTATCGACTCTGTAAACTAGCAGGAAAATAATTTGAAATGAATTAAAACTATTCTATCGATGAGAATGAGTATTAAAAGTCCTCTATTTTGTTCCAGTATTAGCATCAGACTACCTAAATTGCCTGGTCCACATAGTAGAAATGGGCAATGGGCTGGTGTCCTTCCAGCTGAGAGGGCTAGAGTTCAGAGGGACCTACTGCCAACAGAGAGAGGTTGAGGCCATCTCCGAAGGCCCTGAGGAGAGCAGTGGTGAGTTCTCATAAATAGTATATTTTTAGGTTCATACTGTTGGTGGGATATGTTCAATATTGTGTTGCTTTCATGTTTATTTTACGACCTATTGAAAGTTGTCATACAGACCTTCGAAGTTCAAAATAATGCTATGGCGTCAAGACGTGATGAGGTCACAAATAACTGCATCTTCAACAAATGGCGTATTTACGGAGGGGTTACTTTAAAAGGAGCCTAGGTATCGGAACTTCTGAGTAGGCTAGCTCCGGAGTTCCTACTGTGCAATATCTGTTACGGCACATACCTAGGCCTCACTGTGCATGATGGCACATGACCACTGTGCCACCATCTTTCCTAAGGTGATTGGATTGGGTGTACGGGTACGCACGGCTACACATCGAGCTTTACATAACCAGTATAAACTGAACGTTAAATGTGTGGAAAGATGATGCGACGCGACACTAGGATAAACTGGTTTTGTACCTCTATAGATTGATGTGTGGCCGTATGTACAGTCATACCCTAAGCGACTATGGCCTCAAAGTTAGGCCTTGTTGCTGATTGATACGAGTTAGTTCATGCGTTTTGAGTGAATCTGATGACAATATCGATTGGTTACGCTGTCTCTGGGCGCGATGTGGGCGCTGATATATATCAGTTGCGTAATGTACAGACGGTGTATGCGGCGGGTCGTGGTGGTGCGGGGGGCGCGCGCTGTCGCTGGGCGCGATGTGGGCGCTGATATATATCAGTTGCGTAATGTACAGACGGTGTATGCGGCGGGTCGTGGTGGTGCGGGGGGCGCGCGCTGTCGCTGGGCGCGATGTGGGAGCTGATATATATCAGTTGCGTAATGTACAGACGGTGTATGCGGCGGGTCGTGGTGGTGCGGGGGGCGCGCGCTGTCGCTGGGCGCGATGTGGGCGCTGATATATATCAGTTGCGTAATGTACAGACGGTGTATGCGGCGGGTCGTGGTGGTGCGGGGGGCGCGCGCTGTCGCTGGGCGCGATGTGGGCGCTGATATATATCAGTTGCGTAATGTACAGACGGTGTATGCGGCGGGTCGTGGTGGTGCGGGGGGCGCGCGCTGTCGCTGGGCGCGATGTGGGCGCTGCGTTGGTTGGCGTGGCAGTTGGTGGCGGCGCGATATGTGCTCGAGGGATACTCCGTCTCCGACAACTCCGCCGTCTCCATGCTGCAAGTCTTCGAGTTCCGGAAGGTGCTGCTCACTTATTACGTCAAGGTATGTTGTGATCACTCCATTGAAAAACAAGAATAATATAACTTATCTAAATCGCATCCATTAAGGAGACTGACGATCTGATAAAAGTCCCAGGAAATCTCTGTATGCACTTTTCTTCCAACCAATCTGGAGGTCATTGGAAGTCATGTTCACCCATCTTGTGGCTCAATCACAAAATCTTAATTTCCTTCGCAGAGTATAATCTACTACACCATCCAGTCAGCTAAGTTAGAAGAATGGCTATCCTCACCAATGATAGCGGAGGCATTAAAGCCAATGAACGAGAGGAACTTTGTGGACTTGGACCCCATATTCAATGTCAACTTAGATGAAGATTACGACTTTAGAGCTTCTGGTATTACCAGGTACGTTGTTTTTATAGGTTTTATCTGGATTAGTCTTCCTATGTCTACGTTTATTGCTGCAGTTGATTGGTCATTTGCTTAACCAAAAATGCAGACACTATGATGATCTCCCAGAGATTTGAAGATGATAAATAAGTTTCAGTTCACTTAGTTTTTTTTTAGCTTTCAGTGTTATAATTTTTTTTTTAAGAATATTAATTAACCATTCTTATTTTGCTCGTGTCTTAGTTACATGAATGTGTTTACGTTGTGTTGTAGGAGTCGTTTCTGCGCGGTGTACGGGGAGTGGATCGCGTACTGCGGCGCGCGGCGCGGCGCGGGCTGGCGGCGGCGCGGCGCCGCGGGCGCGGCGGGCGGCGCCGGCCCGGGCGCCGCGCTCACCACGCTGTGCTTCGCGCTCAGTCTGCTCGGCCGCCGGGCGCTCGCCGCCGCCCAGCATCTCTCCGCCTCCAGGTACACTCTGTTACTTATTCAACATTTACGTCAAACTAGTTTACTCTTAACTTTTTTTTATTTCAGTAATTAATAAGACATTCACTCTTTTGGGGTCCAAACTCTTAATACCTTATGAATCAGTCGACCCGAAAGGCTACCCAAAGACTTTTCAGAATTAAAACTTCCTAAAAATGACAACTTCTGTAATTCGTTCAAAAAGGTTGACCTTACATTTGACGTCATCGCCATGTCTTATTTGATTTAACATACTAATAAAAAACGTTAATGTTTCCAGCGTGGAGTTCTTCCTATACGGCCTACACTCGCTATTCAAGGGCGACTTCCGCATCACCTGCGCGCGCGACGAGTGGGTGTTCACCGACATGTCCCTGCTGCACTCCGTGCTGGCGCCCGCCATACGGATGGCACTCAAACTGCACCAGGTACTCACACACTATGTTGAGAGGGAGAGGGTGAAATCATCCAATGACTATGTCCGCCTCGAGTGAGGCGGGATTCTTACTGACTTCGAACCAGAAGGGTTAACCTCGTTAAGTTGTCCGCAGCTCATGTTTTCATGGTTGCATCTACTGTAAAATCTACAGTGTAGATCCTAGCTTACAGGAGTTACAGCGGTTTTGGGAGGTTGTGGTGGGCTTGTCCCCAAAAAAAAAGTTGTCCGCAGCTCCAAGTCGGGCACTAGCTCTACTGGGCCCCATCATTGGTGGTCTCATGGCTCTTTGTACGCTCGAGCTACTCTTGCTCGCCGTCCGCAGACCCTTGCATACGGTGGCTACTATACCTGCTTCTGCGATTTAGTTGTGTGATGAATTTTTGATTTTTCCCAGCTAACGATAATATTTGTTCCCCTAGGACCACTTCATGTTCCCCGAAGAGTATTGCAGCAGTTCAGCTCTGTACTGCGCCATAGCGTCCCACTCCCAGCGCCTCGTCATCTGCCACGAGGCGGCCCCCGCCTGGAGGTACAACGTGCTGCGGGGCGCGCCGCATCTACTCGCACTCAGGTACAGCTCGATACAGGATTATTTAATTAAGTAAAAACGTCACAGGACCATACTGAAGTGTTGGTACGACTTTCTTTTAAGTTTAAAGTAATCGTAACGGGTACGGTTCGGCGTTATTTGGCCGGCTCCAATGAACAAACCAATCAGAGCACAGAACGCCTTATCGTTTTGATTACTTTAAACGAAAAAGAAACTCGTACTAAGCCCTCTGTTTTACGACATTTCAAAATTCACACGATTTGTCATAAAAAAAATTCGTACATAAAAATATTTCGATTAAACGCTCTAAATGTTACGAAACCTACATAGATATACAAAGACCTTTGTGAAACAAAAAAACAGCGCTAGTTTATCTAACTTTTAAGTTCTATGATTTTTTTTTAGGAATTTAACAGTGATGTTTACGATGCGAGGTTGCTACTTAATTACAAATAGCTTTGATTATCATGCTCTACTCACTGTTAGATTAATATTACAGACACGTGATGGACGAGGGTAACGACGATTACAAGATAATAATGCTGAACAAGCGCCACCTTGGGTTCCGCGTCATCAAACTTAACCGCGAGTGTGTACGCGGACTGTGGGCTGGTCAGCAACAGGAACTGGTCTACCTCAGGAACAGGAACCCTGAACGAGGATCTATTCAGAACGCTAAACAGGTACGTAGGTTAATTTTCTACCTGTAACGTTTGCAGTACTCGAATCTTTACGAATTAAACACTCCTAAAATTGGCTCTATCCACTTGTGAGAACCGTATAAAAATCGATTTATTAGTTTTTGAGCTCATCACGAGCCTACACGATATCTTTCAGAATACGAATGGGAAGAGACAATGAAACGTTTAAGTACACGATTTTGATTCTTTCGCTTCATCTACGGTTATGAATTGTTAAATGCGTATTTGTCTACCGTGGGATCGCAAACAGAACTTAAACAAAAATAATGTTCTTTGTCACTTCAACTATATTTTTTTGTATGGCAGGCTCTCCGCAACATAATAAACTCGTCGTGCGACCAGCCCATAGGCTACCCAATATACGTGTCCCCGCTGACGACATCGTACGCCGACACGTCCCCCCAGCTGTGCGAGCTACTGGGTGGCCCGCTCACGGTCTCCGCCATACGACAGCGACTGGCCGCCGCCTGGAGACGGTAACTAGCATCCTATATTACTGGGCGGCCCGCTCACGGTCTCCGCCATACGACAGCGACTGGCCGCCGCCTGGAGACGGTAACTAGCATCCTATATTACTGGGCGGCCCGCTCACGGTCTCCGCCATACGACAGCGACTGGCCGCCGCCTGGAGACGGTAACTAGCATCCTATATTACTGGGTGGCCCGCTCACGGTCTCCGCCATACGACAGCGACTGGCCGCCGCCTGGAGACGGTAACTAGCATCCTATATTACTGGGCGGCCCGCTCACGGTCTCCGCCATACGACAGCGACTGGCCGCAGCCTGGAGACGGTAACTAGCATCCTATATTACTGGGCGGCCCGCTCACGGTCTCCGCCATACGACAGCGACTGGCCGCTGCCTGGAGACGGTAACTAGCATCCTATATTACTGGGCGGCCCGCTCACGGTCTCCGCCATACGACAGCGACTGGCCGCCGCCTGGAGACGGTAACTAGTATCCTATATTACTGGGCGGCCCGCTCACGGTCTCCGCCATACGACAGCGACTGGCCGCCGCCTGGAGACGGTAACTAGCATCCTATATTACTGGGCGGCCCGCTCACGGTCTCCGCCATACGACAGCGACTGGCCGCCGCCTGGAGACGGTAACTAGCATCCTATATTACTGGGCGGCCCGCTCACGGTCTCCGCCATACGACAGCGACTGGCCGCAGCCTGGAGACGGTAACTAGCATCCTATATTACTGGGCGGCCCGCTCACGGTCTCCGCCATACGACAGCGACTGGCCGCTGCCTGGAGACGGTAACTAGCATCCTATATTACTGGGCGGCCCGCTCACGGTCTCCGCCATACGACAGCGACTGGCCGCTGCCTGGAGACGGTAACTAGCATCCTATATTACTGGGCGGCCCGCTCACGGTCTCCGCCATACGACAGCGACTGGCCGCTGCCTGGAGACGGTAACTAGCATCCTATATTACTGGGCGGCCCGCTCACGGTCTCCGCCATACGACAGCGACTGGCCGCTGCCTGGAGACGGTAACTAGCATCCTATATTACTGGGCGGCCCGCTCACGGTCTCCGCCATACGACAGCGACTGGCCGCTGCCTGGAGACGGTAACTAGCATCCTATATTACTGGGCGGCCCGCTCACGGTCTCCGCCATACGACAGCGACTGGCCGCCGCCTGGAGACGGTAACTAGCATCCTATATTACTGGGCGGCCCGCTCACGGTCTCCGCCATACGACAGCGACTGGCCGCCGCCTGGAGACGGTAACTAGCATCCTATATTACTGGGCGGCCCGCTCACGGTCTCCGCCATACGACAGCGACTGGCCGCCGCCTGGAGACGGTAACTAGCATCCTATATTACTGGGCGGCCCGCTCACGGTCTCCGCCATACGACAGCGACTGGCCGCCGCCTGGAGACGGTAACTAGCATCCTATATTACTGGGCGGCCCGCTCACGGTCTCCGCCATACGACAGCGACTGGCCGCCGCCTGGAGACGGTAACTAGCATCCTATATTACTGGGCGGCCCGCTCACGGTCTCCGCCATACGACAGCGACTGGCCGCCGCCTGGAGACGGTAACTAGCATCCTATATTACTGGGCGGCCCGCTCACGGTCTCCGCCATACGACAGCGACTGGCCGCCGCCTGGAGACGGTAACTAGCATCCTATATTACTGGGCGGCCCGCTCACGGTCTCCGCCATACGACAGCGACTGGCCGCCGCCTGGAGACGGTAACTAGCATCCTATATTACTGGGCGGCCCGCTCACGGTCTCCGCCATACGACAGCGACTGGCCGCCGCCTGGAGACGGTAACTAGCATCCTATATTACTGGGCGGCCCGCTCACGGTCTCCGCCATACGACAGCGACTGGCCGCCGCCTGGAGACGGTAACTAGCATCCTATATTACTGGGCGGCCCGCTCACGGTCTCCGCCATACGACAGCGACTGGCCGCCGCCTGGAGACGGTAACTAGCATCCTATATTACTGGGCGGCCCGCTCACGGTCTCCGCCATACGATAGCGACTGGCCGCCGCCTGGAGACGGTAACTAGCATCCTATATTACTGGGCGGCCCGCTCACGGTCTCCGCCATACGACAGCGACTGGCCGCCGCCTGGAGACGGTAACTAGCATCCTATATTACTGGGCGGCCCGCTCACGGTCTCCGCCATACGACAGCGACTGGCCGCCGCCTGGAGACGGTAACTAGCATCCTATATTACTGGGCGGCCCGCTCACGGTCTCCGCCATACGACAGCGACTGGCCGCCGCCTGGAGACGGTAACTAGCATCCTATATTACTGGGCGGCCCGCTCACGGTCTCCGCCATACGACAGTGACTGGCCGCCGCCTGGAGACGGTAACTAGCATCCTATATTACTGGGCGGCCCGCTCACGGTCTCCGCCATACGACAGCGACTGGCCGCCGCCTGGAGACGGTAACTAGCATCCTATATTACTGGGCGGCCCGCTCACGGTCTCCGCCATACGACAGCGACTGGCCGCCGCCTGGAGACGGTAACTAGCATCGTATATTACTGGGCGGCCCGCTCACGGTCTCCGCCATACGACAGCGACTGGCCGCCGCCTGGAGACGGTAACTAGCATCCTATATTATTGGGCGGCCCGCTCACGGTCTCCGCCATACGACAGCGACTGGCCGCCGCCTGGAGACGGTAACTAGCATCCTATATTACTGGGCGGCCCGCTCACGGTCTCCGCCATACGACAGCGACTGGCCGCCGCCTGGAGACCGTAACTAGCATCCTATATTACTGGGCGGCTGACGGTCTCCGCCATGCGATAGCTACCTGCCTTTTTTTAGGGAAGATGGGAGGCTAGAAACAGACAAATTGTATTCTACATAGACTACTATCTAGAGTGACGTCTATCTTCATCCCTTCAAATGTCTTTACTTAAAAATCACGTAAACGCTGATAAACTTGATCCTTGAGATAAAAGGCGTGATGTTATGTATGTAAGCCTTAAATAAGTTGCATGACGTGGCCCAGAATCCGTCGTCGTTGCGGCGAGGGCTGTTCGTCGGGCGGCGCGGGCGGCGCGTGCGAGGCGGCGGCGGCCGAGGCGGGCGCGGCGCGGCCGCACACGCCGCGGCACAGCGCGCTGCATCTGTCCCGGACCTCGCTCGGTGACTGCACGCTCGCATCTAATACAATATGTAGATAAAATCTCAAATAAATATGGACATGGAAACGAATAAATTCAGCGTTGCCTTTTAAACACTTTATAAAGACGGAGATGCTATGTCTGGATTATCGCTTATTTATATATTGTTTATTGATTAACACGGTACACACCATTTACATTAATCAAATTAAATTACAAAAAATATAAAAAAAAACTATGCCGTAGCAGTGAAGTCTGTAGATTGATCTGATTTTTATTTCACATTGATCATAATTTTTCTAGATATCTCCGTTTAATTAAAAGTGAAACCTTTCTTTCCATTACTTTAATATTATATTATGTAAGTATTCTAATTTCCGATACACATTCCAGCTGGCACGCGTGGTAGCTTAGCCAGTGCGGGCAAACCGACGTCGTCTACTCTAGCGTCCCTGGCAGGACTCCTGCGGGACCATTCTCACGACAGACCGGTAGACCGCACGCACGACGACTCCGGTATGTTATCTACATAGCTTTGATTGACCAATTATCTATATTAAAAAATTATAGTTATAAACTACATATTATTTGTTACCAACAAAATTATTAATCATTAATTTTGATCCTAATTATACTCGGTATTTATGAAGCTGCTAATTTCTGACCGCAGCTTTGCCTACATAGAAATTCAATTGACATGCCAAAACACTTATTTTTTTTTTTTTTTTTTATTTAACACTTTATGTACAACTGTATACAATGGCGGATTAAATGCCGAATGGCATTCTCTATCAGCCAACCATAAGGTGATGCAGAGAAGTGTTACAGTAGGCTTTGAAAGAAGTTTGCATCTATCGAAAAAAAATAAAAATAAACTTATGTGAACAAACAAATCTTTGCATGTTTAGTATCTACCTCTATATATATATATTATGTTTTATTATTTATTTTAAATAAGTACTTAACTAATTATATGTTATGTATATTTTAATAACATAAAATTATGAACTATATTTATTTGTTTTTGCGGAAACAAAAGGACTAGATATATTGAAGATATATAACTGTGAGTGGCATTTGTATTAATATGTAGCGAATTTGTATTAGTAGTAGATGTACTCACTAGAATGAGAAAAGATAGAAACTAGGAAAGCTGAAAACTCAAGAGTTTGTTTATTTTCACTGCTTCGAAGTTACTTATGGAGTTTCTATCTTTGTCTTATAGTAGTTTATTTTGTAGCATCATTTTATTAATAGTGAACAAGATAAGATACATCAAACACAGGAGTAATTATAATACTTATTTTTACTTGTGCTCTACATTCAAACCGAAAGTTAGTCAGTAGCAATGTATAGATTATTATGAGTTCGGTAATGAGTTGCATGTGTTGTATTTGTAGCCGCGAGTGGAGTGGCGGGGGCGGCGGGGGGCGCGGGGGGCGCGGGGGGCGCGCCGCACGGGGGCGAGCGCAGGGGGCGCCCGCGCGCCGCGGGGAAGGAGGGGGGGCGACAGGTACGTACGTGCAATAAAGTAAACAGATGGCCTGATAAAGGTGACTAGGAACCACTAGATGCAAGTCGCTCTAATATGTAGTTGCGTGAGACCTATGCTTAGCAGTAAACATCCATAACCGAGTCATTGGTCATATAGTCATTTTGTGAAGTGTCTCGCAGAAATAACTATTACTTATGTTAATTCACAAAGGATTATTCCAAGTTTTGATGTAAATTTTTAACACAATGTTTTTGGATTTATGTTTCTGTATACACGTATTTCATCGTAACTTAATAATAAGTAGAGGAAGACAAGTTATGTTCACCAGACTAAGCAATATGTGACCCCCCAGAGCGGCCCCCGCATGCGTCGCGCGGCGCCGGCGTCGTTCCGCCTGCTGGGCGCGGCCGACGCCATGCGGCTCGAGCCCGGCGCGGCCTGCTCGCATCCCAACGACGACACGCAGGTATATCTACCTCTATTTTAGTGTTCAACTACAATCTACATTACTGAAGCTTATTTACTTATCTTATAAAAAATTACTGTCAAAATGTTATGAACCAAAATGCTCCATTTATTTTATGACATCCTCAACTTTATGGGAAACTGTTTAAGACACAAAATTGAGGTAACACATTATGAAATTTGAGAAATGTTCACAAATCGTAATATAACAGAATAACATAACATATTATCGTTGGTCAGAGTGCGGCGGGCAGTAACTGGGAGTGCGCGTGGCGAGACCAACCGAGACGGGCCGCTAGTGCTAAGGTAAGTCAAAATAAAGCCACCCTCAAATATAAATATAAATATATCACGAATTAATAAATGACCACATTTCATATAAGAAAAGATTTCAACGACGTCTTCTAAAACATTCTATTGGTATTACCGTTGCAAAACCCTCATGCCAGCCAATTTACATGTCATAGTAAAGCTGATACATATTAACATTCATACCACCAGGTATCCAGCAGTAGAGGAGGTCCAAGCGCCGAGTCATCTCTGGAGGACCTGACTTTAACCCCGACAGGTCTAGACCTGTCTCTGCCGGACTGTAAGATCATCGCCAACAGAAACGCCAGGCAAGACAGAGACTTTAAAAGGTATTCATGCACGATCATCATTCATTATCATAGCTTTATTTATCACTACGTCTATAAAGAAATTTTGTACATTTTCATTGTATATTTTTGTCTTTGAATATACTTTTAAGTGTGGGTGATACATGCTTCGGCACGAATGGGCCGGCTCGACCGGAGTGATACCACGGCCGAGCAGAAACCGACGTGAAGCAACGCTTGCGTTGTGTTTCGTCGTGTGAATGAGGTTACCGGAGGCCCAATTACCCTCCCTTCCCCAATCTCCCCAATTCCTGAATTTCCAACGATCCTCAAACTCCTAATCCCCAAAAGGCCGGTAACACACTTGTAACGCCTCTGGTGTTCCAGGTGTCCATGGGCGGCGGCGATTGCTTACCATCAGGCGATCCGTCTGCTCGTTTACAGGGTTATGCCATAAAAAAAACCTAATATTATAATTATAGCTACAGAAGTTATGCAAATTGAAGTCTGTTTGAAACTTGAAAATTGTACTGACTGAATTTCTTTTAAATATAGCATAGTCGTCTACTTATACTTTTCTGCAGTACTACGCCAAGTGAGGAGTTATTCAACTTTTTATTCAAATAAATTGCATGTATCTACTACCTATTCAATGAATGTATTCATCTCTGTGTTTTAGACATAATATTAATAACAATTCCACCAATTCTCTACTCAGAACACCGCTGTAACCATACCATGTCCATATACCATCTTAACTTAATTATTTTAATTTATAATCCCTTCGCTTTGAATGTGAGTGTGCGAGCGACAATTAATTTCTCACTGACATACCCATTATAACATTTGCACCAACATTTTAACGTATAAAATAAAGTATACTTACAAAATAATAATGTTTAACAGGTACTATGTCAATGAAATGACCCCAAAAGACTTGTCGAAACTCAGTAAAGAGATTCGACATGAAAGGGAGAGCTATAGAGAGCTAACAGGCCGCTACATAGAGAAACCTGAAGCTATACCTCTAAAGGAAACCCACTATTCAGACTTATCAAACAAAGAATCGATACTCAAGAAAGAAGCTAAAAAGGACTCTAAAGCCAAAGAAATAAAGACTAAAATTAAACGGTCGGACTCTGGTAGGAGTGAGTTAAAAGTGAATGTCAGTGTGGGCAGTAAGGTGTTGATAATAGAGCCGCTGGGAGTGTACGACTGTATCAACTTGGGGAGGAGGATCGACGTACAGTGGCCCTCCGAGGCCGAGAGGGAGAGGGGGGGGCGCAACTACTGGGGGACTTGGGTGCCCCTCGCCGGGATGGACGGACTGGTGAGTTGAGGACATATTTGTTATAGTTATTCTGTCGGCGCCGTGGATATCGTAAAAAATCGAACAGAATTTGTCCCATGATATTAACCGCAATGATTTAAAACAAAGAACCTTGGCGGTCAAACCCATTCCTTTCAATAAGATTCTACACATTGCAATAAAAAGATTTTTACTCGTTTTTACTACGAATTTACACCCTGGAGCTATCTTTAATAAGTAACCGACTATAAGAAATTTTATTATGACTATCCCAAAGCAGATCTTTTTCAAAACTGCTTTTATACTAATAAATCCTATGTTCCCAGGTGGTACATAAATGGACGCCCAACCACAGAGACCCCAAGCTCCGCTCCCACGTCGACAAGAGCATACTACTCATACAAATTGACGACAAATTCGTACCCATAGCCGAAAACTGCGTACAAGACCTCGGCGACGAAGTCTGAACCTTACACCCAAGGACACAAGGTCGAAATCACATCAGACAACATGTATGAACATTTCAATATATATTATTACAAGTCTGAACCTTATATGTATAACAATAAGGTCGATAATACCTTCTTTATAGGAATCTTTGACGATAGAAACTCTGTTTAGATAAATTGCATGAGTCCTGACAGTTGGGACGCTTGCACGATCTCGGTGTTGAATTATGAACCTTATGTGTACAGTAGTAAGGTGTGTTATGCTTATGTTTAATTAACGCAACTGATGCAGTTCCTTTTAAAGACTTGTGACGTAATTAATGATTTATTGAGTTAATTCTAATCATATAATTGATAAATTCTTTTGTATCTGTTGAAAATATTTCTTTAATTGAAATCTTACGGAGTCGCGGAGAACCTAACGGGTAACCAGGGCTCCGGCTCGAAGCGTAGGAGTAGAAATGGGGTGGTTTTTAATCAGTAAGAGTCTGACGCTCCCTCCCGCCTCACCCAAGCGGGAGAAGTCAATCGATGATTATTCCCCTTAAAAAAAGATTGAAATCTTATGTTTTTTTTTATATATTATTATATACCTACCTTATGAAACCCTTATGAATTATACATACACCTATAGCAGACAAACAAACCTACAGTTTCAAATATTGTGATTATAATTATCTGTAAGTCATTAATTATTACTATTACTAATATAATGGTGTTATCATTTTAAAGGTGATAGGCAGAAATATAAGACCAGCATACTAACTTATATTATCCAGTATAAGAAGTTCCATGACGTCATTTATATCTGTTACCGTGGGAGCTCTACTTAAACTGGTCATTTTTAGTTCTTGTTGGCCCATTCTTTATTATGAATGTCACAAAACATAGAAATATAAAGATCTTATGACAACTATGAATAAGTTTAAATGGAATACAAAACAATGGATTTTCAACCTTACCTCTTTAACGTTAAAGTTCATTCTCCTATGAAAATTTTATTCGTGACAGTTGGTGTTAATCTCAGTCTTATTTCGTAAGGAATAAGGTTGGTAATACACGAAAACAGTTCATAGGATTTGAAGTCGTCCACGATCGACTTAAAATGTTTAATATATGGATATGAAGCTAGCTAAATTGTCTACCATTATATTGTAATACATAGACCAAAATTAAATTCAAATGTTCACTAAATAAAATAAAAAGTATGTAGTTCCATCTCTCTCTGTTATAAGTATATAGAAAGGGATAGAACATGTTCATTTGGTTTTTTATTTAGTGAATTTTTAATGAAATGGTTGAAATTTGAAGGTGGAGCGGGCAATAAAAAATTGATAGGATCTCAAAGCAATGACTTGTGTTTCTTTTTCATTATAATTCACAATCTCCAAGCTTGGCAAATTGTTTGGAGATTTTAAATACGTTGCCCGCGTCGTGGGTGCGTTTACAAACATACAAGTTCACATACGCAATGACACCCAGACACGGAACAACAATTTGTGGATCATACAATGTGTTGTTCCGTGCGGGAATCGAACCCGCGACACGTTGCATAGTTGCCGATCGTCCAGCCACCGCACTAACCGTGCAAGTTGCAATTAGGTCACTGTAATTTCGAAGATTATGTTAAAACTGACAGTCTTTCAGTACTTTGTCATACTTAAAAAAATATACAAGAGTTGCCTTCTCCACATTTCAATTGCAAACCTATTTGGTATAAAGTTACAGAGTTATTTTCCACGGTTTTGGTATCTGCCATTAGTGTCAACTAGATGTAATATACGACCGTATTATTATTATTAAGTTGCGTTCTAGAGTACCATGTGTAAATAAATATTGAGGGTTGTGGCGCAAGTTGGACTTTTACGACTTTAATATCAGTCATGTAAAAAACATATATACGGTATAATTGCGTACCTCCTCCTTTTTTGAAGTCGGTTAAAAAGTATCTTCAGGGAGAACGCTCTACGAAAAATCTTCCACCGATATTCAACTTATTACTTACGTCCTGATTTATGTCCCGTATGGCAATAGGGGGCGCTTCTTACTGGTCAAAATAGTGTTACAAATTATTCTGAGACGTACTAAATTTATTTAAAAATGAGGCTTATTTTAAGTACAGTCCCAGCAGCGCTCGTTGCTCACAAATACCTCTATGATTTGACTCGAAATTAGTCGAGCCATTCTCGAACCCTTCGCGTAAGAAGCTGTATATTTTATCCTACCATCATTGGATGCGATCTATGGCCCAGAAATAGCACAAATCTGAAACTAAATTTTACTGAAACTATTTCTAAAATAATCGTCGATTTCAATATCTGTTGAATAGAGTAATGAAAGTGTATAGAAAAATATATTATTAGGTAAAAAATATTTGCTGATTGTTTCTTGCCAATTTATAACGTTCGTTGTCACATTACATAAATATTTACGACAATTTATTCATCTATTTACGTAATTAAATATTTTAATAAAATTTCGAATTAACGATTGCTACGTTTAAGTGGCTGATTATTTTGAAAAATTTAAATTGTGGGAAAATTGTTAACAAAAGAGTTGTAGCAAATGCGCGAATGAAAAGAATTTATGATATTTTAAGTATTAATTAAATTTATTGAAATCGTTATTGACATCGTTTAGCCCTTTGAGTACCGTCATTATAGTTTTACAGTTTTAAGTATAAAAAAAAACAATAAATACCTTTAGATCTGAAACAAAGGAAAATAAAATTCAGAAGCTTTTACGTAAAAGTCTATAACGTCTTGCGACCACAACCAAGCTTCGTTGTGTGTGTAGCGTTAAATTGTAAATATTTGTAAATAATGTAAAAAAAAAACAATTAAAAAATGTATATTCTCGTCTCTTTAATATATTATTAAAACATCTTATTACAGTACATAAGTAGAAACCTTTTTTATTTTTGTTATCAATTATTTTTTTTTATCTAAATTTGTTTTGTATAAAATGCTGTTCACTCCAAATATCTTTTAGTCTGACACCAAATGAATGTGTAATGTGTATTTAAATTATTTATAAATTATATTTAGGTGGCTGTGTGTGTGCTGTCAAGTTAAATAGTCTTGGAAACACTAGAAAAACCCAAAAGTAAGTGAACAGAATGATATTATGTCTCTCAGGTTCATTAAAAACATTCTAATTTATATTCTAATAGAGGAGAACTAGGTTGATTTATTACTGAGATCATCCATAAAACGGACGAAATACTAACAATGATAAGAGTCAAATAATCGATATCGAAATAGAGAAGATACCTTCACGATTCAACCGATAGCCACAAATTACTTCTAATAACAAATCCTGGTCTCCTCTACATATCTCTTAAAGTATTTAGATAAGTTTTCTAAGAACATTTAACTGGAATTATTGCTATACACACAGTACATGTATTTGTTCACTGTTGTTATTATATGATATATACTATAGTGCATTTGATATATTATCACTCTATAAGTATATGTATTGTTTACAAAATAATGGACAAATTATAATAATGACGTTGAGTTTTGCGAATTTAAAGGGGTGTGAAATTGTCAATGTTATAACTTATATATAATATTGTTTCAATAAAAACAATGTTAAGAAATAACACTATATTGTTAAATTAATACTTTAGACCAATTACAGAATAAAATAAACTATTCAACGCTCGAATATTCAATTGCTACTCAGTTATAAGTTCAATTTTAATGTCGTTCTATCGCTGTCATATTATAAACAATTTGTAGTGACAGAACGTAATATTGAGTATTTGACCACAAAAGCCCTAACCTTTAAAAAGTATATGCTACAGGTTCATACATTTCACAATATTATATTGAATTTAAAAATAAACGATCTGTATTTGTTCTAAAATATGTAATAATTGATAGATTTCACAGAATCCCCGAAGCGTTGAAATAATTTAAATATTATAATTCAATTGTTCACTTTATATTATCGTCGCTGTGTTGTTTTTCGTCTGCTAATGAATTTACAACAAAATATTCTTTATTAGACCATTTTTTTTTAAATCTTTAACAGTTTAAATAGTATATAAGTATATATTTTTGCTGTATAAAGTTGGATAAATATAACTAAATAAACCAATATTGACTCAATATCAATGATTTTATGTTGAATATTTAATATTATTAACGAATAATGTTGAATTTATTAGCAGATGATAAAATAATAGATAGGGACTCTACTGCACTCTTCACTTAGACACCCTGTGTCTCTTGTGGTATCCGTTCGCGTTTTCATTCGTTTCAAATATCTTCAATAAACAAATTAAAAAAGTTTCTTGTTCTGAATTGTTTGAGTACATTTTGTGAATGTATTATGTATCTCATGCCGTATGGTTTTATTGACACAAAGTAGCTTTAATTTATGTAAATGGGAAATACTATACCAATACTCGTAAAATACTAAAATAATATGACAAAAATACTAATCAATATTTTTAAAATTTTAATTTTTCTCGTTTTTTCATCAACGCGAACGTACCACAACTAATATATGAGTATATATTATATTCTCAAGTTGCCTTAATATATTTTAGACTGATTTTTTATATCGTGATGTGTGTCAAGCAGATATAGATAGTTAAGGTGAAAACTGCGCTTGTTTCGTCATTTTAATGTTAAGGTCGCAGTACTTATGAACTTGTGTTTGGGCGGTTTACTCATATACGTTTGATGCCGACAATGGTATTTGTCGTCTTTATGGAAATTACAAATATTTACAACACAAAAATTATAAGGAAATTTTGTCTAATTATCATACTATCATCATCATCTAATTATCATACTATGGTCAGTATAGAACATATTTCATCTTAAAATGTTGCCTGTACTATGCGATATTTCTAATTTGACATAAAGGCGACAATAATTGCCAGATTAAAAAATCCGAATTTATATTTATTACTTTGCAAAAATGATATAGCTCTGTGTTGATGCTTGGTGTATTCAGTCTTAGTCTAAATTGAATCTTAATGCAATGTAAAAGGGTAGATGTTTGTACAGTAGAATGGCACGATCCGTCCACAAGTGATTTTTTCTGCATATGCGAGTTATTTTTGTCTTCATTCAATTTGTTTTTTATTGATATCGACAATAATATTTGAAAATAGGTATAAATCTTAAAACTATAACAAAATTATTGGCTATTTATTATGAAATAGAGCCCTTTCTTGTCAAAAAAGTAGTACATCGGGCAGCAGGTCAACCGACTGTCTCTTTAAACTGTCAAACACCAAGCGGTCACCGGTGACCGCAACCTATTGTTCTATAATTGTGTCTATAATGACGGTACTCGACGAGATAGAGTTTCAACTCTGTCGCTTAGAAATAAAGTCGAATATCCAATGACAATTGAAACACTGTACCTACATAGAAAATATCGAGAAATTTAATACATCTTATGTAGATCGCATAGACAGTCTTCCAATAACGAAATATGCCCAGTAATAATAATAAGTCATACATATTCCTTGTGCTAGGAAAAATTGCATAATACCTCTACTATCAAACCAACTTTACTTCCGGTTTTGCCTGCGTAAATGAATAAATGTTCTTCTCTATACTTCACATAGATCACTATACTATACATCTGTCGCGGAGAACCTAACGGGTAACCGGGGCTCCGGCTCGATGTGCAGGAGAAGGAACGGGGTGGTTTTTAGTCAGTAAGAGTCTGACACTCCCTCCCGCCTCACCCTGGCGGGAGCAGTCATTCGATGATTTCCCCCCTTAAAATAAAAATACTATACTTCTAACTATAATTATGTATGCAATTTCAAAAGTATTGGTTGACTAGACAAAGCGTATTGAGATAACAAAATTATGGCCGTTTTCATCAATGGTTCTTAAACCACTTTCTTCTACTGTTAGGTGTCACTTAGTCACCTAACTTAGCTTTAAAGTGTGGGAGAGGTTGATGAAATCAGTACCTTCGCATTTATTGTATTAGTTGGGTATAGCAATTTTAATTTGTTTAAATAGTTGTCGATATCAATAAGGTTCATTTTCGTATGCATATGCAGATAAGTCGTGGTTGCTTTGTGATGACGTACAGGTAAACCGCCGCGCCGTTGTTTTGTGTCACATTATCAATATCAGAAATTAATACTGAATTAAAATGGTACATGGATATTTTATATGTTTTATTGTTACCTCACACCAATAGCCTGTAAATGCCCACTGCTGAGCAAAGCCTCTTCTCACACGGAGAAGGTTTGAGCAGTAATCATCACGCTTGCTCAATGCGGGTTGGTGATGTCAAACTTATAATCAGAAATTATAAGCCCAGGTTTCCTCACGATATTTTCCTTTACTGTTTGTCAGTAGTGTCTAAAGAATCTTAAAAAGTACATATAACTCTGAAATCATATTGGTACTTGTTGTTGGTAGGTTTCGAACCCACACCCTCATACATTAAAAGCGAGTTAAACCTCCACGACATTATTATTTATCAATACAATTTTAATTTATTTTATTTATAACGGCTTACTGATGAACGAGGTAACACGTTTATTTACCTAGACCTAGACTAGTAAACGTCTCGGGAGTTCCTCAAGGTTGCATACTAGGTCCTACGTATGTTAAATGAAGATAAAATCTAATTTTGATTTTTACTATAAAAAGTTCGGTGAAATACTGAATATTGTTTTAATACTGTACGTAATTTCTTTTAATATCATTCTGTAGAATATGAAATAATATCATTATTAAAAAATACTTGTATAAAACGTTAAAGTGCAGTTCCATAGAATTGAACAAATAATAATTCTAAACGTTTTTCAATTAAATAATTAGAGTTAAAATTATACAAGTGAGGTGTAATTGCGATATTGTTATAATAAATCTAATTCAAGGCAAACTCCACCGCATGCAATATAATGCAGGTCATTTTAATTTAATGTAATTGCAGGAGACATAATTTCACTTGATTAAAATGATTATCTATTAGTTTTTAACTTGCTTCACATATTTTTTGCACAGAAAAAGCTACAAATTCGTTTATAATAGACGTCTATATTTGATAATGACTTAATTTCTACAACAAGTACCTAATAAATTAAATATTTTTTATGTTATACGGTTTTAATGTGTATGGTCATCAAGAATAAAAGTGCGTACCAAAAATCAGATTGAGCCGTGGTCAGGAAGGGGCAGAAATTCCAATTGGGTACTTGACTAGTCAAATTCTATATTTTTTTCGAACTGTCAAAAACGATCCTATGAATTTTGTTCGAGATTGTGTAGGTATTGTGACGTCACGTTTTTTTAGCGTCAAACAACATACTATTTCAAAAAAAGAAATTGCTGGAAAAATATTTAAATTAAGTTGGTCATAAAACCAATTAGGTAAGGAAAGTGTGATTATTTTTTAATATCTTATGGTATTGCACAGTCGAAATAATTTATTTTTGATTAAGAAAAGTACCCAATTACTAAGTTAGACCCAAACACAAAGACGACCGTTTAAAATGTCGTATTCAGAGCTCCCAGCTGATTATAAACACACTTTTGGTCGTTACATACCTCTTTTCAAATGTATTGGGCTAGATTTCTTTGAAGATTTTTGTATAAAGTTCAATATTAATAATTTTAAGTTACTCTTATTCTGTTTGACCTTTTATCCTTTCATCGTGATTCAGTTTGCTTTGATACCTAAAATTCGAGTGGATAACTTCTTGGAGAGCGTCCGTGTTGTGCCTGTTGATTTAATATTCTTTCAGGGTGAGTACACTGTCAACTATTTTAATTAATAAATAATTAATAAAGTAAACTGTCAACTATTTTAATTTTAATTATTTTAATTAATTTAAATAATGAGCTTTTGTCCGAATACTCAAACGTACCTAAGGTTTAAGTCGCGGTTTATAGTTCTTTCGCTACAAATTCTTTGTAGAATGACAGAGACGGCACGATATTTAAGTACAACATAGCCCTTCAGTATTCGGGCGTTTGTCTCTTAAAAACCACATCGTCCAGTGATATCTAAATATCTAGTTATTAACTATATGAGCAGCGTGCGCGGTATGGGCAAGAACCCCTCTGTAGTTCGAAACTAGTAGACGTTTTCACAGCTTTGCCACACAGCGCACGTTTGTGACATCATCATACGATGTACGCGTGGCTAACCGGCAATTTTTAGTTAATTTAGTTATTATTCTTGAAAGCACATATTCGCTAGTTTTTATTGGTTACTAGCTTTTACCGGCAGCTTTGCCCGCAAATTCCTGTTTTATTCCATGCGAACATTTAATCGGGATAAAAACCCTATCACCATCCTATCACCATAGTCAGCCCATACCCTGCCTGTATACCAAATTTTGTCAAAATCCGTTCAGTAGTTTCAGCGTGATAGACGGACAAACATACAGAGAAAGAAACTTTCATTTCATTCGTATTCGAAGAGGTATGTAGGAATCGTAGTTAATTGGCGTTCCCTAGTCTCTGCCTACCCCCATGGGAGACAGGCTCAAACGTCACGTTATGTAAGTATGTATGTCTGAATTAACTGTCTGTGCTCTTCTGACCTTCCATCGAAATGTTTTACATTACAGATGTAGTCAAAATGTTGATCGCTATCTTCAGAAGATCGGAAATAAGGGACATGATTCTAGAAATTGGAAGTCTATGGCCGACAGGCTTGAACACTGATGACACAAAGGCTGTAATATTGAAGGCCTGGTTGCGTCAGATCAAAACTCCTCTTGATAGTAAGATAATGGTTTTATTTGTGTTATTAAACAAATAGCTAACATTAGATAAAACTATATCTTGTACAAAAAAGTATTTTAATAAAACCATTTAGTGCATCAGTCAAGGTATTAAGACCATAAACGTTTATTGGCCAAGAGACCTAACGCTACACTAGCGCCTCTAGCGTCGCAAAAATCACAATATTTAACATAATAACTTAACTTCACAATTTTATAAATGTTTCAGTGTTCTTCGCATTCGCGATGACGAATTTGACTCTGTTCGAAGTCATACCGTTCTTGATAACTGTGTTCAACCTGTGGAATGGTGTCGAAATTTACTCGTTCCCCTTCCAGCCGCCTCACTTCTGGGTTGTCGACTATTTCTTCACTTATATTGTCACTTATTTATGGGAACTAGCTGGTAGTAAGTACTACTAATCGTCCTTTAAATAATGGAAGAGCTGGTGAACTATCATAGTTCACTCAAGCTTGATATACAAAATGATATCCAATTAATAAATTAAGAAATGAACATGATAGTTGTGTAGTGACGCCACCCGTGCTCATCGTGGGTGACACAAGAGCCGACTGTGGGACTAAACATTTGACTGAGACCGGGTAGAAGCAGCTCTTTTATAAACCCGAATCATTTAAACTGCGACCCCCAGCGTCCCACCCGCCTGCCAAGCGTTAAGATTATAACAACTCCGTTGTATACCGAGGAGGTCCATAATGTAATAGTGGACGATCACGAACAGTAGTTGATGATCATGAAAGCACTTCCTTATCACAACGTTGTGCCTGAGTAGACATCAAAAATTTTACAAACATTCCCTCCACAGCGGTTCCCTGTCAAATGTGCCTGTACCTTCCCTTCGACCTCACCGTCGTTGTTCTAACACTTCTAACATCAAACGTCAGTGCGCTCTTCCGATTACTCCAGGTGGACCTCGAGAATGCAGTCCACATCGATGATGAAAACCAAAACATTAAGAAAAACATGAGTGCTTCTGATTCTAACAGTTATAGGAATGTTAGAAAGATTGTAATTGTTCATCAAAAACTTTTAAGGTATGTCTACCACTAATGAGTACTCTTTTATGGGACCTGCGGAATTAAAAAAAAAATCGTATGTTGACATAGATATTTTTACTGCTACTTTGTTACCAAGAAAAGTATCCATCAACTAATTTGTACTAAACCTAAAAACTATGTAATAATAATATAGAATCAACTACAGTACCTACTACCTATTTTAATTAGCTGTATAGCTAGAATACCCAACTTTACCTATTTAGCATCTAATGTGGAATATTGAAAATTTCTTGAAATGGAGTTCTATCTTCAGAATATCAGATCAACTGAGCAGTATATTCGGGTTGGTGATATTCATCCATGTTGCCTTCGCTGCATTGGAGATCTGCTTCTTTGGATTCCTGACTTTGGTAAGGTTTGGACTTTTGTTTAATTTACCCAATTACCTCCTCCCCTTGCCCAAAATCCCTAAATCCCCCACAGTCCTCAAATTCCTAATCCCCAATAGGTCGGTAACGCCTTTGATGTTCCAGGTGACCATAGACGACGCCGATTGCTTACCATCAGGTGATCTGTCGGCTCGTTTACCGGCTATCACAAAAAAAGATTAAGGAAAGACTTCAAGAAATTACACATAAGTAGTTAAATTACTTAAAATCTTATATATTGAAATAAATATTCGTTCATATTTCAAAGTAATGTTTGATTTTAGGAAGCAGGATTATAATGTTATCTCTCAATAATCATGCTGTGATTCCAGGTGTATGGTGGCTTAGCAGATACCATCGCTAACTTGCTGACCGTACTCAACGCAGTCTTCACAATATTCCTTCTATCTCCCTCCGGACAGTTTGTGTGCGACACGGTAAGGTTTCCATTTGTTTGCTATTTTTCAAAAGTTATAAAATAAATGAACATAATATATCCCTGTCTCCCTGATGCAGGTGTCTGTGAGCGGCGTTGATTGCTTGATATCATACAATTCGTCTGCTTCTTTGTCTCCCTCTCTGGAAGACAAAGGATGGAATGGGTCCATAAAAAACAACTGAGTTTTTCACATCTATATTGGGTTTTGGGAATTTATGCCCTTAAAAATCGTAGCTATACTTATTTTCCCAGAGTTCATAAGTAGCGGACGCGGCGTATCAAAGTTACTGGTTCGAGAGTGATGTCAAAGTGAAGAAACTTATACTTTCCATAATAATCAGGTTAGCAATTTATTTGATTTATTTTATTTTTAGCCATGGTCGTCCCACTGCAGTGCAAAGGCCTCCCCACCCTCCTTCCACTCGTCTTTTCTTAAAGCTTTCTGTGGCCAGTCCTTTTCATAGGCGGCAAGTTCATCCCGCCATCTCCTTCTGGGCCTAAGTTAGCAATACAAAGTTTAATGCATTTTGAGCTTAATACCAATTGAAATTAAGTATCATTTTACCGTGTCTTTGTCTGTAGAGCGCAGCGTCCTAGCTATTTATCAGCTTTGGGGTTTTCTCAACTGACTCTGAAGTCTTTTTCAAAAGTAAGTATTTTGCTTTATTAGGTGATTTTGCAAATTAAAGTACATAAGTAATATATATTACTTGATATCATTTATGACATAAGTTTCAGATCATGAGCTCGGCCTGGACCTATCTTTCACTATTAATACAGGTTTATGAACAAACTTAAAACAACAAGTTTACCTGTTGGTAAACAAAAGTATCTAGTTATTTTAACATTAATGAACTATGCATCACATAGAAATAAGTAGTTTATTTAGAGAATGCTAGCAAATATCAATAAATTGTGGAATTGTCCATCACATTAGCCCCAATTTTAATTATTAGAAAGAAAGTAATAAATATTGTTTATTAGTAAAAAAATAGTGAAGACGGCGCAAAAAAGCCAGAGCTCAGCTTAAATGCCGTGACCCGAGCGCAATTAGAATTATTAATTTCATAAATAACCTACCACTATTACTTACTTGTCTCTATTTTATTGCACTAATAAATCCTGTAGCCAAAAAGTAGTTTTATTTATTTCAATTCATTTTGAAAATAACATATCATTACGCCTTTTATCCCCGAAGGTGTAGGTAGAGGTGCAGGTGCACATTAGGGCACTTAATACCACTGTACGTACAATGTAACACTCACTTTTCACTATTTATTTTAGAGTCCCATCTAATAGGGGGTGAGCGTATTGCCATATATCGGGCACAATCCCAGACTGTGCTAAAATTGAGATTTTTTTTCAAACCCAGTATTACTACAGTCTATAGTAATCTAATTAATTAATAAATGCATGGTTTGCAATGAAGCTTAAAAATGTAACTTTTGTAAGTAATTTCAGTTTTTTAAATATTTTCAAACTCCCTGAGTAAAGACGAGCTGATTTAGCCACACTACTATAACTGAAGGATTACAACAACATCAACAGCCTATAAGTGGTCACTACTGACCATAGGCTCTTCTCACATCTCTTATAAGCCAGTTTCCTTACGATGTTTTCCGTCACTGTTTGTCAGTGGTATCTAAATAATCTTAGAAACTACATATAGGTAACTCGGAAAAAGTCACATTACATTTTTGTAGTTTATTGGTCCTTGCTGTTGGTAGGTTTCGAACCCGCACCCTTATGCATGAGAAGCTTCTTAACCCTCCGGGCCACCACGACTTGAAGGATTACAACTAATAACAAACTATAAATGAAACAACTTAAATAATATCCAAGAAAATATATTTCCTTCTATAAACACAACTCGGTATTATTGTGCCACAATGTACAAATCAATTTCAATTCCATTCCACTATGACATAAGGTACAAGGATCGTAAATAAACAGTACAATTTTAATTTAATTTAATAATTTTGGACGATTTTGGGGTTTACTAGTCACATAATAATTAATTTTATTTGCTAATAATACTTTATGGTTCATGAACGTTTTCTAAAAGCTAGAGGCCTGTGTCTCCATAGCTAGGTTAGGCGCCATATTTGAGAATTGGCGCCTTTTCTAAAGTATTGGCCGTAATCTAAGAGTAGAGGTTCATTATGAGTTTACTAAAATTCTTAAAACTACTTCTATAGAAGGCGAACAACCGTTTGTGTTTAGATAGAATAGTTGTATAATGTCCTAAACTGCAACGTCTCCGCCCACCTCATTGGTCGATGTGGTATCGCACAAGCGGTTGCTGCCATTTCTGTTTTTAAGGTCTAAAATTTTGGTCTAACTATAATAATATGCGATTTCTAATCGCAGTAATTTTTCTACTATCTAAAAGGTAAAGGTTACGACCATCGAAAAAATTGGCCCGAAATAAAGGCTAATATTCAAAATTCAAATTCTAAGTCAAAACCTGCAACGACTAACGTTCCAGTTAATTGAAAATGTTCCAGTAAGTAGATATTGTCTTTATAAGTGAAACAATTGCGGCATAGTCTATAGATAAAAGATAATTATTTCTGAGTAGGCAAGTTAGTAACAGCTGTTGTCACACTGTCGATGTAGGTAAGTACCTACCTACTTTGAGACCTCTTACTACTTTGAAACTTTAGTTGCTAGAAAGTCGTTACAGGTTCTTAATACAATATTTAAAATCTAAGCAAATTCTGGTCATCTAATCTATGAATGGACCCAAATATGGCCTGTAGGACATTTTGTATATCTAAGCTCGACATTATAAGCTACCTAAGGTTTGCATAATGCGTATACATTCACATGACACGAAGCTCTGTGAGCGAAGCAAATGCCGAGTGTTTCCATTTTAATGCATAATTATTCTAAGGGTTTTCTTTAGTTACATTTATTGATAGTAAGAACTTAGGTTTGTTGTTCATTAGGTATTAATTTTTTGGTAGCTAGAGTGATTGGACATACAGGACTAAAAGCTACATAAGCGCACTCTAATGTGCATAAATATGGTCCTCATTAGATGTGAATAAGGTCAATGTCAAATATTAATTCACAAAACTTTAACTTCTACATTCTTGGATAATTGTAGTGTTGAACCAAATGACCAAATCCTGCATTAAAATTGCAAACACACTGCTATTGACTGCTCACATTTAGTTACTCTAACACAGCGTAATTAAATTTCTAAGCATGGACATATTAGGATGGACTTAAGAAGCACCTAACATATGGTTTTACGACTACAACTACAACATTCAGATGTTCAATCACTATTTTTATTATAGCATTGTAAAACATTCTATATTTTAGGGGAAAGGGGGGTGAAAATTAGGACAGACTTTGAAATCGTGTACAAACTGTTGCTTTGCTTATATTAGAACTATAAAAGATTTACTTGTTGAGATAACTGTCGAATCGAACAGACCGACATACACACGTTAATATAATTTTTTAGACTTTGAACGTTGATTCATAAAGAATTTAAACCTGAATAATAAATACTTATCATCCATGTTTTTATAATAACTATCGTGAGACATGAAATTGACTATTTGACTGAAAATTCCAAGTTACTCACGTAAGTATACTGAAAAGCTCTACTAGTTTCGAGTCACAGTAGGCTGCGCGACATCGTTGCGCCCACGCACGCTGCTCATGAGGAAGAGTCCCTCTGTGACTCGAAACTAATAGAGCTTTTCTCGGTAAATTTACCTTTAATCCAGTTATAAGGAATAGGTGTAATCTTTCGACTTCTGAGTTTATAGATACGAATATGGATGAAAAGTATGATAAAAATGACTTGAATACCTAAATGATTTTCACCCTTCCTTCCGTCCTTTCATCTAAAGTTCAATTTGAATTTACATTTACTAGATCAAAGTTATTGTTATATTTATCATAAGTTTTGAATAGAATCCTAGAGCAAGATATAGTCTTTGTTTTTCTAGTTATTAATACTTGCATGCAGTTGCAGCCACAAATGTAATAAAATGCATAAGAATAGTGATACAAGTTACCTATATGAAGTAAAAAGTGGTAGATAAATAACCTACACTTAGATATAGAAGATAGATAAAATATAAATATAGAAAAATACTTAGTGATTTTATTTTCTAGTATGTATTACTTATACAAATTATGAGATACAAAAAGTGCGTCGAAGCAAAGGTACTCTTTTTTTTCCTCTTGATTTTTTTCTTTTTAAAGATAATATGTAAGAACTCCTTTGCCTGTGAGTCTCACTCGCACATGGCTGGTGTTTGTATTCTAGTTTGTCTCTGGTAGATATCGTACAAGTTGTGTAGATACTCGTTAACTCTATGTGCTTATGGGCGAAAGAAACCAATAGAACTAGGCGCCTAGACATCGTTTGTTTTGTTACGCACGTTTTGGTCATTTCAGTATTAGATACGTGTATAAAAAAGTACATACTACAGTGAAAAAGTGATAGCTTTTAAAAATATATATATAGGTATTTCGAATGATAAATATTTTATAAATACATACATATCATTGTATATTGAAATAGATAATATTATGTGTATGTATTGTGTAGATGTATAATCTATAGGTAAAAATATCTGAATATTAAGTGTATATTAAATGTCAGTGCTGAGATATTACAGAAGGTTTAGTACAAGTTCACGAAGGTTTAGTAAACGAGACCGGTTTCAGCTCTGATTGGTTGGTTCATTAGAGCCGGCCAACCAGAGCGTTGAACGCGGTCTCATTTCGATTACTTTAAACGTAAAAGAAACCCGTACTGAGCCCTCATATAAGAAGTTAGAAGTAAGAGAGAAGGCAGGCTTAGAGAGCGAAGCCAAGATATGTTCAGTTGCGCAGATTTACGCCCAAAAACTTAAAGGCTACACATTTTTAAGCCGTGCTTACTTCTGTCGCTACAATTTCTATGTAAAATGACAGAGATGGCACGATATTTTAAGAAGAACTTAAAATTGAGTAGCCTGTCAATATTCGGTCGTTAGTGTTACATATCTAAAACCCAATCGTGCACTAATTACAACCAAAAGAAAAGGACAGACAGCGTGCTAGAAAGAGAAAGAGTGCAGAAATAAAAAAAATCAATTCATAGAAAAAATATATTTTTTACACTTAAAAAATCAGACAGACTAGGCCTAATATTGTAAACAAACGAATAAGCAAACCGATTAAACATAGAACTCTTATTTTAATACAATTATCAAAGTTTTCTTATAAGATAAAGGTTGTGCCACATTATTTTATGTTTACTGAAATATTTTCCATCACAACAAACTTTATTCAGTCTTGAAAATAGTGTGGTTCAACCTTAGTAAACATTGAATAAATATAACAATAGAATTAACTAACATAGGAACAATAACATGTTATAAAGATAAGAAATATTTCATACTAGCTTTTTCCCGCGGCTTTTCCCGCGTCTTCCTGTTTTTTCGGCATTTAATCGGGATAAAAAGTAGCATGTCACCTAAGTCAGCCCATACCCTGCCTGTATACCATATTTCATCAAAATCCGTTCAGTAGTTTCAGCGTTATTGACGGACAAACATACAGACAAATAAACATTCACATTTATAATATAAGTGTGATAATGTACCTATAACTAAGGTAAGGTGTAAACCACCTCAAATATTCTTCTAAATATTGAAAAAAGGGGTACAGTAGTATTTATATAAGTTTTCATTTAAAATATCAGTGTAATTCACAATATAATATTAAATAAGAGGTTTTCCATGTACAAGCTTGAAGTGCGTCAAAGAAATATCGACTTTAGCATGCTGATTATAAATCTGAATTCATAAAACTGTTACAATAATGCATTGGTTCCATTGTCTCAGACAAGGGGCCATCCATAAAGTACGTCACACGAATTTAATCATTTTTTGACCAAAGTGTGACGTCACATCGATAAATTATTGAATTAAAACAGCAGTACCGAAATAAGTTTTATTACCATTTAAATTAAGAACTTTTTTATGAAAACAACATTATATGGCCCGTGCCACTAGAGTCGGTGTGAACTAGTCAACAAAACAATTTAAACCGTATTGTCATAAAGATAAAGGTGGAAATATTTTACTTTAATTGATATTGCAAATTACGCTATTAATTACCTCTATATTTAAAGATTTCGAAATGTGAAGTCACGAAACTTCCCACTATTGCTCCCCCCCCTTACGTGTGAAGTACTTTATAGATGACCCCTAATGATGGAAAACCTCAAAAGCTGTCATAGTTAACACATACACAGGTGTAATAAATACTAAATAAGAATTATTTAATAATATGCTGCTGTTGAATCTTTTCACTCTGTAAAAGACAAATTCAATTCTCGATTTCACGAAAACTTTTCAAAATGTCATCAGTATCGTTAAAGCATATCGACATAACTATCAAGCTATACAAAACCAGCTTATCATGACCTCGTTTTGTATGATCTTTAGGCATATTCGACGGTCAGTTTATATTTGTCATACAGATCCCATTAACAATCTATAAGAGCTCATTACTGACCAAAGGCCGGGTCTCACACGGAGAAGGTATGAGCATTAATCACCACACTTCCTCATTGCGGGTTGGCGATTTCAAACTTATAATAAAAAAATATAAAGTCCAGGTTTTCCTTCACCATTTGTCTGTGGTGTCTAAATAATCTTACAAAGTACATTTAACTCGGAAAAAGTCACATTGGTACGTGCCGTTGATAGGTTTCGAAACCCGCGCCCTCATGCATGAGAAGTGGGCGTCTTAAACCTCCAGGCCTCCACGACAGATATACGTACTGGTTCTACCAATTTATCCAATATATAACCAATTTATCAAGGCCTCGCTTTGTATGGATCTTTCTGTACATTAAAACATTCAGTTTATACTGGTTGGGCATAGCTTGGTGTGTAGCCATGTCTATTTATAAACAGAAAATAAAAACAAAGAGTGCTATATAAATAAAAATAGTGTGATGTGCAAAATTATATTCTATGTACCTACATAAAAATAAGCTGCAAATAGCCTATGAGCTTCGAGTTTACTAGTGTATAAAATACAATATGTTATGAAAACTTCATTCATTTCATGAAAAAGCAAATGGCTAAAGTAAAACGAATTGCAAAGATAGAAGTAAAAATAGAATTATGTTCATTTTTAATATAAAGCATTTATTTTTAAAGTATCGACATTTTCGCAATAAGAATTCTTACATCAAGACTCTCGATAGTTGTACAGACTATAGAGTAAAACTATAGTAACATTTTTCTGATTACAAATCTGGTTATACTAAGTTTTCCTAACATATTGTTGAATATTTCTACTTAATATCATACAAAAGAAACAAAACGAAATATAGTTTCAGACTACTAAAAAACAAATAATACAGTTAGCATCATAAGTGTTACAATTATAATTTTCGATAAGAGTATCACAGCTTCGAGAATTTATTGTGCTATAACAATATCTACTAATTTAGAATACATATATATGTATTATATTGTTATAATTTTATTTTTTTTATATATAGAATTGTCACAAAATTAGGCAAGTTCTTCCTTCAAACTTTTGATGCTGACTGTATAGATAAAACAGAATAAAATAATAAAAAATAAAATTGTCTAATTAATGTTGACTACAAAACATATTAATTTTATATTATTTACAAATTGAGACGTCAGCGCGTGTTTTAATAACATATTTCCGTTCCCAAAACCGAATAAAATAGATAAGTTACTTTTGAATTTAAAAATAAAATTTTCAATATTCGAAACTTTTTTTTCTTATACCTTAATTACAAAATAACAAAATTAAACTTGCACTAAATATCATATTATCATGATGTAAGAGTTAGACAAAGATAAAATAGTCAGTCAGTCTGGTCAAAATATTAAATTAACAGTATGACCTTTTATTCAAAAGCTGGAAGGCTGGTAGCAGTTGCTCCATTAAAATATACATGTGACTTATTCAAGTAAGAATTTAGTGGCAGCCGTACAAGTGCACACAAAGCCTAATTATACTTAGAATCAGGCTGATTGAAAAAAAATTATAGTTTTTATCACATTTTGATCAAGTTTATTTGTATAGTTGGTGCAGTTGCTGGGCGACTAGCAGCTGCGTAACGTGTTGCAAGTTTTTCGCACAAAACAATTCTTTATGTGATTCATAAATTGTTGTTTCGATTATTTATTTATTTATTTCTTCTTCACAAAATACAGTGAATGGCGGACTTAATGCCTTAAGGCATTCTCTTACAGTCAACCATAGGGAAGTGCAGAGAAATGAAGTGGTTGCGAAGCCAGAACACAATCATAAAAAACAAAAAAAATTAAGTAATATGTATACCACACACATAAATACCTATAGAATAAATATATTAATACAATATTTTATAAATAGACATATACATACCATATATACTACTAAACAAATACTTATACTGCATAAATACTACAATATATTATATAAAAAAAGAAAACGTTGTTAGAATAGTTTCCTTAATTGTTTTGAGTCTGCCAATGCTTAAGTAGTTGCTCACGGACTTTAAATTTAAAGGTATTGCGACTTGTTGCCATTCTGATCTCCTTGGGCAACGCATTCCACAGAATAACAGATTATGTGTGTGATGTGTATGTAAATATGTATTTGTGAACGCACCCACGGATTTAACATATGATTAAATCGTTAAAAAAAGTTCCTAATAATATCCATACCCGCTCCTTAAGCAAGGAGTCTATAAAGCTAACAATCCTTCTTTGAGCATCACAGGCTGACATCTCTACTTAGATATAATCTATGGTGTCTACGCGCTCTCCTTTTTCTTACCGGCCATTCTGTCTATGAGTCCTGTGATCATGTCTGCGTCGACCAACCCGATGAACTTGTCCACTATGATGCCGTTCTTTATTGCTATTACTGCGGGTACCGCTTTCACCTGGAATTTGAAGAGTAACTCAAGGTTAAAATGATTTTAAATGATAGTGATAGGCGCCGGTCGACTTACTGAAATGTATCATTTTTTTAATAGATTTTCAACTCTATTGTAGACGTTAAAAGTCGAAAATCTATTGACAGAAGTAGGTTAGTGTGCTGCTTTGCATTATTTTACATTTCTAAAAAAAGTAATTTCAATTTTCATTACTATCTCATTTTATATCCAACAAAGCTAGACTACGAAATATTTAAAACGGGGTGATTCCCTATAAAATTATTTACTAACTGTAATAAATTATTTATGTTTATAAAAAAACTTCAAGTGTAGGGCAACGTTTAAAACCATATTTCAAAGTTCTCACCTCGAACGTGTGCACCAGGTCAGCATTATCCTCTACATCAACGACAGCCAGGTCTAGGTTGTTCAGCGGCTCGATCAGCTCTTTCAGCTTCGGAGTCAGGATTTTGCAGGGCTCGCACCAGTCCGCGTGGAAGTTCACTATCACTGGCTTGTCGCTGTTCATAACCTGAAAATGGAATATTATTAATTGGTAGTGTTCGACGGTGAGTCGTCAATTAAAAGAACGTCACTAGTTTAATCTGTTATCGACAGCACTAGCTGTCATGTTGATGATGTCATCTGTCAAATGTGACAGATTAGTAAAGTTTCCCGCTCAAAGAGTTGAAAGTCCATTCGGGTGGGAAGTTTGACGAGCATTACGCTGTTTTCTTATTACATAACATAACATAACATCACGCCTTTTATCCCCGAAGGGGTAGGCAGAGGTGCACACAGAAGTAACACCCACTTTTCACTATTTCTGTTATGAGTCCCATGTAATAGGGGGTGAGCCTATTGCCATATACCGGGCACATTTCCCGACTCCGTGCTACTACTGAGAATTTTTTAAAAACCCAGTAATACTTTGCCCGACCCGGGAATCGAACCCGAGACCCCTTGCCCGGCAGTCGCACTCGCGACCACTCGGCCAACGAGGCAGTCTGTTTTCTTATTAGTTTTACAATAAACCTTCAATATTTGAGTATTGAGTTTTATTTAAAAGTAACGACAAAATACATAACCACTCGTGGATATCATAACAGCTGACTAATTTTGGGGATTTATATGCTGTCTGATAGTGTCATAAAGCGTTACAGCTTCTAGCTTAAAACAAAACAAAACATTAACTAGAGAGCGGTGCGCTCCCCACCACACAAGGCACGGTGGCCGGTGCGATACCTCAGATGAGTCCACGCCCTAAGGGACTACTTATTCGATAGAGAAAACTGCTAAACGAATTTTTATTCGATTTTCGCCAGTGTATATAGTGATTAGTTAGGATAGTTTAAGCGAATAAGTCATCCCAAGCGTCGCCTCAATGAGCCATCAGGCCATCACAGATGGAGCTCAGTACGGCTGACGGCAGCAGTGAAGCCGCGGAGGACTTAACTGGTTACCGGGGTTCCAGCTCGAAGAGCAGGAGTAGGAATGGGGTGGTATTAGTCAGTAAGAGTCTGACACTCCTTACCTTACCCAAGGAGGTAAAAGTCATTGAATTTTCCCCCTTAAAAAAGCGAATAAGTAATTATTCTAGAGGTATAAAAATACTTGCTTCTCTTGTTTAATTTCGATATTTGCCGATATTATACATTAATCAATTAAGTTTCCTAATTGTTTTTCAACCATTAACAGAATAATTTACTGGTTTTTATCGGTTTATATAGATAGATTGATACGAAAAATAAAACTGAGGTACTAAGGTACCTTCAAAGATATTTCTGCTATCACTTATCAATCACGTCGTGATACTATTTGCTTCATTATCAAGACTTATCTTACTATAAAGATAACAACGTTACGTATTTGTAGTAATTTCAAGACCATTCAATATAAACGGTTCTGTTTTACCTGTTAAGTAACTCATGGTCGGTTTAAATTAACTTGCTTTTACATACTTTTACAAAGACAAAGGTTGCATTCCTTTGTCTTGTTGTTTGAATGTTGAGGATACTGGGGGATTTGAGTTCGATTCAATTGAAACTTGAGGTTTTGTTGTCATACATACTTGTTCGCACTTGATATTCTTTGAAAGACTCGGCAGAAGTATCCTCACTAAATGTAACACTAACACCCCATTTTGCTCTCTATTACATGAATCGACATGACATCTTAGAGAACGAAATTCTGAGACTTTAATGACATCATAATGATGACCTCACGGCAAACAGATGAGGTCATTAACGTGACGTCATCAAGTATATTTAAACATTTTGATACATATTTACACAAGGGTTTATTTAGTCGGTATGGTGACTATAGTCGGATGATTTAGACAGGAAAAATATTAAAATAAAATGTGACATGAGTTGTAAAAAACTCACTTGAGTTTTTTTAAATAATAAACTCATTATGTTAATATAAGTGTGTAAATATGTTCTCAACTAACTTATGCCCCGGCTTCACATGCCTTAAATTATTATACCCAGGTAGGTATTTAGATATAACTCTTCCTCTTGAATCCGTTGCGTACTTCTAAAGATGTAGATATTTAAAAGATACAACGGGATTACAGTTAGCAGGTAAGGTACAACGAGTTATAGTTAGCAGGTACAACTGGGGGGCAGGTAAACACCCGCCTGACCACCACTAAGTTTACTTGATTGTATCGTACCTGATGAGATCCGCTCACTAACCCCACCCCATGACATTGAATTGACGAATGAAGCAGGGTGGTGAGTGGGACCTGCGTCGGCGCATGTAGCCGGAACGCACCACAGACTAAAGAATTACACGGGTTGCGTCACTAAGCTGCGACGTTACCGCTTTTCTATTAGTTGAGATATTTATCGGATATGATTTGATGTTTTTACCGGCTTCTAACAATATTTAAAATGATCAGGCGGATCTGACCCCTGTACATAGGGACAGATAGCGGAAAGCCACTTTGTTTTATACTATGTAGTGATGGTAGGAGATGGAGATAAGCAGAGGTGACGGTATTAATATGAAATTAGTTTAATCATATTATGGTAATAAAGATAGCAGGGTTATCACAAATCTACAGTTTTCTAATTGAACTGTCACTATGTAGTTTGAATAACCACTTGCAACTGGTAAGTGGTACGTTTTTAATAACTAAATTCGTTCATACAAAAGTAGTCTCTAAACATCGAAAATAAAGTCTATAATGGAGTGAGTGACGAGAGGACACCGGTGTACTCGGGGATTCAGAAGAAGACAAATTTGCTAATGAAGTAATCAGGCAATCTCAATAGTATTATTATGCTATATTCATATCCTTGTTTGTTTATTCATCACCGATCTATCTCATTACGAGATAATGATCATTAACCATTAAGATTCTGAATAAATAAATATACACAAACAACTTAAAAGTAATTAAAAATTAATTCTCTGTTATCTGCATTAAGACTGTGGACATACCCGAAACAGCTAAGCAAATAAGTTCTGTGTTAATTCTGTATTCAAGAATTTTATTTTTCAATTTTACAGAACCCAAAATAAGTTCAATTTTCATTTAACATAACAACTTAGCTAGATAATGGAAAGTAATACCATCATAGTTTTATAAAACTTTAAGTGTGGGAGAGCTATGCTTCGGCACGAATGGGCCGGCTCGACCGGAGTGATACCACGGCCGAGCAGAAAACCGACGTGAAGCAACGCTTGCGTTGTGTTTCGTCGTGTGAGTGAGGTTACCGGAGGCTCAATTACCCTCCCCTTCCCCAATCTCCACAATCCCTGAATCCCCATTGATCCTCAAAGTCCTAATCCCCAAAAAGCAGGTAACGCACTTATAGCGCCTCTGGTGTTCCAGGTGTCCATGGGCGACGCCGATTGCTTACCATCAGGTGATCCGTCTGCTCGTTTACCGGCTTATTCCATAAAATTAAAAAAAAAAATCTTTTGTGATTTTTAGTACCACAAACAAGGTATAATTTCTATACACACCTTATTGACGAATTCGTCGTTATTTTTAACTAGTATAGTCTCATTGTGTACAAGGGACGTAGATATGGGGTAGGCTCGGCGGAGATTGGCCAAGCGCTTTATTGGTGACCGCAGACTCTGACATATTGCATTAGACATATTGGCTGAAACAATAAAATACACATTAGTATTACTTTAGAGCGGTAAAATTTCGCAGAATCATTTAATACAATTATTTTTGGGTTTGATTGTAGTGTATAAATAAATGAAGTTGATCAATTAATAAACAATAATCTTTTAGAAAAGTTCTAACAATATCATTAAAGTAACTCATATCGCGGGTTACTCACGTGAGTAACCTGATTTGAGTTAGTTTAGTATGTCTCACGATAGTTATTATAAAAAATAACATTAAACTAATACAAATATACATGCAATAAGATACTCATAAAGATTAGTAGCCAAGAAGTATAAGCACATATTATTTTATTGTTTATTAAAATTTATACCATACTACATTACCACCTAGGTATTAATGGTCAAATACTCAAACACCACACAATTTTAAGTCACTCTCATGAATAGTTCTGTCAATACCTAACATCAAGCCTTTTATCCCCGAAGGGGTAGGCAGAGGAGCACATTATGCCACTGTATAATGTAACACCCACTTTTCACTATTTATGTTATGAGACCCATGTAATAGAGGGTGAGCCTGTTGCCATATACCGGGCACAATTCGAGACTACTACTACTGAGAATTTTTTATAAACCCAGTATTACTTTGTCCAACCCGCGAATCGAACCCGAGACACCTTGCCCGGCAGTCGTACTTGCCACCACTCGGCCAATGAGGCAGTTCTGTCAATACAAATTCATTGTAAAATGAGAGACAGAAGTCAGAACAATATTTAAGAAAAACTTAAAGTTAACTAGTATTTGAGTATTTGGGTGTATAATATTGTTATATAATATAATAATATTGTTATACACATTACATAGAAACAAACATTACAATCTTAATAATATTATAAATGGGAAAATTTGTGAGGATGTATGTGGGTGTGTGTTTGATACTCTTTCACACAATAAGTATTGATAGGATCGGGATGAAATTTGGAACAGGGGTAGATTAGACTATAGTCTGGAATAACACATAAGCTATTTTTATCCCACTGAACCGCGAAGGAAGCTACTGGCAGAAGCAAGTACGATATAAGATAAATGCATAAAGGTGCTCCCTCACCGGCAGCATTCACATGTAATGTAACATTACAGATCTGAACCGAGCTTTACATTGCACACCTTGTTATGATACAATGTGACATATCTTGATACAACTTGTAACATCAAAGTCTGACATCTTGCTATGAAATGCTCAAAGTCCAATCTACATATATGTTACATTACACGCAAATGCTCGTTAGTCAAGGAGGTGTTATTGTAATGTAATGTTCAAAGTCGAATCTATAATGTTACATTACACATGAATGCTCCTGAGAGGAAGCACCTTTATCCTGGCAAAGTGGAAATAATTGCTACCATGTTTTATTCAACTCAAGTTTTATCTGGTTTATTAAATAAACAGTGTCAACATTCCAGTGTGTTTACTATACCCTAAAAAACATGATAACTAATAACAAGATTTATTTTAAGATGATTCATGTTTTACTTTTTTGATTTTATAAATAGAATTCTGTGACCTCTCTCTGACATTACATATAAACTTAAATCTACAGTTTTGGTGTTCCTTAGAACAAAGTTTATATTCAGTCTATAGAATAGATAAGTGAATAGTTTTATTTATTTTAAACTGTCAAACACAGCACGGTCATCGGTGACCGCAACCTATTGTTCTTTAATTGTGTCTATAATGACGGTACTCAACGAGTTAAATAGTGAAATCTTTATGAGAGAGAGAATAACTAAATAAATAAGAAAAGATTTCTCTCTGTGACTTCAATAAGTTAGTGTGACAAGACTTAGTAAAGTCATAAAGAGAAAACAATTACAATGTTAAGTGTAATATATTGTTCATAGTAAAATAAATATAAAATATTATCACATCTGAAGAAAAAAAATCAAATACATATATGATAGTTATGATACATTGTTGATTTTTTTTTGTAATTATTATAGATTATCAAATCTGGCAATGTTAACAAAAGATGTGGGGCATTCCTCATGAATGTCAATGCCAAGCTTCATCTGACGTGTGTGTTTGCTCATACAGACACATGTTCTGACATAACACACATTTTGCAGATGTCTTATAAGCTTAGATAATGGTATCTGATAGCAGCTACGTGCCGAGATATAATAGGCATTGTAAGCAATCTGATAATGATGTACCATGAGTATTAATGAATTGTTTAATTTTGTTTTAGTGATTAGAAAATATACTTAATTAATATTTAATAATGGTTAATAGATGATTAGTGCATTTCATGTAGGTTAAGTATTTAGTATTTATTTACCAACTATAACTATCCTTTTGATTAAATTCCAACTAAAAAGTAAAAACCAACTGTATCATAAATACGACAGATACTCAACTCCTCTAACTTAACAAAAAATACAAATAAAATCAACATCGCAAACCAAACTGAACTAAGAACTTACCAAAATGAAACATTAGAAACTTCTGACTTTACGCGTCTGTACGGGTGTAAGGCAAATGTGAACTAATGCGAATAGACCCCCGACTATCGCACATACAGCCAGAAACACGAGTATCAAAAACCGCGGTACGTACAGCTTGTCGTAAAAATTGGCACTGCTCGAACTATACGACTCGCCTTTTGGCAATAATACCAAAACCAATGTAACGAATGAAGTTACCACTACGGCAATTTTACCGATAATATGCCCCGTACGAACCGAAACCCAACACAACATTAACGTTAAACACCACAGCATCGTCAGAAAATATAACCCCACACCGAAACTATTCATTTCTGTTACAATAAACAAAGCGGATAGTCGATAATCAGTAAAAATAGTTTAATGATCATGCAGTAAGTTAGTGAAATTGTCGTGTTATCGAAGACGGCACAAATGAAAATATTTGTTATAATAGCACCCCAATAAGCAGACAGGATTAGCTAATTTTTCTGGTAAATTGTATTGATAAAAACCTGGATTTATTTTATTTTTATTTTCACAAGATCACAATCACAGCCAGTCGCTGCCAAAGTTTGACAACTTATCAATGCAATGACGTCTATCTATCAGTTGTCTGCTCCTGTGTCCTGTCGTTCAGAAATGATAGGAATGAAGTTAGTTTCAAAATGAACACATTAAAGGCGCCGCGGCGTTGTCCACCAACAAAGAGTGTAATAATAAGTATAGGGGAATCCACCAATCCCTATAACTGGTATGAAATATGGACTGGATTGACATACAAAGTGTGCCTCTAAGCTATCTAACTAATGAAAGAAACCGATGTAATTGTGTCTACAAAATCAATGTACTTATTCTGGCGCGCTATGACCTCAATACGTAGCGCCGCGCTCATATATTTCTCTGCCTTTACTGAATGTGTCATTGAGTAAGAACGAATTTGCTAACTGTCTATTTTTATTATCGACCTTCTTTATTTAAATTTGATAAAACTGCACTCAAAATTCTCAATTAAGTACAATTATTTGAATGGCTTTGATGTCATTTTCCAAATAAATAGGATTTGTATGTTTGACAGAAGCCTTTCTCCGATGATGATTACCACAACAAAGAAGAAAGAGTTTTCAGAAGAATAAACAAATCAAATTCCGAGAGAAATAAAGTTTGCTATGCAGAATGCATACTTTCAAAAGTATGCAAGTTGGTATGACAGAAGACACTACAACATTGATGATTGCAGTAGTAGACACTAGAGAAGACAGTTTAGTATGCATACGTTTAGTTGCTAATGCCTACAAGCCAGGTCAGTAATTAATTTTATATTTGGAATCAAGTATAATTAATTTTTTTTTAAATTCTCCAATAAGCGCAATTTGTTTTATTATCTGAGCTTATTCTGGTACTAAAAATATTTTAGAATAATACTGTTTTATAATCAATATAACAAAACTTAACAATATTACAACATCACATCATGGGCTTCAAAATCATTTTGACATTTATGTTGGTAGCATTGGCAACAGTGAATTTTCTAGTGCTGTGTATTGCTGTCAATAATTAGAAAGGTGAGTGATTTTTTATAGATTAATCTTGATATTTTAACTATATTTGTATATTTTTATCTAGATTTATTACTCAGGTATAAGTTCTAGTAAAAATTATATGGAAAACTATGAACATAACAAAGATATAACCGTAAAAATGTAACGCCATTTTCCGCTTCGGAGATCTATTCTAATGTATTTTTTTGTAATAAGTTGCCGTGACTAAGGAATTGGATTTTATTAGTTCGGTCCGTGATAAAAAAAATCTCTTTGCCATCTTATAAGACTGTAATGGTTCCGGGACTTTGCAATATTTTGATAACTTATTCATTTTTGATGACTAATCTTTGCTAACAAGGTCCAATTTTGCGAGGGCATCTAATCGCCAGGCTGCGTTTACTTTGTGAAGTTACTGACCTACTATAGATCACTGTTAATTAGGCAGCCCTTTTGCAAAGGGTAATTACTTTATTGCCCTTTGCAAACTGTGCCAAATAAAACCTCATTTGTTATGATTTCTTGAAATCTTTTGGTGATACTGTATAAATCATGACACATGCTTATCACACGCATGTTTTGTCTTTTAGTTTGAAGTGTTTGCATTATGTTTATTTGATTTTAAAAACACATCTACCCCATATTTGCAACATAATTATGATTTTTTTATACCTTGGTCCAATAAAATAGAAACTGCATTAGCTACCTACTTCAAACTAATGTAGTGCTTTCTAATACATTTATTATACAAATTAGAACTAAATTATTAAGTGAATATATTAATTAGAGTTTCTAAAAGTCACATTTGGCATTGAATAAGAATTTTGTAGAAGCTCTCTCTAAATCTAATAAATTAATTATTGTCATGAACTTTTAGATTGTCTGTTCTATGATGTGACATGTTTTATACATTCATATCTGAATATGTTCAAAGTCCCATGAAGGAAGAGATTAATGATGTGAGTATGACAAGAGGATTTTAAAACCTAACAATTTTTGTAAGAATTTTTACAAAAGGCTTGCCAATAAAAGATTTTCCTTATGTACAACTGATAACAAACATATTTAAATCAAATGACTGATAGTTAAACCTATGTAGTGCTTTTTCTAAATAGATAAAGCAAGTCAGGTTGCTACTTGACACTACTATGATGTCATGTGAGGTGTGCCATGTCAGCCATGTGTCATATTGTTACATCTATAAAGTTATTTTATCTGACTGACTTAAAATTAAACTAATAATACTGACGTACCTATTTTTTTATGCTGCTGTAAAACTAAATCCAAAAGTAGATTAAATCTAGAGAGCGCCTCCTAGGTGAACACTTCATAGGCGCCCCTAATTTTTTAGCGCCGCCTTCTCTCTATGGGCATTTGAAACTGCGCGTCTCGCGGCGCCCCTCTGCAATATTGCACCCTTTTTTTATAATGGGGAAACCCTTCAAAATGCGCCTAGCTTTTTGGGGAGAAAAGACTAGGGAGTGTGGGATTTTTACCTCACTAAAACCGCCCTGGTGGCCACCCTCAACAATTGTATGAAGGCACCAGGTCCTCTAAAAGGGACCTGCTCCGGAGTCGCAATATGGCGCCCTAGGCACTAGTTTGCCTTAGGGATAATACAGGCCTGTCTTAATCTGTGCTTTTGAAATTGTAACCAAACCTGGCTTTGATGCTTACACATTTCTGTTGCCTGCATACCTCATTATTACAGGTTTTTGTTTTGAAATTACTTTTGAAATATTTAGAGTATGTATGAAACAGAACAGATCAGGTAGCTTTAAAGATTGCCAACCTTCAAAGACAGCACCGTAAAAAATAAGACGAAGGGCAAAATGTCAGTATAACAATGATGTTCACATTTTATTAGATAATGGATGAGGCCCTACAGTGTGGCGACAACTGACTGAATTATTTATTGGCTTTAAATAGGACCACAGCACAGTGGAGTAAACAAAAAGGTTTATCTATTTGATATAATGTGGAAGATCTTGTTAGAATATGACTGTACCAAGTTGCTCAATTACCCACAATAAAAATTAAAAATCAAAACCTAAATAATTATTATTATTCCTTGTACTAAGTACCTACCCATACCACCCACTGAAAGTTAAGAACTCAGTGTCCGAAGTACTAAACAAAACCATTCATGAAAACTTAGTTAGGTGTATGTATGCACCTAGATTGGAAAGAAATAATTCGTTATGGGCTCGTGGTAACAAATTCTTAACTATCAATGAGTGTTGTGGATGGGTACTTGGTACAATGAATAGTATTAATTATTTTTTGGTTTTTGAAGTCTGTTTTTTTAAACGTAATATCATAATAACTGTGAATAATGTAGGTACCTAACAAATAATATAAATTATCTCAAATATATTTCAAAATATACACACATGTAACAATTTCTGAGTTACCTATACTATGTGTATATATCATTGCTATGTCTGTAACAGCCTTTATAATGTTTTCACATACATAACAACAAGAAACATGTCTACTAAATTATACATACTATTGACCTTGACACCACTTTCTGCCTAGAGCTATTTATTTAATCATTTTTGTATAAAGACATTGAATATTTTGTTTTCAAAATATATCAGTTTGTTGGCTGCACAAATGTTTCAACTTTGTTGTATAAGATAAACAATTAATTTCATTTTTAGTTTTCATTAAGTTTGTTATCAAAATTCAGACAAAGCATTCTTGTTTATGGTCTTTTTTTCTTATAACATGAACATACTAATTACATTATCATTGTGCATGTGTGTGTGTGGCAACGGTCAAATAAGACTTTATTGAGCTAGCCATATTTTATATTTTCAAGAAACTATATCTCAATAGTATTAAAAGATCAGTGTCAGTTTGATATGAAGTTTCTGTTTTAATTTTATGATAATTTTATTGATTTATTAGTGTATTATAATTTTATAAGGGCCACAGTTGCCTGATATAAAGGAACAATAAATAAACTCTATACAATCTGTGTGTTAAATGTTACCATCCCTAAATCCATTCAGGCCATTAGATGACTAATAGAAACATGTTACCAGTGACATCTCTTTGGTACATCCAACTACTTGTCCCGTAACCTACATTTTGTCCATAGAAGATAACTTTATGGTCCTATCATGATTGTCGGCAGACCACAGCACTGCAATGTGTATTAAATGAAAATACATTGCACTGACCCACTTCCTTTTATTAAGAATTTATAGCTGTTGTTGATACTTGCTAGCTTTTGCGAGTATTTTGTATTACTTCTTCATTTGTATTCTGTCTGTAATGGTTCATAAGATAATACATTATTATGTAGTGATATTTAATTTAAAATACAGTTTTTGTCAATGAAGTCTTAATTAACTCGTCGAGTACCGGTTTTGCAGACACAATTATAGAACAATAGGTTGCGGTCACCGGTGACCGCTTGGTATTTGACAGTTTAAATACATATTTAATACAGTATCTTTGGTTATGATAAATAATGAAATCAATTTAAATGAGTGTCTTGAAGGTAACAGTAGTGCATATTAAATTCACACATATATTATCGATCCGAGTGTTTACGTGGCGTGATAAGGTTGTCTGGTTTTATATGAGTTATAATATTCTTTTGTATGAGATTAGTATGTTATTGTTTTTTTATGGCATAAGGTAAACGAGCAGACGGATCACCTGATGATAAGCAATCGGCGTCGCCCATGGACACCTGGAACACCAGAGGCTTTTTGGGGATTTGGAGTTTGAGGTTCGTTGGGGATTCAGGGATTGGGGAGATTGAGGGAAGGGGAAGGTAATTGGGCCTCCGGTAACCTCACTCACACGACGAAACACAATGCTGCTAATTTTATATTAAAGGCAAAAAGTTACCTCTGAAGTCTGACCATACAATATGATTCAGCCTTTAAAAAGCATAATTTAAAAACACAAAAGTGATGTGAATAAACCTTTCATAAAAATTGCTAAAAATGTAACGCAAAGCGAAAAAGGCATAAAAACTGACATCGGTACAGTTTGCTGTTATAAAAACTACCTGTTTGGACTAGCGCCAATGTTTTTGTTACGCGGCCATCACTGACTCATAGCCTAGTATTACCTAACTGCAATACTAGTTTTGATGTGAGCAAATTACTAATTTAAAAATACTAGTACATAATACATTACATACGCCTTGACTTTGTTACAAAAATTGTCGACGTTAAATAGGTTATTGCTCGTTAAACGAAAATACAGTTTGCCCGGGTGAAGCAAAGAGTTTAGAGAGCCTAGGCTGCAGGATTCCAAATTATCATGAAATGTAGCGTGGAAAAGGTAGACAGACAAAACGCCCGTGTCTCAATCGATTATGAATCGATTCTGAATTCGTTTCGGGAATTGCAGACTTGAGTTAGACAGTCGAGGTTTAAGATCAAAAGTGATTTGAAATAGACAAACACTTCCGATATAGTGTAACTTTTATCCGAGAAGACATGGGAGATATAGGGGATGTCTCACATTTGTTGTCTGAATTAAATAGATAGATCTTGTTTATTTGATTTGCTTATCTGAAGTAGGGCCGATTTTACCAACGCCAGATAAATTTTAACTGAGGAATAACTTCGTATACTGATTTGACAATTATTTCATACTAAAAACTGACACATGTCCATTTTATTCTACAGTTAAGAATTAACTCGTTGAGTACCGTCATTATAGACACAATTAAAGAACAATAGGTTGCGGTCACCGGTGACCGCGCGGTGTTTGACAGTTTAACTGATGATTCCAAAATCGGCCCGCAGTACCATTTAACTTAACTAAAACTTACAGATTTCTTTATAACATTATTTACAATAATAGTAAAAAATCAATAGACTATAATGTAGTATTTTTGCTCAAAGGACACTTGTAGTCAATTTGTGTCTGATATCCATTGATCCGTAGTACGGAACAATGCGCATGAAGGTACGCGGCGCCTGCGCAGGGCTGTGTTGCCCTCGCTAGAGTTCACGGTCGCACGCGCAATGCCCGACGACAATGACAGACCTGTCTTATGTCAGTACGACAAGTGGAACGTTCATTTTAACATAATATTGGGGAATAGATAAAAGACAAGCCTTTATAGTTTATTGATTTATGCATTTTTTTTGTTTAGAATCTTTCAGTAATGAGTGAAACTGGTGTGTGGGTCCAAAATAGGGTTACATGCTACTAATTACTAATTAAATTAATGTTATAGTTTCCCCAATATAGAGATAACGAAACAGAAAGTACTTAGGTCATGCATGAAGTTAAAATGTATATTGATACATTTTTGAATACATTAATTAATTATAAGGAAAAATTAACAATTTGTCCATTAATAAGGTAATATAGTATTGCCGACAATGAATAAGTAATACCAACAAAAACGGCATTAAGATGCCATCTGTAAGTTACAGTGCTAATATATTGCAACGATGCAACTCATTGCTATTTGCGAGTGCACAGAACAGTATATTTGTTCTCTTTTCCCGCCAGTTCATCTCTTTGCCTTTTTTCTTTCGTTCATGTCTCGTTGTCGAAGGACCGGCCGGTTTCAGCCTATTGAATCGATATAAATTCGCAATTGTACAGCGAGGGGTATCGGCCTTGGATGTATCAGTATGATGTCTGCTATGCTAAGGTAATTGACTCTACTCTCCATTAGATACAGTTACTTCTCGGCCATATTTCCTGCAATTACTAAGACCTAAACAGTTCGTTAGTCATTGATCAACACTTCTTATTTCGCGGTGATTAATACCAACGTTAACTTAGTGGAACAGTATTTGACAGCTTTTCTATTCTTGAATCTGGTTATCGCCGCATGAATGGCAAGCATTGTCTTGTAAGAATTCGTTGCGTTCACTTCAAAATTGCGTTGCCTTGCACCAAATCACGGATCGTTGAACTTTTTCACTTGAATTTTATTTGGGCATGGCCTTAATAGTAAAATTGTACCTCATATATCTGAGGCTTTTTTTCTTGTACCATCTTCAAGCAGATACGATAAATATTAAATGCGTACTTTATGCTATCTCCATGAAACATGTTTCTGTCGCATGCGACATTCTCCAGCTATTTGTGTTAATTCAGGCCCAGGCCGTTGGTAATGGAATGTTGTTCCATTCTTTTAGGTCCAGGTTATTGTTCCGTCTCGTGGCCTTGACCTTTTGCAAGTAAAGAATCTGCCAGGCTCTGAAATGTATAAAGAAATGCATGAAATATTTTGACATTTATGTACATGGCTGCCTACCTTTTGTTCTGGAATACTTGTGACATTTTATTTTGGCCTCCAATACTCTTATAAGGTTTTATTTATGAGAATTGTTTTAGTGCTTAAAATACACAGTTTTATTATATTCTGACTGGTTTTAAGACCTTAGATAAACAGCAGATTCTCCAGCTGGTCTAGACAAGAGATATCGACCCCCGTTCCTGTGACCTATCACAATTTACTCAGATATAAAAACACTATTAAAAGGGAAAGTAATAAAACACAGATGGAATAGAAAGGCTGAAGTGTTGCCCCAATTTCTCCATCAGCTTCTAATTCAATTACTTCGTTCATTTGGGCCACCTGCCGTCTTCTGAATCACAGTCTATTGATTATAGGATTTATGCAAGTGATGATTCATTTACAACCTTTTTTTTATCTTCTCTTAGCGCTACAAAGGACGCCTAGTCATTGTTGAGTCGTTCAAGACAGATAATTTAAAAGTAAGATGTGATCATTTACGGTGTGAAAGTTTAAGATTCAGACTTATTTCAAAGCTAATGTTAATTTCGTGTTTTTATTTATCTAGGTCTTATAGAGATGATACTTGTTCATACCGTATATTACTTTGTGTTTTTAACAAGAAATTGCTTTAATAGAAATTGCTCTAACGTCAAATACCTACAAATTAATTTTTCTTAGAATAAAATAATTGTGAGTGTAATGAAGCTATCAGAGCTATCGGTATAATGGCCTGAGTATCTATATTATTAGTTATTATAATATTATCTACAATTTTCTGTGATCTATAGATCAGACACGGCGGTTACTTAGCTATTAGTGCGGCATCTATCAGAATTTCTATATTGTTCTCGCTTCGATTAGTTTATTATGTTGTTGAGAGACTTTCTTTATGGCTTTCGGTCGTAAGTTTTAAGACTATCAATAAAACTAAGGAATGGTCCTATTGAGACTGAGTCATCTGTACTTGGTCCGATTTCTTGGGTGAATGTAAATGTATTGGTTGTGCAAAAGGATCTTCTGAATCACTCTGGTGGGGCGAAAGTTATGACTGTGTTCTTGTCATAATATATTATCTATTTCCTTGCTTATTTTTGTCATTGATATCCTTACGACGCCTTTACTGTCTTGAATGTGCTAGATATTTAATAGGTTTTCATATTTTACGATTAGTATTCTAGCCAGGTTTAGGTGCAAGAATGCTTACTGTAGTATTTCTATTGGGTGCCTTTTATAACTTGGACTCCTAGAAATGAAAGCCAGTATTATCGAAACTTAGTATACAAGATGTATCTACGTACATTACTCAATTACCGATTTGCACAAGTAGAGGTCTTTAACCTTTAAATGATCGCCAATGCAGATGAATGGTGGCATTGTTTCATCGTACTGTTTTATACTTTCCATCAATTCTGCAATGGTGATGAATACGTTGGTAGTATGATCCTTAAGGGTAGGTGAATATTTGTTATAAGTTTCTAAACAATGAACATGAACAATTGGCCAGCTGTTTATAAATACCAACCGAACGTATTCAGCAGACAATGTCCATGACCGTTTCAGCTCACGCAGAGCTCCGGCAGCCATGACTCATGCCTAGGGTTGCTAGATTCAAGATTATTTGATACGCTGCATCTGTCTGATGTAAAAGATTTCATGGTTATTTTGTAAAAAGTATTGACTCTTACTACAATTAATTTGCGACCCAAAGTAGATTCATGATGGCATTTTGTAAATTATAATTTAGAACGTTGCTCAAATAATTAGGTGTTGTATCGATTTCAAGGATGCTGCCTTATTTTTCTTCTAGGACTTGAACAAAGTCTCTTTATCTGCTATATTTATGTCATCAAATTGTTGATGATGACCCTAAACGCAACTGCACGATTAATCGCGCAGACGTTACACATGATGCGACGTTTGAAAGCTGAATAACAGTATCGAAGTAACATTTTTAAAGACAATTAATTTCCGTTTTAACGATGTAAAACTGATGATATTATAAATCAATTCGGTTTCTATTATTTATTCTATTCTATTAATTCTGAATAACTTAACATTCGTTTCAATAGGTACACGGAGAAAATAGAGTTCTATGTATAAAATCAGTAAAAGTTATACTGCTTTGATAAATAGAAATTTCCCTATCATAATCTCTTCCTTTCTTGCTAGTTTTTTGTTACAAATTAATTGTACAATACTTATTATGACACCATTGATGTGAACAATTAACAAATACAATTCGTTCTGTAACTTTAACGCTAATCGGACATAAAACATAAGGTTAGATTTATGTTTCATAATTAGATTTACAGATGTAGATAAAACTATTAAAGTAGTGTAAAGATTCGAGCTAATTTATCTATGTAGAGTGAAATAGGTTAAAAAAGAAGAAGTTAGGAATTGTTCACAGCGTTATTTACATGTTTACGCGATTTAAAATGTAATAAACAGAGCTAGCACGAAGGAAAGCATCGTAAACGTTCACTTTATGACCGCTGCATGGAAACTAGCATATTTACAGTGATGGAGCTATCTTCAGAGCAAAAATACTTGAAATCGTCAATATTTTCCTGGAAGAAAACAACAGTAACATTAAAATTAATTGCATACTCACTAATTTCAGCAAAGCAGATGAAAACAGTCATTGAATTTCCATTACCTTAAATGAAGCTCTTCGATTGGCACTTGGCAGTCCTTGGAATGTAAAGCCTTGATTGCTTCGCCTTCGATCTGATCTCGTTTCCCCCAGCTCTAGTTTCCTACAAGTCGTTAAGAGCACTAACAGCTGGCAATCAACGAGTTCCAGTGCAGTCTCAATTTGCCGATATTATCGGTTTTTGCCCAGCAATTATCTTGCACTTAATTTTATATCAGAAGATGTTTAAGCTTAGATATGTCGACCAAGATTGTTAATGTAATAGGACTTAAATGAGGCTTTTCCGACCATTTATCAGTTACAAGTTTACTGACTTCGGTAACCGCCTTACTGTTGTCTGAAGCATTAATCATTTAATATGTGGGTGTCGTAGTAAGCCTGTAACGACGACCGGGAGAGATAGCCGTTTCTATATTTAGCCCCGGACCACACGAGCAAACTAGTTTAACAACCTACATTATGTCCGCGCAAGAGCAGTGCAAAATGTTGCAGGAGCACACGGTATGAGCATTCCATAGGCAGGCCACAAATTTAATGACATTAAATATGGCGGCTTCGATAACTGGAAAATTTTCGTAAAAGAACTATTTTCCAATTGAACTATTGATTCCTAGAAAATGTCACAATTTGAATGAAGTTAGTTCCTTGCAAACACGGTTCGGTTCTGATTTTTTACGGAAATTGCAACACGCTATTTGAAAGGTTGTCATATTTTCCCAACACCATTCTACTGTGTATTTATCATTATCAAAATGAAACCCTTAGGACAAAACACTATTATAATATTTATCGATTGTAAATTACTTTCTATTTATGGCAGCTTTATATCGAATCAATCGACGTTAAAATTGGTTATTGTATTCAATACATGCTAAACATAATTGGCAATATCAGAAGGGAAAGCTAATAGTCTTGGAGCAAAAAGTAGACCTGCCTTTGTTGTCTCCCGTCTAATACAAGATAATTGATTTCTATCAACTCCTGTACATTATTGGCTTAACATTCGTTAAGTATATTGAACCGAGAGAAAGCTGTTTCTTTCTAAAGATTATCACAATCTGTCTACAGGGAGTTCTGCGAATATCTGATTACTTTGTCTATTTCGAAATCTTATTTGTTTCAATTTTCTTCTTACTTGAATGTATTTGTACCAAAAAGCTGCTTTTTTTGTTTATTCAATTACTGAGGATCAGATAAATGCTTTTTGTTTTGTGTTTTACTTAATATGTACACATATAGTGTATTTTCTTTCTTTCTGATCCCGAAAACGACGAAAAGAGACTGATTCTTCTATCTATTGGCTGGTAGAGTAAGTACCTATACGAAATAAGTATTTAATTAGGGCTGTTCTTTGAATACATTTTATCAGTATATTTATAACTCCTTTGACATAATACACCCTTTGAAATTCAAGCAGAACTCCCATTGTCTGTATAAAGTCAATGATGTGACTCATTTGACGAAAAAGTTAGTTGATTGTGTTCCTAAAATTGCTACTTTGTGACATTCGGGCTGACAATTAGTTTGATACATTTTATTTGGGTAACGGTTTCAAGGTATGATGTCAGCGTTGCAGTGTAGTTACAAAACAATAACTGTTAAAATGTAATTTTCATGTTACTGGCCAACTAACTACTGACTACCTTGCACCTTTTTGTATGTTCCACTTTTTTTGTGATCATCCTTAGTTGGTTTACTGGGTCTGAATTGAAGCCCGGTATTATACTAAGAGGCTCGTGAAATATAGTGGACTCTCGCCTTCAGAAAATCGGGTTAAATTACTTCGAGATAATATGTAGAAACAACCATATTCTACAATAATTTTTCAATGGTCTTTTTAGTTACATAATATTATGAACGATTAAATATCCACGTGGATCATCAATCATCATCCTTAAACATAACGTCGATCATTAATTGGCTACACAACATGTATTTATACCTCATAGGCTACTAACAGACTGATTATACAAGCATTATTTATTGTAGTTACGCATTTATTACTCATTGTTTTAAAAATAGGAACTCTTCTACAATGTATTCAATAAAGAGGGCTACTAAGAGAATCCGTCAAATATTTGTAGGTTAAGGATAAATATTATCCAAAAGTAAAGATAAACTATGATAGAGATTTGTTTAGTAAGAAAATATTAATCAAATTCAAATTGTACAATAGGAAAATTTACAATGATATTCTAATCAAGGCTTTGAAAAAAAAAGCGCTTAAAAATGATAGAAGCAGAAAAAATATGTGTGCGTGTATAATGGGTTACCACGTCTCCAGACTTAAGAAAATTGCAGATGTCCTTCGTGTCAATGTATGTATGCTCTGCGTGTAAGTCTATAGTAACCAGGGCCTTTAGCCAAATGCCACTTTAGCGCTTGTCTACAGAGAGAGTAGTAATCAAAATATATGGAGATGACACTGACAAGTGTCAAAATTTACGTCAATTCCATATAATTTGGTTTTCTATTCTAGAGGTACATGTAGACAAGCGCTAAATGGCATTTGGCTACAGCTGCTGGTGCCACAGTCGTTGTTTCAAGAGACTGTGTCCGCCTTTTTTTCAACGTCCGCTTCATTCTTATTCTATCACTCTGTCTTACTTTCGACTAATTTTTGTTATCATTTCAACAGACAGTGCGTGAACACTATAAGCTACGAATTATCCCTTACTTATTACATCAATTTTTCGGCTGAGTCAATATCGGAAGAAAGCGATCTTGGAATGACACGATAATCAATTTCTGTATAGACGAAATAAAGTGAGACATATTATACCGATCCAAAACAATAATTTATCGGTTGAAGAGAAAAGATTAGCTGTTGGTAGTGCCAATGACTAGCTCAGTTGTAATAGGGGTAAAACCCAATCAGAGTTCTGAATCGCCTCCAATTTAATTAGCTACGTATCAGCAGATGCCTCCAGGCTGTAATACAAAGCATCTGTTATCTTTACTCCCTTACCCATTACATAAGTAGATAGGTTCTATTACGTCACCGTGAAAGTTCACCCAGTAACGATACAGTTTTAATCAACTGTTTTTAATTAAAACTGTATAGTTGCCTTTGTTTGTAGTTGTGTAATCGCCAATCATTGGTCTTGATTGGCTGAAAGAAGGTTTTCGATGAGCTAAGCGTAACACAAAGTTTGCTAAAGTTCTTAGAGCCATTGTTGTAGCTATTAACACCGACGGCGGTGTTTACTGCTAAATTAAAGGAGAACGTTTGTCTTAGAATGAAAGTATTGAGCTTGTTGTTTGTTATAAGATGTTGACAGAGTTGTATAATATCAAAATAGTGCAGTTCTAAACTCAAAATCAATAAGCCCCTCTTAGCTTCAATAAATAGAACTCCTTTTTCCGAGCGTAAGCTGCTTTCAGTATTGAAGTAATGAAATATTTTCGAGGGCTTAAAGTAAGACCTTTAAAATCTAAAACGAAAACGATGTTCTCATTTTAAATAAATTGTTCCCGACGTAGCTACGAATTTTCTCGTTAAGTATTTGCAAACACCGGATACAAGCCCTAATTTCCTTTCGTTTATACCTCTAATATTCAGAACAATATTTTTTTTTGCTTGTAAGGCACGCTAGGAATTCATTAAATTCTCCCTTTGTTGCCGTGTACACTTGCGATATTGTAAATTCTTACCAAAAGTTTTGCTTGCTGAAATTAATGTAACATGACTGACTGTTCTAGATTATTCACAAAAAGGGGTTTATTATTTTTTTGTTTTTCGTTTCTTGTGTGTTAGTAAATTTCTCTCTTCTTTTATCCATATCCACTTAGCAATCACACTTCTACTGCTAAATGAGGTACTAAATTAACATTACTTACCCTAAATCGTATATTGAAGTATCAAGTAATTATGATTATTATACTTTCGACGTTATATTTTATGATTTTTACCCGCTCTACATAATCAGCGTACTGTAGAATGTAGATATGAACGGTAGTTACTTGTTGTGCAAAGTGAATTCTTTGATTACGACTATAAATGTTTTTAAAGCATTATTTTCTAGGGTTACCACAAGGTTCGATATTGGGTCCCACCACATTTAAAAGCAAATCGATCACAGTGAACACTTTTAAAAATACTAGTTAATTACGTCTCTCAGCAGTATAGTACCATATACGGTATCGTTAGGTAAAAGAAACAATGAAACGTTTGGTGGAGTTTACGTAGAAATTGGTAGACGTATAATATCCAACGACCGCGGTAAATGCACGCAAGTGCTGCCAACCGCACGGGTTGACCATCCTATCTCTGTCATCTAGCTTCACGATAATATAAAAATCATTTTCTACTGAAATGTTTATTTCTTTTAAATAGCATTTTTGTTTACGCGTGTACTTACTTTATTAACATGCATTGTCACCTAAAATTGCTGTTAATTTATAATGTAATAGTTCCTTGAAATTTAGTATTTTAATATTTTTATTTAAACTATTACACATATCGAAAAAATATCGGAGGGTGATACTGGTTTGATCCCATAAAGTATTACAGTTTTTTTTATAGAATAAAGGCAAATGAGCAAACGGATTAAAAATTTCAATGTTACCTAAGAGTCAGAAAATATGTGACCAGTAAACACGGAAAACCACACTGTAACCCCGTTATTATTATAGATTAAATTCATTTAGACCTTAATCTTTCCGAGAGTTATTAATTCTAATAATCTCACTTTGATTGAGTTTCTAACCCTTTCGAGTTGATTTAAATTGAGAAGTAATTCACGAGAGTGAGGCATGACTTAGCTGCTACCGAGTTTGACCTTGTTATAGACTTAATTGCTACCTTATGCAACGTGGATTAGGTTTAAAGTCGATTAGGTTTAGCTCTTCTTAGTCAACTACGTCTAAAGTTATTACTCATCAGAATCGATGGAATAAGGCTATTAAATTTGTTACTTAATCTTGGGCTTCATAAAATATCCGAAATCATTAATAGATTAGATTTGTAATTCTGTCAATACATTGCAGACTTTATTCTTGACCATAGATAGTATAAGTCTGGTTGCAACTGCCTCTCGGGTAAACCAATAGTATTTCTAAAGCTTTAATTGCAAACTTAGTCCTTGCAGACTCATTTACCATGAGATAAGCTGAAGACGCAATTCATTGTTGTTATCTCGGCTATGCGTGCGTTCGCTCTTTGTTTACTTGCCAGACAATTTGGCGTCTGCGTATTGATTCGCCTGACCTTGCAAGCATTATGTAACTTTTCATTTGAAGGTCTCCGCATCCCGCTCCCGTTTCATCTATCTTATTAAGGGAGCCTTGTGGAGACACAGTAACTAATGGCCCTGTGGTCCGACAGGATAGCAGTGATATACTATCCTCATTAATATGCCAGTAATTTCAATGTGTAGACGCTTGATTCTGTTCATTAAACCTACCCCAACCAAGTTTGGTGTTCCGTCTAAATTAACAATGCATATCAGCTTAATTAATTGGTTTCAGGTTACCTATACCTATAATGTTGATCTTTAACTCTTGACATGTTTATTGCAATAAGATACATATCTTTCTTTGTTTTATTATCGTAACATTACTAAAGTGAAAGGTAAACTATCAAAAGTGACATCACTGTTATTAGGAGCTTCCCCTAATTTTTTATCAGTACATTGATCATGATTCATGGTAACCCTGTGTATTGCGCGTGTGTGCATCACTGCATACGCGTAACTTGCACAAAATGCGCTTGTAGTGAGGAGGGCGGGGGTAGGGGTGGCCACCCCAGCTAACACGATTGGAAAACTTTAGGGCGGTGCAATAGCTCGAAAAACGAGAATTATTTTTATTTCGTTTTCATTGACAATAATTTTTGATCTGGTAAAATTGATTTACTATCAGTGGTCGTATTCGTTCAAAAGGACGTAGTAGTATATAAAACTAGACTACTGCAACAAAATATGGATTTGATTTTACTCCTGAAATATAATGGCGTAAAAACAGCCATGAAACGAAACGTTAATGAAAAAAGTATTTGTTGAGATTAATTAACAGTAGTCTCTGCGTAATAAATTACGTACGCCGCTGCCTACGGGTCTTTAGCGCGTGTGATAAAAGTTCATTATTTTAACAGTCTATCCATGGTAATCCAATTGTCATTATTTTTCTACACATCTATCGACTCGATAATGCTAATCGAGGCGCCTAGCTGCGTGCGCCACACTACTCGGCCGTGAGTCGATTTAGTTTAGTACGCAAGGAGCGACCGACGCGAACGGACGTCGCGACGCTCGACAACGTGCCGGCATTATTATAAATCATTTTCCAAAAATATTCACGCGTCCCACGGAACCGTCCTCAGTTTTCTATTACAATTATCAGTGTCAGTGATATCTATGTTTATTCAGTACCTTGGAAGGATTATTACGAATGCGTCAGGAATTTGAGCAACTTTCATCGAATGTTTTTATCCCTTTTTTCCAATTGCAAAGCGGTTATTTAAGCTTGCCGGTCGTTTAGATACTGAATTTGTACAAAAAACTGAAATCGCATGTTTATTAACTGTATATTGTATGTTTTATGCATTACGTGCTCGTAATACGTTATGTTTTCACCGCTGCATTGCATTCAAAATTATATCGAAATATTTCAGTTAAAATATTAGTAGTACAGCAGACTTTTTAGATTGTATCTGCATAATATGGTCTGTACAAACTGTAAATGATTAAGATACAATAGATAGGTATGACTCGATTAATAAAATGTCCGCCACTCAGATTTAATCGGAATAGAAAATCAGTTTTCTACCACAATGTAATTAAAATTCCTATCAACAGTGCGATTGTCTGCATCTTTAATAAGTTGGTTTGGTTCATAACACTTTCTATCATTCCTTTTGCCATCAAATATTTTATTAGATAAACATCAACAGGTTTATCAGAATCCAACATGGTTTATAGGCGAAATATTTTGATAAGAATCTTGACAAATATTTCATGTGAAATAGAATACTTTTGCGGTTTTATCACTGAATTTGTTATTGTACTTTTTGAGTAATCGAATTCAATCCATTTTCATAGCAATAAAAGGTAACGAGTAAAAATCGTTCCCATTTCGAAAAAAACTGTATGTCGTAAAGCGGGTACTTTAACCAAATGACGGTTTAAAGGTTAATATATGACTCGTACGCACTAATGCTCCATAATATTTTCTCAGCAGTTTAATGTCACTAGCAAACCAGACTGACCATTAGAAAGTTTTGTTGAAGTCCCAAAGATGTTATGTCTGTGGCTATCTGTCTGTCCGTTATCATTCGGACGAATTGGTTAATTTGTGGAGATAATGCTGAGATGCGGAGATGATTCGCGACCAGTCGTTGACCTATTTTTAGGCGACTCTTTTAGACATGATTGCAAACATGTGTCGTCAAACGTCCTCTTTGATACAGTTACGATGGGATTATTTATTTATTCCTGTAGGTACCGTTTATCTCTCACAATGAAAGCACTTCTTGCTTTGTTACTCTTTGTGTATCTTGTACAGTATTTAATCTTATAAAGTGTGCTTTTACCAGACTCTAATCCTACAAAAGATTCTTAGTGGATCTCTAAAAGCTTTTGATTCTTGGGTTAAAAACTCTTTGATGTCAAGTCCCAAGGCTGCCTTGCGGAGTACAAAGGCATTTGAGTCGTAAAAGTTCTCTTTATTCTAGACTTGAGGTATCCATTTTTATACCAGACAGCTTCGAGTAAGACATCTTATTGTAATATTTAAACTTATCACCATACAATAACTTGATTACTGATTCCCGATGCGATATCGATCTTCATTTGAATTCATGCCGTCATAGCGATCCTTTTTCAGGGAACTTTTCAAAGACGCTTTATACATATTCCTCGAGATACTCCCCCTGGGAGCTCACTGAGCTACGATAAAACTTGAAGACTACACGCTTGGACCAGTAAAGTACCGTTTCTAGATTCCTTTTTGGAATGAATTCGTGGATGCAAAGACGAATATTGAACGTTGCAATTTGAAATTGAAATACTTTGGTTGTGTACTACTTTAGTGAGCGCCTTCATATCTTTTCAATAACGTTAAGTCCACAAGCGGCGTTTCGTTAACTTTGTGGAAAGATTACCGCCTGCAAAAACAATGCTTCTCTCAATGTTTGCTCTTTGTATTTTTCTACCGAAGTCAAACTATAGACTCTTAAATCGCTTCGTCGAGGCAATTAGCTGCAATGTGAGTAGGTACATTAAGAACTCATTTAGTCTAAGAACTTGACTCATCTTCTACAAGAAAATTAAACTCATATAAATAAATCAACGACATTTTAACGTTAAAAATTGCGTATTTTCTGTTATAATTGATTTACTAAACGAAGTTGTTACTGTATGGAGTGTACGGTTAAGGAGAAGTACTTATGTTACCGGAATCGTCGGTAGAACGGCCGGTAGCTATGCAATGCTCGTTAGATGAGCAAATAACGCATCGCCACACTTAGCCAAGCGTTCTGAACGTTCAATTCAAGAGATACCTTTACTTTCCGAATGAAGAGAACCGTTTTCTTCTGGATATTTTCACCTAAACTCGCTTTTTACAGCAAAAATGTTACAACCACCTAATTATTTTTGACAAGCTTCTTATTAATGATACAACAAAAGAAGAATTGCCTCAAATCTTATTTAGTACATGTCCTTGTTTTAACACAATCAATATTTAAACCACGACAAGCTGTGTTTTCATTGTGGCCATCCGAAAGTCGTTTGGCTCACCAGGCTATGTCCTTTGTGCCAAAAGAACCTCATAATGCTGAGCTCAAGAGTAATTTTACTCAACTTTCTTATGTTCATCATTTTGGCTTCCCATTCATAATATGTAGGACAAGAATTTTGTAAGCATTATTATTAGCTTTACTTTGCATGATGGTAAGAGGGTCTCCAAAATTCGGAAATTCCTAAGTAATGTCTATAAAAATTAAGTTATGAATTCTGGACTTCTGAATAATTATTTGAATTATTATTTAAAATTTGTCAACGTTTAGAGTGCCTAAACAGTTTTTTCCTCCATTTAATGTTAAGTGATTAAGGACTAAGCTGAGGAAGCTTTCAACCAAATTAACTACCAAAAATCTTTTGTTCAAAACTTAAATGGTTGTCCATTTTATACTTTTGGAACTAAGTAATGTATTTGATTTATGTTTATTGAATATACGTAGTTGCGCATTGCGTCGCATTCTAAAAACGTAGGCCCTTTAAATAAAACGGATAATCTGGTTCCAAAAAATGTCCTTCTTAAATTGTAACAACCTCTGTGCTATCAAAAGGCATTTGACAACGTTTCTCTTCTTTCGTGCAGATATAATTGTAATTAAACTGTCAAACACCAAGCGGTCACCGGTGACCGCAACCTATTGTTCTATAATTGTGTCTATAATGACGGTACTCGACGAGTTGATCCTAGATCTCCGCGACGTAGATTGTTACCTAATCATAAAACCCGGTCGTATTTGACGATGATATCTTTGGCAACATTACAAATATTTTGGTTAATCAACATCAGACGACACTGATAGCAATATAAAAACAAACAAAGAAAACAGAAAGATTTCTGAAGGGATCAACGACACACACATCGACCTGTCCGGTTGCGTAGGAGTCGGTCTATTTTCATACTTCAGTTTGTATCTCAATCTCGTTCTAGCGTTAGGGAAATGCATAGTTCTATCTCATTCGTCAATTGTGCAATAATTGGCAACGTATTTATTTTTCCCGTGCGCGTGTGCCAAAAACACACGTGGATGACCTGAGCCCAGATAGATAATGTAATATTTGTAAGTGGGTTCCGTGCTTCGTCATACGGAGTGTGTGATTTCAATAAATTTTCGTTGAAGACACGACTAAGATGTTTAGTAGCTTCGTCAAGTGTTACATTAACTCAGTTTTCTATAAATAAACTTTGTTTAAAGTTGTTTTAAGTATCTGTCTCGAGACGTACTGATTAATGTTTGGGCGTTATCGGTTAATTGTCAGTATTATCTCGCGTATCTAATTTATTATCCGTAATATGAAAGTACGTCTCATATCTTCTGATAATTTGAATAACATTGACCCTTGATTTAATGAACTCTTATCGACTTTGGACTAGTCGACTGGAACTGTTTGGCTACCAATAAGACCATGTGCTATTTCAATCGCTACTTCATTCAATAACAGATAGGATAATAAATATAAACCTGTACAACCAAGATTATATTTCTAAACGTGTAATACTACGTTTTACATTCATATTTATTCGATCCAACATCGATTTGTATTGCGTGATTTGCGTTTTAGTCCTTCCAAGGTTGTTGGTAAACATTTCGTGACCGAATACATTGTTAAATATATCGTTTCAACCATTTCAGTGGACAGTATTATACTAGACTATATTTTCTATACGTTTATCAAGTGAAAAGTATTAGCTGTGTGATAATGGTTTCTTTGTGTTAGTGCTGTGGAATGTACTGCATTTGTTAGTTCTACTACAACCGTTGTATAATGTCGAAGACTTTGAACGCCTACAGAATGTGAGTATGCTTGTTCTTTTACGTGTAATTATTTTAACAGGAATGATGTTGTATGATTTTTGCTGTATGATTTTTACTGATGCAGTAGGTTATGAGGTTATGACAGAGAAACGCACTTTTGTTCCAAAAATAATTTCACATGAGTTTGTAACTCTTACATTTTTTACAGGATATTGTTATGCTTTATTTATCTCCTGGTATATGTTTTCTGCTAGAGCATCATTATCACGACTTGATGAACCGGTTACGGCTTCTAACTGGTCAACCTTTAAGAATAGGTCATTTTGTTTTATCTTAACATCTTCAAAAAAATCCAGCACGCTTTTTTAAAAATATCGAAGAACTTATTCGTGGTATCGTTGTTAGTTGTTATGTATAACAAATATTTCATTAGTTCTGTATCAGATTCATTGAACCGTGCATTAAGGAAGATTTCTTACCATTTCCATCTTACTATGTTTACATTCATGACGCAAATAAACGACACACTTCTCTGTAGGTCCCTCGTATAAACAGTTTATCGGTGGAGGAATTAGGTCATAATGTGATCCCCGATGAAATTGCCTCTGCTTGAACAAATCTAATATTGGGCTCGTACCTAACGCCATATTTTTCTCAAATAAACCCAATTTAATATCAAAGGACGTATGATTAAGTTGATTTTGTATTCGCTCTTCATAAAATAATACATCATCCATTAGTCACATTTTATGTCTTCATCAATAAATGTGAAATATAATCATCAGTCATGGTGCGACATTTTGGACAGCATCTAGTTAATTAATCACAGTAAATTATTCATTACTTGGATTAAGATTTTATGGGTGACCTCCCATAAGAGCGCTTCGTTCATATCTGTATTTAGTAAGCATTCAGCAAGTCTTTGTAATTTAGTTCAAACCGTAAACGAAGAAGTCTTTTCTGAATCTATTCTAAATCATCCTTTGGTTCTTTAAATACCTCGTGTGTTCATAAGTTTTGAGACAAATTAAAAGTTGCATATCTTTTTAAATAATAAACTTATATTTATAAAAACAATAACAAACATTAAGTAGATAGTAAGTAAAAATTAAATATAATTATTATTCAAAATGACCACCCCTGTTTTTAATACATGCCCTTAGACGATTTGGCCAGTCATCAATGGCGGCACGAATCTTTTCCAGAGGAATTCGCTTCGCTTCTCGGACAAGAGCTCGCTTAAGTGACTCCAAGTTTGGGTGGGACTTTCGGCAGGCTCTGGGCTCTAATTCGGTCCATAGAGAATAATCTAGCGGGTTGAGGTCGGGGCTGGAGGAGGGCCATTCGTTGGCCGCAATGAAGGCCGGCACATTTTCCTTCAGCCAAGCTTGGGTGGTTTTAGCCTTATGGGATGGCGCCGAGGCTTGCTGGAAAACCCAATACTTGTTATGGAATAGGGTATTAGACAGGGGTTTCACAACAGTCTCTAGAAAGTCACTTTGATAATTTTTGGCTTTCACCTTGACGCCTTGTTGGCAGAAATGAAGCTGAGTGACACCTTCGTACGAAACTCCCCACCATACCATGACACTAGCCGGATGATGAGTACGCGAGACATTCCGTGCTGAAGGTGGGACATCCTTGCTACTTTTGGCATACAATTTATTGTTTTGTCGATTGAACTTTTCTTCGACGGTAAAGATTTTCTCGTCGGTGAAGAGTATCTTCCTCGCATCGTGTCTCCTAAGCAGTATTGGACAACGTTCGCGTCGCAATTGACGAAGACGATCGTTTAAAAAGTGTACTTTTCTACGGCTATACGCCTTAACCTTGAGATCATATTTCAGTATTCTGTTGACTGAAACGCGCGAAATATTGGTCTGCGGAGCGAGTTTCTTCTGAGTGCGACATGGATTTCGGCGAAGTCGCTCTCGGATGATTTTAATGTTCGCAGGCGTCCTCACAGAGCGCGGACGACCACTTCTTTGCCGATCATGTAAAGAACTTGTCTCCTGGTATCGTTTAATAGTGTTACGGCTCACACCAAAACTTTTCAGTTCTCGGAAAATGTCCATAGGTTTTCTTCCCACTTTAAATAATAAAATCACGGTCGCACGTAATTCTTGTGTTCCCTCCATTACGAGAAAATTTAAATAAAATAATCCGAAATCATAGATATTAAAAGTTAACATTCCAAATTCAAAATTAGAAAAAGAAATATACAGCAGCCAGTAATTTTTATTTTATTTTTATAAGCAAAAAGTTTGTCTCAAAACTTATGAACACACGAGGTAATTGAAGTGTAATATTCCATCAATTGAAATTGACTTCTTCAGAAAGTAACAAATTCCCTGAAGATAAACAAATTAATTGCACACATAAAAGAAAGTTTTACTTTGAACCAAGAGAGCTAATCTGAAAAATATTGCAGTGTACGACAAAGTTAGCTTCCAAGATCCACAGTCTTGTTCCTTGTTAGTTAACAAGTTAGGTTTAAGTTGGTCTTACCGTTCTTGGACGACTTTTAAGCCCCACACGGTACGCAAGACTTTAAACTAACAAACCAAAGTTAGGTCCGTACATGTGTTTGAACAAACGCCGAATATTCTGGAACTTTATTATATTATATTCTTTATGTTTGAATTCTGCCAATAAATTTTCGTTACCTGTTATGGAAATATCGGCATTTTTCTCATTTCGTTCGGACGAACGAAACGATTGAAGGACTTCAACAAAGGTCCTACAGCCTTGACCTTTCCCTGTGAGGACGAGCTCATCCGGGCCCAATGTCACCATCGAACCCTTGAATTGAACTTTGGGACCATTTCAACCGTATTAATGTTCCCGCCTACGCGTATTTCGCTTTCAAGTTTTGCTTCATTAATAATTGTTCTGATGGAAGAAATAATTTATGCTTTTCAACTAATTACGTATCAGACTTGATTTATTTCACCCTCTGTTATTCAAATTGTGAGTTTCCATTACCGTTATTACAGAAGGTCTTTCAAAGTTTTATGTCTAACTAGCTGTTGCCCGCGACTTCGTCCGCGTAGATTAATGACTTCTGACAGAATTCATCAGAATCAATTCAGTGCCCAATTAAGATTTACCTATTGTGAAATGATTTATCGTAATTTCAATAAATTAAAAATCCCGCAGGGTTCTTACCAGTCCCGGCCCGATCACGTAAGTTTTGAGTAATAAAAACTTCGACTATTGTTGTACAGAATCTCTATGAAATAAGTTCAGTGGTTAAAAGATGGAGAGTCCTGGAGCATTGACGCATAGTTCCCGTTCCCGAGGGACTTCTGTGATAAAAACTATCATACGTTACTCAGGTCCCAAATCATCGTTTTACCGAATGTAATTCAAAAAGATTCAATGATTCTACCTGTTAGATAATCATATTTCTTGGGTTTTGATTAAATAGGAGTTTAAAAATAGATTTTCCACACATGATAGCGCTATTGTGTAAATTATGGAGTACCTAAAATTGCTCAATGTTGCTCGTGATAATAACAACAGCTGAATTACAGGTTATCATCGTTGTATTGTGTATTATTATTTAGAACATGTTGATAATAAACCGAGGTAATAGATGGTGGTTTATGTAAGGAACTATATCCTAAACTTCATGTATTTTGAAACATCCAAGTAATCTCTTAAGTTACCTCCATGTTTCATATGGAATTGCATTCCTGTTTCAGACCGAGCGCATATTTTACAATTCATGTTAAAATGTTGCATTTTATCTCCATTACTTATTCAGGCGCGGTCCGGCACAGCCCGGTTGACATAAAACTGAACGTTATATCCGTATGTGCAGAAATTTTTAATGCTACCCTCCATGGCGCCTGGACGATGTCTAGACGCATCGATTGGGCTAGGTTTGCCCTTTTGTGTGGTCGTTGTAATTGCATTAACCGCACGTAGAGCCCTTTGTTTTCTCAACCATTAACAGTTCCTTTATTTTCCTTTTGGTTCTTTCAGGATGCCAGCTATTGTTTTGTCTATCCTGTTATTCATGTCATTTATCTGTCAGTACTGTTCAAAGAACTCCTTAGGTGGCATAAAGCGTCCTTCTTTTAACTTCGAAGCGTTAACATTAACGCACTTGCGTACCGAATGAAAGATAATTTTTTCTTCTTTTGACTTTGACATGAAGTGAATAATTCAGCAAGGAAATTACTTTATGCAGTGGCGTAATCATGTATGCGGCGAGAGAAGTAACTAACGCCATTTCGAAGAAATAATTGACTTTTCAATTCGATGTGTCGCTGCTCGCTGACTCATGCAAGACAAGGTTTATGATTTATATCAATTTCAATGTGATAATAAAAAGAGTCAGTCAGTTATTTTCTCCCCTGGTATTTTCCTTCCATAACTTTTGTAGACGAAAACAAATATCTGGAAAGTGGCGTATAATTTATGCGATGAAAAGGCATATTATTTGAACATTTAACGTCTGGCACCTGTCCAAAACCTCCTCTTAAGTCTCGCCGCTCCCACCCCGTATGAACAGCGGTTTTACGACATTTTGTACAAGTCTAGTAGAATTTACTGCTTCTTGTGACTTGAAAATTCTAGCATTTGCGGGATTTTTATTATTCACGTATAACTTTACTGTAAATGATAAAATTCGTTGTAGGGGTTCCGCCTTGACGGAGCCAATAAAGTTTTAATTGCTGGTTCTGAAACGAACAACATTTAAGTGTGTAAATAACTAAGTACTTCTATCGTGTTTTGGTCCTGTTATATGTAGGCAATTATTATTTTTTATAAAAATAAACTTTTCCTTTTTGGAAACTCGTGTCATGCGTTTGAGTGGGATGCTGTGAAAATTGGATATTGTCACAAACTTGTGCCTGTGCCTGCGATGTACCTTAGTGTATTTTACTTTTGTAGGATATTGGATACCGTTTGATTCAGCTGTTAGTCATCAGCCACCATTTATGCATCTGGGAAATGAGTATACCTGAATACTGAATGCCCGTTAATATCCATAAATATTGTGCCTTTAGTAACCACTTTCATATGCAGTTGGTTTTCCTACTTTATTCATTCAACAGTACCTATATACTCAGAGCAGTCGATATAGCGTTGTAATGTGCATCAATTTCCACCACGCGAGCAATCTCTGTAATGAAATTAATTTAGTCGTTTGCATTCCACTCGACCATCAAATGTTTGCTGAACTTAAATCAACACCAGCGCACCAAAATACTTCCATTATAGTTCAATAAATTAATTGCTTTCATTTCCTAAATTAAATAAGTGATTCATGGTCCGATTTGTATTGAACTCTATAAATAGCATTATCTAATATTTATGATAGATTGCACTTGTTCAGATGTTTGTTCAAGGGCTTCAGTTTCATTTGCTACTTGTGTTAATAAAGTTTGTCTAAAACGTGCACCTCTATTAAGACCTCGGTGCATTAGAAACAGTGAAAAAATGGGCTTAATATTTGGCAAATTACGTTTAACAATTACCCACCCGTAATGTGATTTCCCCAGGCCCACCTTTCCCGGAAACATCTGACAAAACATAATCAACAACGCCAGAAGTATCTAAATCACCCCGGAGACCCACTTAACCTAGCTCATGTCTTTCAGAATTTCCTAATTTTCCGTATAAACATTGCGTGGCTCGCAGGCGGAGGGTTGTCGCCCTTGGTTGTCATGGCGACGGGCATTTTATGCGCCCCACGTTGCCGTCGCCCGGCCCTCTGGAGGGGTAATATGAATTTGGCAAGGTTACCCCCTTCCCTCCCCGTCTAAAGGTCTGGAATCCAATGAGAGTTGAACTTATTTATCGTGGCTTACCCGTGGTATGTTATTTTGTTGATACAATCGTCTCGTGTTTGTATGTCAGGGCCCTATCCAATAAAGCTGACAATCCGACATATATGTCAAAAATGACAAAATTGTAGAATTGTCGCGCTTAAGCTGTTTAATAAACGTGACAAATATGTCAAAAATCGACAAGCGAAATCTTGACATATTTTTAATGTATTGTCGGTGACAATATTATCGGATTGTCGGTGACAATATTGTCGGATTGTCGTGACAATTATGTCGACTTTTAATACATAATATATTTGCAAATAATTTTATTTTATGAAGCTGGATGAGGGTAAAATTGAATAAGATATTATCAAAGTACAAGAATAAAACAGTCACTAGTGTAACTTCGATTGTGTTATGATCGCATGTAAGATGGAAATGCACAGAAAACTTACCATTTTGGGCCTTATTTACGAAAGTAAAAATATACTTTTTGGGAAGTTTAGTGACCAATTGACCAACGATGTAAAAATAAATAAATGGAAGGAAATAGCCGAAAACGTAAGAACATTAGGTATTTTCAATAAAGACTGGAAATACCTTCGTGACACTACATGGCAAAATTGGCGCAAAAGGACCATGGTACGGTTTATTTTAACTAGTTTATCCTTCATCAATCCGTAAGTTTTTTTTATTTATTTAGACACACATAAATAAGGTATCAATTAGATATGATGTACACCCGGAATTTTTCTTTAAAGCAGAAATCTGTAATTGAGAAAGAGATATTGATTCGGCTTTTAAATGATCGTCGTTGCCTCCTCGTTTGTACATATTTGTTCTAAGTATCATCACTACTCTCACTGCTCCATGTAAGTACCATTTTTTGTAATAAACTTTTTCAATATACTTTTTTACACCTTCAAAATTCAAAATATGATTTCGCGACAGAGGGTAGCGCGCCTGTCAGAATTGTCGGACAATTCTACAAATATGTCAACATATCACGACAATTTTCTGTTTAATAAAGCAGATTTGACAAGTTTTTCACGACAAATTATCACCTGTCAGCTGTCGCATATAAAGTTTTATAAAACAGAAAAATGTCAAGAAAGAAAAAGAGTCCGACATATTTGCGAATTTTCCGCCATGACAATTTTGTCGCCTGTAAGTTTTATTAAACAGAAAAATTGTCGAGTTGTCACTTTTTGACATATGTCGGACTTGTCGGATTGTCAGCTTTATTGGATAGGGCCCTGATTGAATTCAGGTGTTATAATACAAAGGGTTTATACATACAACCCGCTAAATGAATGTTACGATTAACGACTTCATTTACATCCGTATTTCTCTTGATTGTCAACAATGTGGTGGCGTATTCATTGGATTGTAAACTTCCGAAAGTTCATGACCTCTTGGTATTTATACCACCATTGTATTCCAAATCAATATTTTATTAATCACAATGTTAGCGGCCATGTTTAGCAAACAAACCTGCGGGCTATTTGTATTGTTAATTATTATTGTGTTTTACCTTTGCATATCCACCCTTTTAGCCTGAGGGATCAATTTGTGAAAGTTGAAAGTACTTGATAATTACAAATGCACCCTCCTCTCTTAATATCTAAGTGCTTATAAGCCCCGACACGTTTCTCTTATATTACCCAGTTCTTTTATAATAACCTTGGCGTGCTAAGTAGTGCTTCCCATGGTTATTGTTTTGCTTGCCATAAAAAATGTACTTAGTAGTCATGAATCATCCAGTCGTTTCTGAAATAGGTATAAAATTACGTCGCTAAATGAACATTTCCTTGTATGTAGTTATATTTGACCATGTTTATCGAATGTCATATGGCCTTCCTCAATGCACACTTGCCTGCAGTTATAGGAATTATCAACATATAGTTCATGTGTTGATTTATTTCATATTTATTTCTTCATTAGACTAGAGAGTCCCACTTATTTATTTACCCAGTTATTTATTTACCTGGGTTAACTAATTACGTAATCCTAGGTGTTGTTCTCAACAAATAAATACCGAAAATCATTAAGAAAACATTTTATCGCTTGAAACGACCAAGAGAATATAAATAAATACATCCGATTCCCCAACATAAATTCAAATGTCACAATATCCAAGATTAGACTTATAAAATAAAAGTGTGGAAGAAGAAAGTAAAATTATCCAGGGGATTATAAGATCTGAGCTGAATAGTGAATATACTTGTTAGGATATAGCGAAGCCGGTGTCACGCCAGCAATCTAATACGCGGTAATAATTTAGCATTTCTAGACACGTTCTAACACAGCTACGTTATACGAACTGCCAGACTGAATCAATAAACGGAGGGTAGAAAGATAAAGTTTGACGGTGATGCCACCGAAGTTCTGGTAGATATGAAATGATAACTTCATACTTAAGAAATTTTCAGACGGTTAAATATTTTCTATTGGATGTCAAAGAAATGAAATGGGATCTGAATCATGAGTTCAATCTACTACAAGATAATAAATTATTACTTTTGTACGATTAAGTACTTTTTGGATATAATTTTCTTTCATGACCATAAAACGGTACCACCTTGACATTCAGTGGTCACTGTATTCATACCAAGTATTGTATATAAGTTGTTTCCATATTCAATTTACAACCATGTGTTCAGCAATGACGTGTTTACGCAACCGGTCAACATGGCACATCTATCAAGGTTAGAATCCTTAGATACTGTTGGATAACAGCATGGAGATAAAATATGTTAAAACGTAAACACTAAACATACTTAAAATTATGAATGGGAAGACATTTGCGAACATGTCAAAATAACATTTAGGCGTTTTAGTCTTTTGCTTCGATCACTTTTGTTACGTTGCTGATATTAACATCTTTCTACCTCTACTATTTTCTCTATATCACACTAGTAAACTAATAAAATTAATTGAAATACCAAAACACAACACACTTATTTCGTTACTATGGGTTTATAAGAATCCAGAATTTCTTTACCAGACATGTTCCAATTTTATTTCTCTGCGATATCTTCCAACGTATCGTTCCCCAGTTTTCCTTTAAATCGGATGTATCTAATCGCTCGTTGGAGATCGGAAAGCTTGTATCCGCGTGTTTCCGAAGCCCTACCTGCGTTTCAGCGGTGCATACCATGAACCCGTTTGCGTTTGGTTTATAGTTTTTCCGCATTGCGCCATTGTTACTATTCTCTTCAACGTTGACATGTCCTTTCCAACTCTGACCAGTTTCTATTTTCATTTTCATTGCTGTGTTTTTTCTCTGAATATTTTGTTCCTCTATTTTTCTCCTTCTACATAAAACTTTTATAGCTGTGTATTCGTATCGCATTGCCAACGTTGATATGATTTTTATATGAATACTTGTATGTGGAATGAAATTGATACGATGTGGGTAGCACTGTAGCTGTTGTGTACAAACAACCAACGCGACCCCTGTTGGCTTAGTCAACAAGCGTAACATGATAAACTATTGATACAGTCTCTATGTTGTAGTGTATCTGTAACCATATTAAATGCGTTGACCTTTCATTGATGTTAATTAAATAAGATATGTACTGTAATATCATCTAATTTAAGGTTACTTGTTTCTATAATTACATTTTATGTCTTATCATTCATATGTTCTCCATAATTTATTACAACGTTAATAATTGCTTTATTTGCCTCGTCTTACTCCTTTGTTTCCCGTAAATTGCGCACATGCCCTAATATAGGACGGGTGTAAAAGACAACATCCTTTGTTTATTTTTTCGCTCAAGTGATCACAGCTTCGTGCCCGACAGTTCACGACCCGGCTTCGAACGAAAGGTGATTGGGGTTAAACCTGGTAGAGACTAGTGAAAATTTATATGAGGATTTTGTTTAGTCTTGATGAGATGAAGAATAATTTATTATTCATTTGGTTTTATTGTAGCATTCTTTATAAGACTGTTCAGTCTAAATCATTTGCATAGTTTGCTTTGGAATTTTTATTAAAGTACAAAGCTGCTACCGGTGCAAGCGTAACATCAAAATTCTTACAATCCAATTTCTCTAGTGTCGTATTTTTCCAGTGTAGACAGCATTAGGAGGCTGTAAGCGAGGTGTTGTTGACTCACGACAGTCAGACTGATTGGATTTATTAATGCATTTCAGTGCTTTCGTTGCAGTCGCATTGTTTTCCGCACCGCTGCTTTTATCTCGGAATTTTGTTAACTTTTTGCTGCTTGTGAATTATTACTAGCATACTTGCCGTCTCAAGTATTGAAATAATATTTGTGTTCATCGAAATATTCATATTTTCTAAGTTCGAAACTAATTTTCATTCCAGTCTAATCACAATTTTGCGTCTAACGGCTTCTGCTAAAATAATATTACACGAACAGTAAAATAAACGTTGTAGAAATAGAATCGTTACTAAATTGAAAAGTAAATAAAGAGACCAATTTGTTATTTTGACGGTTTTGTTAATAAAACTCAAAATGTTTCATTTTTGTTAGCAAACCTCTTAATTATAAAGTACATTAATTACTTAGTTTTGTTATTTTACAGGCACTTGTTGTTGATGACCTACTTGTCATAAGACGCGACGGCCTTAAGCCAATGTTGGCAGCTTTAAAGCAGACGTCGTTTCCAAAGTACGGTTAATGGAAAACTGACTGGAATTGTAATGATGAGGGTATGATGTAAGCTCCGTCCGTGACTAAAACTCGCTGGGGTTACACTAGGATTTCGATGGTATTTGAAAGTATATAAAGATGTTAATCAATGTCGTTATTAACTAGATCTTATGGATTTGTAACAAAATCTACAATTTCATAAGAATCTACATTTTGCAGTTGCTATTAAAATTTTTACTGATCCATTTCTCGTAAAGCTTTAACAAATTGAAGCGTACGTGACGTAAACGCACAAGTTACACTTTGCAGGTCCATTTCACACTGAAATAAACACGTGTAAAAGCTATGAACTATGTTAACATACGAGTAAATGAATTGTTAATATTCTGAGCAAATGTTTACTTTAAGTAATGTTTACATTGATAATGAAATGTGATTTTTATCGGGAACAATATAAATATTGCGTTCGACTTGTATTAAGTACAACATTTATCTTTGTTTGAGATCTCCAATTGAAGTGTCATCGTCCATATTATGACTATGTAGGTACATGGACATCCATCACACTGACAGTTTATGAGCATAATCACTTAACTGTCCTTCAAACGTAGTAACGTGCTAAATTAAAACGATACTGTCCTACAAAAATATAACTGTCCTGCAAATCAAAATAGCTCAGGTCAGGAACCCCAAATCCGTCCCAGGATGCGTCAGACACCCAATTATAATACTAGAACTCCATCATACGTGTCCATACTTCATAGTAATCGTGAAGTTATGCGAATATTATTAGCAGAGTCCGTTCTATAAATATTTTCGTGCCAAATATAGGCTCTAGTGTGTGTGGCTATGCTCTGGTAGTATTTTGATTATTCTAAGCAGGTAATCGTGGTTAACTTGTCTGAAGGTATTGGGACAAGGTTGGTCTGCTTCCTTAGAAGGTTGCTTCATATGTTGGTTGTTTTTTATACTTGATAGACTCGCAGTGAAATCTGATATTGTTTATTCGTATCAAGTTTATATTAAAACTTTCGTGAGACTAAATTATTATGTTTTCGGCTTACTCACGTTTGACGAGGAACTCGATTAGTTTCTAGAGGCTCGTTCATGGGCAGCATTCCGCGACCTGCGACGCGGCGACTGTCGTGCAGCTACTAACAGATATGGGGGTAAGCCGAAAACATAATAATTGGAATTAAAAGGTGTTTAAATCTGATCTCCATGAGTGAGGCGCTTTCCAAAATGCTTTTTCTGATCAGTAACCCTATAAATGTGCAATCTTTTCTTGTAAGAACACAATTTCGTATAGATTATCATCCAGTCTATTAGTTTTCTCAGTCAATCGAGCGGTACATTGACCGCTGTAAGGGACACCAGTGATACATCCCGACTGTCCCGACGGTCAATCCGTCCCCTATTTTCCAATACACTACGTTGCCGCGCACCCACGCAGTATATCCTTTTAGTTAATCGCCTTTCACATACCTATCCGGATGACTGAACTTTGCTTAGCTACGTACTTGTACAAAGGATGCCTATGTAGCGAAAAGACAAGAAAATGTATCATGGAACTTCTTTAATATATCTTATGTATCGACACCATTTTTGTCACTTCACACTTTCGCAATGTGCCATAAAAACCAAATTGTACCAAAATTAAACTGTACAAGAGTTCACACATCAAATTTAACTAGCAAACACACTGCATTCATAATATGGAATACAAAACCAAATGAAATTGAAGAAATAATTTTCCTTATTAAATTAGGCGCTAATCTTGTTTTAGGTTTATTCGTAAAATTAACGTAGCCACAGAAATCTGAGCCAAGTACGAGGGTATACGAGATTAAAATTTCCACTGCCTTATTCCTCTGCTCGTTGTGAAACCAAAAGTACGTTCTTAATGACTAGTAATAAGGTTTCAGTGTAACCTGGCTTCAAGTTTTCATGACCGTTGTTTTCTCCGACTGTATTGTTTTGAAGAACAACTTTCTTCTTTGAGGTTTTATTTCAACAAAGTTGTGAAGTATTTTCAGAAGGGAGAATAATGTCCAAGAAAATGTGTGTTACGGAACGTTCTTTTAATCTCTAGACTGCGAAAAAATAAGAATACTTCTAATGCTAGTCGTAAATCGAGAATCGATACTGGCATCAAAGGATTACTCTAGTTGCCGTGGAACTCATTTTATCCATAATACAGATTATGGATAAAATATAGGTACAGACCTATTGACATGAAAGGACTAAGGGTATAATACTAGCTAAATTGAACATAGTTGGAGCTAAGTAGCAGTATCCATGTACCTATATGATGTGCAGACATATTGTACGCTGCATATTGAACCTCTTTCTCAAGTCGCTGAAAATGGCGCCTTGTGTGGAATAAGGAAACTTTACGACCTCTACGTGCTCGCGTTAAAATCCTTAAGCCTTGTATACTGAACAGAAAAATATGGGGTGCTCCATTCCTTGACAGAAATTCAACGTAAATGGTGATAAAACTCAGGCTCCAACTCGTGTTCTATTAAAAATATATTTCGTGACGTAATCGTCTCGTCTCCGCTACTCGGAAATGGGCCTTCAAATGTCACTCGGTATTTTCAATCTAAGGAAAAAGTAACATTAGTGATACTGACGCCTTTTCTAGATGTGTGCTACGAATGACATGAATAAAATAGAAGTAATATATTTTTATTCGGTCCACGATTGGTACATTGAAGTAAATTCATCTCCTTCGCCTGACGTAGTAAAAAAACGTATTTTCGATTTCCCATGTAATTCTCGTTGGAGTACATCGTCAATGAACTGCGAAATTGTATCAGTAGTACCAAAACCATTTTACTCGCAAGCTCATAAATAAAATTAATACGTTTTCCTCTTGGGAGCTGCAAAACGATAACTTTTTATGGAAACAGTTCTTATTAACCATTTTACAATGTGGTAGGTAGTATCGATCGCCGTCGATGAACGAGCCAGTCTGTTTGGCGATTGTTGGAGCGAATCTCATTCATTCTCCGAAACCTGGTTCCTGTTGTGTTGGTCTGCTTCTCACGTATTGTTCCGTGTGACCTATCCCTCTGTCGTCACATCCAGGTCTGCGTGCCCATTGCGTTTGGCAGCCGTGTCGAAAGTGGGCGCGGTAATGTGACTTTTCCGTTGCGATACCGCCGGTTATGATGCCCTCGTGGTTTGTCGAAAGTATTTAACGTTTGAGTGAAGGGCTAAATTGTTGAAAGTATTTTAATAAGTCGTTTTGGAAAATTTAATGCTTCCATTAAATACTCTAAATGTAGAGAGTGCCATTATTTACTTCTATTTCTTACATGTTTAAATATGACTAGTAGCATATGTTACTAACTTAGAAATGAGTTGCTATAAATCGGGACGAATTTCGAAGTTTCCACAGTTTAAAGCTCCATATCATGTAAATTAGGTTTTCCAACTTAGTTTGAGCTGGGTTGCAAACAATAGATATGTGGCACTATCTAGGACGTACTGAAACAACAATAGACTTACAACGATCGATGTTTTATACTTTACGGTTATTAACCAAAAGAAAAGATATATCAATACCTAGATTTGTAACAACTTTCATCACCAATTTCCTTCCTTATAAAAGCGAACGAATGAATCATAAATTCCAGGTCATAAAGTAGAATATACAATGATTAAGTAGATTATAATTTACGTATTCTAGACTTAGACCCATAGGTCAACGCAATGATTACGCACGTGTCTAAGTCATAACCCTTAGACACGTGACCTAATCATTTGTCATTCAATAATTTATTACTATTTCTATATTTTGAGAAGTTTAAAATAGCTTTAATAATACAGTAACCAGTCCACAGAGTTGTTAGTTATGTAAGTTATAAACTATTTTTAGTATCAAATCAATAGAATGTCATAAAAGGTCACCGCAAGCCACCCGGTGTCGACTTTGTTGTACAGTTTAAATATGCACAGCGGGGTCTTTAATTAGATAAGTGTAGAGAGAAGAGGTCATATAAAACTTGGTACCTATATTATACATAAATGTTTACCTATCGGTTTACTGAAATTAATTTACCGAGTAATATATTCTCTGCTCGTGTTTTGGTAATACAACAGACGTGGAAGGCGTAAATCGTATTGTATTTGTGAAAACACGCCTAACAATATTGTCATAGATTTCTACCAAGGCCAATATAATCCTTATTATGATTTGTGTCGAAAATATATCGAACCTGTTCCATTCCAATGATTAGCTTCAACGGAGTTAACTCAAGCACAACATTGAGATTATCTTATAGACGCTTTGCGATCTCATCAAAGTATATTATAAGACAGGTTTAGGTAACAGACAGCAATCTATTTACTTCAACAGTATATAGCTGTTCCATTTAGATAACAAAAATCGTATATTTTTATAAAATTTTGCGTAACATCCACTCACGCTCCTACCTTATTAAAAAGGGCTGAAAAAAGGATTCAGAGATCCCCTTTTGAAATATTGGTTTTATGTCCCGCTCCCTACGTATCTACGTCATGTATTGTCTTGTCAGAATACGTACGCAATAGGAAATTGAACATTGATTTTTAGGTCCCATATGAAGTGGGTTGCTATTAAAAAGTGATGGAGGAAAAAGTGATGGGTGATGGAGAAACATTTTGCATATAAATTAACATGGCGTCATTCGCACGGTGTTGTGATTGGATTGGTTCCGTTGTGCATGGACTCCTCGTAATACAGGAACTGCAATATGCAATCATACCAAGGCAGACGAAATGAACAAGTTCGAAATTTGGTTCTAGATTTCTAACATACTCTAGATTTATGCTATGTACCTCACATTTATCACATAAACACGTTCAGCCAAATTAATGTAAGACACTGATTAAATGAAGTGCCTGATTTAGTTTAGAGCTAATGTTTCTTTCTCTGTAAACAAAGCAAGACAAACGAGCCCCAATGACAGTGTCAGCAAACTTCACGACAACACCCAAGATTGAATAAGGTCATTATGGCCGCGTTCTGATTGAATCAGCCATCTCATTGAGACATTAGTCTTCATTATCGTAATCATTACGTGCAATGTCATTGTTTAACAGAATTAACCCATAGAAACTGATATGAAGTATCGAGTTCAACTTGATCATAATGAATGGCCGGATTCTATTGAATTGAGAACAAACGGCCATAAACAAACGCAAATGATACCAGTTTGTGTTTCTTGATAGCGTAGCGCCAACCTGATTGTAATCAATCTGTTTAATTCAATATTTTCATCGCTTTGTGACTGGTGGAATCACCCTCAATGCCCCTAGCATTGAGGGTGATTCGAAAAACCTTAACATTTATTTCAAAAGTTATTGCTTAACCTCCATTATTACATTATCATTTGATGGCTAGTGAACAGGGACACGATTTAAGTTTTCCAAGACATTTTAATTTATACCGTCGGCGTCGTCATAGTCAGACGATGACAAATAATCTTTGGTTGAGACCACGATATTACAAGGCTGTACTGTATACAACATGTGTTGAGAATTTATGATGAAAACACTATTTATATAGAGAGATTGTCAAATATTGATGTCCTTTTTTCGGAAAACATTAAGTTTCTATCATCAGTTCTAATATTATTTTTATTTGTTCACAGAAAGAAGATCGAATCCCTAGGCAGGATGACGGCGATGACGCAGGAGGAAATGGTGGCCGGTGCGCGCACCGTCGCCGCGGGCCTCGAGGCGCTGCGAGCTGAGCATGCACAGCTGCTGGCCGGGCTGGCTGCCAACACAGAACATGAACACGAGAAGGCAGCCCTCGTGAGAAAGAGCATTGATGCTATTGAACTCGGATTGGGTGAAGCGCAGGTTAGTTTATAACTAGATTTATTATCTTTGATGGTAAATGTTAGGACGACTATCAAAGAAACGACGGATGTTGTTTGAGGAATGATCAAATGAGGTGTTAGAGGGCAGGATATGATGAATCTGTTCTATCAGTACTAATATTCATGTAATGATGATAGGTTTTAAAAGTTATACTTCACAAAATTTTTGTTACAGTACCTAATCTAAAAGCATCAACAGTTTCCTAAACGCATTATTACACTGTATCTGTCTACATATATTTCACCTTCTTCAAGTGGCAATCTCTTTCACGTCTACCCAATCTTTACTGTTTATCTCGGCCAAATCTCTACATAGGGTGAAGTATCTACCTATATTTGGCACAGTAACAGCTTTTAGATAAACGTAATGTCTGCTTGTGTTCGAAGTGCTCGTTCTTTTAAGGGAATGACGTTAAGCTTAAGCAATCACTACTATAATGTGTACGTTGTTGAAACAAAAAATATTAGAAAATATCGAGGTAGGTACATCTTTGCTTCTAACTTCTAACTAACTTTACACGTTTCCGAGTTATCGAATAACTGACTTCAGTAGGTAAAGGATGTTATTCATCTTTAAACTGTCAAACACCAAGCGGTCACCGGTGACCGCAACCTATTGTTCTATAATTGTGTCTACAAAACCGGTACTCGAAATCAATTACTTACGATTTCGTGTTAACTCCCAATATTTGTAATTCATTTACTTAACCCGTAACCAAATACAAGCTTCGTTTTTATTGCGTTTTCCGTTGTATAAATTGCGGCAACACCTCTTTGTACTGAGTTTGCAAGTAAAATAGTATTATAGGTAGGTACAATTCACTCAACATACATTTTCTTAACAAATTAGTAATACCAGCACGACTATCAACCGACGCTAAGTTAACAAAATTCTTTATTAAATTTTCAACCTAAGCTGTAATGAGTTAAGATTGTAAATCTGTAAAATTATTACATAGCTTCGGTTACCTTTATATGCTGTCTGTAAATTAATACAGCAAATGATTTCCACGTGCAATTCTTTGTGTAAACAAACGTGATCGTGCAGGCTTCAGATTCTAAACACATGTCTTAGCATGGCGTGAGGTCCTTGCGGTCTGTGGTGTGTTACATCTGTTCGACGGATGTTGTTACATTAGGTACTATTCAATACACTGCCTCGTGATTAACAGCTCAGTAAAGGGAATATTTCAAGTCTGAACTTCGAACCTCAAAGTCAACGTACGGTAATTAATTTTCACAAGAAATCTCCTAATTAGTTCTCCGTGAACATTGCTAACGTTTATCTAGATAAGCGACACGCTTTCATGTTGGTAAGGTTGCACGCGAAGCTTGAGGTGAAGAACTATTGATCAAACGCTAGCGGCTTAGTAAGTAACTAACAAATAGAAGATATTCTTTAACATTTTCTTCAAAGAACATGTGTTTCAGACAACTTTTGAGTTTACTTTTGAAGAATTTAAACAACATTTTTCTTTTGATAAAATATTTTGCTTTTATCTAAAAACTTATGAAAAAGAGGTCGAGAGTTTAGTCATTGAACGGGACTGGTCTTTGAAAAATCCATATAAATGAAAAGGCTGGGTTCTGAGAGATTTAAAACAAACAGCCTCCGGGTAGCCTAGATTCGCTGAATGCCTTTAAGGACTCCCCGTTAGAGCATCATTTAGGTCACACCCAGCCCGCCTCGAGGGCTCCACTCTATAAAATAGAACACCTAACGTGTAAAAGGAAAGTTTAGAAACAAAATGTCGGAAGAGCGCTTTCACAGTTTTGCTCTTAACGTTTTCAGTTCAATTTTGTGAAAGATCGCAATGCCTCTTTGGCAAAGGAAAAATATTTGAATATTTTGTGTTTTGTATATTTGCTAAATAAGTTTGAGTTATTTTCAATAGTGCGTACGTGCAAAGGATCTAAGCATAAAATAAATTGATCCCCAAATGACTTACAATTAACCTTCAGTTACATTGGACTTATTGACATGAAGTGGTTACAATAATACCTTGAAGAAAAACCTTGAAATCAGATAAAAAATATAGTATAGGTAATAAATAAAACCAACAACATCTTGGGTTACAATAAAATTACATTAAAATTCAAGATTTCTTCAGTTGTAAAAGTTCATTGTTCTTGATTGAATTCCAAATCCAGTTAGCTTTGTTGGCTTTATTTTAAAAGCAGTTTAATTACAAATATTTGTGTTAACTCTGATTGTAATCCGTAAAATGTTTGATTAAATGAATCTAGAAGTCGAAAGGGTTGAGATTGCAGATGCTGTAATTAGACTTGAGATTATTTTTAAATAATAAGTGAGTTAAAACGTCTTATTACTAAAAATATATTAAACTTCTAAACTAAATTACACAACACTTTTACATATATAATTCATTTTTTGGAAAATAACCTTTCATCTGAATCTGACAAACGGTGAAGGAAAAACATCGTGAGGAAACCTGGGCTTATAATTTCTAATTATAAGTTTGAAATCGCCAACCCGCATTGAGCAAGCGTGGTGATTAATGCTCAAAACTTCTCCGTGCGAGGAGAGGCTTTGCTCAGCAGTGGGCATTTATAGGCTGTTGTTGAACCTTTCATCTCTCAGACAATATCTTCACTCTATTGAACATCAAATAAATAAAGATGAATAGAAAATACATAATGTATTCCACAATAGACAGCTTTATCGCTATCAGTGATCTCTTTCAAACAAACCAATTGCGTTCTATACTGGTTTCTTTTGTACGCCTTATATAACAAAACAGGCTAGGCAGATACAATTGTACAGAAAAATTGGAGTTCCACGCCTCATCCGCTACAGTACCTAATTCCATTTAACACATTCCATAAATTATAACTTGCATTAACCTTTAAACCGACGCCATATTGCCTCAGTTCCCGCCATTTTTACCTGTCATTTTTCATAAAACGCCACAGAATAAAAATTAAGTTGCGTGAGTGAATCACGGGGCGGTACTCCATTCAGCCACAAAGGCACGCGACACCCTCTTGTGAGGTTGACGACGTTGAGATTTCTGCGTTGGAGTACTTTGAGAGGGTAGAACAAGTCTGGAGACGAGAGCGGTTTCATATTATTGGTTGTTATGTAGCATTCGAGAACATCCAATTCAATGTTGTTTGATCGGTGTTATTGTGAAGATCAAAATTTAAAGGGTAGATGTTGTATATGTTTATGTTATCTGTGGCAAGTTCTTCTTTTGTTTTTGAAAAATATATGAGTGTGTTTCTGACCAGCTTGTTTAATTTACACGTTAAATAATAATTGCATTATATATTTAACATATATATAACAGTAAATATATTAGATAGGCTTAAATAAATTTATGTAGGTATATTAAAATTTAAGTATATCTAGAGGTAGTGATTATTCTATTAATTATTACAATTAATATTTTTGTGTTCTTGTCGTCAGGGCGATATCCGATTAGCTATGATAGTCTCCTTAAGATAAAAAGTAGTCTAATAACTTTGACCTACTTTGAAACTGCCATGATCAATTCCAAGGATTTTATGCCTGACATTTTGAGTAGTAATGAAAGAAAAAGTTTGTCCCCCTAATAAAATTCCGCTAAATAAGTAATGTGTTGTCTAACTTTGTTATTGTATGTGGAACACAATCCTGATTGACTATGAAGCAAAATAATCAATCTGTATTTAGAATTTAACGTAAAAAATATCTTGACTAGGCCACTTTGTTTTTTTGTCTGATCTCCAGTTTTAAAAGTATAACTATTTCTTCCTCCTAGCTGTACGCGCGCTACTCAAACATTCGGGAAAGCCTTCTTTAAAACCGCATAAAACCTGTTCAGTAGTTTTTGAGTTCCTTGCAAATAGACAACATTGGCATTGTTAGTCAAGTCATCATTTCGTTAAGAAATGTCGAATTATTCAGAATTCTTTCTGGTATTTGTACCACAAGACCGCACATACTTGACAAAACGGCCTGATAGACGTGGGAACTTGTATGTTTGTTTTTCGACACAAAGGGATGCAGACACGACGCGACGAACGTTCAGCCTTGGGGTGGCGACACTCGTCAGTCTGTTTTGTGTTCATCTGTACCTATATAGGTACAATAATGTGATTGCAACATGTTTATAGTTAGGAAATGTTATTTGATGGGTGTATTTATTTAATGACATGTTTTATTTTTTATTGTTATCTTTACTGTGGTCCATATCGTCATTCGCCCATTTCGTCAGATCGTCACGCGCGTCTTCCAGGATATGAGTATCCTGAAATCAATCCCAAAAATAATAAATAATTGTACATTTCACAATTAGTAACTAAATATGAACATTATATACAAATAATTAATAGACATACCTGCACGCATTAAATTTGAAACCGACCATAATTTAAAATGTCGACAACAGCGACGAGACAGTAGGACTAACGACTCTCATTAATCAGTAAAAGTTTATTTACGTCTGGATTACCTCTCCTGCCCTCCCTCCGTACGTACCTCACATCTCCCCCTCCTAATGAAAAACTCAGCCTTTACAAAAAATGTGTATAAATAAAGCTTGTCTGATGATGCGAATTACGAGTGCTAAAGTTTGTACAGATTTACCCCCTAATAAGGGTTGAAAGTGTTTATGAGTAGATGTTAGATGTGTTTGTCGATTTGTGCATTTGTTCCAGCTGTGTGATAAATCTGTCGTTTGTGTGGGTAATATTAGTTACTGGTAATGAGGTTCCACCGTAAAGTTATCGGAAAGGTTGAATGAAAGATGAAAGTAGAAGTCGGATAATTTCCTTGCCTATTTAAATCTTGTTCATTTGGTTCTCTAAATCTCTATTAACCCGTTGAAAATCATCCCCTAAATTTGTTCATACAAAAGTAGCCTCTAAACATTGGAAATAAGATCTATAATGTAGTTAGTGGAGAGCGGTCACCGGTGACCGCTTGGGGATATATATGGGAGATGCATCAATTGATTGGAATCGGATTATGAAATCAAGAAAGAAATACTATGTAAAACTTTGTAGCGTACTACTTTACTTAGGGAATCTGGAGTATATTGATTTTTCCATACAACATTCTCATCAAATGAATTCCCTTCCAGGTGATGATGGCGCTAGCCTCCCACTTACAATCAGTGGAGGCTGAGAAGCAGAAGCTCCGCACGCAGGTGCGTCGGCTGTGCCAGGAGAACGCGTGGCTGCGGGACGAGCTGGCGGCCGCGCAGCAACATCTGCAGGCCTCCGAGCAACGCGTGGCGCAGCTCGAGGAGGAGAACAAACACCTCGACTTCATGGCTTCCATACGGTAAGCACAACTTAACATTCTAGTCTTGGTTTCTGCTAATACCAACTATTCCTCAAAAAGGTACTGCTGGTTGCCGTTTAGTAGTCGTCTGTCGTCTTGATTTGACATAAATGACAAAATTGTAAACATAATAATTGTTAGCCAAATTCCCAATGATTTTCCACTTTGTAGTAAAGAACTCTACTGTGATTGTTTTAAACAGAACATTCTTTACACTCAGTTCATTGACCTTTTAAAAATGAGCATTACGATTAAATAGTTTTCATACTGTGTAGAAATCGTAAAAACAATTTAGGCTTGGCCTGCCGCCAAACTGAAAATCCGTTTTCCCATTTAGGCTGGTGTGTGAAAATTATGAAACCACGTCATTTTGCGGTCTCATAAAATTGTGTTCATTTATAAAAGGGGTGTTGTTGAAACCGTAAATGTCCGGTCACTGAAATAATACTATTGTTTTACATTCATTTTCGATTACAGCGACTGAAAAACGATTTTATAATAATTACTGTAAACGAGTTTTCATTTTGTAGCACCATGTCCATTGTCCATAGTCTGTATTATTTATATTAATGTTATACTTGTATTAATCCGTGTTGTCAGTAATTTATAACTTTACCAGAGGCAAAAATCGCATTATTTTTGTGACTAAAGCACCTTTAATTGACAGGCATACATGAAGAGATTGATAAATGTAGATGAAGTGAAAGAGGTACACCAGAATCATGTCATTTGGCATTCCATTGTCTCTGAGGTACCCCAGTAGGAAATCGTCGTCACGATTATATGTCTGGGTATGTATTGATTTTATCGTAAGATGGTGTTTTGTTTCTTTTCAGCAAGTACGACAGCGATATAACGGAGGAGTCGGACACGAACCGCAGCGGACAGAGTGAGAAAAAACGCGACGATCCCATGGTGGACCTGTTCCCGGACGACGACCATGACGACAACAGGAATAACAAATGTAAGTCATTCTTTAAAAGAGATTACTCAATACTTCTATGAGTAAACTCTGGTGTAACTCTGTCGTAAATAAATATGCTTTTTGTTACATATCGCATTTCGTAATTCCATAAGTTTTCTCAACCTGGGTATTGAACTCAAAAGAATCCTTTAGCAGAAAATTTTTTATTTTTTTTATTTTATTTTATTTATTTATTTAATGCACTAACAACTAACATTACAGATACATTCCAATACGATAGTGTAGCCATCAGTCTTACCACATCTTTTAGTACTTACTTATTACCTAATTATAATTAAATTAAAACTTAACACTTATACATACCTATATACTAATACAATAAAGTTTCCCATACAAATTTAATATCTTATATGAAACACTTAAAATTAAATACTCACAATTAATCATAAACGATATTTTACTTAACACCTATTCAGTATCTACTTACTAACATAAACTATTATTAAAATAACAAAACAAAGAAATAAATTATACTTTTGTTATTAATATTTTACGTAGAGCAGCTACTTGACAGGCTTTCTACTCCTGCTCATATATGAGTGATTTTTTGTCATCTTATTTACTGAGGCAAATCAAGAATTATTTTACTATAATAATATGTACGTTTTAACGACATATTGAATTGGGTAGGGAGGCCTTCATCAAAATGAATTATTTCGACTGTTGAATACAATATAATATTAAAAATTCTTTCCCTTAATTGATTTTATGACCAACTTAATTTTAATATTTTTCCAATGCTGATGACCCAAAAAAACATGACGTCTCAATATACAATCTTGTACAAAATACATAGAAAACTTTCGTTTTTGACATTTCGAAAAAAGTATTAAATTTGACTAGTTGGCTAGTACGCATTTGTACCATGTCCTAACATATATTCTACTCCGAAAACCTAAATATGTACCTATAGTAGATAAGGTAATACGGTACTACATAAACAACAAGACCACGTGCTTAAGCCGGCACATTCTGTCACGTAGCGTGTGTAGTATAGTGGTTTCTACTACTGCCTCTAGCTCTGTTTTCTACATTATTAGCTTCAAGTTTTGTCTTATGTGGGTATATTATTACGTTTATTATGTTAATACGAAAATAGGAAATGAAACAATGCATTTTATAATAAACAAGGTATTACAACACAGTTTACCGTGTACAATTTCTTCAATAGACTTTATTAAATTACAAAACAATAAAGATAAACTTGACATATTTGTTTCTATATTTTAGGCAGATTTATCACACTTTACATATCACAGATTATATTTTAGTACTTAGAGCTCTTACATACAGGCAACTACTGCCGTGCGTCGGCACGTCAACGTCCGTCGCCGATACGTGTTTACAGTAGCAGTTGCCTCTGCGTTGGCAACATGCCGCTAGTATGTAAGAGATCTTACATACATGTTATTTATTCAAACTATTCACATCTATAACTGTAACACATCTGTAACACACAAATACACTAACAAAAATATCTTTCTCTCACAGCGATGTCCCCGACGCCTCCGCTGCACTTTGCCCAGCAAGTGAACGCGGGCTACGAGATCCCGGCGCGCCTGCGCACTCTGCACAACTTGGTGATCCAGTACGCGTCGCAGGGACGGTACGAGGTCGCCGTGCCACTCTGTAAGCAGGCCCTGGAAGACCTGGAGAAGACCTCCGGACATGATCACCCTGATGTCGCTACTATGCTCAATATACTCGCTCTTGTATACAGGTGACTTATGTTTTCATTGTAAATTAACTCCAAAAATATAGAGAACACATTTTCATAAATTTTATTTGTTACAAAACATATCTAGAGGTATTCATATGATTGATATTTTCAATATTATTTATTTTGTATACAGACACAACTTTAGATACACATCATTAATTTCGCTAATTAATTAATTAATTGTCTTCTTTCCTTGAATAGTCTTCATGTCTAGTATTTTATTTCATAAGGGCGTTGCATAAAAGATACTTCGAAAAGTATCTTAGCTTTATCAAAAGAACTTAATACTAGAAGGCCGGAAAGTGTAACAACTGGTTGACTGTACCTTAACGATAACCTTATCAGTTTATTCAACTCACGATGAAGTAATCGCTAATCAGGGATCACAAAACTTATCGGAGAAATGGTGATTGGTTAATAATAATCAAGTTATTAAATGATTGCTTATGCTAAAGGAAATCCGAGTTCAGTCTTAGAAATGAGGAATATTTCTAAGACTGAACTGAACTGAATATTTCTAAGGTAGAGAATGCCATATGGTATTAAGTTCGCCTTATTTGCCATTATAAAATTGTGTACATAAAAGAATAAATAAATAAAATAAATATTTCTGCGTTTATGTTTTTCAAACTTTCGATTTTCACTAGCTCTTTATTTATTTATCTTTACACCTATACCATACTTTTGGAGATGAAGGGGCCATACCTCTATTCCCGAGGTTTGTCCGTTAGCTTTCTAGTAGTTTTTGATATAGAAGGCAGCAGAGTGGTCATCAGAATTAATACGACCTTACATAATAGACATAACATCTCGTAGTGATATAAGAAGGAACTAATTAATCACTTCTTTTACGATTTTGAACGAGTAATTTATATTTGACAACCTTGATAAATTTTCATTTTGAACCTACGTCTCCAGAGACCAGAACAAGTACAAGGAGGCGGCCAACCTGCTGAACGATGCTCTGTCTATCCGCGAGAAGACGCTCGGAGAGAACCATCCCGCCGTCGCCGCCACGCTCAACAACCTCGCCGTGCTCTACGGCAAGCGAGGTCAGTATATACTGCACATAGTTTCAAACCGTGTAAAGAACTATAATATTTCATACATATTATCCATGTACAAACATTAGTAAGTTGAATAATTTGAGTCATGATTTCGCGTTCGATCCCTTTGGTTTTATAAATAGGGGAAGTCCTTCACAAGCGCGTATTTTTTTTGGAGAGAAAGACACCAAGTGTGGAATTCTTATTTCACTAAAACTACTCTAGGTTCTCTATTTACAAACCAAACCCGAAGGTAGGATATGCCGTAAGAGGTGTTGCAACGTGGGAACTCCGGACTTTGTATCTTCAGAGTATTTGGTGTGGTGCTGATGATGGTCACTGGGTTGGTTTTAGTAAGATAAGAATTCCCACGCTCCCTAGTATTTCCCCACAAAAATGGTTGTAGATTTTTCATATTTTCTGTTTTTAACCATTAAACTGTCAAACACCGCGCGGTTACCGGTGACCGCAACCTATTGTTCTATAATTGTCGCGGAGAACCTAACGGGTAACCGGGGCTCCGGCTCGACGTGCAGGAGAAGGAACGGGGTGGTTTTTAGTCAGTAAGAGTCTGACACTCCCTCCCGCCTCACCCAGGCGGGAGCAGTCATTCGATGATATTCCCCCTTAAAAAAAAAAATTGTTCTATAATTGTGTCTATAATGACGGTACTCAACGAGTTAAATAATATAAAACTTGTATTGTACAGGCAAGTACCGCGAGGCCGAGCCGCTATGCAAGCGCGCGCTGTGTATCCGCGAGGCCGTGCTGGGCCGGGACCACCCCGACGTCGCCAAGCAACTCAACAACCTCGCGCTGCTCTGTCAGAACCAGGTACTGTATAGCATACAACTACTACCAATAACTGCTACTAAGAAAAGTTTAATGCTCAGAAGGATGTTTCAAGTGGACAATCAGAATAATATAGTGTTATGAAAGTTATTATTCTTACCTTGGAATCTAGTAAAATCTAGTTCTTCCAACGAGCTGAGCTCCAAACACGTACTTTGTCCATGCCTGCTTTCCTCAGCGTCCCAATTGGGTATATTCCTTGATCAAAAATAACTTATTTCGAGTGTACGATACAATAAAATATTTAAAATAATCACACTTTTGATTAATTGATTATATGACCAACTTAATTTTAGTATTTTTCCAGCAAATTTTTAACAAATAAGAACGCTATTTGACGCTAAAAAAACGTCATAATTCACAAACTCTTACAAAATTCATAGAAAACTGTCGTTTTTGACAGTTCATAAAAAGTATTGAATTTGACTAGTTGTCAAATACCGTATTACAGAGCCGCGCATCCTATCTTCAAAAACTTTCTTCCACCATCTGAAAGGACAAAATACAGAGTTATTCCACATTCAAATACAGAACGATCGCATTCCTTACAGGTGCCATATATCTAACAATGCACTCGTTATCCGCAGAATAAATACGAGGAGGTGGAGCAGTACTACCAGCGCGCTCTGGAGATCTACGAGAGCAAACTCGGACCCGACGACCCCAACGTAGCCAAGACTAAGAACAATCTCGCCTCTTGCTATCTCAAACAGGTAACAAACAAAATTAAAACATATGTATCTAGGAATATGGTTCAAAATAAAATGATTTGTTTAAAGCGAAGCTGCTTTGTTGCTTGCAAAAGTTACTGCTTTGCTGCTTTAGTAGTACTCGACCCCTTAGACACAGAATTTCAAAATACTACATTGATTTTGTATCTGAAACTTGTTATGGCGTTGTATTTAGTTTTCGGGGCAGTTAAAATTTTTATATATGTTAGGTCATACTTAGATGTCATAGTTGTTTTATCGACATAATTTGAATTTCGAACTCCACCGAGATCACAGTTACTCCTTGCTTGTCCGTTGGCCTAGTCTAGTTCTGAAAAGAAAATAACGTTCGTGTCATTTTGGTCATTTCAGGGCAAGTACAAGGAAGCAGAAACATTATACAAACAGGTGCTGACCCGGGCACACGAGCGGGAATTCGGAACTATCGACGGTAAGTCTAAATAAATATATGTCTAAAACTTAGTATCTAAGCCATAATTAAAATATTTAGCAAATAGTTCAAATTGTTCTTTCTAACATGATGTTAAGAAAAAATACAGTTGGTCAGCGAATGATATTGCTTAGGCATGCATTAAGTACACTATTTGGAACTAAAGTTATTATTCTACTGGGTGATAGGAACTTTTTATTTTTATAAACATTCTAGAAATGTAATATGTTAAAATACCTCTATAAAAACATCGCAGTATAATAATAATAATAATTTGAAAGCTGTTCTTGAATAAGTTTTTAGTTACACCCGCATGAAGATTGTTTTTGAAATTTTAAAGTTAATTTACTAGATAAATATGTTTATTATGGATACATGACTTTGTCTTTTGCTATTTACCCGCCTATAAATTGACTTTATATTTTGTTTTACCATTTCAGAGTATATAGCATCATTAAAAAAACCTAATAAAAAATAACAAACAGCTGCACATAGTATATGACAATTTTAAGATAAATTAACAAAGTTGGCAGAAGATAATATACTACTCCAACATTCCTATAGCATAATATAAACTGTTGAAATGGTTCCCATTCTAATATATTTTACTTACCGAAAGAATGACAATAAAACAATATACACATTTTTATTTTTTACATACACATGGTGTACAATGTTATCATCTTCCTCTTGGATCATATCTATCAAAAAAATCACATCAAAATCCGTTGCGCAGTTTTAAAGATCTAAGCATACATCGGGAGAGACAGCATAAAGCAACTGTTATAAACAATGTTGTGATTGAGAACTGAACCGAACTTACAGTACAGTAACTTTAAGTACAGTGTTTTAAAACTACACAAACATGTGGCAACAAATATTTTCCTTGTTTTGTTTTTGTCATTTTTTTGGTGCAATCGGTGAAAGGTTATCTAAATAATAATGAAACCAAAGCACAAAGTTTTGCTGAGTAACAATGTATTATGTTATAAGCTAATAAGGTTTATTTTTCTATACCATTTTTAATGGAATGGCTCGAATGTTTAAATAGTAAACAAAAAAAAAATACAAAAACATTGCATGTTTTAGTACTTGTTTATATGTTTTTTTTTTTATTTTATTTGCTATTATTTTGTTTTCTTGTAATTAATTTATTTGTAGATTTTATGAATTGAATTGTTCTTCAATTTTACTTAGTAAACATTCGTTTTAATTCATAGGTAGTGGAGGCATGCAATTAGTTAGTGGACTTATTATTATTCGACGCAAAAATTATTTGAAATACAATTTATATGAAATATTTTTAAAGCAATTTAGTCCGGATTTTATTCAATTTTTTTGCGTCTAGTAAAAATAGATTTATAATTAGATATTTTTCTATGAATTTTTCTTTATTGTATAGATCTCTTTATATGCATTTGTCTTAGTCAATATTAGGTTATCTTGTAGACGCCTTATAAATTTATATCTTGCCATCAAAGAAATAAAAAAAGGTTACTATTAGTTTGTAAAGCTGAAAGCTTCTTGCGTGATAGGCGTAATATATAAGTTACATAATTATGTATAACACACGGCCCGAATCACGGCTACATTTTTCATGGTGACGGTAAATTCGCGCGTTGTATATTTTAGTTTCAATAACAATTCTTTTTTCTTATGCTTACATTGATTTCCTTACAAATAGACACGATTGAAACTAAAATAACCATAAATAAAATAATGAGAAATTACTCCTACTCAGAAATGTCTGAGTGCTTAGTGCGAGGTATTTTTACATTTACGCTATCGAAGCCTTACTGCGTTTAACCCCTTGGTTGGTTGGTTGACTTGGAACAGCCAATCAGAGTGCTAAACGTCATAAATGTGTCGATCGTGTTTATGTAATACAGAACTAGGTGCTCTGGTCATGGTTGGTGCCGGGGTCTATACATACATAGTTCTTGACTGTGAATGTCATAAGTCACAGTATCAAGAATTGTTTTCATCCAATTTGACAATCTCTGTTGCCTTTGCTGAGTACCAAGGGAATTTCGACGATTGGATAATTTCCATAGTGTGTCTTTTACTTGCCTTACAATGCTTTATTAGTTATATTTTTGTAATTATTACTTATTTTTCTATTACGTCTTCCTTGACATGAATATGAATGTCAATGTTATTATTCTCTATCTATTCTCTGTGATTTAAAATTTAATGTAAGGATTACATTGAAAACATTTTTGTTGCAATAAAAATGCAACCTTAGTACCGTGGAATAACTTCTAAAATCAAACATACAGAAACAAGTTCTAAATAAGCAAATTACAGGCAAAAGCCATAAAGACTATTTTAGACTACATTTTTGTCTTAAGAACTGAACTAAGAATTCATTTTATACAGTGTGTTAGGTTAAACGAGGGACTTATTGAGGGAGGGTATTCAGTATTCGATTCTCGTCCCGAATATGTAAAAAACCTATAACCAAAATTTTTGAGGTAATTGTCTAATAAAATACATTATCATGAACACTGAGCGCGCAACAAGTGAACTTGTAAACAGAAACAGTACTTACATAAAGTAACTCGCGTTGCAAAACATGCGCCGATCTTGCCAAAAAGAATAGAGCGCGCTTAAGCCCGCTAAGCCGTAACCCGTAAGCGTAAGCGGAAGCGTTTTTATGGTTCTGTCTGTTATTTATTAGTGTTTTCGTTTCGTTTATATGTTTGTTAGGTTCATGTGAGTATACACTATTATAGGTTTGAATATGTCCCTCGTTTAACCTAACATACTGTATATGCACAATAATTATTATATTTCATTTAAGTTTTGTAGTAAAGTGAGCAATACAACTTGTGAATATTTTGTTAAACGATATAATATACTAAAGTTACTCATTTTCATACACATATACGCTTAGAAGATATACATAAATATCACATTAAGTATATGAATAAGACCAAAATAGAAGTTGATTTCTATAAAAATTTATATGCCAAATAAATGCCTGTCTACCAAATATACGAGGCTCTGAATTATTATGTAGTGTGCAATAATTTTATAAACAATATATTTATTTATATTAAATGAAATCTTAAATTGTTTTGTTTATTTTGTCATATTATGTTCTTTTGAGTGTAGGGAGAATAAGAAGCTACATAGATCTAGTAATGTAAATTATTACACTTAAGAAAATTTGTATATTGTACCTATAAATGCGCGCACCTACGACATAGGAGAATATCATAGAAGTGGAGCAACGCCTTATATAAACAAAGTCGAAAAGATTTTCCCAGCAGCATTCACTAAATTATTATGATAGTAAACTACGTCTAAATATTAAATTCCGTGAAGCCTTCCGTCTAATGCAACAGAGCTTGACCGATAATTTCGATTAGCAAATTAGTACTTAATATTTCAAAAAGAGAACTTAAATCTTCAATAGTACCTCCTTATTGTCTCTACACTCCTCCCATCCATGTAATACCTCAGCAGCAACTAAATATGTCTGCCAAGTTGATGCGTTGACAAGACATTTGTACGAAAACATACCTTAGGTGAGTGACACAAGTTCGGATACTGTGTGGCACAGGTAGGAAAGGCAAAGAACATATTTTTTTAATGTATTTTTTTTATTTATTTTTCTTTATGTTGGTTTTATTTGTAAACGTCTTTTGCCAGTGTGTCACACCTTCCCGACTTGTGTCACATTTATATAGAATAAGTTTGGTTTTGGCTTATCATGTTATTAATATTAATATGGCTTTTTATTAGCTTTTATTTTTTTTCTTCTCTTTCTTGATTGGCCTTCTAAGGTTTTGGGAATTAAAACATGTATCGAGTTTTAGGGCTTCAGAAATCTGGATTCTGTTCATGCATAATTTTGTTTGTTTTGGTGGTGTATTTATATTTGTTTTAAATATGTTTGCAGGCGACAACAAGCCCATCTGGCAGGTGGCCGAGGAACGCGAGGAGAACAAACACTTGCAGAAGGAAAACGCTCCGTATGGAGAATATGGAGGATGGCACAAGGCTGCCAAGGTCAGTTTATCTTCTCTTATAGTATAAGAAAACTGTATAAAGGGAGATTTTTGAAGACGCAGCTGTGAAACGCGCTTCTGTATTAGGTAAAAAATTACGTAAACCTAACCTTTAACTCGTCGAGTACCGTCATCATAGACACAATTATAGAACAATAGGTTGCGGTCACCGGTGACCGCTTGGTGTTTGACAGTTTAAATACATATGATTTATTACTATTTATATAGACTTTAGTGCATTATGTTTTGATGTAATGATAAACTATTAAAAAATCAATTCCAACTTACGTATCTAAATATAGTTATTACATATGAAAACTATCCACACCACATACGTAAAATTAGTATAGAATTAAAAAGCAGTAATGAAAATAAGAAGACTTACCTTAATAATGTGTTATGCCTCCAGGTGGACTCCCCAACAGTGACAACGACGCTGAAGAACCTGGGCGCCCTCTACCGGCGCCAGGGCAAGTACGAAGCCGCTGAGACGCTCGAAGACTGCGCGCTCCGCAGCCGGAAGGAGGTAAATATTGCAGACTGTAGATAAATAATAAAAATAGATTTTATTACGATGATAATAATGGGGAAATGTCGCCTACTCAATAATGTATCGACGTATATTCATAATGGGTAAATTGTGATTAGGAATTCATATTCATATTTATTACGTCGACGAACAATAACATGTTATTTGATGAAATTAGCATTTGAATTTCTATTGTGCAATACTATGGAAAGAATGTGAAATAGTGTTTCTTATATGGACTAAAAAAATAGCAATGCGTCGAGTTAGATGCGAACTTTATAAGATACAACAACAGTATTGTGAAAACTACTAAGGTTCTATTTTTTTTTTAATTCTTAAGCTGTTTGTTGTCTAAGTAGGCGACATACTTGAAAGGAGTACTAATTATACACATTTCAACACTGTGTGAGTTTGTATGCACGATAGCTATCAAAGTATTTCAGGATTTGTGATTTAACTTGGTTACACTTCAGTGAATAATGTAGCACTTTTTATTCTGGAATGGGTTTTATTATTATAATATTTAGTAATTTCTAAGGAAGCTAAACTATATTTTATCTAATAATTATTTATTTATACGTTTTTCTTACCTTCACGATTTTATTATGCTTACAACACGCACACATGTAATGGCCATACACATTGACTAGTCTATGCAGTCATTTACTAGATAATGTGGAAATTATTTCACTCTATTAGTCCGTTACATGAAAATATATATTTATGAAGTATAGTTTAATAACATTTAGCACAATTTAACGTACAAATAATTCATTTTGCACGCTGCCTAGCACGTACAGCAAGTAAGTCACAAACAAAAGCTAAATAACAAGTAATCGCTTACAAAATTGAAGATTTTTCAGGTGGCTGATAATTGGCGAAATGATTTTTTTTTCAAAATTATTCATTTATCAATATTTTGTATAGGAAATTCATTACGTATGTTTAAAGAAACGACATTTTTTTACTAACAATAGGAAATGACTCCTATATCAAATTGTTATCGAATTTTAAACTGTTTATTCAATCCATATTCAAATAGATGTTGGTGTAAAAAATAAATTATTATTATTATTATTATTTTCGATGTGAGAGAAATGTAGTACAACTTTAAAATTAAAAACCTGAGCTAATAGACATTGGCACGTGTAGGCTTTGGACATCGTGAAGCAGTCGCGGGCTCGAGGCGGTCGGCACGGCAGCCGCGACGCCATGGAGCCTCACCAAGACCACCACGACGAGGTCAGCCTCAGCGGCCCACTACCTGCCTCGTAGGCACCGGCCTTGCTTTACATGCTTACTGCCGTACTCAGACTCATTTAATTACTTAACCCAGTCCTTAGCAATTGTTTCCAGAGTCCCAAGCACGAATAACTATCGCATTCGTAACGTAATAGTATCGAGCGCGTTCGGCGTTCTGATTGGCCGGCTTCAGTGAACCAACCAATCAGAGCGCGATAGTTATTCGTGCTTGGCACTGAACAAAATCGTTACTAAGGAATAGTTTAAGTAATCATGAAATGTCTCTGGGTACAGCAGTTACTCACTGGGCTGGGGTAGGGGCACGGATTGGAATACTGCACTTTGATATCGCGATGTTTTGTTCTTGTGGTTGTCTTGTAATTGGCTCGCCTTTACTACGTTGTCGCAGACTGTTCGTGCTGTTTAGTCACCTGATGACGTTGCTTTTGCGTTCCAGTTGCGTCAAGTATTATAGAAATTCGTCGCATATCTTGAGAAGGGATTCGTAAAGAAGAATGTTAAGCAAAAAGTTCATTATAAAATAGCGTAAATGAACCTTCTCAAAATATAAGAGGAACTTGTATAATATGTTGTATATTCCAAGTTTATGGTAGCTTTCATACTCATTTGGATTGGTCGTTCTCATTTCTTGTCTTAAGTACCTAATATTAAGCTACCAAAAACTCAAAATTATACATAGAAACGATTTTTCGTTCAAAGGGTTAAATAAAGCATGAAAAATTACAACTTCTGAAACAAAGCCACCTTCACTGATTGGTTGGGTTGATGCACTGGGTTGTCAATGTTGTATCGTCTCGCATATCACGCCATTTTCTGCAGCTTCATACTGCGCATGTCCGGCGGAGATTTTTGCTCTTAATCAACCTGCGGGAGATAGGATAGTCATTAGGAAAAACTATTTTAGGCAAATGATAATCTTATAATGGTGTAGATTCATGTAGACACCTCATCATCAACAGCCTATGAGTGCCCACTGCTGAGCAAAGCCTCTTCTCACACGGAGAAGGTTTGAGCATTAATCACCACTCTTGCTCATTGCGAGTTGGCGATTTCAAACTTATAATTAGTCCAGGTTTCCTCACTATTTTTTTTTCCTTCACCGTTTGTCAGTGGTGTCTAAATAATCTTAGAAAGTACATGTAACTCGGAAAAAGTCACATTGGTACTTGCCGTTGGTAGGTTTCGAATCCTCCGGACCACCACGATTACACCTGGACTGCTCATATTCACATATTTTTGGTCAACGACAAACTTAAAGACATTAACCAAGCATTTGCGTTAAATATTCTTTTTTCTAAGCATTATCAAAGATTTATATATAGCTTTGTGGCATTTATGGTTTTGTTTTATATTTTCAATAAAACTCCAGATTCGAGTTTTCTTTACAATGTATGAAAAGTACAAAGCTATAACCGGGTTTAAGGTTATGAAACGAGTTTAACGGGTATGCTTGCTAGTCTTATTAAAATATCGATAGGATATTAGATATTATGTTCCCGGCCACCTTTCATTCGCTCATTCGAACCATACATATACATGTTGTAACTCATTGGGCAGCGTTGCAAATACATACATCGAAGCTTTATGTACTCATTTATTACATTATTTCATACATTTTATGTTATGTCTTGTTTATGTATTGTTTATATTTTTGTTTGTTTTTATATTTATAAGTACTTTACACTTTATTTTTGGTGAAGTTTTTTCCTTGATCTAATTTTTATGTTTTATGTTATTGCACTTTAAGGTATGAAAGTGTGGGTTTTATCTTGATTTGAGTCATTCATAAAATTAACTGGGTCGTCAAGTACCGAATGAAACTGTAACTTTTATCTGACGGCATGTGAGACACAATAGAAAACGCATGTCTCACATAATATGTTAAATGTTATTATACGAATACGAATCATCAATTTATGAAATACAATCCAAATAAATTTTGTGGTGCTAATAAAATACAGTTAGCCTACATCAACAATCTACTTTTCAGTCAAGTTTGATTCCATCTTGACTGAAAATTAATTTCACTTTGGCAATAAAACTAAATACACCCACTTTCATAGCACACACAAGTTGGGGAAAACACACTAACGTTCCTTTAGCTTTTTACACACAAAAACACTTATTATTTTATTGTTTGCACATTATATTATTTTGTTTTGTTTGTTTTTCCGTTATAGGGCGCGAACCAAGCGAGCGAACCACGCATGAACCTTAAGTCAAAGCTGTTCAATGCGCTAGGCATCAACACTGGGAGCAATCCGCCGCACCAGTAGCTACTAGCCACCAGCCACGTAGAAATACACTAGATATAAGTTGTCACTCGCTTCACGCACGTGGTCCTTGCAAACTGTCGCAGAGTGTGAGCAGTGGTCTTCGGAGATGTTAATTGGACTTTAATTGAGATTTATGCCAATTTTGATAGTAATAACCTTGATTTGAACGTTTTGGGAGGATAACGAATTATATCCTTATTTGTCAGTTCGATAGATTTTGTTGATTATACTGGCTGATACCTAAAAATGTCCAGTTAATTAGGTGCACCAGAAAACCATTGCCTACACCCCGCACAAGACTAATGTCCGCTCACTATAAAGGATCAAGTGCGTCACACACTTAAATTGCCGACATTTTGAATTTCTTGTTTAAACAAAAATGCAATTTTTACAATGGCCCAAGCCATGATTATTGATTAAGTTTTATTAAAATGAAAGCATTTTATCACAACAAGTTCAAAATGTTCGTGTATAGTAGCTTAGTATTATTTATTAGCATGCGATATAATTTTAGTAAAAATAAAAGATATTCAAAAAAAATATAAAAAAATATAAATTACAAATGAACGTGTGATAGGAGCATGCCAGTGAGCCGTCCCGCTGTAGTATACAATATTATAATTATGCATACATATAAAGTACCAAGACGGCGCGTGTATACTGTTTTACATGGTGACACTAAGTCATTTGTTGCTGGAATACATTTTATATAACCAACTCTTAAGTATTAAATCGGTAATTATAATTTTAATGGTGCATGTTTCTCTGCTATCTAGTAAAACGAATTAAACTAACGTTGGTCATATAAAATGTATTAAAAATATATTATGAGAATTTATAAGCCGAATTTTGCATTTAATAAATCATTGAAATATTTATATAAATAATATCATTATTACATTTTTTTATTTTATTAATAATTAATTTGCGCATGTTTAAACAACGATTTTATTCGCTTACAATATCAATTTTAATTTACTGATTGTATGTTTATTGATGTGTCTTCTTTGACAAGAAGAATGCATGAATGTGAATTTTATTATTGTGAGCGTCTGGCTTTACTCAACCTAGGGAAAGCGTAGTTTCAAACACAATCTTAGGGTATATCTAGTTTTAAATCATTCAATGTTGTAATATGTCTACCCATAACACAATATGGGAATGTACGCAACGTATATTTACGCGGGATAATTGCGACAATTTATGTTTATATTAACATTATTTACAAGCGGTTGAGTCGAGCCGTGTCATCTGTTTACAAGTCATGTGTTGTCACCATCATCAGTAATTTTATGCTTAACTTTCATTCCAGTGTTAGCGTATATCGATCTAAGCTTTATGTGAGAGTAGGTAATATAATTATTATAATTATAGTATTTTTATATACACTGAATTTCTTTTAAACTATGGGGGTGCTTGAAATGTGGATTATTTTTATGTACATTAGATTACAATATCGGCATAACGTTATCAGTTTTTCAAAGAATCTCCCTCTAATAACCGCCACGTCACAGCATTGAGAATTATTTTTTTATTGTCTCGATACGTCGAATGATAATTATAAAAATTGTTAATAAATATAATTTATGTAACATTATTTTTGGTTTTATTTATTTTTATTTCGGATGAAGGTGAGTCTACAGTGTTATGCAATTTATAGCCCACGAACGCAAACATGACGCATGACAAACGAACGAACAGAATACACAGACACTTTGTTTATAACGGCTTTTGCTGTTAGAGTAGATGCATGGTGGCATCTCATTCACTGTTATTTTAATGTTTTGTAAATCCCATTATATCACTTCTGTCCTACATACTAGTTACCTACACTTCTCTGTCATGTAGTTTCATTTCCCGCCATATCTGTTTGATGTTCCTCTGACAAAGGTATTGATTCATACAGCCTAATAACTAAACTCCTTTCTTTTTCAAAATAATAAAAAAGACCCTATCAAAGTCTGGATAAAATCAGAATACAACTAACCATCAACAATATCTTCATATTATTTTGAACAAACTGGAGTGTAAATTGCATAACACGGGGGCAGGAATGCGCGGTGTCTCGCAGTGCCAGTTTCTCGAAACTGCGCGAGTCGTTGAGGCGGTCCTCCGCGCGACTGTTCAGTCGGCTCGCGGGCCGACACTCCGCCCACCTGCCAACCGACGTAGACTTCACTGACCCTGAAAGGTAACAACGCCACAATGCAGCCACCATGATGACAACTTATAAAAAACTACTAAACATTCCAAAATTGAAAAGTATCCCTCTCAAAAATTGGGTAAAGAATGATCTACATGCCAATATTGTGATAGAATTGGACTCTAAATGTTTTTGTAAAATATCTTCGCAAGCTAAGCTCAATATGCTTGCTACTGCCTCCGCTTACAATTTGGCTTAATATTTTCCTATGGTGTGTGGTATTTTTATTCCAAAACTTGCAGAAATATGGATAAGGAGATATTTAATTACTATCAGGTAATTGTGAATTGTTATTTTGCACATTACAGTGTGTTGCACTGGTGTCATCATTTGCAAACACTAGGAAAGTCAATAAGTATTAAAGTAACCTAATAAAAATGCACTTGAATTTTTAGTTGAATCTACATGTTGCCTGCAGATGTCGCTAATTTCCTCATTTTTGATTGTTTCATAATATCCAGTTTACTTTTCTTAATGTTCATTTCAGTTTAGTACTTCTTTTCTGTTCTCCAAATATGATTTACCTATGAGAAATAAATAAACTAACAAATAACGCGTTAAGTAATGAAATACGTTTTAACAGCCCTATTGTGTTATTAAAAGCAATATTAACAATTTTAAATTAACTGTCATCTTGCTTTTTTCTGTACACACATTGATGCTATGTTTTTCCTAACAGCATGAAGCGCGCAAGCTCCCTGTCCGCGCTCAGTAACTCGAGCCCGGCGAGCCCTCACCACTCTCAGCCGCGGTAGCTGACAGCAGTCGGCAGAACTCAGACCATCATCAGATACACCACTATTACTTTCATCAGACTACTGGCGTTACAGTCATGACCTTTGCCCGGTCTCAAGTGACTGCATAAAAAAGGTGCGAGTTCCATGCTCTATGGTTAAAAAAAGTATGTAGATATTGATATTGTTCTACTATGAAAATAAAAACAAATTTATGTCTACTAACTAGGTACAATGAGAAAAGAGCGTATCAGAATTTGATTACAAGGAATTTTAAACACTTAGGATAATTAATTTATTAATATTCACGCAAACTACGTACTAAATATGTACTTGCTATTTTAAGTTTACTGATCGCCACTAAATAGTTGCTTACAGTCACGTCCGTTTTTAATAGTTGCCGAAAAGTTTAAAATAGGAAATTTAATATTCGTGATTCTGGTAAAATATCTACCATGTTGTAGAATAGGAGTTATAAACTACAGAATTTAAACTTCGATCAATTTAAAAAGAAAATTCTAGGCTTACACCAGCATGCTGCAAGTTTTATTTATTTAATTAAATTATAAAATATCACGAAGAAAAAAAAATATAGTTATACTACTATATGGTTGCATGCATATTATAAATAAACAATTTTACCGTTGCAATCATTAGAGTGGCTTTAATCTTAGATCCAGGACCTAGTAAGATACCTAGGCATAGTAACTTTTGATAAAAAGCGAGTGATATTGGCGGGAAAGTCTATGACCACATAGTTATAGATATGGAATTTAAAAAAAATAAAGAGAATGGGTATTACATAGATAATTAAGATCTTATTTTTAAGCAAGGTGTCTATTTAGCTTTATTTTTAATCAAAGCTTTTACTGAATTAGCATTTCGAATAAATAGCTTAATTTTATTGATAAGTACCTGCTACGTTTTGTAAAAGTTGCTCTTGGATAGATAAAAAAACACGTAAGAGTTTGTAAGCAAAAAAAAAAATAATATTAATAAAATTTCGGCCAGCAACAGACGGAGGCAGAAGGTCGAAATAAAAAAAAATCCAATGCTGTGTCTACAAACAATAGACATGGAGCATTTATAAAAAAAATATGGTGCATACGCAACTTCCATCAAAACAAATCTATCTGACAGTTAACTCCAGTTTTTATTTTCCTAATTAGAATTAAGTGTGCTTCGACTCTGTAACGTCATTGTCTAATGTGATAAACTTGAAAATGCAAGTACTACGGCTTATGTAATTAATTTAATATTTTTATTGATGATCAGACTGTGTTAGCATGACAATCGTTTTGAAATAAAAATCATGTTGACAAGTATCAATTTGTTTCATTGCAACAACCCTATTTCATTAAGAAAATTTATATGTACGCATCTCAGAAATCAATACCTAACATACATAACATCACACCTTTTGTCCCCGAAGGGGTAGGCAGAGGTGCATATTACGGCACTTAATGCTACTGTACAATGTAACACCCACTATTTATGTTAGATGTCCCATGTAATAGGGGGTGAGCCTATTGCCATATACCGGGCACATTTCCAGACTCCGTGCTACTACTGAGATTTATTTTAGAAAACCCAGTAACACTTTGCCTGACTCGGGAAACGAACCCGAGACCCCTTGCCCGGTAGTCGCACTTGCGGTCGCAAGTGCGACTCTGCTAATGAGGCAATCAATACTTTCAGTAATCAATACTTATCTAGCTTTTAATTTGCCTAGTCACAAGTTCATGTTCTATATTGTTTTATCTCGAATTTCTTCATAAATAATACATATTTTCATACATGCCCCTTTTTTTTAAGGGGGGAAAATCTTTGATTGACTGCTCCCGCCTGGGCGAGGCGGGAGGTGTACTCTTACTGACTAAAAACCTTAAACCACCCCGTTCCTTCTCCTGCACGTCGAGCCGGAGCCCCGGTTGCCCGTTAGGTTCTCCGCGACTCCGAATCGGCAATTCGTGCCCTTGCAGGTGCCCCCTACATTACTCTGGCAAACGAGATTTTTCTGTTTTCTCTATACCCAACCCTCGCACTTAGGGAATAATCTAAATAGGTTTAGGTAGTTAGATACTTATTTAAGTACCTAGTAATATTACTGCGTATATTGTTTAAGTTTTTTTATAGTATAAGCCGGTAAACGAGCAGACGAATCACCTGATAGTAAGCAATCGGCGCCGCCAATGAACACTCCGAGTATCCAGTGACCCACCAGAGGCGTTACAAGTGCGTTACCGGCCTTTTTGACCGGCCTTTTTGGGATTAGGAATTTGATGATTTTAGACATTCAGGGATTGGGAAAATTGGGGAAGGGGGTAATCGGGCCTCCCGTCTCCGGTAACCGTGAGGCTACTACTACTTACGAGGAATAAAACGCAAGCGTTGTTTCACGTCGGTTTTCTGTGTGGTCGTGGTATCACTCCGGTCGAGCCGGCCCGTATTCGTATTCGTGCCAAAGTATGGCTCTCCCACTCTTTAAAACCTAGTAATATATGATGACCTAGATATTTCGTCACAGCTATAATACAGCAGTAAGTAGGTACAATGAAACATGTCCGAAATAAGGCAACACGCATATAATGAAGTGCCGACTATAAATAAAGAGTGTTATGTGTTTAATCGCGTCTGCTAAGCTCATCAGCAGCGCAGCTGACATATTCGGTGGCAGGGGTGTGCTGAAGAAGTTCGGCACTTAGTAGATATGCGTACTTAGTAACTGCTACATCACACTAATATTATAAAGTTAATTTTTTTGGATGTTTGTCCTTCAATTACGTTGAAACTGCTGTACGAATTTTGATGGGATTTGGTATACTTTTTAACCCGATTAAATGCTCCCATGGAATAAAATAGGAATCATATTCTACGCGGAGGAAGTCGCGAGCAACAGATAGTTAAGAATAATACTAACCCAGCATGGTAAATGAACTTGTTAGTTAGTGATAGTATAGTAGTAGGTAGGTACATACCTAGTACCTAATACAGTCTACATATTTTACAGTGACCAGGCAGCAGTACTCTCTGATAAATCTGAATCTTATACTACGATTTCCAACCAGCTTAGTAAGTGTAGAAATTATGGCCAGTGCTCTGAGGAGACTGTTTCGTTGGCCGAGTGGTCGCAAGTGCAACTGCCGGGCAAGGGGTCTCGGGTTCGATTCCCGGGTGGAGCAAAGTATTACTGGGTTTTTAAAAATCTCAGTAGCACAGAGTCTGGAAATGTGCCCGGTATATGGTAATAGGCTCACCCCCTATTACATGGGACTCATAACATAAATAGTGAAAAGTGGGTATTAAATTGTACAATGGCATTAAGTGCCTTAATGTGTACCTCTGCCTACACACCTACGGGGACAAAAAAGTGTGATTTTATGTCTGAGGAGGCTCATAGTCCAATAGTAAACTGTTAAAACGGTCAAAACTGAAAATCTATCTAGAGATTGTAGAGTATCTAGTATCAAACATATCCACTTCAAACAGGTCGAGATTATTCTCACAGCCAATGACATGACGGACCGCGATCGAGTTCACTTCGACCTTTTTTTATATAATCTGCTGTAGATTTAGAAGCTTTTGATCACATACCGACAACGCCAGCCCCATCATAAACTAATACAGTAATTAAACGCTACTTCGACTGAAAAAACTTACAAACTATTTTGTAAAGTAAAATATCTGCATTCGAACAGGCTCTGATAATATACCTTGAACAAAACCAACATTTATCAAATTAATTTAAAAGGTATTCAGCACCACTTCGACCTTTGGAATTGAAAGCTGCAGAATAGCCTAGCTGATCCCACGCAATCCTCAATCGTACTTGCGACAACCTAATCAACGATGCAGATTCAGACAATAGTCAATTCAATATACTTAGGTAGGTACCTAAGTACTTAATTTGTCCTTATGCAAAACAATATTGTTGGCTAGGTTCGGTGGCAACTGGCAACCCTTGTACTCACATACAGGACACGAAAAGAAATAGTTGTAGATCATTATTATTGGGTTTTATTGTAGACATTTATGTCTCATTTGGTCACCTCCGGCTGACCAAGTGTATGGTCTGTATGTAACATGAACTCATACATGCATTTGAGAATCAACAAAACTGATACCTAAATAAAACTTCATAAATTTAACGACACCATACCTAAAACATTTACTTATAAAGATACTTATATACTGGGGGCTTACTCTTAATTCTAATTCCGATCGATCGACATTGGTATTGTCAAATTTCGTACCCTTGAGTTGCAATACTAGCGCCCATTGCATCCGTATTGCGTGGATATTTAATGAACTAAATAGTATTGAGTTTGGCTATAAATTCCGTAGTCTGAATGCTATTGTAACAGCTACGATTAGGGTTGTAGTTTGGCATTGAATAATTATTAGCATTTTATTGGATTGAAATTCCATTGATATCGAGATTGGTTTCAAGAGGAAGCACCCTGGTACAGTTATACATATTATACCTAATGGTACTATTATAATAGCTGTTTAGTTGGCAGGTAAGTAAATAAAGATTGATTTAGTACAGATGACGGTATCTAGGTACGATAAAGAAGACATGGCTTGGTTAAAATCTTATAGTTTTGTGTAGTACTACAATTGGAATTCTCGATTCCTTCACTAAATATAAAAAATCTTTCTTACTAGTAACCTACCACCGTCATGAATGAGTGCGCATTTATTGCTCCAAAGAAATGTATCGATAAATATCAAAGTATCATCGCCTCCCAATAATTCGTCGATCCCTGTTAGCATAACGAAGTTAAAACAACAGGAGGGCAGTGACTAACTCGGGAATTGAACTCTGGTCCCTCAACACTGCAGTAAAAAATAACGTAAGAGTTGTAATAAGTTGCTCATCGTGGACATATGCGCAGCTGCCAAAATATGACGCGTGGGGTGCGTGTGCGCATAAAGAAAGAAATAAAATGTGATGCTGGCTGAGAGGTGAGTTTTGTTTATTCGAACGATATAAACCTATAATGTATAATAATAATAATATTATACATAATAAAGGGGATAATCAAGGGCGCTTTTAATTTAAAAATTAAAAATGTTAGAAATAGACGCATGAAATATAAGCACTATTTACGACTTCACTCAGCGAAAACCACTCTACTTCATAAAAGTGTATTTTGTATGGCACCGATAATTTACAATAAAATTCCAGAAAATTTAAAAGCCATATGTAATAATAATATATTTAAAAAAGAGCTAAAAAAATTACTTTTAAAAAATTGTTACTATAGTGTTAAGGACTTTATAAATGATACTTTATAATTTCATTGTTTCATAGATTTTTGTTTTGGTTAATTTGTTCTGATAATCTTTAGTACCTAGTTTTGAAAATATTTTGTACGCCAATTGGGGCAAGACATGTTGAAACTAAGCAAGCTATTTATGTAAGACCATCATTTGCATTTATGTACGTTTGCATTTATGTATAATGTTACACATGTTTACGCAAATAAATATATCTTTATCTTATCTTTATCTAAAAAAAGGTGACTATGGTGGCAAAAAAAATATGTGGCAAAAAAATCTAAGTCTCTTGTTGCTACCTACCAACCTACCTATATATAACGACAAAGTAGGTACCTCACCTACTCTTACTAGGTCAACAACCAGGATATCAGCGATACAAAGAATCGGATATAATGAAGCAGGAAGTGCAAGTCACCCGTGTAACCAGCTATCTACAGACTGCCGCTACCGGCGCCGGCGTAGTCCTACAGATGCAACCAGCCGACCTATTGCAACGATATCTCATCCGGTTTATAAGTCCACTGACAAAAAATGATCGTATAAAATCGATAGAAAGAAATCTGTAGACATTTTTCACTAACGCATGTTCTTCAAGAAGTGTTGAGCCAAATAAAACTACAAAGTGCAGTAGCCAACATAAAACTTCAAAGTCAAAGTCTAAGCATTTATTTCAATGAAACCCTATTTTGGTACTTTTGACACGTCAACAAATACAAAATAAATAATAGTCTGTCAGTCAGTCCGTCAGTGAAGCTAGGTGAAGCTAGGTGCTCATTCCAAAATGTAAATTCGAATGGAGAAAAACGAATTTTCTAAACAATTCAATATTTGAAACGAAAAACTTTTAAAAAGGGAGAAAATATATAAGGGATAAATTTATAAAAATACCTAGTTCAACATTTTCTAACACCCAAATACTGAAAGACTACTACTTAATTTTTTAAGTTATAAGTAGGTACTTAAATATCGTCATCATCATCTCTGTCATTTTTAACGAATAATTTGTAGCGACAGCACGACAGCGTCTAGCCTTTAAATATTCGGGCGGAAGACCATAATGCAGTTAGGTAACAAAATAGCTATCAAAGTTACTTAGCTCTCCGGACTCCGTAGAATAGAAAACATTCTAACACGTATCGAACTTGCTGCTTGAAAATATACGAAAACTGCGTGCTATGTCAATACATAGCACCGATCTTCGTACACCTCAATAGGTGTACGAAGATCGGTGAGCCTGTGTCTGCGCATGCATCTGTATTGTATATTTGTATGAGTGTTCAGATGGATGTATGTGTGAGTGTCGCAAAGTTATGGCCGGTGTCGCTAGCTGCGGTTAGACTGTTTGTGTACACATATTATAATAAATCACATTTAAAGTGATTAAAAACACTATGCAATATACGCTCAAATGTGTCGTGAACTTATAGATAATAAAAATGTATCTTAATGATAAGACGTAGTAATAAAACTTTCATCACAAAACAGTTGTTAATTACCAGTCACCGTGAGAAACCGAGGGCAGATTCGATTTCGAGAATTTCAGGGTTCGATTCCCCGGGGGCTACTACTGCCCCATGTAAACAAGCTGACGTTGGGCTCTCACCTAAATCATTTGATTATCTTAATGATTTGTAAATAGGAAGTACTTATTCGATCAGAAACTAGTTATTGGGGAGTTTCTTTCTATGCTTAAATTACAGACTACAGACACCGGGCTATAGCAAAAATTACCTAATGACTGATCTTAATCTTTTAAGTAGGTACCAGGTAGTTACTTTTTACCAAATTGACCAGGCCTATGTAGGCCTATGTTACCTAGCAGGTACTTACCGAGGAGTTCCATGTGCACCTAGCTGAATAATTCGTTTTAGATATACAAATTACTTAGGTAAATTATGCGAATACGGCGATTGGCCCTGGACCTCTAAACGGCTGATACAGAGTTCAGAAAACCTTTTAACAAAGCACCAAGAATTCACGTTACACCTAATCTAAATCAACAAAGTGTCTTAAGAATGAATGAATCTTTTTGATTGAAAAGACAATTTTCCACCTTTTTTATGGCATAAGCATAGTAAGCAATCGGCGTCGCCCATGGACACCTGGAACACTAGAGGCGTTAAAAGTGCGTTATCGGTCTTTTGGGAATTGAGAGTTTGAGGGTCGTTGGGGATTCAGGGATTGGGGAGATCAGGGAAGGGGAGGGTAGTTGGGCCTCCGATAACCTCACTCACACGACGAAACACAACGCAAGCGTTGCTTCACGTCGGTTTTCTGTGAGGCCGTGGTATCACTCCGGTCGAGCCGGCCCATTCGTGCCGAAGCATGGCTCTCCCACACTTAAACCTACATATACTCGTAGCTCTCGTTGGTGAACGCTCATCAGCAGCTGGAGGGTAGATGGGGTGCACAGGAGCTGGCCCTACCATAACACAAATCTGCAGGATTTCAAGGCAGTTGCTATCATGCGGCGTCCGAATGGTGGAACAATACACCTCCTGAGTAGTTTTAGACAAAAGCTCAAGTTTAATACTTATCACACATGAGCAGCCTATAACACCTTAGATCCCAATGTTGAAAGGTCCCTTCTCATAAGGAGAACTGAGAAGTTTGGTTGGCTTCTCAAAAGAAATAGAGCTCAAAGCTTATTGCTACCTCGTTAATTGACAGAGCACAGCTTGTACGTAAATTAGGAAGACTCCTTTATATGATGCTGTCAAAAAGTTGTATAGCTTTGCAGGTCTTCGTTTTATTAAATAGATAATAAGAGTATTTTGTTTGTAAAACTTATAAGTTTATATTAACACGTCGAGTACCGTCATTATAGACACAATTACAGAACAATAGGTTGCGGTCACCGGTGACCGCTTGGTGTTTGACAGTTTAAGTTATATGTTACAATAACGTTATGTATGAGACATAAGGTGAAATGGAACTGTCATGTATTTATGTACAAAAGTTACTAATTAAAAAAAAAGAAAAAAAAGTAGGAAGAGCAGTAGTTAGAATATTTTTTTTTAATTTCACACCTTAAACGCCATGGGGTTAATCGGTGACTAACGTTAGCGGTGGAGCCATCAACAGTGTTTTATTGGCAGTTAAAGCCTTAATAACCTTTATCATTATTTGTATTTATTTCTTTCCTTTCCTTTATTTAAATATTTTATATTTTAAACAGCAGATTAATATTGCAAAGCTATTACAAAGAACGTACGTCTAAGATCAAAAGAATGAAGTATCTATCTATACAAATGGAGCAAAAGGCATTCGTAGTCACTTCACTCGTAATCACGTACCATTCAAGTCGTTAATTAGAAAAAAAAACAGTAACAAAAATATAATAACTATGTTGAAATGACAAATTAAAGCACATTATCTCACTCCGTTCAAATGTGTAGTCCCCGCCCAAAAGCTAAGCTCCGCCCAACGTAGCATGCGTGCGCGCATCACTAAACGTTCAGGAATTATCCGCTGAAACCCGGGTGTAAGCAGACGTGTGTATTAAGAAACAAACGCGAAGTTTTAGAAGTGAAAATAATTGTTTAATTGGTGATTCGTGTTTGGTAACCAAGTAAACAGAAATTAGGTACTTAATTCATTTAGTATAACTAAAATCAGTGCTACAAAATACGGAAAACCTAGAGTTTAGCATCTTGGAAAGACCCGTCACCGTTCAACAACAAAAAATAACTACCAAACAAGAAACAACATTCTTTAAAAAATCACTAATGGATTATCTAAAATCCAACTTTACCACACAGCCCGAAGAAGCTTTAAAGTACCCAGATAGTATCCAACCCTTGCATTACCAGCCCATCTTCGAGCAGGAAGTCAATAGCTCACCAGGCGAGCTCATCCACCCTGGCTATCTACCTTTCTTTTATGACTATAGAGCGGTTGATAGGGGGTTGTGCGAGGCCAAGGAAGCCTGTGACTGGGAGTGGGGGGAGTGGGAGAGTCATATTGTGGTGAAGGAGGAAAGTAAGGAGCAGGGAAGGGCGTTTGTAGAAGGTGAGTAAACATTGCGCATATAAATTGTATCTATTTACTGATATTCATTCAAAATTCCTAGATAAATGGTTAGTTTTTCAGAGAAACTCCGTAAAAGTAGGTCCAAGTAAAAGTAAATGGGTAGGCAGAGGTGTAAATTATGGCACTTAATGCCAGTGTACAATGTGACACCCACTTTTCACTATTTCTGTTATGAGTCCCACTCCCATGTAATAGGGGGTGAGACTATTACAATATAGGTACCGGGCACAACTCCAGACGCGGAGTCTGCAGTTGTGTAGCTACTGAGAATTTTAAAAACCCAGTATTGCTTTGCCCGACTTTGGAATACCCCTGCTCGGCAGTCGCATTTGCGACCCCTCGGCCAACGAAGAAGGCACAGACACAAGTGTCAAAAATCCGATGTAATCTCATTATAACATCGGTTACCTATATTAACTTCGACCGATAAAGCATTAACTTAATATCACGCTTGTTATTTCCTGCTGGTATGTATGACGTGCATTCTTTTTGCAAGTTGTCAACTTGCGCATATAGGTATTAGCACTTGGGATCAGTAGGGAAATTATGAGACTGTTTATTAATGAAAGATTGGTTATATGTGTGGATTAGCAATGATTGTCCTACTGCAGGGCAACGGCCTGGATTATAAGTAGTCTACAAAAATAGCTAGCTAGGTTACTATTTACCCCGGCAACGCGGGCAAACCCGCTGAAGGTGGTTAAAATTGCAAATATTGTAAACACATTCTAATTCTACCTCTAGATATTAGAACACATATTATGTTCCAATATCCAATAAGCTCACGATCATAAATCAAAACTATACAACTATACCTAGCATCAATAAACAATACCACCTTCCCGTCACACCTCAGTTTACGAGTGGAAATGTGCTCAGGCGCAGGATTCGCGACACAAACATAGATCGGTAATAAAGTAATGGTAAACAATGGACAGTCGGCGCCGGCGCCGTAACATCTGCTACTCGTTACACGACGGATGCTATTGGCTGTTAATCAGATTAATAAGATATGGTTTTGTAACATTTTAGACCTAAGAGTACCCTAATTAAGCCTAAGTTTCTTTAGACCTTTCTCGAACAATAAAAAGAACTTGTTGGTTTAACTTCCGGATATATAGATTAAAGCATTAATGGGAAAATCTAATTAAACTTGTACAGTGGCTTAAGTGCAGTAATGTGCGCTTCTGTCAACCCCTTCGGAGATAAAAGGCGTGATGCTATATGTGTGTCTAATTAAACTTAATATAATAAGTAACTCAAAATTCACATAACATAACATCACGCCTTCTATCCCCGAAGAGGTTGGCAGAGGTGCACATTATGCCACTGTATAATGTAACACCCACTTTTCACTATTTATGCTATGAGTCCCATGTAATAGGGGGTCAGCCTATTGTCATATATCGGCCACAATTCCAGACTCCGTGCTACTACTGAGAATTAAAAAAAAACCCAGAACTACTTTGCCCGACCCGGGAATCGAACCCGAGACCACTTGCCCGGCAGTCGCACTTGCGACCACTAGGCGAACGAGGCAGTAACTCAAAATTCATGTAATAATATTTTTAACAGGCGCCCAATCTCCAGCAGGCAGTCGCAAAGAGCGGACTGCGTTCACCAAGGCCCAGATTCGAAGCTTGGAAGCAGAATTTACACGAGCCAACTATCTGACACGACTGCGCCGGTATGAGATAGCGGTCGCATTGCATTTAACAGAAAGACAGGTAAAAATCCTAAGACAGCCAAAATTCATATTTTATTTTGATTTTAAGCTCTTCAAATCTAAGTATGATTATATGGAATTGCACAACTTGATTCCCCCTAGTCGTTTCCATCATCGTACCACAAGACAATCTGCGAAGCGTCACCGATTCATGGTAGATGTCCCACCCACACGCACGAAGCGCTTCGCATCAAGCTTCCTTGTGCGGACTGCTAAAGAGTGGAATTCTTTGACAGTCTGTATTTCCTGAAGGGTATATAACCTGGGTGTCTTCAAGGCCTGGGTAAATAGGTTGCTTATGGGACGACGTGCTCCATCGTAGACCGCATCATCGGTTACCACCAGGCGAGTTAGTGGTCAAACGTCGGTCCATCAATATAAAAAAAAAAATGATATCTATGATGTTCTATCTAAACAAAGCTTGTTAAATCTAATCCGAGTTTGATTCAGCATTTCTTCTCAGAATAGACAGTTAGGAAATGTCGGCCATTTTAGTTTTTATTTATTGACGTGTAAAATACGCTACTTATTAGCCTATTAGCAAAAATAAATTTACTTGTTTCACTAGTAAAATGACTGTTTTATGATTATGAGGTGTTTAATGAATGCAGAAATTAACTTAAGCGTATTTAAAAGAAGTTACAGAACGTCAAGCCTTTTAATCTCGAAGGGGTCGGCTCGGCAGAGATACGCAAATACCATTATATGTACCACCAGTGTTACATTTAACACTCACTTTTCAGCAATTATGTTTTGAGTCAGGTTAATGAACTCCAATAGTACTTGTCTCAAACAAGGAACAGCACAAACAAGCAATATTTAAATTAAATTGTATCTAATTAAAATGTCCGATTTATTTTGTTACAGGTTAAAGTATGGTTTCAGAACAGAAGAATGAAGTGGAAGCGGACGAAGGGCGCGAGCAAACATCAAAAGAAGAAGGATGCCAATAGTACTAATTAATTTTCAAGTATTTTAGGTCATAGCAAAATTAATTTTAAGTGTTTTAAATTAATTTAATTGATGTAAATTTATTTTGTTTTTTACAAACATTACTTTCGTAGACGTTTATTCAAAGTAACACATTGTAATTCAACTGTTACTAGTAAATAGACAATTAATTATAAACTTAAATATAAGTGTGAAGAAAACACAACAAGTCAGGAGATAAGATATGTTTATTAGACAATTCATACCTCCGGCACGATGCGAGACGCGTGCCGAACAAATAATAACTAAAATAATAATAATATTGTGAACTATCGCACTATCTTTGGAAGAAACAAAATATCCGGGCTATGGGCGGCTATAATTTGTTCAAAAACTTAAAGAAAATGATCGACGAAATTATAATGATAACAACAGCGGGGGGAACTTCCAAATTACTAAAATACTAGCAGTAGGTATTTATATAACATTGATGCAGTCAGGGCGGCGTCAACGACACTGGAAGCAAGCTACATACAGCTTCCGAGCCTAACACATCCATCGGTCTTTTATTCATTTTGGCAGTACATCAGAAACATAGGTATCCAGGCCAGGAGAAGATATCACAAAGTATCGATACAAGCAATGTTGAAGCTCTACCTAGCAAATAACTTGAAATCATTACAACTACATAATTGAAAATTACAGTTCCTTAACCTAAAGATATCGTCAAATAACTAAAACAGTCGACGAACGAGACTAATTGGAAGACTACGACAGTTTACAGAAATATAAAGAGATTCGAATAGTTCATTAGCAATGTTAGGAAGCAAGGCGTATACAATCACAGTCCATGTGCCTTCAGAAACTGTATGTAACTCAAAGTGAGCATGGATCGTTAGGAACGTCGCCTTAACTTACGTTAAATTTTCGTGACACTACCTTTAACATTGGACCTAGCTATATCGTTGGACCAAAAATAAAATAGCTAAATTTCAACAATATAGATATATAATTATCATGTTTTAACATTGCCCCTGCGTTTGCCGATGTAGTGGTACGGGGTTCTTAGTGCCTCTGGCGTATACAATTATACATATACTATCTGTAGTTTATCGACTCTCACTATCTAACGGTGTAACCCAGCTTGTGGTACATGGTCCTTTATATACTTTGTGTTCACATACAAACAAGTAAACAACCATGATTTCAGACTAGCTTAACTACCATTAAAACAAACTGTCTTTCATTTCACATGATTTTGATAAATACATTGACTGGTCGTGTCTGAATAATGTCTAGGACGATGATTGTCGCTTCGCATTCCAAATAAACGGCCAAGGGATATCGTGTTTTTTACATTTCAATTTCAAGATCATTTCGCGAAGTCCCTCTAACCTGCACATTTATTTCAAAAATATTATCTGTTACCTAGCTTTGATAAAAAAATATACTTTTAGACAACATCGAGACTACAGCAACAAACGCAGGGCACTCATCGAGAGCTTTAAGTTTATTTATTACATATATAAAAGTCGTCAGAACTTTCCGTTTATTGGCTCCCGTGATATACTATGTACAGTGTGATTACATAAACTTTTATATTCATCTGTCAGGCACAAATTTAATCACCAACTTTGTATTTAACATTCATTAATTTTACAATGTTATTGTTATACGGGGACATTTATAATTAGCTTATAACAACTTCTTAAATATTTTCTATATCATAAGTATGTATAATGGATTCACAAAAATATTGTGTGCATTCTAAATTGAGACGATGAATGAATCATATACTTCGCAAAATCATTGTTGAATAAATAAATAATAATGTCAGATTGTACTTTATACTAACTTTAAATGCCCCTCTGAAACTATTATTGTTACGAATTTAAATCAACATACGAAATCAACATGTAAAACGTGTATTATTCCAAAATTATTTATCTCTACTTAATTGGATTTTAGCTCTAAATGAGTTCCTAATGCATCCTTATATATAATTAACAATTGGAAAAATATGTTCCGAGTGATATTCTTATAAAGTTACGCTATACATTACTTTACATAATTGTCTAGGTTCATGCGAATGATACGAGGTGATGCGGCGACCGCCATTCTTCCTACGCCTACATCGGCGAGCTAGTGGCGAGCTAGCGAGCTACTACAGTTGCCTAGGGCACTGGCACACTGTAACACCGCCCTTATTGCTACGTCGTAAGGTCGACGCCTTACCAAGAATGTGCTATTTCTTGCACTATCTACATGTCTATACCAGATTGGATTCAATCAGTCCTTATTTTCCAGGACTTGCACATTCCAATGTAAACTACACTTTATTGTTAACATTGTAAAGATTAAAATAGCAGTGCGATACAGAGGCATGTTTTCTTTATAATGTTAATAATACAGTAAAATTCCTGTCCTTCACAATGGCATTGAAGGCAAAATAAATAAATTATAAATGCATATTCTCACCTGACTAGAGAATTTTGAATATTTCTCAGCAAGTAACTATATTTTAGTATAATAGTCAGGTTTGATTATAAATAGTAACTAATATGTAAGCAGGCCTCTTTTGAACTTATAATAAATTAGTATTAACAGAGTTAATGTTGTTTTCATTGTCACAAACCATATATTATACCTTCATTGCGTCATTACTTCTGTAGAGTACTCTCTCATGGAGGCAGAGACATAATGCTCCTTTTAGATCATAGCTACACAAGTATTGAATCTAAAAGGCAGTCCATGTTACCTTAACGAATATACTTCATAATCTGTCTCAGCTACAAGTACGTCACACAAGTGAGTCTGTGAGCACAGTAGCATGTACGACACCTACAGGATCAGCACAAACCATCGCATCATTTGCACAAAATGAAAAGAAAAAAAATTAAAAACCTTCAGAGTAATATATTTAACACATTCCTTGTCACCATTTTCACAGCACAATGTCCGTCACTACACTAATATATACACAGTATAATTATTAAGGCTTTTCAGGTGCTTTCACTTATTGCAAACGTTCGGTCGCGGCGTCAGTCGGGCCCGAGAGACACGAGCACGTACAGCAGGCGGCGCCGACGTTAGGGGCGCGGCGGGTCCGTCGCGGGCACGAGCCCCGCCAGCCCCGCCAGCCCCTGCGGGATCACCGTCAGCGACCGCGGGATCTTCGGCAGCGCGGGGCCCGCCTCGCTCACGATGGACACCGCGGGGCCCAGCGCCGGCAGCTTCAGCGCCGAGCCCACTAGCAGGGACGCCGACGACACGGTCGCGGGGGCCGCTGTCTGGGACGTCACCGTCGCCGTCTTCTGCGGGATGGGCGCGATAGTGATGTTCTTGAGGCCCACGTTCTTGAGTATGGTGGCAGCGTTGGTGCCGATCTGTGCGATGTCGGCGGCGTCCTTCTTGTCGTCGGGCGACACGTTCTGTACGACGGTGCCTCCGTTGCCCAACATGGCGCACTGTGCGTTGGAGGGCTGTATGTCGGTGACGACGGAGTTCTCCTCCGTGGACTGTCTCTTGGTTTTCTCCCCATCCTGTATCTGCTGGAGTTTCTCTCTGCGCATGATGCACATCTTGTTGTAGTCCTGCAGCGTGATGTGATATCGTTTGCCCGAGGACATTACTTGCACGAGGCTGGGCAGGGTGCGTCCGTCCACTGCCACCTGCGTCGGCTCGCGAGCTATCTTCGCTAGGTTCTCCTGTAAAATAAATTCATACTATTAAAATTAAACAATCACTACAAAACTAACAATTATTAATACTTAACAATTATTAGTACTTAATTTTATATGATAATTGTATTGTAATTTATGCAGAATTTATTCTTTTCAACATAATTTATACTTACAAGAAGATAAGAAATAATGGAGGTGGATTGATTTTAACAAAAATTATTTTAGTGGTACGTAGTGGTAGAAACACGCAATATAAGGTAATAGAACTCACCGGCGTGATAGGCATGAGTGTAGGTCTCCATGGCTTGCTGGTAGTCTTGGGTTTCTTGGGAGTTTCGTCTTTTTTAGTACTGTCCTTCTTCTCCTTGGCGGGGGTGACGACGGCCGGCTCGTACTTGGGGGGTGCGGGGACGGGGGCGGGGGCCAGGGCCGGGGCGGGCAGCGCCGTCACTGTGGCCGGGAGGGGGGACGGGGGCAGCGGGGCGGGGGGCAGGGGGGCGGCCGCCACCTCGGTGGGGTCGGAGGCGGACACTCCCTTCACGAGCTGCTGTATGTTGTGCAGCACGTTCTGTATCGCCTTGCGCCCCTGGGCGTTCGGTGTGTTGATCGCTATCAACTCGGGAGGTAGCGGCTTCGACTTAGACTTGTCACTCTTCGATTTTTGCTTCGGCAACACTCCAGGAGGCGGCATAAACTTTTTATGGCTTTCTTTTTCCCCTTCGCTGTGGCTAGTTTTCAACAAACTCTTGCCATTGAGTGAAGGTTTCTTCCTAAACTCAATGAGGCTTATTGCGGGCTCGCTACGTCTGGGAGCGTCTGTGACCACGTTGTCGTACGCGCGCAGTCTGCTCTGCACGGAGTCACTGTACGTGGCCGCGTGAGGGGACGCGTTATGCGATAGTATCAGGTCACCACTTCTAAAATATTTCTCTAACAGAATAAGGTGACGTAGGAACGACGACTGGTTACCGTACGGCCGCTGGAGCTCATTCCAAAGCTTCTTGGTCTCTACATCATACTGAATCATAGTGTTGCACTTCTCCCATCCTTCAGGGGTGACTCCCTTCACATTGTTGAACTCTATGTTACACTGTAAGTTCATCTCCTCCTCACCTGGGAACAGTTCACGGACTGATATCGACGGATTAGTCTCCAGCCTCTTCACAGGATTGGAGTACCTGGCCTCAGATCCCTTTTTATGATCTTTGTTTTTGGACAACTCACTCAGGTTCTTCTTGACCTGTGTGAAGCTTTCAGACATCTGCCACTTGTTCTTTAGGGTGTTTATATCAGCAGGTCTCTTGTTAGGGATAGTCTCTATGGTGCACTCTTCATTCAATGAGATGTTCTTGAGTATGGGAATGCCATCCCTGACTCTCTCCTCCTCATTGTCACTCTTCGACTTGTCCTTTTGTGTGAGAACTTGTCCCAACTTATGTATTCTCTTGGCATTCTTCTCTAGTATTCTCTGTTGGCTGCCTGGTTTCTGAATGCCGGACAGGTTGTGTACTTTCAGAATGTTCCTCTGTTTCCCTGTGAGGTTTGGTTTGGGGAGGAACTGTGCGGGGTTGTTCTGTTTCTGTAATAAGTATTGTAGTTCTGTCTGTTTGTCTATGGGTAGGACGGGAGCCTCCATGTCTTGCATGTCTGCCTCGGAGCCATCACTTTGGTGGTTGTGGTCATTGGGCTTGGCGTTGGGTACGAGGATCTTGTTCGAGGAGATCAGGCTCTCTATGTCCTCTTCAAAAGGTTGTTCCTTGTCATCACTGTCCTCCTTCACCTTGTCCTTCTCAGGAGTGCTCTCATTAGTCCTTTCTGAGGACTCACTGTCGACTTTGTCTGGTTCTGTGGACTTCCTCTGTTTGGACTTGGGTCTGGGTTTCTTCTTGAGTTTACTCTCATCTTGTGTTTCTTCTGTGTCATTTTCTGACGTCGGTGGTACTTCTATGTTGTAGATCTGTAGTAATCTGAGAAAGAAGATAAGATTATTTTTAGTAATATGGTTTAAACACCCTTCAAAACAAAATGTATCACTAAATATGGCATTAAACCTATCCATAGGTAGTCCATCTAAGGCCTTAAATAGGGATAAAGGCTAATTTATGTGACCTGTAATACATAAATAGTCAGAATACTCACTTGCGTCGGTATGCAGTAGCATACGCGTCGTTATGTCCGGGGCGCTGCAGCAGAGTGCAGTAGTAGCGACACGTCTTGCACAGCACGGGACGCTCATTGAACTCCACCGGCACGTTGGCGGCCTTCAGGAACGGATTCAACTCCGTGTAGCCCTGTAAAACAATCATACATTACAATATAGATATTTGTAAAATTGTATCGGTGAACATAGTGTCATGGACATAAACTGATAAATCAATGTACCTACTACTTAAAGTTAATGTTATACTTATTTGTACCCTAATATTAAGTTCATGATTAACGATTCCGGTCCAGCTCGAAACTAGGCCGCATATCACGAAAAATTTGGGAAAATGATAAGATTTTTATCTAATCATTTAGTAATGGTTCTAATGTTAATTAAAGTATTATGTGAGTGTAAAACTCATTTGGTTGATCCTGAATAAACATATACAAAATGTTTTAATTTCAAAGTAAATTCTGATGTTAGGTACAATGTCTGATGTCGGTTAACCAGTTTGTTGCTGTATGTGTCAAGTCTGCAGGCCAGCAGCGGGGCCAGCGCGCGGTAGTGTAGTGTCAAGTATGTACGTACGTGGTGTATGAAGTGCACGTTGTGGTGCTTGGTGATCCTGCGGCGACACAGTCTGCAGGCCAGCAGCGGGGCCAGCGCGCGGTAGTGTAGTGTCAAGTATGTACGTACGTGGTGTATGAAGTGCACGTTGTGGTGCTTGGTGATCCTGCGGCGACACAGTCTGCAGGCCAGCAGCGGGGCCAGCGCGCGGTAGTGGACGCTGCACAGGGGCAGCGTGTGCAGGCCCGGGTAGTCGCACTTCAGGGTCAACTGGGGGGAAGGCTTGAGTCATCATTCTAATTTTAGGTTAGCTTAATAAACGGAAAATAAAGCTTTCACAGTGTCTTTATTTTTAAAAGACATCATCGTCCACATTCCATTCTTCTTGCTTTTAGCCCAAAATTCTTAGGAGCAATCAAAGCAATATTTGTCCCAATTTTTCTTTATATATTAATTTTACTTTTATATAATACATTATACGGCTTTTCAAAATGTTCCTTAAGTTCTGTAATATTAGAATGACTACTGACCAGTTTGTTGACACTGCTCCTCATCTTGATGAGCCACTTGCGTCGGATGGAGTGGTCCGCGACGGCGGTGCAGCCCTCCGTGTGACAGACGGACACTCTGCCCGAGCTCACCGCGGGGGCCGCGCCCTCCTCCTCGCTGTCCTCCTCCACCGGGGGACTCGGGGGCTTCTCTGTTTGGGTGCTGGAGAAAATAGAATAAATTAGTAAAGTAATAAAGAAAATGAATCACACTTTTTTGCTCAATTATTTTGTTGTAATAATGAAGTGATTCATTTATTGACAAAAGTTAAGAGATGGAGTACAAATTACTATGACTTAATCACCAAGCCAGATAGTCTTTGCCGGTAAGATGGTGCTGAAGGGTTAAGTGTTACAACTGGCAATTGTAGGAGAGTGATTTCAAAAACCAACAGTATTAAACTAGACCTAAACTAAAGTAATGTTGTGAGTATTGAACAGTTCTATGAGTAATATAAACGTATAGGTACTTGTGCAGCGATGTGATGGGTGGATCGATGGTCTGTTTCCCCAGCGGTCGCTTGCGGTACGAGGGACAGTTGGCGCGCCGGTCCACGTGGCGGTAGCACGCGTCGCACAGACAACTGTCTATCGTCAGCTTCTCCTCGTCTGGAAGGGGCGGAGACGTTATAGAACCACTTCTCATATTTATTACCTAGTCTACACCTTTTCAGCATTTAATCAATGCTGAAAAGTTTATACTAAACTGTAATTCTGCAAAACATTGGGTCTAGTTGTTGGTTAAATAAATAAATAAATATTAATTATTGTGCGTTCAGTCTTGTAAAAGAAAATTAAAAATGTAAAACTTACTGTCCAAAATTTTCTTCTGTCTCTCAGAGCTTTTGATCTGAGCGATGTGGCAGGGAGTGTCGAAGAGACCGAACTTGCCGCCGCAGTAGAAGCACTGGTCCATGCACAGCCGTCCAGGGTGGATGCTGAACGAGGACGCCTTCTCCGGGATCACCAGGTTCAAGGTCTCCTTCGGCTCCACAGGCTCCGGAGCAGCCTCTGTGTCTGAGGGAAACAACTTGCTGATGAAGGAAGCAACCAGCGAAGTGGCGATGAGGGTTTTAAGATTATAAATATGGCTTTGCCCTTTAACATAGTGTATAGCAATTTCGACTAAAAGTTTTGAAAATAAAGAACCTTATTTAGGAACATTTATAACAGTAACAAGTTTTATTTTCCCAAACGAATAGGCAGAGCAAGAGGTGTTAACTGTAACATCTAAATCTTGTCAGTTAGGTACACCGAAAATCTCAATAAATTACCAGAACATAAATTTGAAAAAGATACTGGACAAACAACAGCTACCCCGTTATTTCTTGGACATATACAAACATATAGACACATACAAACTGTACATTAACTACACAGAGAGACGGACAAACAAATTTTTGTGTTTATGTATGTCTGGTGTATAGTGTATCATGTATTTCTTGACGAAGTATTGCTTTTGGTATAGGTATTTGGTATTTCAAAATAATAGTTTTAAAGTATATGGACTGTTTACAAAGTAAGTTTAATTTTAACACTGATACCCAGCGTTTCCAAAAAGTTTCAGAACATTTTTTTATTTTATCGCGAAATATTTTTTTTTACTTATTCATAGATAAGTATTATTTATTGCAATTAAATATCGAATTAATTAAAAAGAAAGTATACGGGATGTTACTTAGTGATATATATTATATATTATGTTGCTAATTAAAGTTGAAAGAAATATTGTTTCAATTGAGTAACTACCTTATACTTCAAATCTTTCTTTGACACTACACTGTGTTTAAAGCATTAAAAAATATGCATAGCATTAATTCATAATCATCATATCAGCTACAAGACATCCGTTAATGAACATAGGGCTCCCCCAAAGACTTTCCTTATGTCATGCGATTAAGTTTGCCAACTGACATTTAGTACATTCATAATAAGCAAGGTTAGATTGGTACGAAGGCCTATCTTATACTATTATATAAAGCGGAAGAATTTGTTTGTTTGTTTGTTTGAAATCTCCAATCTACAAATCTGATTTGAATAATTTTTGTGTTGGATAGCGCATTTACCGAGGATGGCTATAGGCTATATAACATCACGCCACGACCAATAGGAGCTGAGCAGAGCGTGTGAAACCGCGCGGAAGGTGCTAGTGTTAGCAATAAATATCCAAATTAATTAAGAAATATTATGTTGTGATTTCCTAACTAATTGGTTTTGGAGTAACTTTTAGTAATCAAGGTTTTGTACGCGTAAATCTTGGATAATTTATTCAAAATACTAATTAAAATTTGATAAGTTCTATAGTGAAAAAAAGCTTGTTATTATTACTCAATTAATTAATTCATTTTGGTTTAAACTGTTATTAGATCATGTATACTAATATTATGGAAAGAAGAAGATTTGATTATTCGTTTGTTTACATTGAATACGCGCAGAAATTAATATCCTGGTTTAAAAATGATTCACAATTGAAAAGTTTTATTTTAAGAGTTTACTCATCACCCTAGTATTCCTACAGGATGGGGGCCTCATTAAAAGAAATCTAAGCTAGTAATGAATTAAATAAAGAATTACCAAACGCTTAGCAGTTGACCTACCTGACAACAGCGTGACTTTATGACTATAACCTTCCTCAAGAAAATAATTATAAAACACAAAAACAAGTTTTCAAACCAAATTACAATTTGGATTAAATAATAAAAAATGTATAAGTTTTGTTTGAAATTAATAGAATATTTAATAAGATACATAATAATAATAATTATATAATAATTATTATGTATCTCTAATAATAATAATAATTATTATGTATCTCTCTATTATGTACTCTTTATAATAATAAAGAGTCTTTGGTGCATCGTTGTCAACTGAAGGGCTGTCTGCTAGCCCTTCAGAATAAAACCCCTAAACTTTGTCATGAGCCGTGAATTTTTTAATCGAAATTATATTATTACTCAACCAATTTTTATGAATTTTTCCATACATAGTTATAGAGAATACGGAGAAAGACAAAGGTCAATTCGCGTGGGCAATGATTCGAAGGCATAACCTAGTTATCTACCTATACATGACATAGCCACAGGATTTATATTGATACTGGTACAGTACTGTAGTATCACCTATCACCTAGTTTTCTAGTACCCACACCTAATAATGCGACCCCAGTGGCAGGATGTGCATCGCGTTGTAATTGAGTTCTCGACTCGGAAATTCGCGAGGACATTACAAGGAAAATTGTACTGAGTACGAATTTTCAAACCGGTGTCATCAATCCCGTAATATATACTACATATAATAAAATCGTAGGAAAGGGAAAACTGTACATTAAATATTTAAAAAAATGCTTCAGGCGGGATCTAAAAACGATACCCAAACGAAATTCCCAACGATCCTCAAACTCCTAATCCCCAAAAGGCCGTTAACGCACTTGTAACGCCTCTGGTGTTCCAGGTGTCCATGGGCGACGCCGATTGCTTACCATCAGGTGATCCGTCTGCTCGTTTACCGGCTTATGCCATAAAAAAAATACCGACTCTAAAATTATTGTTTTAAGATTTTTTGTCTGTCTGTATGTGTGTCTGGTCTAAAGTTCTTTTGTGGAATAGGAGGCAAACGAGGAGACGGATCACCTGAAGGTAAGCGATCAGCGCCGCCCATCGACACCCGCAACACCAGAGGAGTCACAGGTGCGTTGCCGGCCTTTTAAAAAGGAATACGCTCTTTTCTCAAAGGTTTGAAGTTCGTATCGGTTCGGAAAACCGCCGACGACAGATCATTCCACAGTTTTGCTGTGCGAGGTTTAAAAAGTACTGCATGGATTTACTTCAAATTTTGCATGAATATTACTAACAGGTAAGGTGAACAGACTACATATTATCACGCTATCGCGGGCACAGCTAGTAATATAATAAAAGCCAACGTAAGTTTGTATGTTACTACTTACTTTACGCTACCAAACTAATCTTTTTTACTAAACAATTTTTATAGTTGGGAGTACGGGTGAGTACATATGCCAAGACAAATCACATACATAAAGCTTTGGCGTTGTTCGTGATTAAATAACAAACAAGACAACAGCTGAAATTACTTTTAGCTTAGTTGAAATTCAGATTTCTTGAAATTGCCATCGGATTGAGATGCAGATTTCAATGACGTAATCGAAATAGGCCTTAATTAAACTTCCTTAGTTAACTTTTATTAGATCAAGCCAATTTTGATAAATGTATTTTACTTTTTGTTATTTTTCAGCTAAAATACGCTCACTATTGCTTTATTTAATTACTGATGTCTTTACAACAACAACACCATAATTTACCTAAAACAAGCATGCGCATGCGCAACTTAGAACCGTTTTGTGAAATTTGTTATAGAATATTATGAAATTATTATTAAATTTCCTAAGTGTTTAAAAAATAATTTATAAATTTTAGTAAATCAGTGTAAGTAGTATTAGAGTCATGCAAGAAGTGTTTGTAATGATCTTAGTTTGATTATCGTTTCATTAAATCTTGTGTCAGTTACCAAAATTCATTGCTAGTTGTATATGTTTTATGAATTTTGGTTAGGATAAAGTCGTTAGTGCACATATTATACTTTCACTCAATTTTATATTATACATTTTGTGGAATTACTGAGAATATCAGTTAAATTGTCACATTTTTCAATACAATGTAGACAAAAGATGTAGCTTATGAGAAAAAGTAGCCAAAACTGGCTGAATTATTTCAGGAAAAGCTATTCAAACAAATATATTAAGAATTTTCGGCTCAAGTTCAAGATAATAATTATTTGACAAAAAAAATATATTTAGTATGATATGTGCACATAACGGTAGTGTGTAGTGGGGTGAATGTATCCACACACCATGGTTGTTAAGACGATTACTGTAATGAGACTTTCTGTGCCCACCGTCAGAGGTCGCGCCCGGAGCACCCTGTGAACAAAACAATAGATATTATAAATGTATTCTGATATATACCCAAATACACTAAAATTTTAAAAGACTTGGATTTCATGTGTGATCTAATTACAGTAGTAGTACATATTCACTAGTTTCAACTAATTACTGTTTGTAAAAAGTTAAGAATAGTAACAATTTTAAAGCCTTTAACTGTCGATAAAATCTGTTAAAGGGTAATCGTCCGCTAGCCTCAGACATTATTGTCCGATACGGCATCTAATGTGTTAAACTATATTGTCCAGTACAGTTATCTTAAAATTAAACTCTGTGAACTAACCAAGTATGTGCTACCCGGAGTGAGTTATGCAGTTAAGCGGTGGACTCCGACACATAAAATTACTGATATTCAACCAAATCGGAGAAATAAATAAATATATAGAACTTTTAATGACACAAAAATAATTAAAGCACTGTAATTTAGCTATAGTACTTATGCAAACATAATTTTAAAGATCCAGCTTCCTACTGTTTCTATTAAACTAAAAAACCTGTTTGACTGAACCCGGAATTGAATTCAGAATTATTTTTATGATTGTTATGATTGTTTAAAATCATTTAGATAAACAGAATTCTGGGTGTGGTATTCACAGAAATTTTATTGAACTACAACAATATTGAAAATAGACACCATACTTTCTAGTATGTATAAATATTTCTATAGCTTGTTATACTACATTTTGGAACATACCAATACACTTGATTTGTATGCTCAGAGTTAAAATGAAACAGGTTTAAAAAAATATATATTATGAACAAGCTTATCATAGAATTCTAAAACTGAAAACTAACCTAAGAGCTTAAAGCTTTGTTCAAAGATTTGACACAATAATTAAACTACATAATAATAACATGAAGCTTGGTCTTGCCTGTATTTCAGGCCAGCAATCAACCATTGTTTCAGGCAAACACATGAAATAGTTACAACTACAAGTTATAGCGCTTTCTATTCATGTAATACCCTAATTTTTTTTCAAAAACAACTCAGTAATTCCTGAGATAAATGGAGACATACAGACAAGACTTGTAATATCTACTTCAATAGATATTAAATACAAGTGTAAAAAGACAGTTTCAATTATTATCAATGTTGTTATTGATTGAGGCTTCATCAGGTTTTTGACATTTGAGAGTGACATGACTAATAGCTGACTCGGAATACCTACATATTTATTTTCCTGAAACATTTCTTATAGGCATCGGTTTCCAGTGACTGTTTGTGCTTATTACTTGATATAGCTACTGAAAAGCTTAAAAGAGCTTTATAAAGCTTTCTGGTTGTAGTAGACATCTACTTTTCCCATAATTTATGGAATAGTTTGCATGATATTATTGAATGACAACTTAAACCTACACTATGTGAAATAAATCCTACCCAGTATTAACCTATAAAGTGCAAGTAACATGTGTAGGTGCTCACCTCGCGCCGCTCAATGGTGTAGTAGGCGTCATCTTCCGCGGCAGCCTCGCCCACCTCCGGCGTCGGCTTCCCGGACCGGTACTTGCTCTTCTGGAAGGTCATCTTCAGGGAACTCCTGTGCTTCTTCTTGTCTCCCGCCCCTCTATTCAACTTTATCACAGTTTTCAAAGTACCCGTGTAGTCTCCCTGAGTCTTCGCTGCCTTACTCTTGTTAGACATCATGCCACCATAGTTAGACCCATATATCCTCTCCTTTTCTCTTAACTTTTCAATCTTCGCCTCCTTCGCAGCCTTGTGGGTAAGTAAGCCAAGAGTTCTGAGCACATTTTCCTTGCGCTTTTGACTCTCAGGTGTTTCATTCAAGGCATTGCTTGGCCCTGGCTGGCACTCAGTCGAGTTGCGCGTTGATTTACTCGGTTTTGGACTCTTATCTGGCTTCACTTCCTGCTCCACTGGCTTAGCATCAGTAACTGTTTCAGTCTTATTGTCCACAGGTGTGTCTTTAGTCTCAACCGGTTTTTCTGCAGGAGTTTCTTCAACTGCCATTGGTTCTGGTTCAGGCGGAGTAGGAGCTGCGGGGACTGTCTCTGCCGAAGTGTCAGTCTTAGCAATAGCAGTCTCAACCTTCGGTTCCTCTTCCTTTGGTGTGTCAGGAACAATAGTTGCCTCCTCCACCTTAGGTACTTCTGATGCAGAAATATCCTCGATAGTCTTCATAGATTCTATCGGTGGGGGCAATGCTTCAGTCTCTACAGGTGCGGCTTCAGGCGACTTGATGGCAACTGGCGCCGGCGTAATGGACACGGCGGGTGATACACTGTGATGTGAAGGAGACTTGATTTTCTCAATCGTCGCCATCTTTTCTTCCGTGTCCACTGTAGATTCTGATGATTTGCGCGACATCGACTCCCGCGATTTCCTCTTGCTAATAATTTGAACGTCATTGGTAATTTTAGACTCTGAAATACGAGGTGTTATAGATATCTGGCTGGAATCTAAGACGACGCCCGCCAGACTCTGGGTCGGGTTGTTAGGGTGCAGCGTCGCGAACTGATGTAGGTCTATCGGAGTGCCAGTTTGCGGCGCCGATTTCTCTACAGATTTTTTAATCTCTGTTAAAGTGACATCCTTGCCGAGTGACTTCTCAAATATGCTGATGGCATCAGCTTCTCTTGAATGATTAGAACTTGTAGACTCCTTCCTCGAGCTGAAACTGTTCCTTTTAATAAGAGTGACTGAGTTAGGTAAATCAACATCAGTGGATTTTCTTACTTGATCTCGCTTGACTATTGAAATAGCAGAGTTGTTCTCAAAACAACTCAAAAGATTCTCCTTTTCTATTGGTTTTTCAGGAGAGCGAACAGATTGTATGTCTTTCAGGGGTTTTATGTCACCAGACTTTGGTATAAGTACCACATCATTTGTCACCATCATTGGTTTACCACCATCTGTGGCCTTCGACTCCATTTGTCTTCTCTTATCGAACTCTTCGAATTCTTTTAGTCTATCCATGAGCTTGTCGATGCTGGCGACTGTGTTACACTTGTAAGGTATTTCGTGCTTGGCGCCATCTACAGGTTTCTCAACAGAATCTTCCTCATAGTGTAGTCTTATGTTTTCACCATCATCGTTCTTGGACGGCGTGTTCTCGTTACTGATAGGAGATATATCTTTGTCTTTTACGGGTGTCTCTGGAGTGGGCACGTTGTCTCCATTGTTTAAAGGTTTGGCTAGGCCATAGAACTTGGAAGCAGGCTTTGTCTGCAATTGGTCAGGAGTAGAGGTTGCATTGCTGTCCGCCAACATCTCCATGTCACCATCGATGTTTTGATCTAAGTCATTGATGAGATCGTTAATCTCCTTGGTGAGCGTGTCGATGGTCTCGACCTTGTCCTCGGCAGGGTCGTTCGTGATAGTGCTGGGGATGCAGTTCTTGGCTGCGGCGGTGACGGAGGTGACGGCGGTGGCGACGGTTGCAGAGGTGGCTGACGCAGGCGGGGGTGCGGACCGCGACGCCTGCATTACTTTGCGGCCTCTGCGCGCCTTCCTTATGTTCTTCACCATCTCCTTAGAGTTGAATGTCTTAGACATACTAGTTAATATACTACTACGAGCATCGAAAAGCGTATTATCAGTCTTCATTAACATTTTTTCTTCTATTTCATTTGAATTTAAGTCGTCTATGTTTATCCTATTACTATTATTGTTGTCAGAGTCTAATGAAGTACTTCTGTTTAAGCTCAGTTTCTTTTCTTTTGCGTTTATGCTAGGCTCCAGGGGGTCCTGTTTGGTTTCAGCTAATTTGGAGTCAACAATAAGAGAAGGCACTTTTTCAATAGTCGAGATCTGTACATTATTTTCAATATCTACATCTAGGTCAGTCTTAGATTTATCTAGTTTTTTGTTGAGCTCCTTGCTGTCTGTGTCATTGAGAGTCTCACTCATGCTCAGGTCAGACTCAGTGTTGTCCGAGCACTTGGATATCTCACTGCCATCCCGAGAGCAGGAGCGTCCCCTCTTTAACTTCTTGCAGTCCTCTGGAGTGTCTGCTGTATCTGAAGCCTTAGAATCTGAATGTAGTCTACGCCTTTTCTTCTGTTCCTTGATAACAACTTCACTCAGTAAGTTGTTCTTGACTTTCCTTGGTTTCCCACTGCGAAGGTTCTTACCTTCAAACAGTGAAGGACTATTGCTCCTTTCAGAGCGCATAGAGTAAGGACTGGTGCGTGGCCCCAGCACCAGGCTGCTTGGAGTGTCAATAAGCATTGTCTTCATCATGGCCATGTCGGAGCTGAGCCTCTGTCTCCTGCCAGCTGTCTTGGGACTCGAGGACCTTGAGTTTGGAGTTGTATCTTCAATCGGCTCCTTTTTGATTTCAGAGGCAGGTATCAAAGGGACGGTTTCTTTGTCTTGTGTTTCCTCTGGATTAATTTTTATAGCAGCCTTTCTTCCTCTTTTAGCAGTTTGCTTTATAACAGACTTTACTTTTTCCTTGATAATAATAGCTTTTTTGCTTCTTAGAGTTTTTCTGATGCCTAAAGGTCTCTTCTTGACAACGGCTTTAGGTTTAACTATGGGTTTCTTAGTTTCTTTGGATGTCTTAGGCTCCTCTGGCGAGGATTTCTTGTCATCATCATTTATATCTGAAGCTTTCTTGCGGGCACGAGTCTTGGGTTCTATCACGGTGTCCTCATCTATACTCTTGTCAGTTTCTTCTTTAGCTTGTTTGGTTTTCATGTTGGAATGTGTGGTGGGAGATGTCCCCGTTTTTCCGACATCAGGTAAAAGCTGGCTGTCAGCTTTGCTCTTGTTAGTCGATCTGAGATTGATCGACAAGTTGGCCCGACTGTTGGCTGTTTGTTTCTGCTTGCTGGCCTCTGAATGCTGGCTCTCACTGTCTGTATCTTGTAGATTGCTGTCAGTTAAGATCTCCTCAGGGCTAGTATCACAACCACTGTCGTCCTTATTCAAATAACAACTAGTTTTCACTGTCAATGATTCCTCAATCTTTGTGTTGGTATGACTTTGAGCCATAATACATCTTGACGCTGTGCCATCTGGACCTGGAAAGCGACAAACATTCGTTAAGTACCCTTACCGCCCTATAATTAGCAACGTGGTATTAAAATTCACTTGTTGAACACTGTACTAAGTTACTCGTCAACTTAAGATAAATACCACAGGATTATTCAAGAAATTACTGCTTTTATGACTAAATATATGTACTGTGTACTTAATTATAGTATATTTTAGCACAATTCACATATAAATCATGTCTACACACCGTGGTAAACAAAAGCCAACGCGGGCTAATCAACAAGTTCGCGCAATATTACTACATTTATTTCACTGATTGTTGGCTAATTTACTATTTATTTGGGAACTAGAAACTATAGTTAACTTATATCTGAATCAAAATAACTTTTCAAACATATCATAACATATTAAATCGCGCCGGAAAATTCATGAAAAACTCGATGTTTTGGTGGCGAGGCCGCGGGTGACACCTAACGCCACCTACAGCTGAGCGAGTGCGTATGCGTCGAGCGAACGAAAGCACCAAATCATTTCCCCAGCCGTGGCGCACCTCTGCAATGTCCACACAAAATACTCACAATTTATTCAATGAAACCTCCAAAAACCACAATAAACAGTTAATTAGATACACAATGCACCATAATATGCGAAAAAGTTCAATATAAACTCGCGATTAAACTTAGAAAACGATTTTTGAAAAGCCCAAATGACTGCAGGCGTCCGCCATAATGTTTCCTTCGAAACGAATAATATAGTTCTTATTGCTCTTGTAGCAATTCTCTATTCGCTATTCAAAATGGCGACCGTGTGGCGATCACAGTGCGCGTTTGCGCGACTTTTTGCTGGAAAAACTGGACAAATCTTGAACAACGCGACTGATTTGGGTACAAAACTTGGTCCGGGATCACAATCGGTAATTATTTAATTATATTTTCACTCGCGTCGAGTCGTAATGTCGCTTTGACCGCGACATGTGACAGAACTATGGACGTACACCCCTCCACGCAAGTTTCTCGCGGCTTCATATTTTTTGTGACATTAATTTATTTTCAGAATGAGTTTTTATTAGTGTTGCGTAAGGGACTGTTATGTTATTTTCACAACTTTTTTCACATTGTTAGGTTATTGTATTAATAATAAACGGTTACAAGTACTTATAAAATATATTTTTTTTATATTTCACGTTATTAGGATTTTAGTTGCAGGTCATCCCTGATAATGGGTTATAAAAATGTGAACTTAACATTTTTTCTTTTGTTTTAGGTAATTTCAAGGAAATACTCTACATATGGTACCTCACCTTACATAACTAAAATAAAGGAGCAGTATGACTATGAAATTGTGAAGAATCCGCCGGAGTGGGCCTATGTACAGAGGTTGTTACCCTTCGACACTATTCCCCAAGTAACACCTAAGGAGAGCTATCCATCTGGTTGGGTCCCGCCAAAAGAAGAGGCAAAGAGTCTTCCTTATTTCCTTGCAAGAACGAAAAATCATGAACTGCCAATTTATTTGAATATAACGTACAGAGGTATTCGGCAAATAACAAAAATAAAACGTATTGAAGGTGACATTTGGCTCTTAAACGATGAAATTAAACAATACTTAAAAGAAAAGAACAAAAGATACGTCGAAACTCGTGTTCACGAAGTAGGTAGATTTATAGAAACTAAAGGTGATTATGTTAATGATTTAGTTCAATGGGCTCATTCCAAAGGTTTTTAAATGTGTAATGTTTTCAAGTAGTTGAAATAAATGATTTAGTGCATATTATGTTTGTCTTATTTACCCTTTTATATGAAGTTGACTGAGATCACAAATCTTTATAAAAGTCATACTTATCACAAAATAACCTAGAACCTAGGTTTTTGGAATTGTTGGGAATTTAGGAATTGCGGAGTCTCACTCACGTGATGAAACACAACGCAAGCGTAGTTTTACGTTGGTTTTCTTTGAGGCCGTGTTAACACACGGTGTGTTATCACGGCCCATTCGCGCCGAAGCATGGTTCACTCACACTTCATAATAATATATTTTTATGGCCACAAAGGGCCGTCAACGCAATTGTAACTTCAATGGCAGCACGATTGCTTACCGCATTGACTGCTCAGGTGGAATCCCATAGAGAAAAATTAGAAAAATAATGAGGATTTCAGTCAAACTGTCTTGTGATTGTGTAAAATTAATTATGTATTATTTAATTTGGCAATTTGTCAGAATATACTAAGTTTATATAAGTGACATCCGCTAGTGATATTCGTCCGCATGTCATACCTGTTTTTAATATTTTCAATGAAATGTGACATTTAAATCTCAAATATCTTACTTAAAATTTCGAATAACACATTTTGTACCTGATATAAAAAAGTTTTCTTCAAAAACAATCTAAATAGAACATTTCAAAATTGTCTAACAAAATAATTAAGATTGTAATACACAAACAGACGAAACTCGTTCAAACCTTGCTGGGAGGGTTGTACACGGCATGAAGTTTGGTTATACGCCGCTAGGGGCGCTGCGCACGGCGGAAGGTTTTATCTACGTAGCTATATAACATCCGCCCGACACCGTTGGGCCTCTCCACGGTACATATTTTCGATACCAACTCACTCTTCTTTGTTAAAAACAACTTTTCTACACGATATATGCATTCATAATCAGTATAGTTCGCTTTTTGCGACATAAAAACTCTACATAAACGCTATAAGTTTTAGGTTACTTTTATTGCAATTAACTTTGTTATTGAACAGTAATTCGTGAATAAATACACATAATTGATTTTGTTGTCGTTAAGAACTTTATTTGAGTAGATATTTCATAACATAAGAGCTAATCGGGGATCGATATTGAACATTTACGGTTTTATTATGTAAGATGATAGGTACAATGTATGTTACATAGTTATAATGATTTTCAAGGCCAAGCGCTTTCAGAGTGACACGTGTACAATCTAGGTATTACGATTGCACAACATTCTTATATTATGGGCTCGGGGGTGGAATTTAATGAGCATCACTTTACCTGAATAGTGTTTATGTAACTTTTGATGAAGAATCGGTATGAATGACGAGAATTTTGACTGTAAACAAACTTTGTTCTTGAGTTTTGTTAATTCGTGTTTATTTTTTATTTTAACATTTGTGTAGGTTTAAAAAGTACCTTTAAACGTTTTTCTCTCACCGATCGAATTAGTATTACTGCATTTTGGGACCTATATCTCAATATTGTTTGTTAGGCATTTTTTTTTGCCATAGTTAGTGTTTCAGAACCTCATTGGGCATTGTTAACTTCATAAGGGCTTACATATTACAAATACAGGACTTGATACATTTCTATTGAATAAATGACTTGCTTGAATACTTTTTGTTAAATACTCTAACGTATACGTACATCGTGGCTATGAATAGATGCCCTGTCTATGAACAGTTTCGTTATAAACGTAACTAAATATTGATTAAAAAAGTAATATTTATCGAGTTACTTTCACAAAGGGATTTGTACAGTCATTAATTGGGAATGCGAGTAGCACTGAGTAAACTAATTACTTATCGATATTGGACCGGTTAATTAATAACTGGTGATTACCGAACACAATGGGACATCGTGCAGGATAGCTAGAGAAACATAGCTACACACCTAAATATCTATACTGTTAGTTAGTTATAATTGCCTGCTTAGTCTTGTAGAGGTAGTTTGTCTAAGTAGTTTCTATGCGTTTTGTCTAAAGATGGTTAGCTTGTGCTAGCCTCGCTTTATTTCCGATTTGTTGCCAAATTTCATGCAGATTTGTTCAGTAGTTTTTACATTAAAGAGTAACAAATATAGGTAGGTTTTATTAGTTCCATATTAGTTCTACATCAATGGAAAGTGCCCTTAGTAGGTGCTCTTAAGAATTCTAGAATCTAGATCAGCGCGTAGTTTTTTTATCTAAAAGTTTCGATTTACTTTCGAGTCTCCAACCAAAGGGTGTTATATTATTAATTGCCTGAGCATCTATATCCGAATACGATAGGTAAACATAATAGATTGTATTCCAATTTAATTTGTTGTACAACGAAAATATATGTAAAATATACATATGTGTGAAACTATATTGATCGGAGGTTAATTTTATTTTTAATTGAAATTTAATATAATGTACACTGATTAGGTACCTAAGTATGCATGGTGTTCTTGGACTTTCTTTAAATGAAACAACCAACAGATAAGATACCAATTTCACCTTTTTTGCCCTTGATCACTTAAAACCTATTTCACAATGTCTGAAATACCTATGTAGGTACGTATTTATTTTTAACTAAGGCATAATTTTAGGCATTTTACACGAAAAAAGGTTAAGTACCTATATCTTAATGAATAGAAACTTAAATAAATATTTTAGAACAAACAATAAGTTCAATTTCTTACGTTAGGTAGGTCTTGTCCTGAGTGAACCGTCTTAGAATTCAATTTAAACTGGTAGTAGCTGTATTTATCGCAATTGCACTTGGACTAGGTATCGTAGATTTGTAGTGATACCACAATAAAAATTAAAAAATAAATAAGTCGTTTATTCATTTTAATAATAACTAGCTGATAATTAAATAGGCTGGTATAGAGGTTTTGCAGGTGGTAGGTTTCACCCTCGTCAAAAAAAAACTGGTTCAAAGTTAGAAGATTACGTTTAAAAGATTATAGGGATCCGGAAATGTGACAGTATTGCTAATATAAATAAATAAATAGATTTGTAATATTATTCAATAAAATTGTTTATTTGACATCGAGAAACAAACACATTAAAAAGAGTAGGTATAGACCAAGGGTGTTAAACGGCGCACCTGTGACTCCTCTGGTGTTGTGTCCATGGGCGGCGCTAATCGCTTACCATCAGGTGATCCGTCTGCTCGATTCCTCCTTCTCCATAAAAATGTATTTTTTGAATAGGGACACATTGGTATTACATTGTATTAACAATGCCATTAACCCATTATTAGCTTAATAGGTAGGTTACTACTTACCTATGTCATCATCAGTCCATTTACTTAAATAGTTACCTACATCGATTTTTGGACATAGCAATTTTTTTTAAATATCTAACAGGGCATTGAGCTCGATCTTCTAGGACTTTGTATCCAACCACTGGCATCCTCTCTGTCTCCCCAACAATCCTCAAATTCCTAATCCGCAAAAGGATAATGCACGTGTGTGTTCACTCGGGTCTGTTTCTGGTCGGACGGGGAGCCACCCGCGCCGCGCCCGCGCTTACGGTGGCCGGAGATCGTCCCGCGATCCCCGACGCCCGGTGTGTCCTTCGCGATGGCTGGGTTGCGAGGAGCCAGCGCTTCGCTGCCTCACGCGTCCCGCCTCCTCCTTAGCTAGCATGACTGCTTCGCAAAAGGAGGAGACGGCATCCCAATCCCCCTCGCTCCGCATCATGGCCTGCACTAGGCCCGGACGCGAGAGGTCGCCATCGCCGATCACTTCCCTGAGGACACGGCGGTGCTCAGCCCACACAGGGCATTCTCCCACCGTGTGTTCCACCGTGTCCTCAGGGCGGTCCTCGCAGTGATGACACCCGTGCGTTTCCTCCCGCCCCATCAGACACAGGTACCTCCCGAAACTCCCATGTCCGGTGTGGACCTGCGTCAGGCGGTAGGTGAGGACGCCGTAGCGTCTCTCAAGCCACTCCTCAAAGAGGGGACTTACCGCTGCGATGGCAGCGAGCCCAACTTGGACAAGTCTAGACTTGGCATGTTGCAGAATATCTGAAGACAGGTAATACGAACTGAATTTGACAAAATCAACCCCTCGAAACGAGCAACGCAAGTCATAATAGCGAGACAACCATATAAGGCCTTAATATGCTATTTTTTTAAATGCATATTAAAGGTGGATACTACCTACTACCTATTGCAATTATTTATACCCAACGGGTATTTTCAAACATAAAAGTCTAATTTATATTAAATAAAATTATTTCATTATCTAAAATGACGTGATCAATAATAATAGTTATGAACCAAACTTCTCCCACAACACAAAGTATACCGCTGAAAATTAAAATTAACCTACTTCTGAAACGAGTTAAAAACCATTTACCTAGACGTATTTGGCACTAAAACCAAAAGGATGAAAAGGCCAGAGACTAAGTGAGTAAACTTACAATAATACCTCTACAGAAAAAGTAAAAACATGACACAAAAGTACCAACTAAAACTATTGTTACAATACAAATGAAAGGGATCTCTCACTTCAGGTACCGAAGCGCGAAGCGTACAGGCCGCCATTTTGGGATACAAGAAAAAAAAAAACAATAAACAAAGGAATTATTTTTAAAATGGGGTGCGTCACTGGCCAGCCTGTCTTTAGTTCCGGGTGGCTACGTTAAAGTATACAGTTATAATTTATTTTTAATGGATGATTGCTAGTCATTGCAGGATTTCTTATATGCTTCCTAAATGAAGTAGGTATTTTCATTAACCCTGAACTTGAACCCTTAGGTCCGAAATTAATAGATAGTCAAAGATCGATCTCAATTCAAAAAATCTAATACTATTACCTACTCTGCTTATTCTAGTTTAAACATGTTATTAGCATTAAAGTCCAGGAGATCCCTAAGTATTGATTTATGTAGGTAATTATTAATTAATATGTTATGTGTCTTTTATAGATAAATCGTAGGGTAGTGTTATGACCTAGTCCTTAAAATTATACGTTGGTAAATGTATTATTACATTCATATTTTTTATTTTTAATAAATAAATATTGATTAAATTAATTTAAAAGTAATCGAACTGCAACTAACAATCTTGCAGAAAGTTATTAAGTAAGTCTTGTGATTTTAGAAAGGGGTATGAACTACGAAGCACGATAAAGGATAACTAAAGCATCTTTCAGGACCAAGAATATCAAGTCTATCATTCCTCGAAAAGACAGCAGTTGTGAACTTTACATAATTACTATAATTAATTTATACATGGATCAAACACAAAAATTGTAGGTTAGGTACAGTTTTCTTTAATCCGTTCTTGCGGTCGTTCCATGGTAAGTAGTAGGAGATGCTCATTGTCAAGCTCACACAGACACACACAGACATAGTAAATTAATTATTAATTTCGGCCTACACACGTAATTATTTGACGAGGAACTCAAGGAACACTACTATCAAGTCATGTTAGAGGCTCATATTCATGAGCAGCATTCAACAACCTGGCGAGAGCAGCAGCGCGACAGTCGAGTTCCTCGTCTCATAATTAGGTACGTAAGTAATCCGAAAAATATAACAATTAGTCATTCAGTCTATCTTCTACCGAATGTTTAATTATTATCTTTATCTTTGATTCTTTCTAGGATGTAGAAACATGTCTGAATTTGTGTGTCCATTGCTCATCACCTTGAACGCCATGGGGGACAAGGTATGGGCCACGATAGCGGAGTATTTAACCTCAACATCTTCATCTTATGTGCAACAACAATAATAAAATTCAGTGCATGATTTGTGAGTTTTGTCTGAGTAAATAACTCAACTGAAATTTTTATTCTTGCCCTTCAGCTTTTGTAACAAATTTAATTAGCCCGCGAGGGTATATAGTTTTGACAGCCCTGGTTTAAGTAATCATGAAATGCCTCTGAGTACGGCAGTTACCTATTTTATTTAATACCAGATTTGTCGCGATTCCAAAAATAGGTATCATTACTTTTTGGGGAATACTCTCTTATAAGTATACTTACCCTATTAAGATTAGTATTTTCGGCTGTCCCTTACGCGTCAATCATTCAAGTACTGATTTAATTTAGCAAATTTGATCTTTTACTATTAAATGGACTATAATGTACTGGTGAAAGTGGGTGTAACATTATATCTGTGCCAGCACACGACAGCATCACCTATAAAATAGACCAAACGAATCGGTTTACGATAGTCTCTTCAGTACGACGATTCGATAAAAACATAACATAACAAAACATCACGCCTTTTATCCCCGAAAGGGTAGGCAGAGGTGCACATTATGCCATTGTACAATGTAACACCCACTTTTCAATATTTATGTTATGAGTCCCATGTAATAGGGGGTGAGCCTATTGCCATATACTGCGCACAATTCCAGACTCCGTGCTACTACTGAGATTTTTTTTAAAAGCCCAGTAATACTTTGCCCGACCCGGGAATCGAACCGGAGACCCCTTGCCAGGCAGTCGCACTTGCTACCACTCGGCCAACGAGGCAGTCTCAAAAACATTTTGGAAATGTACACCTTTGCCTACCTCGTTGGGGATGAAAATGAGTGCTGTTGTGTCTTCCTTCGTGTCTTTACGTGACATATTAATTCATACGATGTCATTGATTTCAGGCTACGTATGTAGAGGTAGGTATGATATTCATGTTAGGTTTTCAGTTCATCCTGTGATGACGGCAGACCACCTACTATATTGTTATGTGGTAACATCAGAGCCTAAAGTACAGTAGGCAAGTGCCTGAGTCGCGGAGAACCTGAGTCGCGGAGAACCTAACGGGTAACCGGGGCTCCGGCTCGACGTGCAGGAGAAGGTACGGGGTGGTTTTTAGTCAGTAAGAGTCTGACACTCCCTCCCGCCTCACCCAGGCGGGAGAAGTCATTCGATGATTTTCCCACCTTAAAAAAAAAAAAAAAAGTGCGCTGAGTTACAGAGTGTTGGCGGCTTCAAAAAAAAAGTGCACTTATAAGATGCTTCCTAGGCTGTTCTCTAGGTTGAATCCGCTTCTGGTTAACATCCCAACTTTTCCTGGTTCTTACACGTGTTGTTAGAGCCGAGTAAAGGCAGTTTTCTAGACAAATATGATTATATTTAAAGATATGATCTAAGGCAAGGCAAGGCCCTGTCTTGCATGCTGAACTGGTCCCATTACACAGCAGACTTGGGACATGAACATATCCATCAGTACCTACTAATAGAATAAACACATCTGTACGTGTCACTTGTTTTTTAGCTTGTAATAAAATTTGTCTTATTTCTCTCTTTCTTTATCTATAACCCGCCTGCCAGGTGTGGAGATTTTGAGCAAAATCTCTCTTTCGAAGTGGAGTTCAAGGCAGACTAGCAGTGGACTATCACGGGTCGTTGATGATGTACATAAGTATCCAAACACCGTGAAATCTATTTCGTTTTCGTCTCCGGCTAAACAACTTGCCATAAGGAGTACTTTCGATGTAAAGGTAAAGTAAAAACAAAATATTAAGACGTATTTTTTTTTGTTTAAAATAAAACATTGACACTAAATGTAAATTTTTAGGCACTATTCGCATCGCACGTGCCAGCCAGCGAGAAATACCTCTTCGAGAATTATATGGCGTGATGTTTTGATAATGTACCTACTATGAGTTCGTATGCACTTTTGAAGTTTACAGTTTACATTTTGTTTCTTTGTAAAACTATTGCATAACCGAGATAGAACCATTTTACTTCGGTACGATAACGAAATAAATTTCACGATGTAGGTATAATGATAAAAAATATGAAAATATAAAAGATATAACTGCCAAAAGATTACCCGATCTAAACATTTAAAAAAAGAAACTCGGAACATATCGTGCTACACAGCTACAGACTACAGAATATAGATCCGTGCTACGTTAATGAGTGCGAGGCGCGCGCGCACGAGTGGGTGGGTTGCGGTGTGACGTCATCGCGCGAAGGTCACGTGACCACGTCTGCTTGCACTCTGAACGCCTTTGTAGCTTATAATTATGTTAAATGACTATATTAACTCTATTTCTCTGAAAATTATTGTGGCTACGGAGTTTTTAGCTATTTATGTGGTCTTCGATTTTATTTGCGGCTTATAGGTAGTGTTTTAGGTATAAGTTAGAATGCTGCTAGTAGTTTCAATCTTCCAGAAATGTATATCGATCTATGATAAGCAGAAGTGTATCCAAAATTAATAATTATCGTTACTATCTAGGGAAATGACACTCCTGAAATTCTGACTTTACAAAACAATAATAAACATTAAAAAACCGACTTCAAAAAACCAAAAACTAATAACAAGCAAAAAGTCAAAACTAAAAAGCAAAAAATAACTGTTATTAGTACTGATAGGTTACCCACCCACTGATAGGTAAGAAGTCGGGAGTATACCCTTTCAGACAAAACAAGAATTTTGGAAATCGGTTCACAAATGGTGGAGTACTGTGCGAACAAACAAAAACAAAAAAACAATCAGCCGAACATAGTACCTCCTCCTTCTTTTGAAGTCGGTAAAAATAATAAATGCAGTTGCACTGCAAATAACCATTTCTAGTAAAGACTAAACTCTTTTATGCGGTACTCAGAGACATTCAATAATAACTTAAATCACTGCTTAGTGACGATTTTGTTCTGTAAAAAATGTCTAAGCATTAGGTTATGTGGTTAAGTGGCACAGATGGGGCCCAATAGGGCCCGTTACGGAGCCGCGGAAGGCCTAACGGGTTGCCGAGGCTCCTCGAAATGCAGGAGTAGGAACGGGGTGGTTTTTAGTCAGTAAGAGTCTGACACTCCCTCCCGCCTCACCCAAATTACCTAAGGCGGGAGAAGTCATTGGATGGTTTTCCCCACTCAAAATACAGGATAAGGTTAAGTAACCATTCTGTGAATCTGAGTACGGCGGTTAATCTTGTCTTGATGCTCGAGAAGGAGAAGAAAGAATTATTGGGAATCCAGTTTTAAAAACGTATTTTTTTTTCTTATACAAATCCTATACTGATATCTATAACACTCATAAGGAGTGTACTGATTGTAGACTAGCTGTTGCTCGCGATGTCGTCTGCGAAGAATATGAATTGTAGAAAGTATATTTTTTTTATTTCAATATCTTTAGTATCAATCAATCTTTAGTGTCAATCTCCTTAGTACTTAGCTACCTGCCAATAAAACTCTTGCTAAATTGGCCAGGCCATTCCAGATATGAGCCAGTACAGACACACAGACAAAAATTGTTATTTTAATATAACAAATCGACACTCCAATTTTATTGATCTGTATATATATAGAAGAATAATAAAAAACGTTGACAAGACTAATCTTGAAACAAAGTCAAATTTCCGAGAGGAAATGCCGATCCTGGACCCCGAGAGATGATTATAATGACGACTGCTCGGTCTTGTAACAATTGTATGAAATAGTTCTGAAAATGTATGTAAAATTGAGTGTACGATCGAAAGTACTGGTAGTGTAAATCTTATTACAAATCGTATTACCATTTATATTATCATTTATGTATTACCATTTATACCTCTATTATCTAGTTCTTTTTTGTTTGTTTTCTTGAACGAGCTAATCTCCGAAACCACTAATCCGATTTGAAAAAAAAAATTGTGTTGGATAGTTCATTTAGCGACTAGGGCTATAAAAATCATAATAACTATCATTTATAGACGCTGAGCAGAGCGGCTGAAACCGCGCGGGAGTATTGAATCTTCATATAAAATGGTGTTTCAGGATCAGTGGTCTGAGTAAATACGCCTACTAGATATCTATAAGACGTTTAGTCTTATAATACCGCTTAAAGAAAACTTTGCTACAGTGTACCGTGTGTATTTGAAGTTTAGGTTCAGGCCGTAATATTTATTACTTTATTTCAGACCATGGTGTCAAAATTGTTAGTAACAATGTTCTTATAGACTAGTGTGAGTGATACTTAAAACTACACATATAACAAAACAAGGAAAAAATAAACAACCATTATTATTACCCCATTCTGTGAGAAATGGCGGAATTCAATGACTGATGTAGCCACATTCCAGCCGACTGGCGATCATGCTGAGGATACTGTTGGCCCTAGAGATGCACATGTCTTACGCATCGTAGCGTCAAAGCAGTCCACGCGAAGTTCAGCAAACATCCCTGATACACTACAGAATCGCCCCAGCTCCATCAGAATCCCAAACGCATTATTAAATTGGAAGGTAAACCTTCAACATGTAAGGTAGAATCAGATGGTGACGAGAAAGCTGTGATATTGAACGTTCAGTATGGTAATAGGCACCTTTAACATTTAACCCTGTCTATGAACTCAATATGGTAATAGGATCCCTTGATGTGTGTTGAGAAAAGTAGGCGCGGCTAGTATAGATGGAAATTCTTCGTATAGAGATTACATTCGGGGAAAGGTCATCCGTATTTAGATATCAGTTTTATTCTACGAAGAAGGTTTCAGACGTGTACATTTTAAATGCTACTTTAAGGGCCAATTCATCATTTAAATCCTAACTGTAGAATAAAATTGACATTTGACAGTTTGTAGAATGGAAGAATGGTCAAATATTGAAAATTATTCCTCAGTTAGAAATTATCTGATGATTGAAAAATCCATGGAGTGTAAGTTTTACTGTCCACCAATTACGTTATTAGTCTCATATTATTATGAGATATATAAAGTCTCACCACCTATAATAATTAACAAATATTATTTCATTGAACTCGATGTAAGTACCTACCTACAGATTTATATCGGGTACAATGAAATAATTTTGTTATTTTGTGACGTAGCCGTACCTATGTTTTTTATCAAGCTGCAAGACCCGAAACAAGAAATAATTTGGGGACAATATACATAGAATTGATGATCTCACGATACAACAAAGCGACCAGATTTTTAGCCTCTACATACCTACATAGGCTTAATAATTTACTTATTAATTTGTTATCCGAACCAAAACTTGATAGACACAGTATAAAAGACGCAACATCATATATAGTAGGACTTATATTATTTATAGCACTATAAAGTTTTTGAACACTCCAATTCCGGGTCGAAGTGACCTTATATTAAATTAAATGATGCCAGGTTTTCCCAGCGACCATTTAATGGGTTGATAAATAGCCATGACGTCACGACATGAAATTGAATGCTATCGTTTAACTTTATGCATTGGTATTTACTTTGAATTCTTGTATTTTATGATGTAGATACATTATTATTTATCAGTAGGGTACGTGTTCGGTTTTTCGAAAATAACTAATGATAGTGGAGTCTGGAATCGTATCTATAGTGTGTTGTACAATGCTTAATGACTCACATTTTTAATGAAAATAAACATAACTGCTGCAAACTGCGTTGTATATTTACGTGGTCACAGGTATAGTATATTTTTCTCTGAAGGCCTTAACCAAACGCAAAAATAAAAAAATAAAAATGCAACACTTCCTTACCTAATATAATGAGTCTAAAAAATAGACAAATTATAATAAACAAAATTCCACTTTATTTTCAACACTAAATGATTACCTACTTTTAATTTAGCAATGGTTTCATTCCTTAGAGAACCTTCATTAACAAATGAACACACTAGATATAATTTAACAGCTTAAGAAATAGCAGCATAACAGTTTAGAGCTTTTTAGACCAATTCTTGGACAATAATGTGGGTTAGCCCTTCTTTATATGTTCTGAGAGTTAGCCAATATAAAAACTACAGCTATTTCGTATAATACTTAAAGGACCGATCTTACATGCCAGATATTTTTTATCGCAGGAAAAACTTGACAATTGTTTCATTCAAGAACCTGTCAATTGTCAAATTTATTCTACAGATATAATATATCTGTTGACTGAAAAATCTGCTATAAATAAATACGTTATAAAATGTCTGCCTTACACTTGGCATTCGCAATTGACGTGGTATTGTCGTACTGACATCAGTCGACACGTACACATCCGCATTTGGCGACACTCCGCACATCATTTGCAAGATGGAATGCCACTGCGATAACGAGTGCACCACTATACAGTAAGAAAGCAGAAATAATACACAGGCTTTATTGGGTATATATGTATACATATATATTTATGGAATAAGCCGGTAAACGAACAGAAAAAAAGAAATAAATATGGACACTGTAACTAAAAGATAAAATACCTATAACAAAAGAAAAAAATGAAAATTGGTACTATTTTCCCTTGTTTTAACCCCTCAACACTTGTTTAATCTTCAACACTTAGATAAGTGTGTCGTAGTGCCGGTAGATACCAGCAGTCAAGGACTTAATAAAGATAAGACATTATTATAAAGTAAACTACATATACGAATTTCCCTATTTAACTATTCTGAGAAGAAATACCCAAACAAAATCAGAGATCACCACAGTCACATCACGATCACATCTTTTTAAATTTCAGATAAAGCACCTACTTAAAATACATACGTAACGCCTTATTACGCCTTTTTATCTCCGAAGGTATAGGCAGAGGTGCACATTACGGCACTTAATGCTACTGTACAATGTAACACCCACTTTTCACTATTTATGTTATGAGTCCCACGTAATAAGGGGTGAGCGTATTGCCATATACAATACAAACGAGGCAGGCTACTTAAAATTATAGAAAAGAAATCACTAATATGATAAATTAATGTCGTTAAATAACCGACTTCAACTTCAATGTTTTCTATTTTGAAGTTTAATTACCAAATATTTAAGTTACGAATTTACATATATATAGTTAAATAATAAATACGAACCGCATCAAAATCGCTTCAGACAATTGAGAGATAATTACGGACAAATACACATACATGTAGGTTACACTGAAACCGCCTTAATTTTTTCAGCTCTGTTAATAAAACGATAATCAAACAAATATTTACAATGTAGTCTATACTACATAGATAGGTCTTTACATATATATAATTAAATAATAAATACGAACCGCATCAAAATCGCTTCAGACAATTGAGAGATAATTACGGACAAATACACATACATGTAGGTTACACTGAAACCGCCTTAATTTTTTCAGCTCTGTTAATAAAACGATAATCAAACAAATATTTACAATGTAGTCTATACTACATAGATAGGTCTACATCAGAAATATTAAGTGTTCAGTGCACAGGCTCAGTGTTCAGATTAATCGATGAATGGGGATGATGACAGGGCATGAAAATTAAAAATATAATTAGTCCGTAACTTAGGTAATAAAAAAATATTAGACACGTATTTTTTTATTTTGTTGTATAATAAAACAATACTTAGATAAAACGAATCAAAGTTTAGGAGTGGGGGCTAAAACGTCATTTCTTAGTATAAAATGTACTGAGAAGTGACGTCACGCGACATTTCAAATCAATATATCTTCGAAACTATTCGTTTCCGTAAGAAAATAAAAAATACATGTCTAATGTTTTTAAATAATCTACCAGACGGACATTAAAATAAAAATTAGTCGTCTACCCTATTCTGCACATACACCATCCGCTGGGCCGCGTCATGCAACAGCTAACTATAAACATTATAAGCGCAGGAGTTTCACTACGTAGGTACTATGTTTCCAACCTTAGAATAAGAATAAGAACGTTTATTTGCACCTTCATGCCTTCTTTGATCAGTTCGAGGCTTGCGTACTGCACGCCGTCTACTAATGCTTTTATTCTACCACCTGTATCAGGACTACCTCGTTGACCGAGTCGTAGAATGTGCTAGGTTTTTTTAAATTCTCAGTAGTAGCACGGAGTCTGGAATTGTGCCCGGTACGTATGTACATGGTAATAGGGTCACCCCCTATTACATGAGACTCATAACATAAATAGTGAAAAGCGGGTGTTACATTGTACAATTGCATTAAGTGCTGTAGATAATGTGCACCCCTGCCAACCTCTTCGGGAATAAAAGACGTGATGTTATGTTATGTTATGTTGTATCAGAACATAACAAAGCATAGATATAATTGGATAATAACTAATTATTATGTAATTTATTATTTTAGTTGCAATTATAGATGTGGTTAATTGTACTGTGTAACTAGGTACCTACTTTACTTTATAAATATTGATTAGACGTATTGTAATACAAAATTATATGATAAGGGTACGTACCAAGAGTCTGTGGAGAATTAATATGTAAAATTATAAAAAAAACATAGTAAAGGATGCCTTTATCTTAATCTCTTAAAAGATAATTCATTTATCATCAGCCTGTTCTCGGCCACTGCTGGACATAGGTCCCTCCAATAGCACGCCACTGAGCTCGATCTTCAGCTCTACGCAACCATTACCAGCCACTTTGAGGATGTCGTCACTCCACCTAGCTGGAGTCCCTACACTACGTTTGTTTTTCATTCATTTCATTCATTGCTTTAGTAATCGTAAATCGCATGACAAAAATAAGTTTTACGTGGAAGGTTCAGGTCCATCGGAGTAATATTATGGCCTGACTTGTTCTTCTTAGTCTGACTCCTGGTGTTGAATGATCTGGTGATCAATTCATGAGGTTAGACCATCAGTTTCTTTAGAAAAATTGTCTGTGATCATTAGAACCATCAAGTGCTTAGTCTTTTAGTAATTAAATTACGACCTATATAAAAATAACAAAAATTGATTTAATAAATCTAATCTTATTTATATTTATTTCGAGGAAACTGTGATCGTAGAACTTTTTTCCATTATTCCAAGTTTTCTATTGGATTCAAAATACTGTAGGTTAAATAAAACAGGACAGGTTTGTTTGCTGGATCCGAAGGTATTGAACAAATTCGAGAAAATCTTTCGCTATTGGATAGGTAACTTTCAGCGAGTATGCTGTTTTTATACAGGAATAAGATCTGTTTGAGAGAAATCTACAAGCTCTAAGTCTACTTCAGCTTAGTAAGGAATGAAACAAAGAAAACTCTATCGACGTTTTAATAAACGAAATATAATTATTGAGCACAGACTTAGTTTAATTTCCAATGGAACAGGATAAACAGAAAAATGTAACGATTATTCATAACAGGAAAATTGAAAGATTTAAACTCCATAATGAGAACGATATATGTAGGTACTTTGTAAATACAAAAAGCTAGAACAATGACTAACAAATAGTACATTTAGATTACCTACGAGGGTTATAAATGTATCAAAACTGTTCGTATACAATTTCAAGAAAGATACGAAAGTCCTCATAGCGCATGTACAATTCCGAGTATACAGCGCGTCGCGTACCGAGCGTATCTATGGCGCGTTGCGTTTAAACTGTCAAACACCAAGCGGTCACCGGTGACCGCAACCTATTGTTATAATTGTGTCTATAATGACGGTACTCGACGAGTTAATCCAGGTAAAGACGTGTTGATATTGAGAATGTCTGAATAGAAAGATTCTTTAATTAAAATTTTTGATTGACTCTCTCGCTCAATTGTCAACGAGGCAGTCAATTAGGTTAATACATAATAGGGTAGACGACTAATTTTTGTTGTAATGTCCATCTGGTAAATTATTTTAAATTATTAAACACGTATTTTTTATTTTCTTACAGAAACGGATACTTTCGACGATATATTGATTTGAAATGTCGTGTCGTCACTTCTTTGTACATTTTATACGTAGAAATGACGTTTTAACCCCCACTCCTAAACTTTGATTCGTATTATCTAAGTATTGTTTTATTATACGACAAAATAAAATACATGACTAATATTTTTCCATTACCTAACTGACGGACTAATTAGATTTTTAATTTTCATACACTGTCATCATCCCAATTATATATTTTAGCCCGATGTAGGTAGTTGAGGATGAGTCACTACTAAACGGTACCTACAATGTGGTTCATATTTCTTAGACATTAGAGTACCTACATATTTGTAATATTTCCTGCCTATTGTAAAATTTTTTCAGTTTCAGTTTTTTTTTTAAGGGGGGATAATCATCGAATGACTGCTCCCGCCTGGGTGAGGCGGGAGGGAGTGTCAGACTCTTACTGATTAAAAACCACCCCGTTCCTTCTCCTGCACGTCGAGCCGGAGCCCCGGTTACCCGTTAGGTTCTCCGCGACTCCGAATCGGCATCGGCAAGGTCCAGTGGAGAATAGTTCTTCTTATGAGCTAAAATAATGTCAGAGTTTCACATAGACTAACTAACTAACTGTAACTGTCCACATTGCGTCATTTGACGAATACATGCATTCGTCAAAAGCAATAGGCGCATGTAAGGTTCCCGCTTAGTAGACGAGTGTTGAACGTAATATAAAATCACGTTTGAACGACACTACTGGATGCAGAAAACATGGCTCATATAAATTTCTATTCTCAGAAAGCACGTCTCGCCGAAAACTTCATTGGTAGAAAATATTGTTCGTAGATAACTCGTTCCATAGAAAGCATAGAAATCCATAGAAATCTCTATTCCTAGATAGACAGCTTTCATTGTTCATGCAAGATACAAGCATTTGTCATTTGTAGCATTTGTCAAATGACGCAACGTGGACATTTGCCTTAACAGTGTGCCTCAGGGAGGGGGTAAAAAGTTTTTATAATTGGAAATAGCCCGCCACATCTTCCCATAACAACTGCCAGTCCTGTAAGCCAGGATCTACAGTAGATACAACCGTGACATAATTAACTTTCCTGCAACGAAATAAATCAAAAGAAATTAAGACCTCGTTGGCCGAGTGGTCGCAAGTGCGACTGCCGGGCAAAGGGGTCTCGGGTTCGATTCCCGGGTCGGGTAAAGTATTACTGGGTTTTCAATAAATAAGTAGTAGCACGGAGTTTAGTAATGTGCCCGGTATATGGCAATAGGCTCACCCCCTATTACATGGGACTCATAACATAAAATATTGGAAGTGGGTGTTACATTGTACAGCGGCATTAAGGACCGTAATGTGCACCTCTGCCTACCCCTTTTTTTTAAGGGGGGGAAATCATTGAATGACTACTTTCGCCTGGGTGAGGCTTAATTCATGATTTTTCTCTAAATTGCCTTTTATCAAACTTAATAGCGGCCTTCATATCATTAGTATTTATGTATCTGTAAACGTCGCGGAGAACCTAACGGGTAACCGGGGCTCCCCGGCTCGAAACGCAGGAGAAGGAACGGGGTGGTTTTTAGTCAGTAAGAGTCTGACACTCCCTCCCGCCTCACCCGGGCGGGAGCAGTCATTCGTTTAATATTCCCCCGTAAAAAAAAATGTATCTGTAAACCAATTCCTATCTTGTTTATCCGATTTAAAAACATTTTTATAATGTGGTAAATCGTAGAAAACAAGAACAACAATGTATATAGGGACACACTAGTTATAATGTTAAGTTACGCAGTACCCCACAGTACATGGTTTCAAAATAAAATTTGGTATAGGTAATATAATTAACCTTGTTTACTGTACGTAAAAAGTGGTGGGTTGTAAAACCCAATAGATGTACTTTGTATAGATTTAACACGTTAACCGCCGCTTAGGTCATCGGTGACCTATGTTAGCGGAGGATTTGCCTTCAACATTTTTCTGTCGGCAGTCAAAGGCTAAGATTAAAGGAAACTCATACATCAGTTGTTTACCATAAATTATAACTTTTCCAATAAGAATGGAACTTCGATATACATGTAGTTACATGTTTTACGATTTTATGCTAAATAGTGATGTTGAATGTACACAAGATCAGTAGTTTTGTATAATAATTATACATAAGTCACTTAAAACTATGTAAATACATATAAATTGCAAATAGAAAAATCTAATTATGCCAAAATTATATTTGGTAGCGTAGCGCGGCGTAACTCAATAAAATACGTTTAAAATTAAAAAATAAGCTGCATTCATACGCACCGTAAACTTAAATTCTTTAAAAATATATTATAATATCATATTTAATTTTATGACTGATCACTAGTGTGTTTCAGGTCAGCAATTTTGCAGAGTCCTTAAGAAGGGGAACAAAGGGCCGACGCCCGCGTATTGTTGCGTTCGTAGTGGCCGCCATTCTCTAGTATTTAAGGAATATATATATATATGATTTGAAAAATCATATAGAATCTTATCATAATCATATAAGGTCTCGTCTAAAGGTATAAAGAAAATAAGTAATGTTTCAAATAGCCCTGTTTTAGAGGGAAATTACAGGATTTATACGTATGTATTTTGCATGAACTATCACATATAGAGGTATATTAAATAAATCGTGTTCGTTACACTACCTATTATAATCCAAGAACGGCTAAATCAAATTTGTTGAAAATTGGAATCTTAGAAACAGCAGGCGGACAAAGCACACTTTTTATTTCGTTGGAAGTCGCGGGTAGAAGCTAGTTATTTATATAAACTTGATGATTATCAATTAAAACTCAAATTTTTTTATGGCATAAGCCGGTAAACGAGCAGATGGATCACCTAACAGTAAGCAATCGGCGTCGCCCATAGACACCTGGAGCACCAGAGGCGTTACAAGTGCGTTACCGGCCTTTTGGGGATTAGGAGATTGAGGATCGTTGGGGATTCAGGGAATCTCTCCAAGATTGGGGAAGGGGAGGGTAATTGGGCCTCCGGTAACCTCACTCACACGACGAAACAACGCAAGCGTTGCTTCACGTCGATTTTCTGTGAGGCCGTGGTATCACTTCGGTCGAGGCCATTCCTGCCGAAGCATGGCTCTCCCACATTTATTTCCCACACTTTAAAGGAATGTAATGTAAAACAGTGCCTACACTTGTTTAGTAAGAATTACATTCGTTTAGCGTGGTATGACTCTATTAATAACACACCCTAATTATTTAAATCCTGACCTCGAGGTCACAATTCTTATGCCCCAGTGTAAGCTCGCTTTACTACTAAATCTATATGGTGGGAGCTTTTTATGTCGTACAAATGGTAGCAAGAAAATTTGGTGATGATTATCGTATTTTTTTAAGGAGGGAATCATCGAATGACTTCTCCCGCCTGGGCGAGGCGGGAGGGAGTGTCAGATTCTTACTGACTAAAAACCACCCCGTTCCTTATCTTGCACTTCGAGCCGGAGCCCCGGTTACCCGTTAGGTTCTCCGCGACATGATTACCGTATAAGTGTAACTGTACACTTATGATGATGACCTATTCACTTGAATAGGTTGCTTATGGAACGACGTGCTCCATCATAGACAGTATCATCGCTTACCATCAGGCGAGATAGTGGTCAAACGTCGGCCTATCAAATATATAGAAAAAACTGCAATACCTGAGACATAGAGATGATTACAGTGACTTGAGGTCGTTAATACAAATGCATTGACGATCTTGTTGAGAAATATGTTTACTTGGCTTTAATTTTCGGGGAGCCGTTTGACTACTGACAGAAAATCCTCCACTAATGCATGATACCGGTGTCCCACACAGCGTAATGTATAGTAGTTTTCAAATGTAGGGATTTAATCAGCTTTTGATTTTTGGTTTGAGATTTAATATATGTAGTACTTATTTCTAAACAACATGTTATTTAATACACTGTACATATCTTCTTTTTACTTTTAATGCAGCATTACTTTACCTTAAATTACCTAACTTAAACTGCATATAATATCGAGAATATTTGAAAACGGATAATGTGTTACATAACATAATGTTGATCCACAGATGTTGGATTTAATTTGGGCCATAAATCGTAGAGGGCTACGACGTAAGATACTTGGCGTAGGCGTTAATTTTTAAGGTTGATTGTTTATTAATGGTAAGACATAGGTACTTTACCACACTACTACAGCAATCATGCTTTTAAATTGTCTACATAATAGGGTAGTTTCCTTAACTTTATTTTAATGTCCATTTGGTAGAATAATCTAAAACATTGACACGTATTTTTTCTTTTCTCACAATATAAAATACTTTCGACGATATATTAAATTTGAAATATCATGTGACGTCACAGCGTGCGACTGTAGATTTTGTAGCACGTTGTGACGTAACGACCTCACATTCCGAAACTTAACGCCATTTTATAGTTAATTGTAACTTTATACGAGAAAATAAAACAATACGTGTCTAATATATTTTCATTATCTAACTTACGAACTAATTAGATCTTTAATATTGATACCCTAGCAACTACTATTCTAGTCTAGTGTGGAGGTTTGGGAGGAGTGGCGGCCTTGTCCCTTAAAAAAATCGAAGGCGTATCGTATATTCGCGATGCAGAAGTCATCATTGTCCATCAGCCTAGCCCCGCCCGATAAACTGATTTTAAACTTTTAAGTGTATTTTTAGATATTCACCAAGCTTAATCTTTTAAAATATACTTTGTTTGAATTTCACACTGTGGCTGTGAATATGTACCTTTATCTTACAGTTGCACTGATGATTCACTGCATTCTTAATGCGAACGAACTACAGTAATACCTTACCTGCTACACGGATAGAACGTCAATATGTTATATATCTAAATACTTGTGCTTTTTTTCCGTTACAATAAATGTATCACTTTGTATATTGGACTACTGTTACAGTCGAACCTTTAACAAAGTTATATACCGCTGTACTTACTTACTCACAGACATAGAGTAATGACTATATCAATAACGCGCATGCGTACTAATACAATTATTTAGATTTTGTCCTGTCCTGTTAGGTTAGCTTAGATTACATTAAGGAACCAGTACTTGGGTGACAGAACTTTGCTGTTTTTTTAGTAAAAGACGTTTTCTGAATATGAAACTTAGCTAGATTGATTTATTGCCCCCGAAAACCGATGAATATAAAATTTCAAGAAAATCGTTGAAGCCGTTCCCGAGATCGGTCGATATACAAGAATTACTCGTTGAAAGGTATTAGATTAAATGACTCCGTGAAAGCAAGCTCCGGTTTACATACATGGCGTAAAGACGGAATGCTCCCGAGAAACGCTGACAAATGACGGTAAAAACAAGTTTTATTTTCATAAAAGTAAGGAAAAGGAATTGAGGCTGATGTTGCATGAATAACACGGAAATATAAACGACTACCTTCTGCCCACGACTTCGTACGCGCAATCCCGTTTTCTCCCATTCCCGTAGGATCTTCAGGATTTTCTCTGCCATAAGAAAGAACCTTCTCCTGACAGCAACAAACACAACAAAAAAAAAATCTGCCAAATCGGTCCAGCCATTCTCAAGTTTTATTTAAGTGTGGGATAGCCATGCTTCGGCACGAATGGGCCGGCTCGACCGGAGTGATACCACGGCCTCACAGAAAACCGACGTGAAGCAACGCTTTGTGTTTCGTCGTGTGAGTGACGTTACCGGAGGCCCAATTACTCTCCTCTTCCCCAATCTCCCCAATCTCTGAATCCCCAACAATCCTCAAACTCCCAATCCCCCAAAGGCCCGTAACGCACTTTTAACGCCTCTGGTGTTCCAGGTTTCCATGGGCGATGCCGATTGCTCACCATCAGGTGATCCGTCTGCTCATTTACCGGCCTATGCCATAAAAAAAAGTTATGGCGTGACAATGGGAAACGGGTTTCATATTTATATATATGTATATAGATTTAAATTGTAAAAACAATTTCTTTTTGCCATCGTTTCGGGAGTTTACACCCTGTATTCGTTTCCATTCTAAAAGATAGTGTAAACACTACCTACATGCAAGATTAAATACTAACTTACTAAGATCTACAAATATAGAAAAAGTTATAAATGTTATTATGTATTTACTTTTTTTAAATTTCATTCAGGATATTAGGAAATGTTTCGATATGCTTTTCTTTTTCGACCTTTTTTCCGGAGAAAATATAATTTTAATTTTCCGTAGATAAATAATATAAAGTTTTTTGCCATACATTTTATTATTGGAAGCAAGTATAACAGCTCACACATACGACCCACTTGAGATTTTTTTAGTCTATTTTTTAGTCAAATTTTCCGTGTTGTTTGGCGACTGGCCTTCTCCCAGTTGTACAGTATCTTTTGTGCCTGTAGGCTTAAGTCATTCTGTCTGCATAAATTCACAGAGGAAAGAAAACAATCGCTATCGTTTTTTTTCAAACTCAAAGTCTAAGCATTTATTTCAATTAAATCATAACTTGGTACTTTTATAACGTCAACAAATACAAAATAAATAATAGTTTGTCAGTCAGTCCGTCAGTGAAGGTGAAACTAGGTGCAGGTCCTCTCCTCAAAACAGCTGTATATGTCCCCGGGACGCGCCGGACTTCAGTGCTCCGGTGTTTTCATGGTTGTATCTACTGTAGATTCTGGCTTAGGTACAGGAGTTGGGAGGTTTTGGGAGGTTGTGGCGGACTTGACCATAAAAAGAAAAAGCTAGTTTTATGTTTAAATATAATAAAAAACCGTTAACTGAAGTTACATAATTCCACAGCAACGTGAAAATGGCCTGTCATATTTTCCGATAGCAAATATGAAATACATCGTGTATTTTGTAACGAAGTGTAAATTTTTAATTAAAAAGTCAATCAGTGGCAGACCTTGGCATGTGAATGAAATAAATATTTGCTCACAAATATTGCGAAAAAAAGTGTAAAATGAATTTTTTCACAACATCCCACACAGCTAAATGGAACAATATTTTTCAATTAACTGAAAAGGTTTTTAAATTGTATTGTTTGTTCCGCGATTCTTGTTTTATCTAATGCTTATGAATGGTCGGTAGTTGTTTTGTAACAATATATTTTAGTTTTGAAATGTTGATATTATTTTTTTAATATTAAGTTTTAGAGTTTAAATTTAAATTCTCTAGGGCAAGTTTTGGCCTTGATCTCTTAGTAACAAGTAATACAGTAAGCTATAGACAGATATGTGCATTTCTGGTAATATTGATCTTAAGATTGACGGCGAATTCACCATCGAATCGGTGATAAGAACGGTTGCTCAATCAAACTTTTATAGTAAGTCCCAAACTAACGAACCAACGGACAATGTCTATTTTGAGGTGTTAAAAGTGCTTTCATGTGGATTATTTTAAATGGGTGAAAATATCGAGAGAATTTTTAAAGAGTACCAATTTTTTATGGGGCGAAAATCATCGAATGGCTTCTCCCGCCTAGGTGAGGCGGGAGGGAGTGTCAGACTCTTACTGACTAAAACGCCTACCTGTTCCTACTCCTGCACTTCGAGCTAGAGCCCAGGTAACATTACGTTTTCCGCGGCTATGTAATCGATGGTTTAAAAAATAAAAACAAAAGGCTAATTATTACGTGTAAGCTGTAATAAGATAATTAGGTACTGAAGCTGGATAGGTACCTATTTGTTACATTGAAAACGACAGTCTTCAGTACTGGAATATAACGGTTTTGAAAAATATCTATTGCATTCTAATTAGCCATGAGACCGCTTCATATCGTAACGCTACCATACATATCTTATACCATATTATATCTAAATCTTCTATGTAAACAAAAATGAACTTTCGTTCATTAGTTTCGCTATAATTCGAGAACGGTTGAACCTATTTGGGTATTTTTGGTCTTGAAATGTTCGTGGAAGTCCAGGGAAGGTTTAACAAGGGAGAAAAATAATTTTTAAGCAAGTTTGACGGGACAGCTAGTTGAATAATATATATATTTTTAAGTATTCATTCAAATTAACAAGAATGAACATAGAAAATAATGTTGCTAAACTGTACAAGTATCACAATAAGATACTCTCCAGCACATAATGCAATCAAAATACTTTAAACAAATACATACAACTGTTTATAAAATACAACAATCCATTGAGCACCTAAAACATTCGCAAGTTGACTTTCGTCCGCCATATTGGTAAAGTGTCAGTGACCTCTTTACTGCTAAAACCGTAACACATCACGAACAGACACACGACTATAAAATAAATAACGTTCCTACTAAAAATAAAGAAAAATTAAATGGATATTTAACTTTTACAGAGTATATAGGTGTATGGTATTATGGTTATGGGTCGAAAAAGACATCTTATGCCGAAAAACAGCGAAGCTAGGTGTCACCACCCTTTCTCTTCCCGCGGGTGTCGTTAGAACCGATTAAGACTAACTATTACTGACAAACCTAAACCTTTTAAATTGCTATCTCCAATTTGCTCGTCAAGTGCTGAGATTACTTGTGGTAAACCCTTTTCTGTAGATGAGGCTCATACTCCAGCAATACCTACCACGTTCCGTTGATGTGATGTGAATACTTTTTAATGATTCGGTACGATGAAGGTTTTACGTGCTATTTTATAGTCACTGGCTGGTTTCGTACGAAAAAATCTTTGTAAGACATTAAATCGTAAAAAAGAAATATAATGTTTTGTTTTTAAGTTAAATGGCATTTGCCATTTTTTTTGCCATAAATCGCCAGGATGTTTTATAATTTTATACTTACGTAAAGTCCAATTGTTTTTAATATTCAAAGCTTTTATTTTTTTGTGTATTTTATTGTGAAAGATCTTAATTTTTATCGGCGATTTAAATTAAATAAGTAATTTGTGAAAAAGGTTTCATGGTCACTGTCTGGTTACGCACAAAAAAAAAATCACTTAATAAAACCTTAAAACATGAAAAGAAAACAACTGTTTTTCCTTTTAATTTATGGCTTTCAACAGTTTTTTTTGGGCTAAGAAGCCAGCTAATGTGTTTTGATTTTAATATTATTTTTACGATGATCTCTCTAATTTTATTTCTTAGTACTACTTTTTTATAAGGGATTATAAAAAATAATTATTAGTAGGCATTAAAATAAAATATAGTAAGTTCTAACTACTAGATGCTACACAGTTAAAAGTAAATAATTACTGTTAACATAAAAAAGGATACCATAAAATGATATAATATTAAGAAAAATACATAATTCGGAACTACAATGACAACAACCTAGAGATGTAATTTAGGTATTTGTGTTTTAAACATGTAAATAACAAAAATGCATATATCTTGAAATTAAGAAAACTATGCTGAAAGTATCACGTGTAATTTTATTATGGATAATTTGTTGTCGTGTGAACAAGACAAATAGTATCTGAAAATTAGGTCCTTCAAGTTATCTATCCAAAGAATTCGCTGTGTGACACTGGTAAGTGCTTTTTCATTTTAATATAACTATTAGATTAGCTTCGTGTCTGAGCTAAGTGAGTTTCAATTTAGACATTAGTAAATAAAGACATACAAGTTATTTAAGGCCGATTTTTACAACGCCAGATAAATTTTATCAGAGAAATAACTATTAATATTTGACAAGTCTTCCACACTAACTAAAAACTGTCAATTTTTACCGACTTCAAAAAAGGAGGAGATACTATATTCGACTGATTATTATTATTTTTTTCTACAGTTAAGAATTATCTGTTGATTGAAAAATTGGCCCTCAATAATATTACGCTGTAAAAATATATTTTCGATATCTACTGAATTGTTAGTATTAAAAAAAACTAAGTTATAGAAAGACTATACAGGAACTAAGAAGCTGTACATCTCTCAGGTCTTTGGTCGAAGTTTTACTTGTTTTCCTTATACAGGGTGTGCAGTAAATAGTGAACTTCAGCGAAAATGTACGGTTCCATAAAGACCTGTGTATTATTATGTAGCTATGCAATACTTAAAGAAAATATGTTTCTCACGTCTAGATTTTTTGTAATCGGTTAAAAATATTGTAGGATATTATTAATTATAGTTTTTTCGTTGTTTGATCTTAAAACTGTGTTTAATAGATACTTATTTAACACACTACAAAGCCTTGCTTTATTCAATTCTTTATTGCACTTAGAATTAACCCTCTACAACTTCCCTTCACTCCGGCATGGAAGTTTGTTTAAAATGCTTAAATTTGCACGGATTTTTTTGGATATAATTATTTTTAATAACAGTAATTCTGTAAATTCGACTGAGAGATAGTAATTATTAATAAAAGATAACTTTAAAGAGATATCGAGAGATAATTAAGAGTTTGTTTTCTGTTTATAACCGTTTTTCAGATGTTCCGTTTTATTTGCATGGACACCTGGAACACCAGAGGCGTTACAAGTGGGTTACCGGCTTTTTGGGGATTAGGAGTTTGAGGATCGATGGCGATTCAGGGATTGGGGAAATTGGGGAAGGGGAGGGTAATTGGGCCTCCGGTAACCTCACTCACACGACGAAACACAACGCAAGCGTTGCTTCACGTCGGTTTTCTGCAAGACCGTGGTATCACTCCGGTCGAGCCGGCCCATTCGTGCCGAAGCATTGCTCTCCCACACTTACCTTTGACAGGTACCCCATATCTGTAGGTAATAGAGGAAAATACTGAATACAGATACATATAGAGGAAAATACTGTTTTGAGTAGGCAGTTCAATAACGATGGGTTTTAAAAAAAATCTCAGTAGTAGCACGGAGTCTGGAATTGTGCCCGGTATATGGCAATAGGCTCATCGCCTATTACACGGGTCTCATAACATAAATAGTGAAAAGTGGGTGTTACAATGTACAGTGGCATAATGTGCACCTCTGCCTTAAAAGGCGTGATGTTATGATGATGAAATAATCAGTGATTTCTTTTTTTAAAAATATACAATTACACATAAACATCACACACAAACCAGAAACAGCTATATGTAGATCATGTAAAGAGTTGTTTCTTGTGGGATTGAGCCCGCTACACGGGTCGTAGCAACCGGTTGCCCAGCCAGAGCATCAAATACGTACCTATGTGTAGTCAACATTGAAAATGTGACTGCCATAAATATATTAATGACTCAGGACTGATTTTTCCAACGCCAGTTAGATTTTATCGAAAAAATTATTTTGAATATTTGTCAATTCTGTTATAGTAAGACTAAAACCAACTTGTTTAAAACCTAGGTACTGTATAAGTAACACTTTTCTTCATCATTCTGCGATTGGCTGGTAGAGAAGAGAATGCCATCTGGCACTAAGCTCGCTAATATATAAGTGGATGTGCAGAAAGTGTTAAATAAATAAATAAAATAAAAATTTACAATTTCATTCTACAGTTAAGAATATTATCTGTTGATTGAAAAATCGGCCCTCAATGTTATTGCGCTGTAAAAATATATTTTTAATATAGTAGAATTATTTTTTTTTTCCTAATGAACTCATAGAAACTAAGTCCATTGATTTGTCAGTCCTAAGTATCTAAGTACTTCACGACTTACCACCGTCCTCAAAGTTATTTAATAGTTATCCAACCCAGCCCTTAGCAGAAGTTTTCAGAACAAAGTCTTTACTAAAAAATACATATTAACTAATTATTAATGGACCAGACATGTAGTCCGCAAACACAATTCGTGGTGCAAGGATCTGCTGGAGTGGCCACCGTGGGAACACAAACGACCTGTTGGTAGACCGCAGATGAGATGGAAAGATGACATCAAGGAGGTGGCTGGACAAAATTGGATACTAACAGTTCAAAATAGAACTAAATGGCAAGATTTGAAGGAGGCTTACAGCAAATTGGTCGAAACAGGCTTGAGGTGATGATTCCTAATTACCTATAACAGATACTGTAAAAATGTTACAATCCATGATTCCTTGAATTTCTTCGACTCCATCTCCAAAGTAACTCGCGTTAAGCAATGATATTACTTGAGTTTTTTTCCCTATCTCATAATTATTCCGTATTTCTTTGATTTTCGTTTCCCCTTCCCTTTATCAACATAATCATTAATCATCGTTTACTTAGTCATGTGGTTTTATCATGATTCATTTTGTTCGTATACGTTTGCCTTTGATTGGGGTAAGTAGAGATAAACGGAACGTTACATCACACGATAATAGCATTCGTAGCATTCTTCTTTCACATGTTCGAATTAATGTCATTTTACTATTTTAAAATACTCTTATAAAAATTATTTCTCGTAAATATTTTTCGTATATTCGGATCTAACCATTGTTATTTCTACGTTCGGATTTCTATATCTATTGTATTATATTTCGTAGACCAGGAATACAAGATCTGATACTTCGACGTAAAATGTAGGTCACCGGTGTAGCACGAGCACGACGCAGGTAGGCGTAGGATTAGGACGTCCATAAAATGTATTTAAGTTATCATAAAATGTATTTAAGTCATCGAGTTCAGGTTCTACATAATTTATACCCAACTTAAGAGCTATGTGTCTAAGCTTTATTAATATCAGAAAGAAGTAAAATAAAATCCTGCCTGCATCGCAGGTCTGGAGGAAACTCAGTTTTGATAGAGGTCTTAGATCAACTGAGCTTTACCAATTATTATATATTTTTTTATTTTTGTTACGTTATCGTTTTAATTAAATCATTCAAAGGAAAATAAGTAGGTATTACCTAAGTACACACCGATTTAATGTGTTACTGGACACTTAAATAAATACATATAGATACAAGTTATATGCTGCTAGCCTTCTGGGAACGTTCCCCGGTGACAATGACGCGGACGAGTACTTTGACGCCTAATTAAGAGTATTTTTTTGTTGTTATAGATTCTTTTTATTCACTGTCACACAATTTTAAGTTGTATATATTTGTGTAGTTACATCTCCTTTAGAAACTAAAGTTATGCTTTTATAATACAATAAAATCATATAAGTAGATTTTATGAAAATCAGGGAATGATTTTTTTGTATTAGGTTTTAAGATTGTACCTATTTTCGTTCAAAAACTCAGAAGACTGACGTGAAACAACGCTTGCATTGTGTTTCGTCGTGTGAGTGAGGTTACCGGTGGCTCAATTATCCCCCTCTTTCCCAATCACTGAATCCCTAATTCAAAAAGACCTGTAACGCACTTGTAACGCCTCTGGTGTTCCAGATGTCCATGGGCGACGCCGATCGCTTACCATCAGGAGATCCGTCTGCTCGTAACAAATAAGTTTCGTAACAGTAGTACAGATCATGGAAGTACTCGCACGAGTACTTGGGCACTCAGTATTCGTGTGTGGTTAGCATGCGGTACGTAGCCATACAATATCAATTCAATTTTCCGGGTAATTTGCTTGGGTAACGACAAGATTGACCACCATTGTAACTGTATGTACCTACCTTACGATGTCCATACATATCATATTATGTACTATAACTGCTATAATGCGAGTTACAGTTAAGGAGATAGTAAGGTTCGATATCTATCTATAACATAACTATACAAATAGTATATTCTACTAATATTATCGACCACATTGGCGATATATTGAAGAAGGTCCAAATTAAAAATACCCTTAACCAACGAGCATGCATGAAAAGACTGATGACTGTATAGGAAGCGAAAGAGGTTTGTACGAATCGTAGCCATTGCATGGCGTTCCGTAGTCTGTGCTTACTCCCATGGGAGACATGCTTAAGCTTATGTACCTATGTTATTTTAAACCCGAAATTTTGTGAGGATGCATGTTTGTCAGTCTTTCACGCAGAAACTTTTGAACAGTTTAACGTCCGCACACGCTGCTCATGAGGAAAAGTCCCACTGTGACTTGATATTAGATGTTATCTCAATATTTACACGAGTAAACCGGTTTTAATGAAACCTAATAAATCATAGACATAGTTACATAATTATGATATGAAACTGAAAACAACAAGACCTATTTTATTCTTTAAAATGTTTTCATAGATTGGCGCACAATGTCACTTGACGATACAATAATTGAAATCAATCAACGCAATAGGTTACACAGTGTGCTGAATAAATACATGTAAATAAATACATATACCTACATAACGACAGTTTTAATTTCCAAGTTATAAACACTAAGAACAAGGATTAATACTAGCAAAGTTAAATCAAAATCACTAGGGGGCAAATGTCATGGAACACATGTCGCCAGCGACGTCAGGTGAAGGAGCGCAACGTTGCCGGAGTTTGGTCGACATGTATAGCAACATCAACGTCGCTGTGGACATAAGGCGCGCGTTGTCGCCTTATAATATGTTGGGTGAAATCGGCCGGCATCGCTTGACATGTCGGCGATATATGTCGTGGAACATATATTGTCCCCTAGTGTATCCTTGACTTTAATCTAACAAATCTGAGACAATGTTACCACTTCTAAAATCTTTTAAGATATTGTTAATCTTTTAAGATTAGTAGTAATAACCTTGTGAATCGATCATCGCTCATCAATGCGATCAGGATTTGGTTTAGCCAGATTTGGTTAACGTGTGACTAAGACGTGGATCCACGCGAGACACAATGTATTTTCTATTGTGTCTCATATCGGTGCATTCAAACGGTTAAAATGATAAACGATATTATTCCAATCAGTCTGGATCGATCTAAGTTTTTGATAGAAGCTCCACACTAATAATGTCAAAAGCAGATCCTAGAGAGAGTAATTTAATAAATTTTGGATGCCAAAAAATGGATCCTACTTGATCTAAATATTTTGGATATAATAATTTATTTCAGCCGCCAATGTAGACGATGCAGGTGAAAACTTCCTTTATGAAATTAATGTTGCTAGAGATTCGTTTCAGTTTAGGTTTTATTTTTATTTGTAAGAAAATATTGGAAAAAATTTGTTTTATTCAAATTCGCTTATCTATTACTTAAGCATCCCTTTATAAATTAGGGATTGATCGAAACGATGATATTTAATTAGTTTATTAAAAAATACTTTGTACTCAATTCCAGATCTCCTTTTCAGAAACCATTAAAAGTAAATCTATCCAACCCTAAACTTATTTTCGGCATTTAAATAATATTTTATTTATCGACTTTCATTATTGTAACATTTGTCGGTAGCGATTTAATCTCATTTACCTTATAGTGATAACATAATTAGACCACATCGATGCAAATTAAGTATTCATGCTACGTAAAATTTATTAATAGATACCTATTCATTTTAAAAATGGCCGATATAATTTTGTCAGCTAATAAAACCATACCTACTTACGATAACAAAATGGGTATACTTACACGAATTCCTCGAAGACGCACCGCTTCACCATTTGTTTGTAAACCTGGTCACTTTATCCCTTATCACAACAAGAATTATTCAACAAATTAACTTGGACTAAGCATACAACGTTACTTAATTATATAAAAACAACACAGCGACCTTCTGATGCCATTGGACACTAATCGTTCTTAAACTATAATGATATTATCTTTTCGTAATTTGGCACAAACCCTTTTCTTTAAAAAAAAAATAGTTCTTTCAGTTCTAATTTTAAATATTGTGTTGTCTATGACACGAGTTTAAAACTGTCATATATTTTGATAGCATTGAATATATAAGGTTTTATAATTTATGACGCTACGAAAGGAACTCGCAAAATCAATTTACTAATTATATTTTAATTGTAGTCATTTGGTGATTTCTGGTTTGACTTCGGACATGGACAATATTTGATTAATTTATAACAAATCAATATGATTCTTTTCTCTTTATTATTCAGTAATACATCAATTTAAGACTTTATACCTTTTTTTTAGGGGGGAAAATCATCCAATGGCTTCTCCCGCCTGGGTGAGGCGGGAGGGAGAAGTGTAAGACTTTTAATGATTAAAAACCACTCCGTTCCTACTCCTGCATTTCAAGTAGGAGCCCCGGCAACCCGTTAAGTCCACGGCTCCGTATCAGAAATACTTTATACCTCTAATTACATTTAAGATTACAAACAAGAAACAAGGATCTTGTCATTAATTAATACCTCTAGGTCTAACTTAATGTATGGAATGAGTGATGTCCAGTTATTTATAACTGTTATAATGGTAAAATTATGTGACAATGCTAATTTGAATAAATTTTTGATAGGGTTATCTTTGAACAACAATGTAATCGTAGAAGTACGGCTACATAACTTAACACACTTAGGTAAACTGTTCGAGTTGATCTGTAGACGGATGGTTGATACCATACTAGTCTGCAGAACTTAGTCCTCGCTTTCTTCTCTTCCTCCTCTTAACTTTAGAGATTTCTTATGGAAAAATCTTAGTATGCTGAACTTGTATATAAAATGTAAAAAAATAATGCCTGCTAAAAAAAATGTTATGTCCAAAAGTTGCGCAAATTGTACCTGTAGGTACATTTCAGACCATTAGACTCTTTTATCTTACTCAATAACGTTAAATTTAGGTATTGCTTTACGGTTATTTGTAAAATTTCTTAGTAATAGCAGAGATTTTCCCCCTATTAGGTACATAGGACTCAAAACATAACTGACGAAGAATACGTTTTGCATTCTATGCGTGCACATCTATCAATCCTTTCAGAAATTGAAAAGCGAGTCATGGTATTTTAAATTACAAGTCCTTCATAAGTTAGCTTTATTATGTATTTGTCATTTGTATGCCTGGCAACTATCAAAATACCACAATAGTAGTATACTTACCATAATTTATTTATATCCCTTTCAGCTTTGATTCATTCATCCTGGCTTCTGTATAACCGGTTTTTCCCTGCTATTAAGCGCTATTTAAGTGAGATATTCAATAGTGACTATAAATATCTAGGAATATGACTGAAATAAGATCGAAACAGATGAATGGCGAGGTTAAAATCAGGGCCATATCCACTTCAATCGTGATAAGGATATCGAAATAGTATAAAACCGATATATTCTAGTACTGGGACTTTATAAAGTTTCTATAAAATATATCCCCAAGCGGTCACCAGTGACCGCTCTCCACTAACTACATTATAGACCTTATTTCCGATGTTTAGAGGCTACTTTTGTATGAACAAATTTAGGGGATGATATTCAACAGGTTAAGGTGCGTGAAGCTCTTATGACTAGAACATTTGAATGCTAAACATGCTATATTCATTAACTAAAAACCATTCCAAAAAGCTAGCTAGCTATTTTATCCTATAGGAGGATTTAAACGGGATAAACGTCCTATCACCTTAGTCAGCCCATACCCTGCCAGTATACCAAATTTCATCAAACTCCGTTCAGTAGTTTCAGCGTAATTGACGAATAAACATTCAAACAAAAGAACCTTTCACCTTTATAATATTAGTGTGATTTGGGTAAATACAAAATGAAACTAAAAAAAAAAACACTTTAATCATTTATTTTTACTCCAAGTAATAGTTCCGTGTCAACATCAACAATACAATAGTATTACCAATGACTACTGACGAGTCAAAAGTCATTGAACTCAATACTATGTACAAATTGACACATGCAATAGTGAATCCTGATTATCTCTTCCCATAATTCGGTTACATACACAACCTCTTGTGTTTTGTACCCTACACAAATAAATACAATCATATCGTCCAGAACGGGTTTAAAACTTGGCTAAGAAATATACATTGTACTTACAGTGCCGGCCAAAAGTATTAGGTACACATGTGATTAAATCTAGAGACAACAGTTTAATAAATTATATTGCTATGTTACAAGTACAGAAAGTGTTTGATTGTGGAGCGTAGAAAATAAATGCGCGACTTTTTAACAAAAGATATATATTGAAATTGGAATCGAAGAACTGGTAAATACTTCAACAGCGAGAAGAGATGTGTCTAATAGTTTTGGCCAAGACTGTATTCTTCAATGTCTCCTGTGAGCTGCATATATCTTATAGGAATCTTCTCATTAAAACATCTCTTTGTAATTATAGTACTTTCTACGGGCATACCTCCGCCAAAAATGTGATTCAAGAAATATAATCAGATTGTCCTTGAAATTGAATAATTAACTCTTTGTTGTAAATACTAACGGCCGCAATTAATGACCTATCTCAATTAAAATTTGTGGACAACGATCGGTTTTTGTCATTAGTAGTACACTAAAATCTATTTAATTCCACATATTTATTAGATTGAAATAGGTTATTTTACCCTTAAAACGTTCCTCATATAACCTGTAGTATAAAAGTGGCAAATCGGCCACTATTTACAGATCCTTCTCACGATTTAACCTTACACATTATAAAAATATCTAGAAAATCTTTGTAGAGCGTTAATCAGTTCTTTCTAGAAGCTGCCTGAAGAGCCTCCAGTCTTCCATGATGTCAGCGTCAGGCAACATGTAGACCACGTAGGGAGGGGATACAGTCACCTGTCTCCTGCGCCTCTTTCGCCCCCACTCAGGCCCACAAGACCAGAGGTCCACCGTGTGACGCTCCTCCTCAAGTTTTTTAATTTTCTCTAAGATTTCTTCCCTTAAGTTTTCGTACGCCAGCCATTTTTCACTCTGTGGACAAAAGAAAAACAAAATATGAATAAACTTGCTATTAACTCGTTTGCGACCTTGGTTGGTCGAGGCAAGGACGTAATCCATTAGATGTTTAGCGTTACATTTACATATAATAAAATGTAGTGTGTTACAGAATGGTCTGCACTTAAATCTACACATTATAAGATTTGTAATAACTTTTTAGTATACAGTGCCTATTTCGAAAAACTGAAAGATAATATTTTAGAAGTCAAATCATTTCAATTAGACCAATCAGGCAGTTTAGAAAGTGCAAGTTAAAAATATATTAAGATACAATGTGAAATACAACATACAGTATTATTATTATTTATATATCTGTACTTTAAACAACTACATATATAGTATCAAGAAAACAAAGATTACGAAGTGGTTTCAACGTTTTCCAATTCACAGATCAATTAATAAAGCTTAGAATTATATATAATTCATTCATCATTCAAGCTAAGTCAAGTATCTTGGTGTGGGCTGAGCGTCGCACGCGCAGGGCAATTTTCGACGAAACCGGTTTCCCTCGGTCGCCATGATGAATTTACCTGACACTTTATTGAAAAAAACTCCGAGCTGTCTGACGGGTCAGTTATTTTTGAGTTTTATTGCAAAAGTCATTCATTGAAGGCGGCTCATTGTTAGTCTAGAGGTAGAAACTGTTGAAGGGTTATTTGTTCGACGTATGCATAGATTTAGAGTTTTGGTCAATGATACTAACACTTTGTGCATAATTATCTTGTATATAATTTAAGTTATTCGGTAATACTAGTAACTAGAAAATGGTTACTAACCATGTTTATTATTTAACAGGAAGTACTAATGGGTTTTAAAAAAAATCTCAGTGGTAGCACAGAGTCTTTTTTTTTTTTTTTTTTTTTTTGAGGGGGGAAAATCATCCAATGACTTCTCCCGCCCGGGTGAGGCGAGAGGGAGTGTCAAACTCTTACTGACTAAAAACCACCCCGTTCCTACTCCTGCACTTCGAGCCGGAGCCCCGGCAACCCGTTAAGTCTTCCGCGGCTCCGTATCGGCATTAGCCCTATTGGGCCCCATCCGTGGTGGTCTGATGGCTCTTTGAGGCGCGCGCGGAACGCGACGCGCCGTACGCTCGGGCCTGGTTCTGGTCGGGCGGCGAGTCACCCGTGCTCGCCGTCCGCAGGCCCATGCTTACGGTGGCCGGAGATCGTCTCGCGATCCCCGACGCCCGGAGTGTCTCTCGCGACGGCCGGGGCGTGAGGAGGTTCGTTCCCTCACGCGCTCCGCCTCCTCCTTAGCTAGCATAACTGCTTCGCAAAAGGAGGAGACGGCATCCCAGTCCCTCTCGCTCCGTACCATGGTCTGAACCAGAGCCGGACGCGAGAGGTCGCCGTCGCCAATCACATCCCTGAGGACACGACGGTGCTCAGCCCACGCAGGACACACCGCCACCGTATGCTCCACCGTGTCCTCCGAGTGAGTGCGATCCTCGCAGTGAAGACACTCGGGCGTTTCCTCCCGCCCAATCCGAAACAGGAACCTACCGAAACTTCCGTGTCCGGTAAGTACCTGCGTCAGGCGGTAGGTGAGGACGCCGTAGCGTCTCTCTAGCCACTCCTCAAAGAGGGGACTTACCGCTGCAATGACAGCGAGCCCAGCCCTCGGCTGCGACAGCCGTTGCTGCCATTCCGCCATGAGATCACGCCGGAGCTCATCCCGCCACGCACTAATCTGGCGCGGCAGCGGATTTTCGCCCCGGCGACGTGCCTCCGCGCGCAAACAAAACACACGCGCCAGCATCTTCGCCTCAAGATCCCACGGCGGTGATCCGACAAGGAGGTTCGCCGCCTCCCCGGAGATCGTGCGATATCCGCGAATCAATCGGATCGCCATGACCCTCTGAGATGTGAGCAGCGCCCTAGCGGGTCGCCGCATCAAATTCGGCGCCCACACAGGGGCACCGTAGAGGGCCATGGACCGCACGACCCCCGCATACAACCTACGGCAGGAGGCGTTTGGCCCCCCGAGGTTCGGTAGAAGGCGCTTAAGCGCCGCCCCCGTTCGTTCCAACTTAGGAGCCAAACGTCGAAAGTGCTCCAAGAAGTTCCACCGACTGTCGAGGACGAGTCCTAGGTACTTCATCGTCGTCTCGACGCCGATGGTAACCCCTCCTGCCGTTATTTGGGACGGTAGCACAGAGTCTGGAATTGTGCCCGGTATATGGCAACCCCCTATTATATGGGACTTATAACATAAATAGTGAAAAGTGGGTGTTACACTGTATAGTGGCATTAAGTGTCGTAATGTGCACCTTTGCCTACCCCTTTGCTGATATTATGTTATTTAATATTTTATACATACTCGTAGAGTAAGTGATGTAAGTACAAGCCGACTCTTAAAGTATAATGACACCAAAAAAGGCCTCTAAAGTTACATTTGTGCTTAAAATTTACACATAAATACTATTTTGATTGCACTGAAAACTTGCCGAGTGTAAAATTTGTTGAATGTTCCAATGTGTTATTGTAATTCAGTAATCTGTAGTATGAAACCAATTAAGGTTCAAAATAGACAATAAAAAATTAACTAGCAATAGATTCCAGATGTAACATTGTCGTATTTGTAAATACCTATGTCTACAATGTAGTATGTATGTTGGAACAGTTGAATATTTTAGTATATTCAACCTGAAATGAGCAGTTTCATGTATTTGTTTACAATTAAACATTTTAATTAAACACGTGTACCTCTATACAATGTTGTGCGCTGGCCTTTATTCACCTAAATGCAGTTTCTATAGAATACTGTTCATTTGCTGTTGAATAAACGAATTTCAGTTTTTAGTTTACGCAAAATTTTGCATACGTAGTATATTTGTAATACTAGCTTTGCGATCTACGCTGGTTTCTAAGTGATGCCAGAGTAGATAGTTCATAATACTAATAGGTACAGAATAGGATTGTTAAATGCGAATAGAGTGTTTAAAAAAACAAATACAGAAACGGTACAGTCCATATCAGGATATAGGATAAATTACATAATAAATATGGATGGGTGTAACTTAAGAGCAATAAGGATAATACCTACATAGTTCTTACATCTACATCAAATATATGTGACTCTGTAATAAGATTCAGTAGACCTAATTCAGTCCAAACAAGACGTCTAACAAAGTTCCAAGCAAAATATAATTATTATGTACTACCTAATGTCTAAAACGTCCACCCCACACTTAAAATACGTAGTACATATCCTAAAAAACTCGACAATGGTGTGCTGTGGGCTCGAGTCGACTCAGGCTCAGGTAGACGCGATCAATGGCCCGCTAATAATAATATATCCGTACATCTGCCAGCGGGACGGTACTATAGGAGAACACGATCACAACGTCCTGTACACAATAATTGAGCTGATGTATTTATTATTTGTTTTGTAACTGCAGGGGATGTATCTAGCTTATAAATCGTAGTTCATGTTAGCGATATGTACTAAAGGTTAACTAGTTTTAAAGTGAGGTTCGATTTTGAGTCGTAATCGAATTGTTATAGGTTCTTTTTTCAGTGAATAGTTGCGTTTCAGTCTATGTTCTCGTATTTATGTAATTGAGTAATTATATCGATTTGCGGAATTTATAATATGATTACTAATTTATTAAGAACTATCAGTATGTTTGTGTCATACATAGGATTAGTTAATTAGAACAAAGAGAATTAGTATGTATAGATAGCGAGTTCTCGGCTTAAACATTTGAAAAATAAACATTATTAAATCTCTTTTAAGTCTAATATATTTTAGTAGAACTCTGGACCCTACCTATGTAGAAAATGTTACACTGCGTCATAAGCTTCTGTTTCATGTCAACGTTTCTCATTTCGAAACAAAGAAAAATATTTTGTACTCCATCGTGTATCTGCATATGGATGCAAGTCAACATTAAATATATGAATAACACATAATAAAAGGTTAATAGTCACTTCTTCGTGAGTTAATGACCAGCCCATTATTGTTTTATCATAAAACAATCATGTGTATTGTTCCAAATATTTCTGTTAACGTCGACTTTTGATGAGGTTTTATGAAACTTGAAGCCAATACAGGTTTTTGTATTAAATTTAAATTATCAGAGATGAGTGATAGCTCTTAAGCTTGCAATCAGATCCTGATAATAACAATAGCCTCTTAGTCAATCAAGTAATTGGTGAATGGTGATCGTGATGGACCGGTCCGGCTAGCCGGTAGCACAATAAAATTAGTGTTGAATAACTTCAAGCATTGGCTTGAGTAATATTTCTTAAAAACAAATGTCAAGGCGTTACAATTACTTGTTATCGATCTGCATATCTACCATGATTAGGCCGCACGTGTAAGTCCAAAACTTAATCATACAAAAACATTTATACTTGTTATAATTTGCATTGAATATGTTGAACATTTTGGACAGTTATTTCGTAAGTGTAGAATGCACGCCAACATAATTTCACGTACGATAGCGTACAGTAAAATGTTCTCGAGCCACGCTTGCTCCCCATATCGCTCGATTACAGCGCCAGCGTAAGCATGTGCGTGTCACGTTGAGCGTCCCGTGCGCGCTCACAACATGGCCGCCGCGCTGCGCAGACGCCGTTTCCGGGAAACACTCCGCGCCAACCGACGCGCCCGCCATCTTGTTTAGTAAAGCGGTAATTTATGGACGACAGCCAAGCTTTGGAGGAATGCGTTTCGGTGTACTGAATGAGGTACTTAACTTATTTGGTTAAGTTACTTACTTCAATTTATTCAGATATTTTATGAGTTTACCGACTTACATCTATTCAGTTAAATAATTTGTTTATTCATTAAATCTGTTGACCAATGCCTGTAGTAATAAACTTAATGAGCTGTTATATTAATGGATTCAAGCATAGTAAATAGAGAAAGTAGTATTCAATATGTATTGGATGCAACTGTGTTATTACGTGTTGGATGACACTCAAGACACTGTACGGTAATATTAGCATGTGCATAATCTTATATAGACAATAAGGAACATTTCAACAAAAGAGGTTACATAGGTGTTCATTAACGAAAAAAACTAAAAAAGCTTTCGGCTTATAGAACACAAAACATGTGTTAATAAATAAATAAATGGTTACTTGACACAAAAACTAGAAAAACGATTGACCGAGTATTGCTTTGTTTAAGGTACTTTGGTTTAATGGTCACGATTCTGAGAATTATATACGCCTACGGTCATACATAGCCCTACACGAGGGATGCGAAGTAGTAGGCAAACATACCCATATAACCCACTAATCAGAGAAATATAACAACAAAGAATGATTATCATTACAATTTTATAAAATCCAACTTAAACAGAATTAAGGTTAATAAAATAACATCTTGGTTGCTGTACCGTTTCGCATATTCTGAAATAAAAGTAATTGAATTATGAATAATTGAACGAGGAGTTCGCCAGCGGTGCTTTATTATAAATTGAATAAAGTCGGGACGAATTGAATAGCCAGCGAACTGTATTCAATGTAGCTGTGATGAATACACGGACATTGCTATTGAAGGCTATATTCTTTATGTAATGATTCACTGCAGCCCGCGGTTGTATAGTATTCTGAATATTTGTATAAATGTATACTAATTATTTTAGGATGCATTTTTAAAGAAGAACATTAATTACTTACTCCAAGTAATTACTTAAAAAATAATATGAGGTTTGGTCTACAAATCTTATTTACTACAGCTAAAGTCTACAACCAATACCAACGGCAAGTAAAAATGTGTGACTTTTTCTTAGTTATATGTACTTTATTTATAACATTATTTAGACACCATTGACAAACGGTGAGGGAAAACATCGTGAGGAAACCTGGTCTTATAATTTCTGATTATTAGTTTGAAACCGCTAACCAGCAATGAGCAAGCGTGGTGATTAATGCCGTCGCGAAGGACACTCCGGGCGTCGGGGATCGCGGGAGGATCTCCGGCCACCGTAAGCACGGGCCTGCGGACGGCGAGCATGGGTGGCTCGCCGCCTGACCAGAACCAGACCCGAGCTTATGCCGATACGGTTAATCAGTAAGAGACTGACTCTCCCTCCCGCCTCACCCAGGCGGCAAATGTAATTCGATGATTTTCCACCCTTAAAAAAAAGCGTGGTGATTATTGCTCAGTCCTTCGTGTGAGACGAGGCTTTGCTCAGCAGGGGGCACTTATAGGCTGATGATGATGATGAGGGACAAATAGAAACCAAAAAATTCGTAAATTATGTAAACATCGTAGCTGCCTGCAAGTACCGTAATCATCTACAAAGCGATGTTATTCAGAGAGGACCGTCTCTGACAGGTGCTGAAAGTAGCCATTGTAGTGGTTCTAATAAGACAAGAGTCCTGCACACCCTAATCTTTCTCTTAACTTTTCGTGTGTCTAAACGTGGATGCACGCGAGAAACAATGTATTTTCTATTGTGTCCCATAACGGTGCATTCAAACGGTAAAAAAAAGCATATAGGTATACGGTCGAATAGAGAACCTCCTCCTTTTTTTGAAGTCGGTTAAAAAGCTAGACACATTTTTAAACGTTTTCCTTCTATCATCGAAAAAAAGGTAATTTAATCAAAAACTGGACCAATCGCAGCGCTCATCTCGAGTGTAATTTTACGTAACATCTCGCTTACGTCAACGTTTAGTTGATCAGTGTTAAAACTGATAAATTACTGATAACCAAGTTATTTTAACGTTATTGTCTCATTGAATACATATCGTGGTTACAATTGAGAATGTTGTTAATAATACTGACGAAATATCTATAAAAAATGATGTTATGTGAAAAATTCAGCTAATATTTATTGTTGCATGTTTTTCTATTGTTTTTTTTAATCTAAATATTCGTCCCTCTTGAGGATCCTGGTCCTTAATCTATTAATTTCTTCGTAATAACAAGGACCATCCTTAAGTTACCTTATATCAAGACATTGCAGTCACTCAACTAATAGTTCCGTAATAACGACAATGAAATGTATCTACAGTTTAAAAGGATGTTTCATAAAACCCTTCGTTTTCTAATATAACTGCTATTAATAACCAGAGAAGTCTTTTTAAAAGTCCATTTTTTAATATAATAACCACACCTAAACTAAATCAATAAATCAACAAGACAGTAAGTAACACAACAACAACTAAAATGTGGACAAAGTTAAGTGTCGCAGTGTACATAAGGTGTGACGTCATAGACAAACATAGTCGACATTGCTATGTATTCGGTTCGTGTTTGTATAACTACATTATATGACAGACGTCCATTTTGATGGTGAAGGTCGACGGATTGCTTATTTTGCTTAACTGAAGAGCTTGCGCGAAAATATATAATGATACACCTAATATTTGCATTCAAAATTACATTTAAGGTCATTTTTCGTTTAAAATATTGTAGAGAATATTTATGAGGTAACGTTTTAGAATAATTGTGATATAATATGCACTGACTGACACTAGCGTCTTTGCAACATGGTGGTAGATTATAATCAGCAAGATCTCTACTGAACAAAGGCTCGAAGGAGGAAGGAGAGCTACAGTTTCCGAAATAGCATGGCCACTCGAAAAGCAGGTACAGTCATACAACAGCCAGATACTATAGACGCCACCTTCTTCTACAGTTGTTTATACTTCTTTGTCTTTAGTATGAACTCTTTCTTAGATATCCTTTATAAACTTGTCCTTTTTAATGAAAACCGATGTCTTGGAATTATGTGACTAAAACTTAAAAGGATGATGATACAATTCGAAATTAGGTCATTTTTAAATGTATCATATAATCATCAATGTTACAGATTTTAATATACCGGCCTAAGTTCTTGGTTAAATATACACATGAAAATGAAATACACAGAAAACCGACGTGAAACAACGCTTGCGTTGTGTTTCGTCGTGTGAGTGAGGTTACTGGAGGCCCAAATACCCCAAATCGCCAGTCTCCAATCCCCAATTCCCAAAAGGCCAGTAACGCACTTGTAACGCCTTGGTGTTTCAGGTGTCCATGGGCGGCGCCGATTGCTTACCATCAGTTGATCCGTCTGCTCGTTTACCGGCTTATGCCCTATAAAAATATTTCTCCGATAATATTTATATTCGATTGGAGACTTAGACTTCTAAGTCAAAACTTGTAAGCTACACAAAGTAAAATCAATAAGGTCCTTCTAGATTTCTTAGGGATAAGTAAAGGCCCTAACTATCAGACGCCGGCAGACGGTAAATACTAAATTAAGTTTATTAAGACGTCTAAGCTTAAATAGTTACAGCAACTTGTCTATAAATTCCAGTACTTAATCCATTTAATGGATCTACTCTGGTTTAGGTTAGGAATAAATGTATATCTTCAAAGTATTGAGTCGAGCTTATAAGAGGTCGGGAACAGTCAGCGAGATTTTATCTTTTAGAATTATTGATTAAACTACAAGACTCGATGACTTTAAGAAAAAAGTATTTATAAATATGTCGTTAATATTTCGAATCAGTGTCGATTGTCTTTTTGTATAGTTGGTAATCTAAATGAAAATCTCAGTGAATTCGACATTAAACCCTTCATAACATAACGCCTTTTGTCCCCGAAGGGGTAGGCACAGGTGCACATTACGGCACTTAATGCCACTGTACAATGTAACACCCACTTTTCACTCTTTATGTTATGAGTCCCATGTAATAGGGGGTGGGCCTATTGCCATATACCGGGCACATTTCCAGACTCCGAGCTACTACTGAGAATTTTTAAAAGCCCAGTAATTGCGACCGTTGGGCCAACGAAGCAGTCAAATAATATATTCATAACCCTTCATAATATAAGCATTTAGCAAATTAATTTTCGTCTCTGTAAAAAATAAAAGTGCAAATCAGATATTTTGTATTCAAAGTACTCTAATACTAAGAAAAACATAACTCATTATTTTTATTCTCGGAACAAAGCAAAGCGATCTCTAACATAGAATTCACAACATTGGTATAAAGTTATTATAAAACACCGTGGCTGTCACAAACCCTGTAGTCCTTCGGAGAAACTTAATCTCAATATTATTAAATATATAATTATATACCTCTATATATAAATATTATAATTACACGAAGGAGATCTAAATCAATAGCCATTTCGAGTGGTAGCAGATAACTGTATATTTAAATATTTAGATTGACAGGAAATACCTATAAAACATTTCATTAAGCTTATATATTAACTTAATTAATGTAAAATATATTTAAATATGACAATTACTGAGTTTATATACTTCTTGCTTCGTCATAACGAAAGATTATGACCTCAAGTAACATTTAATTATATTATTTTAATAGGTAACGTAATTAAGATCTAAAATGCAAGGCTAGTATGAGTTATCGCCAATCTAAGTCACCGTTAAGTAAGTTGGCAGCCTGTATAATTACTGTTAATCCCATAACTCGTTGATGAAAAGTTAACATATTTTTACGACTTCATAACATAACATCACGCTTTTTTACCCCGAATGGGTAAGCAGAGGCATTATGCCACTCGTTGAGTACCGTCTTTGTAGACACAATTATAGAACAATAGGTTGCGGTCACCGGTGACCGCTTGGTGTTTGACAGTTTAACAATGTAACACCCACTTTTCACTATTTATGTTATGAGGCCCAAGTAATAGGGGGTGAGCCTATTGCCATATACTAGGCACAATAATATCATTATGTTATACTAACTGAACTCACAACTACGTCTGCGTTTTTCTAAAATAAAAGTTGCCTTTGTTACCTACTTCTTAGCACATTAGCTACCTGCCAACATAAGTTCAATCAAAATCCGTCCAACTATTTCAGAATTCAGAGTAATCTCTGACTGTCAAGACAGACAGACAGACAAAAATTGTAAAAAACTTAATTTAGTTATACGTATGTATCGTATGTATATTCATATGCATGTAGTAAAAAGCAGTTGTTTCAATATTACCTCTACTAACATACACTCCACTTTTATTTATCTTCTGTCTAGCAAGCTCTGCCCATTCTAGCTTTTTCTAAATAAAAAGATTTATACTTAATGTTATTTTGAACATTGTAATTCATAGATACAGTAAGACAATTAAATACGTAGTTGCATACTAAATGAAACCATATCATCGTGCTTATAGAGTTGAACATAACATAATCGTTCGTTACATCGAGTGTCTTCATTATTATCTACCCATATGAAATGCCCTTTATTCTAATCTCCACCCTGACGTCAACACAGTAAGTTTCATTTTCCGGGAACGTTGCATGATGCATCGCTACGTGGAATTTGATTCAAAACATCAAAACATCTGAAGGCTAACATTGTACACATGAGTCATGGAATTTTTGTGGGTGATCGCGTTGTATAGTGACGTCATACTACTGAGATGTCGGGGTATGGTTTCAATCGAGTAATTGCCAGATAACATTATATTTGTGGGTGTATCTGTAATTATTTAGATTTTTTTGTAACTTTTAAGCGTCGATTTACTGTACCAGGGCACAATTTAGCCATAAATTGGATTATTCATTCTTCTATAGGGAACGTGTTGCATTATTTTACTCGAAAATTATGATTTGAGATTGTTTCGACGATTATGTTGTTATTCTGATGTGCGTTAGAGTAACTGTTTAGCATGAAGTTATAGGATTAGCTGTAAAATTTACAACCAGTGTGTGTTTGGCAATAGTCTCGCTCCTATGGGACTTGAGACTACATAAGTGACGAGAAGAGATGTAAATTACTGTACTTAACATATATACCACTTGGGTATCAGAACTAAAATTAATGTTTATGACTAACCTATTGTAAGGTATTACAAATTATTATGAAATTGGCTTTAAAGTTTTATTACTGATGATTGTGAAATATGTAATATAAACTTCGAATGGACAGTTTATCGCTGTGTCTAAATGAGTTTACGAAGTTAAGTTACTTCGTGGCAATTGTAAGCCATTAATCCTAACGTTATAATTTCCAGAGATGTTTATTTTATTATTCGTTAAATATAGTACTTGGAATCATTTCTTATTTTATTATATGATGGATTTAAGATACATTATATGCCTGAACATACCACCTACTTTCTAAGGGAGACACCCTTAGGAGAATGCACTTTTTTTATTTGATGGGTCGACGTTCGACCACTATCTCGCCTGGTGGTAAGCGATGATGCGGTCTACTACGGAGTACGTCGTTCCATAAGCAACCTATTCACTCAGGCCTTGAAAATACCCAGGTATACCCTTCAGGAAATACAGACTCTGGCATAGAGTTCCTCTCCTTAGCGTACGCACAAGGAAGCTTGATGCAGAGCGATTCTTGCGTGTGGGTGGGACCTATGTTGCAGGATAGGCATATTTGCATTACACTCCACCTCACAATATAAGTAGAACTACATCACACATTAATTAGGAGAGCACAATTAACACACGTGACATATACCCAGTAGACAGTCATAAATAGTTGTTTATTACAACTTCAATGACGCGATGACGCCTGACACAATGTGATCTCACCTTATCTACAGTTATCGTGTGCAACACGTGTCGCTTTGTCAGATGTATCTTGTCAACTATGTTGGAATAATCATGTGTACATTTAGGTGTATTTATTATTACATTAATTGATTTGTTTTGCAAAAATGTATATAGCTCATTGGGAGCTATGTAAGTCATTAGATACGGATGAAATAATCTGTTTGTTTCTTACTTATAGAATGGTTTGAATGGCTATTGTACCGAATGTATAGGGCTGATGCCGACATGAAGCCGTGTAGGGCTTAACGGGTTACCAGGGCTCCGGTTCGAAGTGCAGAAGTAGGAACGGGGTGGTTTTAGTCAGTAAGAGTCTGACACTCCCTCTCGCCTCACCCAGCCGGGAGAAGTCATTGGATGATTTTCCTCCTCAAAAAAAAGTATAGCGAATGTCATAACGATAATTCTAGTGTATTTCTTCTACAATCTATTATAAAGGTTTTAATTTTAAAATAAAGGGTACGTAGCTAGAAAAGAGGCTGAATTACGGCTCTTATTACTTCGGTACCAATGTTGGCAACTATATTTGTGAACTTGTACTTTAATGGACTATAACTTCGGGAAAATTAAATACGTAATAGGTGACGGATACATCTTTATGTTTGCAAGTACCGCAGCAGGTAGTGTATTGTTTATTAATTAATGAGTTTTGTTATGAATGAAATCGAGGCCACGTTGATTACGCTTATCGTCATATACTGGGTAAACGTCTAGACTATAGTCAACATTTAAATACTTCAAAATTAGGTAGATCATGAGTAAATATAATGTGTATTTATTATTAAAATTATGTTACATATGATACTTACGATGGCATAAATTATTTAGTACGCATTTATAAAAGTTCTCTTAAGAATGATGGTGACTGATTTATATGTAGTTATGAAAGTAGGTAACTTAGTCTTAACTCGTCGAGTACCGTCATTATAGACACAATTAAAGAACAATAGATTGCAGTCGCCGGTGTCCTCGCGGTGTTTGACAGTTTAAACGTGACATGCAAGATTTATTTATTTGCCAATTTGTTGAAATAAAAGCTGTTTATGACTTGTAACTACATACTATTGAAAAAAGTGTTTTTTGCTATGTTGTAAGCCTATTTACTTATAAAGTCTTTACATTTTATTATATTTTGATTTTAGATTCCGGAATTGAACACTGATGTTTAATAAAACTATCATATATATATACTTTTAAATCTTATTAGCTTTTATGTTTTCTAAAATACGAAATGTTATCATTGATCACCAATTTGGAAAATGTTTATTTAAAGAATTTATTTTTACGATTTTCTCGGCGAATAATTTAACGTGCGTTAAATAGTCAAGTACTATTAATGAAATATGGCCTTCGTAGCAACAATGCCTACGAAAGTTCTAAGAAATTTATATATAGAGTGACGTCACCAAAATATACTACACTCGCAAAAAAGTACGAGCCGAAAAAAAAAAAATTTTTTTTGAAATATCCAAAGTTTAAATTTAAATAAATGAAATAATCGTTTAATATTATAATAATACGTTCCATTTACATTAAATAAATAAGAAATATAATATAAATATAGATTATATATTAATATACATATGTATAAGTAGTACATATTCCATTTCGTAGCACGTTTGGCGCTACGAAGTTGCTACGTGCTACGCGGTCACTGATCGATCGGAAAACAGACTACAAAGTCCAGAGTTCATTTTTTACCGCCGCCTCCGACCGAAAGCCTACTTTTCTTTTAATTTTACTTTATTTAGAACCTTATTCCAGGTGCCATACAATTCAAAGTCTTGTACGGTTTTGTAAGAAAATCTATTGGATATTTTTTTCTGGGTTATCTTTAGCCTATCCTGTAGATTATGAAGGAATTTTATTATTACAAATCGTCTTGAGTTAGCTCAGGTATATTATATTATCTTCGATAAGAAAGAAATGATATTAGAAGACAAATCTTTGATATTTCTCCTTGAAACTTGTTGTTGAACGATATTTCGTATATGATTACTGACCAATATAATTTGACCTACGTGTTGAAATTATATCTTTGTTTATATGACTCAAGTTATACTTGTGCACTGTCATGATTAATCATTTATTACGATGAATTTGTACTAATTTTGTAGTTATTAACTAAATTTATTTTAGTAAATAACTACAAAAGGCTACTCAATTTTTCGATGTACTTAAATATCGTGCCATCTCTGTCATTTTATAAAGAATTTGTAACGACAGAACTATAGTTAAGCGCGAGTAGCGTTTTAGTATTCAAGCGTTAGGGTTTTAAAATAATAATAATAATCGATTAAAATGACATCATTCAGGATGGTATAAAATCTTGGCATTCACGGCGACTTGCTTGGGTGGATCAGTTCTTATCTGTCCAAGCGTTCTCAGGCTGTTGTGATCGGTGGCTTTAGATCTGACTTTGTGGATATAACGTCCGGTGTCCCACAGGGATCCTTGCTTGGACCTCTGTTCTACTCTGCGTACTTATATGACATCCAAGCATGTTTCAAACACTCTAAACACCTTCTATACGCAGATGACATGAAAATATACTTACGGGTCGAATCGGTGTCTGATTGTGAGCTCATACAACATGACCTTAATTCATTATACCAATACTACTCGCAGAATAACATCAATGTGAATATATCGAAATGTCAATCTATTAGTTTCACTTGTCGCATAAACCCCATAAAGTATTGTTATAAATTTGACAACGTAGCTATAGAAAGAGTAGATGTAGTTAGAGATCTTGGTGTGTTGCTGGACTCTAGATTGCTATTCACTGAACACATCGATAGTACAGTTGGTAAAGCCTCTCGTAATCTTGGATTTGTAATGCGCACATGTAAACCTTCAGAAACCTTCATAGTCCCAAGATTGTGTATCTTGCTTATGTCTGCAGCACATTAGAATATTGCAGTCCTGTCTGGTCTCCTCTATATAATATTCATATATCTCGTTTGGAGAATCTTCAGAAACGGTTTATAAAATTTTTAAATATTAAAAGCCATAAACGCCACGCATCTTATCTGACGGATTGTAAACATTACCATTTATTGCCACTTGATGACAGATGGAAGATGTTGGACATGCTCCTTCTGTATGATATCCTGCGGGGTGGGATAGACAGCAGTGATCTCTTGTCATGCATTGAATTCTGCACGCACAGGTCTCGAACAAGACATACTCACTTGCTTAGTATACCCTCACATCGTACGAATTATGGGAAAAATGCTGTTATGACTCGACTACCTCGCATTTACACAGAGAAGTTTGAGAGTGTGGATATATTTAATTTGTCAAAGGTATCCTTCCGTAAGTCGCTTATACAAATACTCACTAGTGCGTGACTCTTATAACATTATTATTTTTCTTAATTATTGCTTTATAAAAATTTTCCTTGATTGTTTAATTTTATTTTATATTGCTCACTCTCCTACTCTTACTTTTACCTAACGCATGCTTAGAATAACTCTGTTATTGGCTTAAGTTTCCATGCCTTGTCATTATTATAGATGTAGCATTTACTAAATAAGCTGTTGAGTTTTCTATAATAAAAAAAAAAATATGATTAATTTTTTTGAACGTGTAATTCTTCGATGCTTTTTTCTGTATTTTTTTTCTATTTTATTACGTATACGAACAAATAAATGAAAAAATGTTTAACTAAAATCGTGGGTTACTCACGTGAGTATACTGAGAACAGCTCTACTAGTTGTTAGATGTCAGTGAGCTGCGCGACATCGCCGCGACCGCGCACGCTGCTCATGAGGAAGAACCCCTCTGTGGTTCGAAACTAGTAGAGCTTTTCAACTAGTGAGAAACCCGCGATTTTTAGTTAATTTAGTATGTCTCACGATAGTTATTATGAAAAAATGTTTATTGGTACGGCTTTAAGATATAGGATCTTCATTTGCAAAAAAGTATTTAAATACATTTTAAATTTGATACATGGAAGAGCCAAATTAAAAGTACCTTTAACCGATGTATGAAAAGACTGATGGCTGTTGAGGAAGCGAAAGCAATTGGCGTTCCATAGACCCTGCTTACCCACATGAGACAGGCGTAAGATTATGTAAGTATGTAGAATTGACTTAATATTTATTTCGGACAATTGATACATAGGGGTTAGTAAAAAAAAAATTCTTAAAACTATATTAGTACCTATTTTGTTAGAAGCCTACTGTTCGGAATACATCTTCCCACGATGTCATGTATTATAGGTGAATCGTATCTCCCTGCAATAAAGTTGGTTTTCAGGATGGAGTTGGAACTGGCCCACACCCTGCAGAGCAGACTTCTGTCTGATGATATTATTACCTAGAATCTCCATACAAAAGTAACAAGAATATATTTACTACGTAGTATCTGTATAACCGATGTAATATTACCGAAAAATCCAAAGGAATGATTAGAAGGCATTGAGATTACGTTATCATATTTTATGGTAGATACGTAAGCGTACACGTTTCAGATATTGATACAAAATGATAGAGGTACAATACTTATAAGATTAATCCGAATGATTGGAATCTACACGTAAACGCATAAACACATGTCCACATAAATTCCTTAAGTATATATCGATAAACCTGTATACTGTATAAGGCTTAACTTTACTCAGAAAGGACTGATAAACGTGATCTACCTTTGAATCACACCAACACATATGCACCTTGATGACGTGTTTCGAAACGAAACGAAAAAGGAGGACCTTTCTAAAAATATATTTTATTAACGCCATTGATAAGCATTTCAAATTATAAAATTATTAAACAAAAGATAAATTCATAATAATGATGATGATTCTAATTAAACTGTCAAACACCAAGCGGTCACCGGTGACCGCAAGCTATTGTTCTATAATTGTGTCTGTAATGACGGTACTCGACGAGTTAAACGTAGTTACCGCAATAATCAAATTACCCCCCCTCCCCCTCTACCAATCTCCTCAATCCCTAAATCCCCAAAAATTTCTTAAACTCTCTAAGGCCAGTAACGCACTTGTAATGCCTCAAGTGTTCCAGGTGTCCATAAGCGACGCCAATGGCTTACCATCAGGTGATCCGACTGTCCGTATACCGGCTTATCCCATTAAAAAAATTAACGCCATTGATAAGCATTTGAAATCATAAAACTCTTAAAAAAAGCCGAATTAATGATTTTAAACAGATTTACAAACTATACTAAGAGTTAACTGCAATAATCAACAATTAAGATTAAATTTTAAATTAAGAACAAACTCAATAAGAATCTAGGCCATATAGAATGATGTCTGAAAGAACTATCGAGCGCTTTCCTTTACTTTATTTAGTAGATAATCCTTATGTACAGTCGTATGTACGTCAGGGCCGCATCGCGTCACCGTCATGCGCACTACGACGATCGATTCCACTTTACTCAACACTAATATAATTGTATTCAAACACCTATTTTATTAATAATCATTACTTATTTAGCAGGAAGTTAAAAAAAGAACGTTTTCAGCATTCTAGAGGTAAATGTAGTGTAGTAGTTTTTAAAATAGTATTTAGATATTTCAATAATAATGAATAGTCAGAGTAAAGAAAATAGTTATTTATTTACCTTAGTTGTATCCTAATTCATCATATACATCACGCCTTTTATCCCCGAATGGGCAGACAGAGGTGCATATTACGGTACTCAATGCTGTGAATGTAATGGCAATAGGCTCACCCCCTATTACATAAGAATCATAACATAAATAGTAAAAACTGGATGTTATATTGTATCCTAACTATTCTAAATATTCGCGTTTTCTAATAGTGGCTTTAAGATATCTTAAGAATAAATGATTATCTTTAAGAATTACAAAGGATTATGAAAGTTTCATTTGCTGCCAAGGTAGATTAGAATAAGGTTTTTATTTGTTAGTAAGTTAGTTTAGTTGTACATTTTGTATAATTTCAGCACATGCAAACCTAACCAAGTAACCTGGAGGCCTATAATTTTGAACCAAGCAAGCTATAACTTAAGTGTTTTTTATTTGACAAAGCTATTTAAATAAATACTAAATTGTTTGTGTAATTTTCTTAAAGCACAAATATTATCACGCGTATCCTTTGTATATAATTTTAATTATGGGTGATTTTGGGTTATATATTAAATACTTTTTTTTTTTTTAAGGGGGGAAAATCATCGAATGACTACTCCCGCCTGGGTGAGGCGGAAGGGAGTGTCAGACTCTTACTGACTAAAAACCACCCCGTTCCTTCTCCTGCACGTCGAGCCGGAGCCCCGGTTACCCGTTAGGTTCTCCGCGACTCCGAATCGGCATCGACCCTATTGGGCCTCATCTGTGGTGGTCTGATGGCTCTTTGAGGCGCGCGCGGAACGCGACGCGCCGTACGCTCGGGTCTGTTTCTGGTCGGACGGGGAGCCACCCATGCTCGCCGTCCGCAGGCCCGCGCTTACGGTGGCCGGAGATCGTCCCGCGATCCCCGACGCCCGGTGTGTCCTTCGCGATGGCTGGGTTGCGAGGAGGCAGCGCTTCGCTGCCTCACGCGTCCCGCCTCCTCCTTAGCTAGCATGACTGCTTCGCAAAAGGAGGAGACGGCATCCCAATCCCCCTCGCTCCGCATCATGGCCTGCACTAGGCCCGGACGCGAGAGGTCGCCATCGCCGATCACTTCCCTGAGGACACGGCGGTGCTCAGCCCACGCAGGGCATTCCGCTACAGTATGTTCCACCGTGTCCTCAGGGCGGTCCTCGCAGTGATGACACCCGGACTTTTCCTCCCGCCCCATCAGACACAGGTACCTCCCGAAACTCCCATGTCCGGTGAGGACCTGCGTCAGGCGGTAGGTGAGGACGCCGTAGCGTCTCTCAAGCCACTCCTCAAAGAGGGGACTTACCGCTGCGATGGCAGCGAGCCCAGCCCTCGGTTGCGACAGTCGCTGCTGCCACTCCGCCATGAGATCGCGCCGGAGCTCATCCCGCCACGCACTTATCTGGCGCGGTAGCGGAGTTTCGCCCCGGCGACGTGCCTCCGCGCGCATGCTATACACGCGCGCGAGCACCTTCGCCTCCAGATCCCACGGCGGTAATCCGGCAAGGAGGTTCGCCGACTCCCCAGAGATCGTGCGGTATCCGCGGATCATTCGGATCGCCATGACCCTCTGTGCCATGAGCAGCGTCCGAGCGGGACGCCGCAACAGGTTTGGTGCCCAAACAGGGGCGCCGTAGAGGGCCATGGACCGCACGACCCCGGCGTATAACCTCCGGCAGGAGGCGTTTGGCCCCCCGAGGTTGGAGAGGATGCGTTTGAACGCAGCCCCCGTCCTCTCCAACTTTGGAGCCAAACGTCGGAAATGCTCAATGAAGTTCCACCGACTGTCGAGGACGAGTCCTAGGTACTTCATCGTCGTCTCGACGCCGATGGTAACTCCTCCCGCCGTTATTTGGGACCCATATATTAAACACTAGCTTTTACCCGCGGCTTCGCTCGCGTCACAAAACGATAAAAAGTAGCCTATGTGACATAAACCAATACACACAGCGTCATCTATACCCATACTTTTGTTTTTCCTCGGGAATATCAAATTTTTCCAAAAATCTGCAAATATTCAAAGCAATCGGTTTAGTAGTTACGGCGTGAAAGCGGAACAAACAAACAATTAAACAAACAAACTCACTTTCCAATTTATAATATTAGTAAGGATTAGATTCAGGTTCCTCCTACATACATCTTCAATCTTCATAGAAGTAAGTTTTAATAAAAACGATGCAGTTTATTATAACGAAACCAGAAAAATATCGAATTAAAGAGTAGAATCGCTACCGTATTGAATGGTAAACGAGTAAACATTCCGAGTCGGTTTGATAAAAGTTCAATCATCATTCCTTATGTAGAGGTATTGTTTCGTCGAATTACTCCGCAATTTCTCTTAATACGATGATTGGATACGTTTCCAGTAAACAGCTATTTTATTGGTGGCGGTGGATGTTTTTGTATTGAATTTCTGGAATATTTTTGTTTAGATTTTTAATTTAGGAGAAATATAATATAACTTTTACGTATATTCTCGCCTTTTGAAAGGTCTGAAAAAATGTGTTTTATATTCCACAATAATTTCATTTTAAATCTAATAAGTAACTACTAAGTGTGTTGTTAGCGTTTCAGTTCTGATTATTCTGTTAAAAAAATTATTCACTGTATCTTACTTTCACTGTCACATTATCGTTTTTAATATTTTATTTATGCTGCATCGTGTCTGTTGCTGAATAAATGTTTATCTTTCTTTGTAAAAGAAATTATGAGCGTTTAATGAATCATAATAATGATATTCCACGAGTTATTTATCTCAAACCAATATAGATTCAAGTATAATTAAGATACAATAAATAAATACTAATAAATGCTCAAATAACTTCGTTTATCATTGTATGAAATTATTATGAGAGTTTACTTTGTTCGTGTGCTTCAGCTTCCAGCCGATTGAGTATCTAAAAGGAGGCTGGCAACCCTCTGCGTCGATGTTTATTTATGGTCGGTGAGAATATTAGGTAGCGACTGATATGTGTTTTTGAGATTATTATGTACTGTGTATTATAACTTTCATGACCTGGGTGTCTTCAAGGCCCCAGTGGTTATGATGCTTTTGGGACGACATGCTCCATCGTAGACCGCATCATCGCTTACCAGCGTGCGAGATACTGGTCAAACTTCGACCCATCAAATATAAAAAGACATACTAAATTAATTATTGTTTTGCGGCTTACTCACTTAATTAGCGTAGCTATGCTAGAGCTATGACATGCGGAATCCTGCTCATGAATTATGCCCCTAGCATGGCTTGAAACTAGTCAAGTTCCTCGTCTAACAATTACGTCTGTAAGCAGAAAAACATTATTACGTTGTATGTCTTGTATTTTGAGGAAAATGAAGGATATTATTGAAGAAATTAATTTCACTGACGGACTGACTGACAGACTATTATTTATTTTGTATTTGTTGACGTTTCAAAAGTACCAAACTATGGTTTAATTGAAATAAATGCTTTGACTTTGACTTTGAAATGATAGTGTGTAAGGAGGACTGTGAATATTGTGAGTATTATAGAGGTAATATTTTATTCACATTAAGTAGTATTTCAGAAGACTTTATTTTATATGTGCCATATGGAATGGTTTAAGATGTTACATATAGGATTTTTTTTATGGGAGGAAAGTCATCAAATTACTGCTCCCGCCTGGGTGAGGCGGGAGGAAAAGTCAGACTCTTACTGACTAAAGACAACCCCGTTCCTACTCCTGCCCTTCGAGCCGGAGCCCCGACAACCCGTTAAGACCTCTGCGGCTCCGTATCGGCATCAGCCCTATTGGGCCCCATTCTACATATAGGGATAGATGATGACTATGTTGACTTAAGAATATTACTTTGTAGCGAGTTCAAAGTTCTACCGTGGATACTTAGTAATGACGTACATGACTATATCTTATTCAAATCTAGACATATGTTATCACTGTAATTAAGGTTGAAATTCTTATTTACAGATTCTTGTATTTTTTAGCTTAGAGTTTGTTTAATGTTTTTAGTAATTCCTACTAAAACGTGCTTTATTATTTTTTATTTATTTAAGACTTAGTACAGTAATAAATGTACAGGTGGATTTAATGCCTTGGGCATTGTATCACAGTCGACCTTAAGGTGGTGCAAAGATGAAAGTGGCAGGTGACTAAGCAAATATTGATAATAACTATATATAAATACTTACTTAGATACTTATATATACAGTCATACATATATGTGTACACATACATCCAATACTTATATCACGCTTTAGTCGGTTATTACAGAAAAACGTTAAAAAACTCGCTAGCATGGTAAAATTCGGTGTCGACCACAACCTAGTTTGGAAATTGCTCACCATTTTTCAGTTGTAAACATAAAGTAAAAAGGAGTGGAGTTGGTTGGACGACTGTGTTTGGAAAGTTTTTACACTTCGTTTTTTATCTAGATTTTGTCGGGTTTTCTTACTAACGACGACTTAAATGACTTGTAACGATTAAATATTTAGAACGAGATTTCTTTTTCTAAGAGACTACATAAAGTAAATATGCAATTTAGACACTTTTTACCCGTACAAAGAAAGCAAAACTTTATGATTTTTTATGGGGTAAGCCGGTAAACGAACAGACGGATCACCTGGTGGTAAGCAATCCGCGTCGCCCATGAACACCCGGGACCCCAGAGACGTTACAAGTGCGTTACCGGCCTTTTGGAAATTAGGAATTTGAGAACTGTGGGGGAATCGGGAAAATGGGGAGGGGGTTTATTGGGCCTCCGGTAACCTCACTCACACGACGAAACACAACGCAAGTATTGTTTCACGTCGGTTTTCTTTAAGACCGTGGAATCACTCCGGTCGATCCAACCCATTCGTGCTGAAGCATGGCTCTCCCACACTTGAACATATAGTCAACTCGTATTTTCCAGAACACATATGAATGTACTCATTCATCATTATAATGGCACAGACAGAGTATAACTTTGTAGTTTGTAGTATTGTTTGCGTTCCCGGCGCGAGGAGGAAATATAAATATTCAGTGTTTTTGCAACACAGCGAATAATATGGCGAGCTAATAATAGATTGAACTCCATCAACCTTGCAGGCATGTGTAAAAATTATTGTATGCAGCGAACGAACGAATTAGGTGTTAGGGAAATTTTAAAACGTACTATTACACTGCTGTTTACATCTACTTCTAGAGACAGATATGTAAAGAAATAGACAGACAAGAATCATTTTATATATCTAGAAAGTAAGAAATAAAGAAGGAATAAACATTTATTCAGCAAAAGGGTTTATAAAAAACTTTTCATATATTGGAATTTCCACCGACTCTTTTATGAAACTAAAATGATATCAACAGGAACTATATTACATATGGTATATTTTACATCTGATGTTATATTACTGAAAATTGAAAATATAAGGCAAACATATACATGAGGTACAATTTACTGGAGTCATCGTGACATTTCTGGAGAATCCCATATTTAAAACATAAACGGTGGTGTTATAAAACCAAGTTTACGCCAGGTATATCAGTCCCAAATCTCATGAAAACAAAATTTGTTAAAAATGTAAGTAGCAGTCAGCTCTTTATTCGTCGTCAACAACAATGTTATAAATATATTTTTAACTGAAGTGACGTCTTAAGGAGCTGTTGAAATTATTTTAATCCTTGTTAGTACGTAGTATGTTTTTCGTGCTTTGTTATTGAATTTACATTCAGAATGATTAAATTAGTCCTGCACGTCATATGCCAGTACAAGCTACATACCTCTAATATCTACCACTGAAATAAAACCTTTATACATGGAATCTTGTTTAGTGTTATTTATTTTTTTTATATTTGATGCCCCACTTTTGACTAGTATCTCGCCTGGTGGTAACCGATGATGCGGTCTACGATGGAGCACGTCGTCCCATAAGCAACCTATTCACTCGAGCCTTGAAGACACCCAGGTTATACTCTTCAGGAAATACAGACTCTGGCATGGAATTCCACTCCTTAGCAGTACGGACAAGGAATCTTAATGCGAAGCAGTTCGTGCGTGTGGGTGGGACATCTACCATGCGTATGCGTAGAGTTTGCCCTCTTATATATGTGCAATAAGCACATTTAGAGTACATACTGCTCAAAAATATGTTCAGTTGTTATAATGTTTATCGTTGCAGTGTGTACTTCAAATACTTTATGAAGCACATATTTATCATTTGCCTTTTCCGGTCTATTTTATTTTATTATGTCCTAGCAACAGCTGGTGTTATTTAATGCCAGCAGGGACATGAATTACCTAATTAAGCGCAGTTTAGTAGTGTAGCGCATACAAACATTTTAACGACTTATTTTTATGCTGTAGGCAGGCGGGAGATTCATATAGAGGTATAGGTACTGTTCAAGTTCTTAATTGATAAATGACTGAACAGGTAACTTTAATTCTATTTATTACCTTATCAGTTTGAACAATTGTTATCCGAGGACTACAAAAACTATGACTGATTAATTAATTAATTGATTTATGAATGTGAAAATAATTAATTTTTGACTCATATATTGACTGATTTTGAATCTAATTCATATATACAATTTGGCTGAGACATACCCAATATTTGCATGCCCAATGGGTAAAACAAAGAGATATGTAACTCAAATAAATAACACCCTAATCACTATGTACTACACCTTTGTTCAGCAAATAAAGCTATTTGATTTTAGACTTTAATAAACAAAAGAAAAGATTGCCTTTACTTTGATTGCACGTAGAGAGTTACAACCTGTCTATTAAATAAACAGGTAACAAATTAAATAAACAGAGACCAGCCCAGAGACATTAAACTTCAAGTTGCAAGTTAGTTACTTAATAAAGTAAACGTTTATCTTACTTCTATAGTTCTTCTTTTATTAAAAAACCTAGAAAGAAAAGTTCTTTATTGTATACCATATAAAAACACAACGCAAAAAAATTTAGAAACTAGTAGTACAATGGGCGGTCTTATCACTATAGAGCTATCTCTTATAGACAACCTTTGGATGGATAAGCAAAGAAGACTTGAGATAATTTTAAATGAAATTATTTAAACCAGTATTTTCAAATTTGTAAATAAAATAACTGAAACCTGTAAAAAAGGTTGGCCTTCGACTGAAATTCATAACTTTTAGGCTTTTGGTATATTGAAAGATTTACTTTGGACCTAAATTAATAACTGTTGAAATAGTAAACATAAAATCAATATTGTTAGTTTATTGTAGTTTCCGAACATAACGTAAGTTTCTGATTGTTGTCACATGTGGCGCTAGTGCATTCTGCCTGTTCTCTGTTATCTTTACCGGCTAACGTATTGTTTAACTTTCATCTCGTTTATTATTATTTAACAGTTACTTTGTGATCTAATATCAAGCATTCCATTCGACTTTCTGTCAAAAACAGAAGAATCCTGACTTAGAATTGAGGTCGGTTATAAATTTTGTCGTGACGTAATAATTCAAAATTCGTTGAACTCTTTTCTACTTATGTCTATGTTCTATGGTCTCTGGTATCTTTGTTCTTTATATATTCGATTGCTATTAATAAGAATTTTAGCTCTAGATAATGTGCTCAGAATAATTGTGAAAATTGTGTTTGCAGATTCCCATTTACTATACATGTAAAAAAATTAAAAAATACACAAACATAGATAATTTTAGAAAAATTGTAGTTATATGTAGCTATAAATATAAAAAGATACAAACTCCTAAAGTGTTTTGTGGTTTTCCTCAACTATAATAATATAATATCAAAAAATATACCAAAGTGGAATATTGTAATACAAGGTGTTGTTTTAAAGCTGCATCATTTTCTAGGAGGTAACTCGACTATCGATTCTGAGTCCGAATCAATAAAAAAAAATTAAAGGTAAAAATTTTTCATTTTTCGGAAATTACGGAAATCCGTAAGTGCGAAGTACACGCCGCCGTCTTGTAACTAGCTTTATATCGCGGCTTAACACACACAAACTCAGACACGTAATTTATATTATTCCTTATTCCATAAAACTCAAATAAAAACATTGCTGTCACTTATTTTGAAATACCTACTGTCAAACTTAAACGATTTATTATAGCCGTATTTTTAACTATTGGCCCGAAATTTTCTCTTACATTGAACCTTGATGACTTCTGTGACATGCCGGCCGAGAAATGACACGGTTTCAAAACTACACCTTATATAACTGATTCAGTATTTAATTTAAACCGTCATTAGAAAAAGAAAGTGAAAACTAATATTTGTTACAAATGTAATCATTTCCCACGAATTTAAAATGAAACCACAGCAGAACCTCAGCTATCGAGCACTATACCAACTTCAAACAAAATATTTGACCTAATTACTACACAGTTTGAGTCTAAACAATGAATGGTCTAGTTTTTTAGCATACACTTCAGTAAGGTAATAACACAGCCTTGAGTAACTGGGTCACTGTGTCGGGTGATCCTGCAAGGTGAGCGCTGAGCGGCGATGTCTACGTATTTGACTTTGTGACTTATCGGCTAATACTGGGACAATATTATCGAATAATGTCTTTTTTCTTTTAATCCTGGTAATATTTATTAATGTGTAAGTTAGTGAGGATTTATTGATGTTTGTTGTTCTTTCACACCAAAGTATTGAATATATTGGAAAGGTTGAATGGATTTATTACATTCTAATGGCAACTGGTGGACAGTGTTATGGGTTGCATTATTGCCCAAAATGTATCTTGTGTAAACTATGTACTAGTAAGACTTTATAATGTAAGCATTTACTGTTCCTCTTAATAAAAAAAAACCGATTGGATTTTTTTATCCGGGTACGTGGCAGGAGCTAATATCTAAAGTACCTAGTGTCTAAAAAGTGTAGTATAGATTTACAATCAATACTTATTTAAATGATATATAGCTGTAAAGAGACTGAGAAAAACAAAGTTTTCGACGAGTTATCATGTCAAATGTAAAGATTTCGATTTAGAGTGCAAATGTTGACGCCAGGCTATGTTTAGCAGTAATTGTAGGTAGTCCGCAATTTTGACATATTTCAATACAAGAATAACGCAATAATTAAAAGTATGTAAGTTAGTCTGTAATGTTAATTTAAAAGCCGTTGGTTAAAAATGGGTTTGGTTAGCTTCAATAAAGTTACCGTCATTTAAACGTTGGTTTTGAAATGTAGAACGAATATGAGAACTAGCTAGTTATGTAAGAATGGCTAGCATGAGAAAGGCATATAACGGTTTACAATCGAAACAACTGTGTGACAGGCCTACTTCCATTTTCGATATACATCTTACCAAAGACAACTTACGAAGAATTAATTAAATAAAGAAGGATTAAAAGCCTTTTGTAGTAACAGATATATTATCTTTTCCTTTCTTCACGTGAATTTTCAAGGATAACTCTTTTCTGTAGTGATACCCTGATGTATATGTAAAAAGTGTAATTCATAGGGAAACTTCTAGGAAACATGATGAAAATGACTGCACGGTTGGCGCGGTAGCTGGGCGACTGGTTGCCGTGCAACGTGTCGCGGGTTCGATTACCGCACGGAACAACTCTTTGTGTGATACACAGATTGTTGTTCCGGGTCTGGGTGTATGTGACTTGTATGTTTGTAAACGCACCCACGACACAGGAGAAAATCCTAGTGTGGGGAAACGTTTTTTATAAACCCATCCCATCTAAAATTTACATAAACATATGAATGATTCCAATTCAGTCTGACTGCCAACAGTTTCTGATATTAGTATATGAGAGTGAACTTTTGTCACAAAATACGTGGTGATAGTTTAGCCACAGATGTGAGTGAGCCAGGCGGGCAGTGTCGTGTATCGAATGCAACAACGGTGCAACCTACAAAGCCGACGATTGTAACTGTACCGTGTGCCACTCAGCGCTACAACGACCGACAAATTCATACTCTGCATATTATTTTACTTAGTATTTTTATTCTAAAGTGTATAAACATGTTTATTGAGCTTTTTAAATAGTGTTAGGAATGTCTAAGTACGTTTTAGCCCAAATAGATTTTGAAAACAATAAAAAGATTCCTAAATTATTATGTTTTCGGCTTACTCACGTAATAATTTGACGAGGAACTCGACTAGTTTCAAGCCATGCTAGAGGCTCATATTCATGAGCAGAGCATTATGTGAGTAAGCTGAAAACATAATAATTTATTTAGTATGTCTCACGAAAGTTATAATACAAAAAGATTCCTGTCTGTCGATTATTTAGTGTAGCTCGTTCTAAGGTTTAGATTTTTATGGATTAGAACGAGCAAGAAACTCCATGGTTACATTGTTTCCTTTTTCAATCAGTGTTACCCAGTCGGGTCAAATAGATCTACATCGCTTCGCACTGCAAATCAACAGACAGATTCAATTAATACTAAGTTTACCTTTTGAACTGAACTTATTTTATGTTAAATATGTTCCACATTAAGGATACTTCTAACATAGTTCCAGCCTATTGATCTGAATATGACGCAGTCCTAGGACTGCTACTATGCATTCGCTTGAAACGCGCAATGTGATTTTAGTAATACCAAAGTTCATTAAAACACATTACAGTCACCAATGTTTTTCAGATTTGATGTCAAAGTTTAATTTTACTCGGAACATACATTTGCAATCAAACTTTCAAGAATTTTGTAGAGACAGCGAGAAAATTAGGATCAAAATGCTAGCAATATCATTAAAACTTTGTGATCGTGTTCTGTTCTTAGAAATATAACATTATACGTTTATATTTAGAATTGCGTACATGTTTATAAATGATGTAATTTGAAAGAGGCTACGGAACTTGACATTCCCGACCCTCTCAGTATGTTCGTCTTGTCATTCTGAAGAGAATATGTGTATCATTAGCAATTTTCTTTTTATGATTCGTTTATTAATATAAATACAGTAACAGAGCGGATATCAATCAGGCCGTCGGTAGAGGGCGCCCTAGACGGAAATATAGTGACCAGATTGGCGATATATTATAGAAACGCCAAATTAAAAGTATCTTTAACCGACGAGCATGCATGAAAAGATTGATGATGAAGCGAAAGAGGTATGTAGGAATCGTAGTAATTAGCGTTCCCTAATCTCTGCCTACCCCCATGGGAGACAAGCGTGAAGTTACGTATGTAAGGTATGTATGTTAAAACAAACTGTAGTAAGTTGTTTTTATATGTGTTTCTAACCATGTAAATTGGATAAACCCGTTAAAGCATTTAACTGAAAACTTTGTAGCGCCCGTATTTGGTTTTGCATTTTACATTTGCTATACAGTATTCAATGCATAAATAAAATACAATTGTTGTAAGAATTATAAAGCTTCTACTAATTTTCAGTTGAATATATCAGCCTGAAAATACACCAACAAATAAAATTACGTCACTTTATCTCAGTAACGCAGGCAATGTTCACAGTATACTAATAGCCAATACTGCTTCTAAACAAAATGAAATTCTAGGAAAACACATTTCAGTGAAATCAACAATTTTCTGAAGGGACATTTTGGTAAATACGAAGGTATAAAAGTTATCAAAGGAAAATCGAATAAGAAACGGCCTGAAAACCTGTCAAACTTATTCCATTCCATTACTTTCTGAATCAGTTGTGTCAATCTCAATTTGCTCTATTTATGAAATCAATGTTCAGCAAAGTACGCAAAAAGGGAAATTATGTTAATCCTTTATAATCATACTTTCATGGTTGAGTTGGTGTATAAACAAAAGCAAAATGTCTTTTTTGAAATACTTATAAACACATATATGAAAAGGATACATAGTTAAGTGTCGTGTTTAATAGAAAACAGACTCATGTGGTCTAACCACATAGAAGTAAACATCTCAATTAGAATCAATACAATTTTAACTCGTCGAGTACCGGTTTTGTAGACACAATTATAGAACAATAGGTTGCGGTCACCGGTGACCGCTTGGTGTTTGACAGTTTAAGTGTGGGAGAACCCTGCTTCGGTACAAATGGGCCGGCTCGTCCGGAGTGATACCACGGCCTCACAGAAAACCGACGTAAAACAACGCTTGCCTTGTGTTTCGTCGAGTGAGTGAAGTTACCGGAGGCCCAGTTACCCCTCTCCCCAATCTCCCAATCCTCGAATTCTCTATATTCCTAATCCGATTTATCTATCTGATAATCCGGCGGCGATTGCTTACCATCAGGTGATCTGTCTGCTCGTTTATCGGTTTGTTGTAAAAACAACAAACCTATCATTATATACAAGTAATTAAGAAATCAAAGTTCGAAGTAATTACTTTAGGGCCGTGGGGTCCAGGTGCATCGTCTTTACAAAGCTATTGTAAAGAGGATGGTTGACATTTTAGATGATCGAAAGGCTGAATACTATCTTGGTCAAAGGTTAAGCATTGCCATCCAACGTGGTAAAGCTGCCAGTCTTTTGGATACCTTATCTCATGACAATGATGAGGATAATTGTTTAGATGCGATAAGTTACTTTTTCTTTTTCTATATTTATTCAAGTTAATTTTAGTTGTAAATACTATAGTTTTTATTTATATCTATCTTAGTCCTAGTTATTTATTATTTATTTTATATCTGTATTTATAGATTAGTTTAACAAAACACCACGCCTATTATCCCCGAAGGGGTAGGCAGAGGTGCTCATTACGGCACTTATTGCCACTATACAATGTAACACCCACTTTTCACTATTTATGTTATGAGTCCCATGTGATAGGGGGTGAGCCTATTGCCATATACCGGGCACATTTCCAGACTCCGTGCTACTACTGAGGATTTTTTAAAAACACAGTAATACTTTGCCCGACCCGGGAATCGAACCCGAGACCCCTTGCCCGGCAGTCGCACTTGCGACCACTCGGCCAACGAGGCAGTCTATTTACTGTTTTACTGTATCGTTCATATACATATTATATTATTTATTTTAAGCTTACATTTTCGTTTCATATTTGAGATAATTAAGAATTGGTTTTATCAACAAACGTTGTGAAACTTTTACCATGGAATGAAAGAGGAAATGTTTAATTTTATTTCAAGTTACCTCATTTGAGAGTTTCTTGGTTATTACCTGTTTTAACTTTGAATCGTTTACCAGAAAATCAATCTTGTGTACACTTACAGATATTCGCGAAAAATGCACGAAACAACAAACACGAAATAGGCTCATCCCTTATTACATGGGACTCATAACATAAATAGTGATATGCGAGTGTTACATTCCAAAGTGGCATTAGTGCCGTAATTTGCGCCTCTGCCCACTCCTTTGGGGATAAAATGCTTGATGTTATGTTAACAAATACGAAAGATTTATGCACGAGTCTTTTTGTTTAAACGAATGTAAAAAAGAAACACTTAATTATACAATTAAAGAGATATTTTACGAACTAGGGAAGTTCTAATTTGATCTGAAACTATTGTTTCATTGATTATTTACGTATATATACAAGGTGTTGTTTTATCTATCGATTCTGAGTCCGAATCAATAAAAAAAAATTAAAGGTAAAAATTTTTCATTTTTCGGAATTTACGGAAATCCGTAAGTGCGAAATACACGCCGCCGTCTTGTAACTAGTTTTATAACGCGGCTTAACACACACAAACTCAAAAACGTAATTGATATTATTCCTAATTCCATAAAACTCCAGTAAGAACCATTGCTGTCGCTTATTCTGAAATACTGTCGAACTTAAACGATTTACTATAGCCGTATTTTTAACTATTGGTCCGAGACTTTTACTTACAATGAACCTTTATGACTCCTGTGACATGCCGGCCGAGAAATGACACGGTTTCAAAACTACACCTTGTATAATTGCTAGAAATAACCTAAAGAACTAATTTATCAAATTCACAAGGATCGTTCGTTTGAAAATACGTATAATAAGGATCCATGTTACTTGGAAAACGGTATGCCAGCTGTGAAACATGAGAAACATGAACGAACATAATGTAAAAAGTGTATTTACGAGTAATGGTAGCGAATTTTTCTTGCTACCCGGAGTTGGAGGGGAAATCTTCGTCCAAAATAAAATATGTACTTCGATATTAGCGAATGTGTTTTAGAAACAATATTCTTTATATAGAAGCAGTAAATAATGGGAATAGTAAATAAAACATAGGTCGGTAAGTTTGTTATAAATATAAATGTTTCGTAGTGTGGGCAGACAGACAGTGACGTCACACAATGACGTCAGAATCACCCACTGACGAGTGTAATGGCGTTGGAAATTATTAATCTTTGTTCTATTGAAGGTTTTTGTGTTTGTTTGTTGTCTATTCTAGGTGGTGAGCTGTGATTATAGGTTGCTGTTCAGCTCTATTATTCTTATATTAGAGGTATATGAAATATAGCCTCAGTTTTTCCTTGAGTATCATTCTTCGAACAACGTAATTAGCAAAAATTTTGGTATGGTATACTGGGCAGACAGGAATTGAGGGAATACATGCTGACGAATTAAAAAAATGACTATAATTGGTGGTTATCCTTATGCAGAAGCAGTCTATATTAGAATTAGTTTTCCTGTTTTCACATTTTAAGTTATAGAACAATAAAGTGCATATGTATCATGTACGAAAACCTAAACGATATTCATAAACACAAACCAGTATCCTTTATCCTCTTAACAAAAATCAAACAACAGTTGTGTCTATGAATTTCGAAATTGGCTCCCTCGCAAGTTTCACCCTCGGCAGTGCATCGAGCCCCCGACACGGTCCCCTACGCGCCCAAACTTTGATCCCTCCATAATTTTACGCCCCAAACGACTGCAAATAGGATTTACATTACGTTGCAACACGACCATTGTGCGTACAACGCCATCTATCGGTGTTTAAATAAAAATACGGCAGTGATAGCAACACAGACGCAGTTGGGTACATAATGATGTTATACTATGTTTTCATAATATGAAATCGTGTCGCTCTCGCGTAGAAGAATGTTAATTTTAGTAACATGTCTCGCTACGTGGTGTCGTGTGGCTGTGTGCTACGTAAAGGTATTCCGTGCGGTTGTGTGCACGCTGATATATTATTAACGGGGTTGCTTGAAATATAGAGGCCTATTAAGGGTTGCTGGGATGTTTACCGATTGTTTATGGCGCCATTCTTGTATGGAAAACTCTCAATACCAAGTTCTTTGTTATAAATTCGCTTAGGTACTTATATTTGAACTTTGACAACTTAGTCTGAATATCTGCGAAGTTAAAGCAATCAAATAACGTACATTCTGACTCGTAAAATCGCAAAATAACATTCATTATAAGGTTGACGACTACGAAATAACTTTTAACGTGAAATGAAAGATGTAGCTGTACACAAATACCTATAACAAAAGCTAGGTGTAAGCAACTACGTTATTTTAAAGCCATTTTCACGAGAGTGGCACACAAAGGCGGTCACTGGCTGGCATGAATTCAACACGTGACCTCAGCTCGATTGATGCCAGTTCCAACGAATACAACTGATTCATTGCTAAATGTACGAATCAAGTTGATTCAGTACGAAATAATTTTTTATTTGATTAAAGATGATCTGTTGTATTATTAATTAACAGGGGTCGTGGTTATGAACTTAGGGTATTGCTCTTCTTAACACATTGAACGCCACGGGGGACAAGGTATAGGCCACGATAGCGGAGGATTTGGATTTTTTACCCTTAACTGTTTTCTGTCAGCAGTCGAAGACTTAAACTAGGCAAAGGTATATAACACTGACTTTTAATCAGCCATTATTAGTCACTTAGTAATACAAGGACTGTTAACGAAGACCTGCTACAAATCTAAGGTGATAATAAAAGGCGTGATAGTCGTCAAGCGTCAATTCCATCTAATATAAAAAGGTACTTGCTATTTACTATAGAGCTATTTGAAGTTGTATAGACCTGACAATATTTTGATTTTTGGGATGAAAACCAATAAACTTGGTGATGGAGAAAATTGAGGGGCGAAATTAATATTTAATGCAATTAATAATGTCTTGGTATCAACACGTAACTAATAGTGCCTTGTAAATGTTAGAATCATAAATTGCTTACGTAGAAACAGTCAGTAAGTATATATATATATATAATCTTTGTGATTAGACTACTCCTTTAGAATATCCTAAGTAACACTTAAATACGCCATACTAACTTAATTTACCTATAAAATTTGCAATACGTATTCTTAAAAAAACCTATTATACTGAACACTGAGATATTCATCTGAATTCAATTGCTATGCGTACCACGTAGTTACGTATAGTGGGGACGAGCATCTCAGTCAGTCAGTAAAGTAGGCTATCTAGAGGTATGTAAAAATAATTATATTGCTTTTTTATATTTGATGGGCCTACGTTTGACCCTTTAGGATATACCCTTTAGGAAATACTGGCAAGGAATTCCAGTCCTTAGCAGTACGCACAAGGAAGCTTGAAACTCTGATATTGAATTTTATGTTGCAGAGTTACATAGGTTCAATGTTAGAAAGAGAAAAGAAATATGCATTTAGAGCCAAGAATACACTGGGGACACAATGTCCTGCGAAACGTGTTGCCAGCGACACTGGGTGACGCAGAGCTATGTTGCGGGACGTTGGTCGACATGTGTGGCAACATCAATGTCGCTGTGGACAGAAGTCGTACGTTGTCGCTATACCAGTATATATCTGTGCCTTTAGGCTTAATTCATTCTGTCTCTTGCAGTAATTCACCGAGGGAAGTGGTAACTATCGTTGTTTTCTTCTCCTCTTATAATATCTTCTGGTTCACCTCGTTTCAGGAACAAAGACAGTTATTTATGTCCCTGGGACGCACCGAACTTCAGTGTTCCGGTGTTTTCGTGGTTGTATTTACTGTAGATCCTGGCTCCTCCAACTCCTGTAAGTTGCAGTGGTTTTGGGAGGTTGTGGCAGGCTAGTCCCAGAAAAAAATGCAAGTATACAATGCATGTTACGCGACATTGACATGTTGCCTATAATTGTCTAGCGATATTTGTCCCTTATCATTATAGACACAATTAAAGAACAATAGATGTGCGGACACTGGTGTCCTCGGACACCGGTGTTTGACAGTTTAATGCATCCTTGGCTTAAGAGACAAAACACAGAACAATATGTTGAATTATAGCACAATCGTGAAACGTTTGAATGTCTCAAGTCTAAACCGAAAACGATGACAGTTCAGAATGTGCGTCATATATTAATTTTCAGTCATACGTATATGCCATAGGGTTTGTTAGTAACAATGTTACCTAAAGGTCCTAGGTACAACTTCTTCGTTTTCTTCACGTTTTTCAGCCTCTTTGAAAAATAAATGAAACTAAAGTCTCAACTAACAAATGCTAAAGACAATTTGTTTGTTACTTTTCACTTTAGGGTTTATCTACTCAATCAATTTTGCATTAATGTGCTTAGTTTTTTTTGAGTGGGAAAATCATCCTATGATTTCTCCCACCTGGGTGAGGGGAGAGACTCTTATTGACTAAAAACCACCCCGTTTGTACTCCTGCACTTCGAGCCGGAGCCCCGGCAACCCGTTAAGTCCTTCGCGGCTTATCGATATTTATAGTTAACGTTTCTAAGTAGAGGTAAATAAATGAATAAACAAGTACTATAGAAAATACTGTGATATTGGGATAAAATGAATTTATCATCATTAAGAACAATATGGGACTCAACCTACGTAGTTTTGAGACGAGGGAGTAACACAGGTCAGGACAATTGTGACAACTCTAGGATTAATTATACTTTTAGATACAGGCAATTATAAGACAAGTCGGGAAAAATCAGGATAGTTATGAGTTTGAATTTCAACAACCTCTGTGTATTTTTAAAATAAATATTGAAAACCATTTTGTATAGGTATTTGTAATTATGGACAAGTCGCGGGGAACAGCTAGTTATTATTATGGATATAAAACTGTTTATACCTCTATTACAGTTTTAGCGGAACACTGAAAATAGTTTGTTAGAAAACAAAGGATAAATGATTTATGAAAGGATAGTTTCGACTTAATTACGTTATATTTATGCCGTCGTTGGTTTCTCATCTCAATCTCTCTTTAATTCATTCAGGAGCTCTATTCGTCTTGATAGTGAGATCTGAAATACCGATCGAATCCGCAAGAGTCGTAGGTAATTATATCTAATTGTTGAAATTCTGTTATGTGCATACGTACAAATGCAACTGCATGTGTGCTACATATAACATTTTAATTGGGCACAATACAGATTGTATAATTTCCTATACATTGTGTCATTACAGAAAAAGAACCTAAAATAAACCTGTATCTGATAAAGTCAATATTTTCGCAGAGATAAACCGCATTATCATTCAAGACTTCCTTCGATAATAATCAGTTGTAAACGGCGGCCATCTTCTATTCCTAAATACAAGCACCTAATGCAAAATCTTGTAAAGTCTCGATAGTAATCGAGCATTTCTATTCGCACCGCGTCAGTTTCAAGTGGTCGTAATTTAACCCAAACGAAGTCAACTACATGAGAACAACGCACGACTTTATGTCTCGACCAAGTTAATAATAATAAAAAGAGAAAAAACGCGCTCCCGACTGCCGAGGGGTTAGCCGTCTTCCGTGAGATAGTGTAAATAGATGTGCCCTACAAAAAACACAATGTGACAGCCAACGCGCAAAGTTTTAACTGCTGTTTGTTGTTAAAATATCGCACTGATCTATGACTTTGCCGTTGATTTATCAGTAAACCTATTCAAACTTGAATAAAAAATGTCAAAACACAAGTTTGCAAGGCCAGTATTCAAGACAGATTCAAAAACAATATTATGGAACACATTCGCTGTATTGTGCGCGCACTCGGTATCGCTCGGGTGCGCTCGGCGGTTTCCGCTGTCGTTCGGCTAACGGCTCTTTTCCCTAGCGTGCGCCAGCGCAGACTTTCGCTACAAAAATAAACGCTCCTTGGCATCAAATCAAGGCGAGCCTTCGGTTTTTAACATTATTGGACGTAGTTTATGGGCGGACTGCCATCCATTGCGTATTTGTATAGTTAATTACGAACTTTCTGCTTAATATTGTACGTATTATAGAGGTAACAACAGGCCCTGTAACTGTAATTGCTTAGTAATCGCTCAGTGTGTTTAGGTTGGGCAAGCGACGGGTCTTTGTTACGTAAATACGTGACAGCTATTTCAATATCGTGTGATAGAGACCTTTGGCCGGGCAAATAGGATATTAATTAGTCGACGGCGCGACTCTTTATTAATGATATTATATAAACGACGTATTATAATGCTTCGTACTCAATAGCGTAATTATATTTAATAATAAATCTTTGTCTGTGAAAAATGAGTCTTTGATAGTTGTGCACTATATTCTCGATAAATGGTGAACTACTATTTCAAATTGAAGTACAGACGGCTCAATGTATCTAGGAATCGAAGATTTATGTCTAACAATGCACTTTTTCTACCTAAAAAAAGACATTAACTCATTAAAGTAACTGAGAAACTTCCAAAGAATTTTTGTAAGTACAAAAGAAGCTCAACAATAATAATGATGAGGTATTACATCGCACGAGCGTCGAAGCCGTCGTGTTCCCACACTCGGCACATATCCGCGAGAATGTTCGCACCTGCCTTCACTGAGCCAACTGTTGCCACACACTGTATTGTTGTATTTGTCCATAAAAAATGAAGCAACCACAATGTACTGCATTTTTTATGTATGTTAGGACTATTTTCCATGAAGTCCATTAAAGACTGGAATAGGTAGTATGCTTCTACATGTTCCATAGATCTATAAATACGTATTGAAAACTAAGTCAGGCTGCTTAAGCATTGCAAGCATTATAACATTAAGGACCTGTTTCACAAAATCTTAATAGCCGTTATCTACCAGTTAAATTTGAATTTAGAACGTAATTTGTATGAACTATCTGTCACATAAGTATCAGGTGGAGTATCATTATATGGCGATGGTGAAACCAGCGCTAAGAATCGATTTATTATTAGGTTCGAAACTCTTAAGCATTTCAATCTTAACTTTAATAGTCAGTCTTTAAAATATTATTTAAGTTGGGGATTGTACAAAACATTCTGATCCAGATACACATCTATTCCAGACATAACGCAATTATCTATGTTTCTGTTCTATGCTTAAGAACATTAGAATGAAGAAGAGGAAGCATTATACTCGTTTCAAGACTTTTGGCTACTACATTAACGACTGGCATACACATTTCTATGACAGCAAGAACTAGAGAGCTCTAATACCTTAGCTTAGTCTAGTAATCGAGTTCAACCCTTTACAAACTCGCCTAAAAGATTTAACTAATTAAATACTTAACTCGTCGAGTACCGGTTTTGCAGACACAATTATAGAACAATAGGTTGCGGTCACCGGTGACCGCTTGGTATTTGACAGTTTAAAAGTATTAAGTATCTGTAATAGATAATTTCTTTAATATAAATAAAAACTGAGGTAAAATAACGGTTTAAAAATAAGATGGATGGCTGGTGTAATATTTAGATTAAAGAGGGTTGCGACGTGGCGTCCATCGTATTTATTATAACACCTTTCTTAATTATGATAAATTGTTTCGCTGAACAGCGAAGTTTAACTTATTTATCGGTATTTTCTTTGTTATTTTCCTCCGTATTTGTGCGATAGGGTTTCAAAATTATGTATGTTTCCGTTACATTCGACATATCCGTATATATAACTTAGAAAAAGTCACATTGGTACTTGCCGTTGGTAGGTTTCGAAACCTCACCCTCAAGCCTGAGAAGCGGGCGTCCTCCGGGAGACTACGACTTATATGTACTTTCTAAGATTATTTAGACACCACTGACATATGGTGAAGGAAAATATCGTGAGAATACCTGGGCTTATAATTTCTAATTATAAGTTTAAAATCGCCAACCCGCATTGAGCAAGCGTGGTGATTAATGCTCAAACCTTCTCCGTGTGACAAGAGGCTTTGCTCAGCAGTGGGCACCTACAGGCTGTTGATGTTGTGATTACTCAGTGCACTGTATTGTGTAGGTTTTGAAAAGTGTAATTAACAATTATGATAGACATTTAATAATATTTTTTATGCCTTAACAGTCTAATGGTTGATTTGGATTTCACAAACCTCCGCCTACACCATCTCACCCCTTATCATTAACTCCTTATTTGTATTGTTAGGCGTCACTTATAGTTTGATGAAAACCAAAATGTTATTAAATGTCACCTATCTCAGCTTAGTTCTTTAAAATTTAGGAATAGTTGGTCAAAACAGACATTAGAGGGTGTAGAGAAAATGCTTAGTACCACAGAAATACAAATATACATGCTTAGTACAGACCAATTTTAACGTTTCTTCTATATTACATTTTACTTTTAATAAAATGCTGATTACAACTAAAAGTATAGCTTAATTGAGTTAGGAAAAGGTCAAGAAGACTCCTTAATTAACCCAAAAACTTAAAACAATTTCAGCCGACCAGAGGTTATCTTGTGCAAAGCTCTCAAACTTTGTCCAAGTCAAACAAAGTTACGAACAAGTGGGCGAGTACTCGTCAGCGTTTCAGTGCGGACTATGGGCGGTAGTCGAAAAGGTATGGTTACTGAAAGGAAATCACTTCGACTATTCAATACAATTAAATATTAAAAAATAATCACGCTTTCATTCATTAAATTGTATGACCAATTTAAATTAAGTATATTTCCAGACTCCGTGCTATTACCAAAAATTTTTAACGAAAACCCAGTAAGACTTTGCTCGGCCAGGGAATCGAACCCGAAACTCCTTGCCGGGCAGTCCTACTTACGACCACTCGGCTAATGAGGCAGGCAGGCAATATTCCTACATGACCAAGTTAGTGAATTTATTGACTTTACCTAGTTACACAGCAGTTACTCAATAACAAGTTAGTAAATGAACGGCAACGCTACCCGTGTCGGAACTAGAATGAACCACGTATGTTTTATAGATTTTCATCATATTCCCTTTATGATTTCAGTTAAGTACCTATGTAACTATATCACGATCTCTAGGTGGGGTTGAGTTTCAGGAGATTGGATTGTGTTTTTCGTATTTACGAAATAATAATAATAATAGACAATTGCATAGACAAATCCTTCAGTTTCTCTATCGGAAATATATAATTAAGGATGGGACGGTTGACATATGTCGGGCATGTCATAGTCCTGGTGAATCCATTAGACATATAATTTCTGGTTGTGGTCGTGTGGCTAACAGTGAATATTTGCATAGGCATAATCAAGTAGCCAAGATTATCCATCAGCAACTTGCTTTACACTATCGACTTGTTGAATCTGAGGTACCGTATTACAAGTATGTGCCCGACCCAGTTCTGGAAAATGACCATATAACATTGTACTGGGACCGGTCTATCATTACTGACAGGACTATTGCAGCCAATAAACCTGACATCGTGGTGATAGACCGACAAGTACGCCGCACAATAATAATCGATGTCACCATTCCCCATGACGAGAACCTCGTGAAAGCTGAGAAAGATAAACAAATAAAATATCTAGACTTAGCTCACGAGGTCGTCGACATATGGAGTGTGGATTCGGCTATCATTGTGCCGATATTCGTGTCGGCCAATGGGTTAATCCCTAAAAGCCTCGACATCCATCTTAGGAGGCTGGCGTTAGGTGGATGGATCAAGGGCCTGATACAGAAGGCAGTTCTCCTAGAAACGGCACGTATCGTGAGGAGGTTTCTGTCTCTGGAGCCCTAACCACCGGTAGCTTGGACCATGCTCCCGCTACTGGTCGGCTCCTATTTTTTATATTTTTAAATATTATTTTTATTTTATAAGAAGTGTTTAAAAATGTAATTTATAGAGAATTTTAAATAAATATATGTAAATAATAATAAAATGTTTATTTGGTGTAAAAAGCCGGATTACAAAATAAATCTTAATTTCTAAACAAAGTCTAAAAATATGTGAAACCTGAACTAGGTCCAAGCCTGTGTTTCAGGTTAAAAATGTACTGAAATATTAGTAATAGTATTTTGGTGGGGGTTATTTTTATTATTTTGGTGGGGAATCGAAATCATGTCTAATCACATTAATCTTATAAATGTGAAGTTTCTATGTTTGTCCGTCAATCACGCTCTACTTATTGAATGGATTTCAATAAAACTTGGTATACAGAAAGGGGTTTTTTTAAGGGGGGAAAATCATTTAATGTTTTCTCCCACTTGGGTGAGGCAGGAGGGAGTGTCACACTCTTACTGACTAAACCACCCCTTTCCTACTCCTGCCCTTCGAGCCGGAGCCCCGACAACCCGTTAAGTCCTCCGTGGCATATAGGCAGGGTATGGGCTGACTTATAGATAGGATACTTTTCATCCCAATTAAATGCTCTCATAGGATGAAACAGATACACGGGCAAAGCCGCGGGTAAAAGTTAGTCAAAAATATGAACGAAATATATTTCGTATGCCTCTAAATATAATTCTAAATAAATGCAACATAGAAAGGAACCAACAATGTATCTATTTTAAAACTTTAATGTTCTGGCCGGTGTGCGCAGGGTTCGAGTATCTTGACATATCTTGACAATAGAACGCAGTGTACGGAAATTAAACGAGACTCAAAAAAAGGTAAAAAGGAACTTAAATATTTATCTAAAACACGTAAAGTCACTTATGGCGTGCCACAGGGTAGCGTACTGGGCCCGCTGTTATTTTTGGTTTACATAAATGACTTTCCAAAACACGTCACTTTTCCTATGGTTCTTTTTGCTGATGACAGCACAATAATTATTGAACAGAATAAAAATAGAAATTATGAACGTGACATTAAAGATTCTTTGCAACAATCAATTAATTGGCTTGATCAAAATAATTTACAATTAAATGTAAATAAGACTAAAATTATACAATTTAGACAAAGAACAACTACTCCTGACATAAATATATCTATTGACGATAAAAGAATTGAAGAAGTAGAGCATACAAGATTTTTGGGACTAACTATTGACTGTAAACTGACTTTGAAAGAACATGCATCAATTCTTATAAAAAAATTAAGTCGCTTTGCCTTTGCTCTATACAAACTCAAGAAAATAGTTAACCAGGCAGCAGTTGTTGCTGCATACTATGGTTATGTTGAATCCACATTAAGATATGGTGTAATTTTTTGAGGAAATTCCTCCGAGAAATGTACTATTTTTAGAGCACAGAAAAGGTGCATTAGGTCGATGTGTAGCTTGAAAGTAACGGACAGTTGTGAACCTCATTTTAAATCTCTTAGAATACTAACTTTACCCTGCCTTTACATATACGAAACTGCACTGTTCGTCAAAAAAAATAGTACTTTGTTTAAAAAAGCCTCTGAGGACCGTCATAGATCGACAAGATCAGAACGTCGACACGAATTATGTTTGAGAGCCTCAAAGACAGCCCTTAAGCACAAAAGTATCCTTTGCATGGCACCCAAAATATATAATAAAATCCCAAATACTATCAAGAATCTGAATTTAACACAATTTAAACGGAAACTTAACAATTTTCTAATTGATAAATGCTATTATACCATTGACGATTTCTTTCATGACAAAATGTAATAAACTGACAACTGTGTGTATAATTAATTATGAAAACTTGGGTAACTGATTGTTTATTTAGTGCTTGTATTAATTTATTTTGTTGCAAAATTTTTGACATTTTTGCTATTGATTGTTTATTTAATGCCTGTTATAATTTATAATTTATATTGTGACTAATTTTTGACATTTTATTAATTATTTATGTTACAATTTTGAATGTGATGAATATTTTTATACTTTAAATAGTGTATGCCTAATGGGCAGCTTTTTGCGCTACTATAATTTTAAGACCCTTTTGTATCACCAAAAAGCACACGAATAAATACTTTGACTTTGACTTTGAGTGTAATCTAAATAAATCTAACTTTAATTGCGCTGATTTACTTCAGTTACCATCTAAAACTTTTCGTTTTCTCTTTTTATGGATTAAGCCGGTTGACGAGCAGACGGATCACCTGATGGTAAGCAATCGACGCCGACCATGGACACCTGAAACACCAGAGGCGTTACAAGTGCGTTACTAGCCTTTTGGGCATTAGGAATTTGAGGATTGTGGGGGATTGGGAAGATTGGGGAGGGGGACAATTGTGCCTCCGGTATCCTCACTTACACGACGAACTGTGTGTATATTGAACACAAGAATAAAATCATAATGTTCTATTTTACAAAAGTTATATAAGTTCAGGTTTAATAGAATACTGTAACATTTAGCGTACATGCAGCAGCTTTCTATTGGACGCGAGTATAACATTATTACTTCATGTTATTACGTAAATTGGATTTACTGCGCAACTCAGCCGTTATTACGAGCCAGTCTTTGTGTTACTGTGAAAATAGACTAGGTTTTGTCATGTTACCTTACCTATAATTATATTTTGTGGTTATTATCAATATTCTTTTTTATGGCATAAGCCGGTATAGAGCATACGGATCACCTGATGGTAAGCAATCGGCGTCGCCCATGGACACCTGGAACACCAGAGGCGTTACAAGTGCGTTACAGGCTTTTTGGGGATTAGGGGTTTGAGGATCGTTGGGGATTCAGGGATTGGGGAGATTGGGGAAGGGGAGGGTAACCCTGGGCCTCCGGTGGTTACCGGAGGCCCAGTCATGTTCGTTTTATTCTAGATTAAGTAATGAACGAATCATATAATGGAGACGTACTGTGATTTATTTAAATGTACAATTAATGAAATTATACGAGACGAAATTAATGAAAATATGACAGTACAATTGGTGCGGTGGCTGGTCAATCGACTGCTGTGCAACGTGTCGCGGGTTCGGTTCCGGCACGGAACAACAATTTGTGTGATCCACAAATTGTTGTTTCGCGTCTGGGTATCATGTGTATGTGAACTTGTATGTTTGTAAACGCACCCACGACACAGGAGAAAATCCTAGTGTAGGGCAACGTTTTCATTCAAAAGACAAAAGAAAAGAAAGGAGACGGAGCTGTTTACAGGTCCTTCAATTTAAACTTAAATTGTATGTTGTATTGTATCTGAGGGAAAACATAAAAAAATCATAATATCCTTCCGATTTAATAACAGTAGAACCTTACATGACTGAAATAACAGGCAGATATAATAATTATAGTGTAAGTTTTTTTTTATTACAATTTGAATAAGACAATTTTAAGAAAATGTAGGTCGTGTACAGTGAGGTTTAATGGCGACGTAGGATTCCCTAGAGATGTGTCATAATAGACGTTGTACCTCTATAGAGGTGGTTTTGGAGCTGGTCTATTCAGAAGTTTCAAGCCCCCGGGTGCGAGGTTTTAATGTTGACCACGAAGGTTTTATAGAGTTTCTCCTTGAAAGCATAGCGCCTATTGAAAGTCTCCTCACGATACCAAAAAAAGGATTATTAATATTTGAAACTAACGTAGACCTTTGAAAGACTTTAGTTTTTGATTTCTTTTCTTTGATTACCGTATTTTTAATACTAAGAACTGCTTTGTTCTAGTTTAAAGCTATGAGTCATAATAAACTCACTTGTTTTGTAAGACATAAATTCTAATTTGGCTGATCATACGATCCCTTAACTATTACTATTAACTATGACTGCCTCGTTAGCCGAGTGGTCGCAAGTGCGAGTGGTCGCAAGTGGAGGTTATACGCCGGGGGTCGTGCGGTCCATGGCCCTCTACGGCGCCCCTGTTTGGGCGCCAAACCTGTTGCGGCGTCCCGCTCGGATGCTGCTCATGGCACAGAGGGTCATGGCGATCCGAATGATCCGCGGATACCGCACGATCTCTGGGGAGTCGGCGAACCTCCTTGCCGGATTACCGCCGTGGGATCTGGAGGCGAAGGTGCTCGCGCGCGTGTACAGCATGCGCGCGGAGGCACGTCGCCGGGGCGAAACTCCGCTGCCGCGCCAGATAAGTGCGTGGCGGGATGAGCTCCGGCGCGATCTCATGGCGGAATGGCAGCAGCGACTGTCGCAACCGAGGGCTGGGCTCGCTGCCATCGCAGCGGTAAGTCCCCTCTTTGAGGAGTGGCTTGAGAGACGCTACGGCGTCCTCACCTACCGCCTGACGCAGGTCCTCACCGGACATGGGAGTTTCGGGAGGTACCTGTGTCTGATGGGGCGGGAGGAAACGCCCAGGTGTCATCACTGCGAGGACCGCCCTGAGGACACGGTGGAACACACGGTGGGAGAATGCCCTTCGTGGGCTGAGCACCGCCGTGTCCTCAGGGAAGTGATCGGCGATGGCGACCTCTCGCGTCCGGGCCTAGTGCGGGCCATGATGCGGAGCGAGGGGGACTTGGGATGCCGTCTCCTCCTTTTGCGAAGCAGTCATGCTAGCTAAGGAGGAAGCGGGACGCGTGAGGCAGCGAAGCGCTGCCTCCTCGCAACCCAGCCATCGCGAAGGACACACCGGGCGTCGGGGATCGCTAGACGATCTTCGGCCACCGTAAGCGCGGGCCTGCGGACGGCGAGCATAGGTGGCTCCCCGTCCGACCAGAAACAGACCCGAGCGTACGGCGTGTCGCGTTCCGCGCGCGCCTCAAAGAGCCATCAGACCACCACAGATGGGGCCCAATACGGCCGATGCCGATTCGGAGTCGCGGAGAACCTAACGGGTAACCGGGGCTCCGGCTCGACGTGCAGGAGAAGGAACGGGGTGGTTTTTAGTCAGTAAGAGTCTGACACTCCCTCCCGCCTCACCCAGGCGGGAGCAGTCATTCGATGATTTTCCCCCCTTAAAAAAAAAAAATTGCGACTGCCGGGCAAGGGGTCTTGGGTTCGATTCCCGAGTCGGGCAAAGTATTACTGAGATTTTGCCATATACTTATGGCAATAGGCTCACCCCCTATTACATGGGACTCATAAATAGTGAAAAGTGGGTGTTACTTCTGTCTGCACCTCTACCTACCCCTTCGGGGTTAAAGGCGTGATGTTATGTATTACTATTAACTACAAATTAACTAAACCTTTTTGTATTTAGCTTGACTTATGAGCTCAGCTTAACCTAAAGCTTAAGCCTGGTTTAGTCCAGCGTACCCGAGCTACGGATTTCAGCTTAACTCAAAATCCATGAAACGGATAGGTCAGACAAAATATCTATGTCTATCTTCGATTGTCGTAATGTCGTGGTGGCCTGGAGATATAAGACTTCTCATGCATGAGGTTGCGGGTTCAAAACCTACCAACGGTAAGTACCAATGTGACTTATTCCGTGTTAAACGTACTTTCTAAGATTATCTAGACACTACTGACAAACGGCGAAGGAAAACCTCGTGAGGAAACGTGGGCTTATAATTTTTAATTATAAGTTTGTAATCGCGAAGCCGCATTGAGCAAGCGTGGTGATTAATGCTCAAACCGTGTGAAAAGAGGCTTTGCTCAGCAGTGGGCATTTAAAGGCTGTTGATGATTGATTGATTGATTGAATCTTTGATTAGTATTTCATAATATACAAGGATTAATGATATATCATTCGTATTCCGTATTAAAACGCCACATGCTAGCAATTATACAATTTGCGTTGGAGATGTGGAGCCAAGAATTACTGTGATTTATTTATGTACGAAAAACATCACAGATATACGCTACGCAGCTAATTAATTTGTCACGATTATTTTTAAATCTCGCGTGTATACGAACTCAATTTATTTGCAATTCAATCGTGAATGTGCGTTTTATATCGGATGCAATGGACTTGTAATTGTTTTATGACTGTAACTCTCGATTTGTTGTGAGTCTCATATAGGTATTCATTTGTTTACGTACACTGAAGACGCGTAGATTTGTGTACCAGCGTACACAAATCTACGCGGTGATGCGAATTCGCAACGCAAAAAAATATGCGAATTTCTGCGATGCGATTTTGTGCGCCAAGGCGTCTCCCAGGGTGACCATTCCTTCGACGACCGTCAACCGTACTAAACGTATTTGAAATTGAAAACTATACTAAACTAAACTAGTTTTGTTATTGCTTAGGAGATACAGGAAAAAGAAACAAAGATTTTAGGAAGATAAGATTTTGATGCGCGATGTGAATCAATTCGCAAGTTCCTGCGATGTGTAGCTCGCACATTTTGGCTATGCGACGTCGCATCGCAGTTTTGTGTACGAGCCCTGACTCCTGAGATATATTGTAGCATCGAGATTTCAGTATCTCGACAGTTTCTAAGTTCCACAGTCATTTTTAAATGATTAAGAATAAAAGAGGTTCTAGATTTACTGCAAAATTACTTCATGGTTTTAACAAAAGACTTTGAGATAAGTCAATGCAGGAAAATGATCTTGACAGTTTCAACTTTTACCTTTTTCTTATTTCGTTTCCTATCTACAATTCTACACATGGTTATATATAGAGCGACCTGTTGCATCGTCACGTCACTGGTACCCCGTGCGTTCCCCACTGCATGTGATGGTTACCCGGACGTCTCAATTACCGCCACACACAGACGCAACATGCCACAGCAGGCTGCACCTGTTTAACTGACATTGTACTCAGTTAGGTCAATTAAATCTACCAGATTTTCTCTAATACGTTCTTCCGACCTATGCGTAGATGAACAAGCAGTGTAAGCTACTCCAAGTTGTACTGTAACTAATTATATTGTTCAATTGAAATTCCTTGTACTTTCCTCAAAGCTTGCGTTTCCATTTGATTATTAATAAAAATATTTTTATGAACAGGAGAATTTATTCTTTGACTTCGACTGTGTCGTTGGCCGCGTGGGTGCAAATGCGACTGCCGGGTAAGGGAACTAGGGTTCGATTGACGGGTTGTTTTTTAAAAAATATTTCCAGTAGTAGCACGGAGTCTGACATTGTGCTCGGTATATGGCAATAGGGTCATCCCCTATTACATAGGACTCATAACATAAATAATGAAAAGTGGGTTTTACATTGTAGTACAGTGGCATTAAGTTCTGTAATGTGCACCTCTGCCTATCCCTTTGGGGATAAAAGGCGTGATATTATGTTATGAGAATGAATGAGAATGAGAATTTGATTTAAAATTATCTTCAGTTTTGGTACTAGGTTAGCAGAGTTTGCAGCAACATTCGTTTCATGTTTTTTCAGTCGAGAAAACCCACCTTCTCCAGTATGTTTGCGTTATTAATTTAAGAAAACATTGCAATACATGAGGGATATAGAAATCTCTGCATATCTCTCTCTCTCTCTCTCTCTCTCTCTCTGCATATCTTTTGTGTTTCTTTTGGCGTAATGACAAATTCGTAGCGAGTAGATGACTTTTTTTTTTAAGGGGGGAAAATCATCGAATGACTGCTTCCGCCTGGGTGAGGCGGGAGGAAGGGTCAGACTCTTACTGACTAAAAACCACCCCGTTCCTTCTCCTGCACGTCGAGTCGGAGCCCCGGTTACCCGTTAGGTTCTCCGCGACTCCGAATCGGCATCGGCCGTATTGGGCCCCATCTGTGGTCGGACTGGGAGCCACCCATGCTCGCCGTCCGCAGGCCCGCGCTTACGGTGGCCGGAGATCGTCCCGCGATCCCCGACGCCCGGTGTGTCCTTCGCGATGGCTGGGTTGCGAGGAGGCCGCCCTTCGCTGCCTCACGCGTCCCGCCTCCTCCTTAGCTAGCATGACTGCTTCGCAAAAGGAGGAGACGGCATCCCAATCCCCCTCGCTCCGCATCATTGCCTGCACTAGGCCCGGACGCGAGAGGTCGCCATCGCCGATCACTTCCCTGAGGGCACGGCGGTGCTCAGCCCACGGCATTCCGCTACAGTGTGTTCCACCGTGTCCTCAGGGCGGTCCTCGCAGTGATGACACCCAGACGTTTCCTCCCGCCCCATCAGACACAGGTACCTCCCGAAACTCCCATGTCCGGTGAGGACCTGCGTCAGGCGGTAGGTGAGGACGCCGTAGCGTCTCTCAAGCCACTCCTCAAAGAGGGGACTTACCGCTGCAATGGCAGCGAGCCCAAAGGACTACTGATTCTGGTGAAACATATTTTGAATACGAAAGCTTGAATATATTCAATTTGTAAACAATAAAAATTTCTTAAGACTATCAAATTGTTGTCAAGTAGTATTTATTACAGTATTTAATATGTTTTACTAAATAATCTATAACATAATTAAATTAGATCTACTTATGAACTATGAAGTCTACCCGGTTTTTACTACAATCACGATTTTCAGCAGTGTGCCAAGAAAGGAAATCGTCAGTGAAAATTGAGAATACAATTTTGTACTGATCAGATCTTATTTATTTTCCTTTCTTCAAATATTTTTTTTAATCCTGGCGGCGTGCCCTAAGCGAAATTTTCGCAACAGTTCATTTACGTCATCTGTGATCTGCATGACGTAAATAAAGTTTAATTCAAATCAAATCAAATGCTATCAACTATTCGTGAGTACTATCTGTTATTAGAGCGCTGTAAGTACGTAGTTATCAGCTGTTATCAGTGTATGTGTCGCCACATTCGGTCACCGCAAGTCGACGACCGGAATCGAAATAGCTTTTAAATCGTGTAACATATTAAATCAATAATTAACTAGACTGTAAGGTAATTTTCAATTACCATCTAGAGGTTTTATTCCACAGCAAATTAGGCTGAGGTCCTTTTGTTACCTTTTGTTATTTTGACTAGAATGACATTTTATAAGAAGTGTACTAGTACCTAAGTAATTCTAATGAAGGTGTAGGACTTACCGTACATTGTACACATTTATAGAATCCGTGTCAATCAATATCTAGGTACAACGGCTACGGGTTAGGTCGGCCTAGATCCTTTAAGTTTAACCTACTAAGGAGTTACAGTAAATTTTACTTCTAATCTTCAGATTGGCTTTAAATAAATATCAATTTTCCTTGATAATCGCAACACGCATACTAATTTGATACTCCTATAAAAGATATAGGAAAATTCGTTGAGAAAATCGGAAAGTAGTGATTTCATTTAAATTAAATATTTTCCGTTGTGTTCTTTATTTTCAAAATAACGTTAATATGAAAGAAAGGCAACCAAAATGTTCAGATGCAAAAATTAGAGTAAAACGCCAAAAACATACTAACAAATAACAATGTAGGTACACTTCAGCAGGCCCCATAACAGAAACTAGCATAAAGTTGTCTATGTTACCTCTTTAAAGAGGTGTTCAATGCCTTGCGCAATAGAAATAATAACACGGTTTACAGTAGTCTCCTTCAGCGGATACATTATATTCGAGCCATTAAATCGCTTCTCCGTGAATTTCTTTATTATTTTTGTTCTTACGGTTCACGCACGATTTCGCCAGTAACACAGAGTCTGTAAGACATATTGTTTGTCTTGTTTGTTACGTGGATTTCGGTACAGATTTATTTTATTGGTTGGTGGAATTGATGGAACAGCAGTGGTGTCTGGTACTATACCTCTATTTTGCTGGACGGGTCTTTTGGGACGGTCTTAATTTAGTAATAGATTTTAGAAACCTCAATAAAAAAAAAAAGTAAAGCATTTATTTCAATTAAACCATAGTTTGGTACTTTTGAAACGTCAACAAATACAAAATAAATAATAGTCTGTCAGTCAGTCCGTCAGTGAAATTAGGTGAAGCTAGGTGCTCATTCCAAAACGTAGATTCGAATGGAGAAGAACGAGCAAGAAACTCCATTCGTTACTCTTTTAAAAAAGTATGTTCTACAATGTCTCTGATACATATTTCAATACTGTACGCATATGTAAGAACAATGCAAAGACACGCTTGACGCATTATACTATAACTTACTAAAATAAATAAAAAAAAAAAACTTAAGTCTAACATGGTGCTCAAATATGCATACTGACAATCCATAGACATAGTGCTTCTATACAAGAAAAAGGAAACTCTTTGTTTCAATAAAGAAAGAAATGCTCGATGCCATAAGGAAACTAGATTGTCTACATTAGAATTAAAGTATTAAATTATGTATTATACTACCTACTATTGGAATTTAACTACTGACTACATTTGAGTATTGTCCAGTGGAGCCGAACCAACATGCTGCCAAGCATTCTTATCTTCAAGATAATCTGTCAGTGTGTAGTAAGCTTGATTACATAATTCGCGCTTAATATATGTTTTAAATTTACTTTCATTGAGATCTAGTATGCTATTTGGTATTTTATTATAGCATTTAATACCTAACCCCATAAAGGATTTCTGTACTTTGGACAGTCTGAATTGCGGTATAGCTAACTTATTTTTGCCTCTAGTATTAAAATTGTGTCTATCGGTTCTTTTTTCAAATATATATTGACAGGGCACCGTTAAAATATTTATCGTTTTAAACAATTCTCTCAACGATTCGCAACGGCGTAAGTTATATATTGCTCGGATAGCCCGCCTTTGCAGAATAAATATTGATTCTATTTCTGCAGCTCGACCCCACAACAAAATGCCGTACGACATAATGCTGTGGAAATAACTAAAATAGACAAGCCTAGCTGTATCTACGTCCGTGAGCTGTCTAATCTGTCTAACTGCAAAAGCAGCTGAGCTCAATCTCCCCGAAAGCGCCTTTATATGAGGACCCCATTGTAGCCTATTGTCTAACGTAATGCCTAAAAATACTGTCTCGTCGACAAATTCTAACTTTTGACCGTTCAAAACAATATCACAATTGTTACTACGCACGTTTGGTAAACCGAATTTAATACATTTTGTTTTTTTTTTCATTAAGTGCTAGATTATTAATGGTAAACCAATTATGCACTTGAAGAATGGAGCTGTTTACGTCGTCAAGATTATTTGTACGTCGATCTACTTTAAAGATTAATGATGTATCATCTGCAAAAAGCACCATTCTTGGTTCATTTTTAAATATAAATGGCAAATCATTTATATACATTTATATAGACTAAAAAGAGAAAGGGACCCAATATTGAACCTTGAGGAACGCCCATATTCATCCCAGAGCCCTGTGAGTTAATACCGTTAACATGAACCTTTAACTGTCTTTCTTCTAAATAAGATTTCATAAGACGGAGCGCAGAGTTTCTTATCCCGTAGTGATCTAATTTCAGCAAAAGTGTTTCGTGGTCAACGAAATCAAATGCTTTTGAGAGGTCTCAAAAGACACCAATAGCATCCTGTGCTTCCTCCCAAGCACCAAATATTTCCTTAATCAAAGTGACACCGGCGTCAGTTGTGCAACGACCTTTAGTGAAACCGTATAGTTGTTGGTGAAAGATGGAATGTTTATTAAAATGATGAAGCATCCGAGACAGCATCAACTTTTCAAAGACTTTGCTGAGAACCGGTAAAACAGACACTGGCCTATAGTTGTTAGGTTCTTTAGTGTCACCACTTTTAAATAGTGGGATAACCTTACTATATTTCATTAGGTCAGGGAAAACACCGTCATCTATACATTTATTGAAAATCACAGCCAGATATGGCGCTACAGTTTGGATAAGTGACTTGCAAACTATTACCGATAAGCCCCAAAGATCCTCCGTTGATTTGGTCTTGATTTCTTTAAAAACTTTTATAATTTCTAGAGGATTCGTATATCGAAAACTAAAGTCGTATTGACATGATTCTATGTTGTTCTTAAGCAAAGTTACAGAGAGGTTTGCTGATGACTTTAAATGTTCAGTTGTTTTAATAGGAATATTAGTAAAAAAAATTTCAAACTCCTGGGCTACATCTACGTTTGATGAAATCTGTCCCCTTTCGGTATTTAAATTAAATTCTGAGTTTCTTAATCTTTTCCTACCAGTCTCGTTGTGTATAACTTTCCAAGTAGTTTTTATCTTATCATCAGACGATTTTATTTTATTACTAATATAAAGACGTTTCGCGACTCTGCATACTATTCTAAAGGTTTTTGAATAAGATGTTACATACTGGTGAAATTGGGGGTCATTTTTGTACGGTTTCATTCCATAAAGTTCAAAAAGTCTGTCCCTACTCTTACGAATACCTACAGTTGCCCAATCGCTAAATACAAATTTGATATGAATATCTTTATTTTTTATTGGCAAAATATTGTTAAATTCTTTGTTTAACATCTCAACGAAATCATTGTAGAATTTATTCAGATTACTAGTATCAAATACTTTCATACATAATTTAGTAGCTAAAGAATTGCTCAATTTCTCCAGATTTTTAAACGTGATTTGTCTATATCTTATTTGAATTTTTAGGATAGGTAAATAAGAGCTACACGCAACCATTAGTCCACAGTGGTCGGATGGCAAGCTATTTATAATATGTTTTTCTTTGTAGTCACAATTACAGAAAACATTATCAATACAGGTGGCGGTAGAAGATGTTATCCTTGTTGGTTCTAAAAAAACATTTTTTAAATTAAATGATCCAAATAAATTTAACAATTCCATACTACTAGTACTATTTTCTAATAAATTAATATTAAAATCGCCACATATAATTACTGATTTGTGACCTAGAACAAACCTTTCTTAAAACATCCTCCATGACAGAATCAAATACTGTAAGATTCTGATAGTTAGGTGGCCTATACACACAGACAATAACATGTCTATCCAGCTCAACACAGGACAACTCAATGGTGTGTTCAACTGACAGTGCTACAATGTCTTTCCTTCCTTTTGATTTAATACTATTTTTTACTAATATTAAGGACCCACCATGTAACATATGTTTTCTACTGAAATTACTAACTACATTATAATTATCTAAATTTAAAGATATTAGTTGGTCCTCCTTAAACCAATGTTCTGATAGACAAATTACATCAAATTTAGTCTTTTCCAGAAACATCTCTAATTCAAAGACTTTTGAGGAGCAGCCCTGAATGTTAATATAAAATAATTGTAGATTGTGCTGCCCCTGTGTATAATTGTTCTGTGCTTTTTCCTTGCCAGAATATACCCTATTATTTATATGATTTATGAAGGTATGTTCTGTTGTCTTAAAATCTAGTGCCTCTGTGCTGTTAGACACTCTAGACAACACAGATTCGTCCTTAAAACTATTTTCTGTTATACAAGTTATAAAAGTAAGACATGATTACCTAATCATGTCTTACTTTTTACATTAAGAAAATACGCTTAAATATTCACATCAATAGACTAACTACCAATTTTAACCGATGTTAATCCTGAAACTATCGATATTGATTTTTTACAGAAATTCTATAGAACTAATGTCAAAAGTCGATCTTAATATAAAGATTATGGATTGAGATCGTTTATTGAAACCAGCCCGCAACCGCAACCCGCATTGAGCATGCGTGGCGATCAAACCTTCTACGGAGAAGACCTCTTCTCACATGGGTGAGAAGAGATCTTTGGTCAGCAGTTGCCACTTATTTGCTGTTAATGATTGAAATCGGCCAATAAGTCAGTACCTATTTCAGTACCTAAACTTAGTTTCAGTATTTCAGGAAGAGAACAGTCATTATTAAACTTGTTGGTCGCTATCTTTATGAAATATATTCACAGGTCGAATTGTCCTAACTTTACCTAACACTAGGATCCACTAATCTCGCCAACTTTGTAATGGTAAAGTTTCGCACTTAGAAATCCTACTAAAATAATTTTGTGTTGAAATTATAGAAACATAACAATATACTATATATATGATATTACTAAACCCAGCACTGTATTTAATATAAATAACAGATGCAACTCAAATTCCACGCTAAAATGGTGCAAACAGTTGTGCCAATGTAACAACTACAAAAAAACAAAAATTTGAATTTGGGACCATAATCAAATCATCCATTCCCGATACTTTTTTGACTGAATGTTTCTGACAATTAACTTTTGTCAAAACAATACTTGGATAAAACGAATCAAAGTTTAGGAGTGGGGGCTAAAACGTCATTTCTACGTTTAAAATGTACATAGAAGTGTCGTCACGCGACATTTCAAATCAATATATCGTCGAAAGTATTCATTTCTGTAAGAAAATAAAAAATACGCGTCTAATATTTTAGAATAATCTACCAGACGGACATTAAAATAAAAATTAGGAATATACCCTATTAAAAGCATATAGTATACGTAATTAGGTATAGGAACAAAGTATTCGTTGTGATGCCATCCATGATTACCGGCAGATAATGAAGTCCCAAGGTCCTTTGTAAAACTATCTGTTTACATACATTACAATGTGTCAATGTGAATTGATTGAACATTGAATATTCTACATAACGTTATTGGTTCGGACTCGATTTTGATACATGGACAACAATATTTTATACAACTACTAGCGACCCGCCTCGGCTTAGCACGGGTGCAATCTGTATGTATTATCCATATAAACCTTTCTTAAAAACCACTCTAACTATTAAAAATCAAATTCCGTTGCGTAGTTTTAAAGATCTAACATAGGGACAGAGAGAACGCGGACAGCAAATTTGTTTTATACTATGTAGTAATACATAGATCTTGAAATTATGTATTATATTATATCGATTAGTTCTGAACAGAAATTCTAAAATTCTGATGCAAAACTGTGGACGATAACCACATTTCATGACAAATCACAGGTTTATATTTTGTCTATTGCGCCGTAAATCTTTATTCTATATCATAGTTTATCGAAATAAAACCTATATCCATTTCCATAACTAGATTCAGTTCAATTCAGTTCAGTCGCAAAGTAGGTAGTCAAGTTAAATCGTGTCGCTATCACGAGATTTAGTAATTTCCTGACATCCTGTCGCATGCCACAAGTGGCGGTAACAGCTTTAACTTGTGGAAAATACTATATCATTCAATTGCATACTTGGATCGAGAATCGAGAGCTAATTTGAAAAGTTATAGATACATAGTTTGATCAAAAACTTATTTTGTTACTAAATCATTCTTTAATTTTAATTGGCGTGGTGGTTGCAACTGACTGCCGCGCAACGTGTCGCGGGGTCGATTCCCGCACGGAACAACTCATTGTGTGATCCACAAATTGTTATTCCGGGTCTGGGTGTCATGTGTATGAGAACTTGTATGTTTGTGAACGCACCTACGACACAGGAGAACATCCTAGAGTGGGGGAACGTTTAAAAAAATGTTTTTGTAAATAAGCCCGCAGGGCACCTTGAGGCGAGGTGACGGGCATTAGCGATCCCGCGGGCTACCATCATCCCGAGTGCTCCAGGGAGAAGTCACCGTTCCTTCTCCGGTTTGCCTTAATTGGCTGGCTGGAGTGAACGATGACAAGGAACAGGTCTCCCACCTCTGGCTTGCCTTCATTGGCCGTCCAGAGTGGTCGCGAGAGCAGTGATCCTGCTCGGAGGGTAAGAAACTATTCGTAAGTCGCGAGTGGGCCAGGGATGCAGGAGGCTTCGGCTGTAGCAGATGATCTGAGTAGAAAGCGGTGGTAGTTTCTTAACCTTTCAGCCACTCACATTCTCGTTGCCCCTCTGTTGCTATATCTAGCAACCATTCCCGGGGCCCGGTCGGTGAGTTGGCGAGTCTCCGCCTGCCATTTTTACGTGTAATAATTACATTGTTTCGGCAGGTGCCATAGTCATCCATAGTTCCCAATTTTCCAGTCCATAGCAACCCATCCATAGCCCTACCTTTTTTTTCTTCCATTATCTACAATAGTTCTACACTAACCGGGGACTATCCTTGGGTGCATTTTCATAGTGCATACAGGGATAGTCGCCGGTTTGTGTGTCCATTACAGTTAGATTAAAATTGTCTAAAGGGCCTCTGCGTAGTTGGCTTCGGCCCCTCGTACGCCTCCCAAATGACCGGGACCCTGTGGTCCCGTGAATGGTAAAGACATACATAATAATAATATACACAATTCGGTTCAGTAGTTTAGGCGTGAAGAGAAGACAGACAGACAGACAGACAGACAGACAGACAGAGTTGCTTTCGCATTTTTAATATTACTTTGGATTAGTTTGGATTGCTTAAAAAACTCCCCCTAATTCAATTACATAACGTAATATTTATCTCCGATATATAACTATAACGCCTTTTATCCCCAAAAGGGTAGGCAGAGGTGTATAATATGGCACTTAATGCCACTCTGTACAATGCAACACCCATTTTTCACTATTTAAGTATGTTATGACTCTCATGCAATAGGGAGTGAGCCTATTGCCATACAACGGGCTACTACTGAAAATGAAAAAAAAAAATCAGTTATTACACTTCAATTACTTTCTATTGCCAGAAGCCAGTTGGGAATAGGTTTCGCTTTTTTTAGGTATCTCTATCTGTAATGACGTCATAAGCGAGTAACAACTACAAATGATTATTGTAATCTTATCAACGCAAAAATGATGCTGATTCAGGATTCTGCTAATCACAGTCGAGTTATGTGAATATGCATTTTAGGATAAGTAATATTACAGTAGCAAATATGTGTATTCATGTGTAGTTTTAAAGTGCAAGTTAATGTATGTATTTTCAAGGCCTATTTATATAAACGAATACGAGGATGGTTTTTTATGGAATAGGAGGCAATCGAGCAAACAGATCATTGATCATTGGTGTTTTTTTATAAAGGGGGAAAATTATCAAATGGCTACTCCCGCCTGGGTGAGGCGAGAGTTAGTGTCAGACTCTTACTGACTAAAAACCAACCCGTTCCTTCTCCTGCACTTCGAGCCGAAGCCCCGGCAACCCGTTAAAGTCCTCCGCGGTGGTTTAGTCAATAAGAATCTGATAGTCCTCTTTTTCTTCCCCAGGCGATTTTACATAATACTTGATAATACTTGTTTATCATCCATATTTTCTAAAAGAATACTTGGAAAATTAGCTTGTGAACATCTGAAACAATGTCTCAGTATTTCTAACCAGTAGGTACTGTTTTTTCAAGGGAGCACTTTGGAAGTCCAAAAAGAAGTTTAAATATTATTAACGAATACATTATTTGACTGGATATAAATCGGAAGTTTGATAATATCAGACTACGTTCATCATCGTTATATTATGACGACGATGAACGTAATTTTTCAGGCCCTACACAACGGCATGACACGAAAAGCGACCGTATTGAGCCAGTGATGTCACAAACAAATAATTACACAATTTTAAGCCTCTAAAACAAGAGAAACGAAGCTAATAGTATTGTTTGCCAATAGAAACTTTCCATTAGTGCCTAGACTATTGCATAAAGTATACACCAAGTTAGGCACTAAGTTGTAAGCTAGTTCTACGGTTAGGTAATGGATGATTTGCATTAGTTTATGAACTAGTCGAATGGTAAAAGCTTCGGAGAGTTGCATTAAGAGTTTATTTCATTGTATATAATTTTAAATGTTAATCCAATTTGTCACACTTTGATATTGATCTTGATATGAATAGCGAATATTGATAGCTTCTGCCTGACACTCCCTCTGGCTTAACCCAAGGCGGGAGAAGTCAGTGGATGATAAACGGAAAAAAAGCGGTTTCGTCCGCGTTGCCATGGGATAAAAAACTATGTGATATTCCACACTATAATCTACCCCTGTTCTAATTTGCATCCCTATCCCTTCAGCGGTTTTGAAGTGAAAAAGTAACAAATGAACAAACATTCAAACTTACGCATTTATAATAATAAGGAGGATTTTGTAGTTACAACAGAACATACTCTCATAATATGTATAGAGAATTTGGATTTTATGATTCAGTTATTCAGTGGTTAGAAATGTTAAACAGTTAAATTTGTATGGGAAACTTTATTGTATTAGTATGTAGGTATGTATAAGTGTTAAGTTTAAATTTAATTATAATTAAGTAATAAGTAATTACTAAAAGATGTGGTAAGACTGATAGCTACACTATCGTATTGGAATGTATCTGTAATGGTAGTTGTTAGTGCATTAAATAGATAAAAAGTATATTTAACTTATGTGCTGTTTAATAGTTTATTTTTCACGATTAAAGTTTCAAACTTTTTTTAATGGGTCAAGCCTGCCACAGCTTCCCAAAACCGCTGCAACTCCTGTAAGCCAGGATCTACAGTAGATACAACCATGAAAACACCGGAACACTGAAGTCCGGCGCGTCCCAGGGACATGGATGACTGTCTTGGTTCCCGCAACGAAGTGAATCAGAAGATATTATAAGAGGAGAAGAAAAAAACGATAGTTTTCACTTCCCTCGGTGAATTACTGCAGGAGACTGAGTGAATTAAGCCTAAAGGCACTAAAAAGAGACTGTACAACTGGGTAAAGCCCAGTCACCAAGCACCACGGAAATTTGACTAAAATCTAAGTCGGTCCTATGTGTGAGCTGTTATACTTGCTTCCAGTAATAGGTATGGCAAAAGTGCCTAAACGCACGGAAATTTGTTCTAGATTCTTCAAGGTCCGTATAATAAGTTACACCGGACGAAACAATTAATTATTTAACATAGTGTTACGTTCATACTGCTAGAGATCACACTCCAAGAGAATGTGATGGGCGGATTGCTCGTATTGCAGCTCCGCTGTCGAATATTGGCACCATGGTAAATCAACAAGTTTAAATGAGAACAATTTGCTTTAAGTTACCTTGGCCAGTAAGAAATTGGGCAACACAGTGATCCACCTCCAATCATGTCCTCTCCAGCCGCTCATGCACGAATGGGAAGAACTGATATAGAGGTAGGTGGCGGCCCTTAATAGAAGATTCAAAGTTTGAAACTGTAATAAATGGCTAATTTTAGTCTAAATTATGGAGGTAATATAAATCAAGAATGACGAAAGCTATTAAGCTTTCCATTTATCAAATAATATACCCCATACATACATTTTACATCTCTTTGACTGCAATTTGGTGTTACATTGTTCTCACACAATTGAATTAACAAAACTAAGTAACCAAAGAAAAAGAGTAACCTATGGAATTTCTTGCCCGTTCTTCTCCATAGGAATCTACACCTCGGAATGAGCAAATAGCTTCACTTCAAATTTTTTTGTCAACGTTAAAAAGTGCCTTCCTTGTCTAATTGAAATCATTTATTTCAATTTTGACTTTGACTTCCGAGTTAACAAGCGCGATAAATTGAATGTTATAGTTTTGATTATAATATTGAATCTTAAAATTCAGGATTACGATGTTAACGGGAGCGGGGTTTTCATATTCTCGAGGCAATAGCGATTCAATTTAGAAACTGTTTGATCAATAAAACCACGGTTCAAAGGAGGTTATGTTTGAGATGTTACGATTAAATAGCCAAGTTACAATAAGCGATGAACTTAAATGGTATTGTGGAAGTTTCTATGACGTAAACTCTTATTTTTATTGTAAAGATTATTTACACAAATGTTTTATATAAAGACTAGCTGATTCGGCGAACTTCGTACGCCTACAAATTTTTTTTCTTACCTTTTAAACTTCCCCTGGTTCCACAAATAATTATTACTATTACAAATATTTATTAATATTACAGGCGGTAGGTGAATGTTTTTACTGAGGTTAGGGACGTGCCGTAAAACTCGAGACTTCAGATTTAGTAAGGAGTTCAAAAGATTCCCTTCGTTATAAAAAGCGGCTCAAAACTGTCGACTTAATACAATAGGGTAGTAGACAGGGTAATTAAAAATGTAATTAGTTCTTAAGTTAGATAATGAAAAAATATTACACACATATTTTTTATTTTGTTGTTTAAGAAAACAATACTTCGATAAAACGGAGTTAATAGGATTTTTTTTTTAAGGGGGGAAAATCATCGAACTCAGACTCGTGTCAGACTCTTATTGACTAAAAACCACCCCGTTCCTTCTCCTGCACGTCGAGCCGGAGCCCCGGTTACCCGTTAGGTTCTCCGCGACAGAGTTAATAGGAATAGGAAGTCGTTACGTCATGCTACCCTATAAAACGTAGTAAATAATGACGTCACACGATATTTCAAACCGTCGAAAGTATTGAACTTTGTGAGAAAAGAAAAGAACGTGTCTAATGTTTTAAATTAATCTACCAGACGGACATCCTTACTAATCCTTACTATCCTTACTCCTTACTAATATTATAAATCGGAAAGTGAGTTTGTTTGTTTGTTCCGCTTTCACGTCGTAACTACTAAACCGATTGCTTTGAATTTTTGCAGACGTAAAGTTAGAAGTCTGGATTAAATTATAGGGTACTTTTTATCCCGGAAAAATTACATATTCTCGAGGAAAAACGAAATCATTGGTATAGAGGTAGATGGCGCTGTGTGTATATGTCACATAGGCTACTTTTTATCCTTTTATGACGCGAGCGAAGCCGCGGGTAAAAGCTAGTTAAAATAAAATTTAGGATACTACCCCATTAATAAAAGTCTGGTTAGTATGTATGTATGCATGCCAAGTTGCGTTCAGGAAATATGATTATGTTTCCGTGTCAATCCTATTTCGCTGGTGCTAAGGAGATTGTGTGTCGACTGTCGACGGGAGATACTAACTCAATAACAATGTAATAACAAGCATAGTTACTGAAGCTTTCTACTCGGTATCGATAAGTGGGACATTAAAAGTTAGTTATAAATAATATAAACCTTTTACTAGTTGCTAGAATATGTCTCTAAAAGGCTGGCATTTCAACATCTTCTGTTTTAAGGTTCAACATTTTATTTCTTTCTATAGTAGGTTATGTACTTTTTTAAAAAAGAGTAACGAATGGAGTGTCTTGCTCTTTCTTCTCCATTCGAATCTACGTTTTGGAATGAGCACCTAACTTCACCTAGCTGCACTGACGGACTGACTGACAGACTATTATTTATTTTTTATTTGTTGACGTTTCAAAAGTACCAAATTATGGATTAATTGAAATAAATGCTTTGACTTTGACTTTGTACACAGACATTGTCTGTGTACAAAGGATAAAAAATATAAAGGGATTTCTTCCTGTAGCCCTGCAATCATTTTACAGTTGACTACGAAATACAATGAAACCAGATAAATAAATTGCGGCTAATTGTACTTTACAGATTTTAACTTAAAATCCAAGTTGAGTTTGAAAAGAGATCTAAGTCTTTTTCCGAAGGAAATAAGGAAAAGAGATCTAAGCCTAGAGATAATAATGAGCTGAGAGAGAGAATTTCATATTTTGTTAATATTTCGGAGTTAATATAATTTATCAGCTGCCTTGTTCTAGCTGACAACAGACATAATTTATAAGTATCCTATCCAATAATAATAAAAATATACCAACCAATATAACTCGTATATAAACCATAATTAAAAAAACCTACTTCGTCCCCCTCTTTGTTTAAAGTCTGTTTATTAATAAACTAAAATGATTTCTTAAGTCAAACACTTTTCTGAAAACTGCTACAAAACCAGTTTAGCGAATTGCGAGATAATCGCGCACAATACATACATACAGGTCAAATTGAGAAATTCATTATTTTTTTAAATTAGTTAATATTACTTAAATCGTAGGTAGGTACTAAAGATAGTCGCCGACTGCTGGTAACTTAACTACAACTTAAAATCACTTTTAAGTTGGATATTGTGTAACCAGCTTACTTGGATAACTGGATCATTTCCTGATCAATTGACAGCGTTAATGTTGTTCTACATTGTGACCATTTAGTATATGTTAAGTATGAATTTATATAAATAAAGGCTCATACACAAAAAAATACGTCTCAGTAAAAACAGTACTAAATTATATATGATATAGTATTTTGTATACAATAAAAAAAATCAATCAATTACAATAAACTTTCTTATCGACGACTTGTATATAGTCGTCAGGTCTTTAATACTATCTCTAAACAATTTCTCCTTATAGGGGTAAATCTAGTATTGGATTGCGATCGGCAAAGCTAAACCGATTTATAACAAGCTTAAGACCCGTTTCAATAAACCAAGTTATCTTGTAATTAGTCGTTTACAAGATCGTGTAGCTGTTTGCTTGCCAATTAATTGAGTTATCAAAGGATTTCATAGGATACCTACCATACGTAAGTAATTGGTAAAGATCTATGCCCGTATTCACACACTACACCTTAATTTTCAGGATCCCTTACCCTTTCGTCACCGATATGAGGCATAATAGAAAATACTATATTTTCGCGTGGATCACGAAAGATTAAGCTTTTTTTGTGTCTGATTCTCATTCCGCCTCACCCAGGCGGGAGCAGCCATTCGATGATTTTCCGCCTTAAAATAAGGCTAACTTTTAGTCAAGAGATGGTTTAGGGGTGATATAAATTGACTATTAGTGTATTATAATTACGAGTCAGATTATGCTTTCCTAATAGAAAGTAAACATTCACAAATTATTACAATAATGGAATGGATATCTCTTATTATATATAACATAATATACTTTAGTTTTATATACTCAACCATTAATTAATATGTTTTTGGCTTACTCGCGTAACTGTTAGACGAGGACCTCGACTACTTTCAAGCCATGCTAGAGGCTCATATTCATGAGCAGCATTTCGCGACCCGCGACGCGGCGGCTGTCGCGCTGCTACTCGAAAACTAGTAGAGTTCCTCGTCAAATTACTACGTGAGTTAGCCGAAAACATAATAATCAACCATTCATCTCGAATGCCTTCAAATAATTGGATGCACGGCTAAAGAAGGACATAAATTCATGCAGGCATAGTCGCTAGTAAAAGCAAGCTAATAACTTAATCTTTGTTATCCTTTCTGAATCGTTATTCTTAGAAGTGAAACGGTAGAATTCTATTAGTTAATTCAATATTTCGTTTCATTCATTGAGCAAAGAATACAAATAAAACAATAACCATTTATTAAATCGCTATAAATCGTGTGGAGGGGAATTTAAGTACGGATTTGAAGAACGGCGTCCGGGCACGGCATCCTCGTCATTTTATTGCAATGCATGTATATTACAAACAACAATAATAATATGTATACTTCGAAATATCTAGCACATTTTATTAAAGTGACAGACTGTTTAAAAGTTGAGGAAGTCAATCAAAATATTATTTCAAAATCTAGATCTAAGGTCTAATATTCTCTGCCGCGGAGAACCTACGTGCAGGAGAAGGAACGGGGTGGTTTTTAGTCAGTAAGAGTCTGACACTCTCCTCACCCAGCCTCGCCTCACCCAGGCGGGAGCAGTCATTCGATGATTTTCCCCCTTAAAAAAAGGTCTAATATTCTCTGCTAGTGACAGTCCACTGCTAGTGTTCCTCTAAAGAAGAGGGATTACCATTATCTCCATGCTTGACTGACAGGGGAGCGGTGATTGCAGTTCCAAAGATTCAGGTTTATTAAAGAGCGCTGTTGCACGGGCTCTGAATAGTATTTTGTCTATGCAGCACGGTGTAACCGGAACGCACCATCCAAACCATCTTGTTATTTATGCATCATCAGCCTTGGGCAGTTGTTTACAACTATTATTACACATTTAATTCCTAACTTTTATAAAAATAAAACTTGGTTTTGATCATAACCTGTCCGTGTTTTCTGGAGCGTTTCGTTTACACCTCCAAATCACCGTATAGGGTGACTTCTAATTTATTAAAACCATCTAAGCACGTGAAAGTACCTACCAATTATAAGAAAAAACTTAACAAAGAACCATTACTTAGTGTTCTCAGGAAGTGAGTAAATCAATCCGTAAAGTATATTACTTATATACTTATATTATTATTATACACAACTACAGATTCAAACCATGGAGCGTAAAAACTAAAACTGTCATAATGCTTACTTCGCGAAATATAATTAAACACATCTCTTGAAACAATCAGAGCGTCATCATACAAATGATTCACTATACTGTCGTCATATTATTTCACCATTTAGCTTTTATTTGGGACGGGAGAGTCCAGATTCGTCACCACACCGTTTAAGTCGAATGCGTCATTTCATCGTGAAGATGCAGGATACAATTAGTATATATTTATTGGACGATCGTTTAAAACGACGATGAAGGAGGATCAATAAGGCTTGCTTTGTGTTTTCCTCTATTTAGTTTTTATAATGGCTGCATCTGTCTAATTTCTATCTATACCCATATTATAAAGACCTCGTAATATTTAAAAAAAATTATTCTTTAAAAGAACCGACTTTAACCCCCTCTTTTTGGAGTCAATATACTCAAATCTTCTCCTAGGTGTAACACACACTTTTCCGAAAACTGCAAAATCGGTTTAGCCTATAGCGATATAACATACCTCTACATACAAGTCCAATTGAAACCTCATTTTTATAAATCAGATAAAAAAATACTGGATCGATTTAAAAATTATTTTCACCATTCGAAAACTGCATTTGTACTGAACAACATAGGCTATATACTAATAAAATTAAAAAGATGTTTTAATCACTACACTTCGTAGATGAAGTCGCGGGCAAAACAAGCTAGTAAGTTTATATCTGTCAAAATTTTAAATTTGACAAAAGTTTGAATTATTCAGCATTCATTTACTTGGAACATTGAGAAACTGAGCGAAGTCAATAGTTTTATAAGTATTTAACAGAAATAATGAAATAGTTTCCCATTGTTTGGTTTCAGGTCTTATCTTCAAGAGCAAGGACAAGACGACAACGTAATTCCCATATTGTTAGTGTCTAGAGGTAGATTCTAGATAGATAGGTACTATGAATAGATATTGATACCCATATGGCCTCATTCACAATAGGTCTAAATAAGTAACACAATACAGTTGCCGGTTTTATATAAGATCACAAAATGTTTTTCAATCGGACTCTGTAAATGATGAGGAACTCCTACTACACAAATTCAATGGTTTTCCAAAGCCATCCACATCAACTTAGTGGTTTATAAATAATTTTGTTTACCACGCTATCTATGAGAATTTCGTAGAAAAGAAAACGTACGTTTTCCAATAATTTATTATATTTAACTAGCTTCTGCCCGCGACTTCGTACGCGCAATCCCGATATTTCCCGTACCCGTTCTTAATTTTCGGATAAAAGTAAAAAATAAGTATTGGGTAAAAAGTATCCTATGTCCGTCTCCTGGTTCTAAGCTACATCGTGAGGATGTAGCTTAGAACCAATTTTCATCCAAATCGATATAGCCGTTCTTGAGTTATAAATAATGTAACTAACACGACTTTCTTTTATATACATAGATTAAAATTTGGAAAACGTCTACGTAGGTACCAGATGCTACTGTGCTACGTCTTTTTTTTAAGGTGGGAAAATAACAATCATCAATCTTCTCCCGCCTGGGTGAGGCGGGAGAAGATTGATGATGATTTTCCCACCATGTCAGACTAATGACTAAAAAGCACCCCGTACCTACTTCAACTCTTCGAGCCGGAGCCCCGGCAACCCGTTAAGTCCTCTGCGGTACCGTATCGGCATCACACCTATTGGGGGCCCCGTCTGTGGTGGTCTGGTGGTTCATTGCGATGGTCTTGATACGCGCGCGGAACTCGACGCGCCATTCACTCGGGTCTGGTTCTGGTTGGGCGGCAACCTATACTCGCCGCCCGACCAGAACCGGAGACGGTATCCCAGTCCTCCTCGTTCCGCATCATGGCCCGAACTAGGGCCGGACGCGAGAGTTCGCCGTCGCTGATCACATACCTGTGTGGTTCACCGTGTCCTCAGGGCGACTGTGCTACGTGTGGTCAATCTTTATGTACGGTTGCGCAGCGTGGACCTTAAAATATGACACCATCAGACGCATAAAGGCGTTTGGAATGTGGTGTTACCGCCACATGTGGCGGATAAGTTGGATGCAAAAGGTCAGGAACGATACAGTGCTGTATTTTTTACATCTTATTCATTTCTCAAGTTTCAGTTAGTAATCGCAAACTTATTTGATATTAATAATAAATAAAATAACTCATTGTTTGTACACTTAGCAACAACAGGTATTAGTTCGTTTTAATTTTCTTGGAAATATCGATTTGCAGTAGGAATCTTGTTTCCAATTTACCTCAGAGGTTTACTGAGAACTTGTCAGTTCCGCGAACTTGGTATCGAGAGCACCTCGGGGAAGATACACGATAAACAATTCTAGGAATACGTGGTAAATGAAATATTTATATTTTGAGGCTTTCTCCAAATAACCTACATAATGATAATGTAATATCTACAGGTAATAATGTAAAATATGCATGAGAGATATATATATGCCTGTTTTCATCATATTCTCCTAAATTTTAAGGAAACCTAAGCTCAGAAAGATTCATATTTACTGATCATTTTGATTTTCAACAACCGATAACTCACACCTAGCAGTAGAAGTAAGGAGCTAGTTTAGGTGCTACGTAACGCTATTAAATAACTTTTAATTAAGATATGGTTTACGAGTAGTTGGCGAAAATGGGCATTAGTGTTTTTGAATAGTTAGGTGAATTTAAGCCGTTTTGGTTACTTGCAAAGGACTACCTTTGTTATTAATCGATTTGATATGTGAAAGAGCACATACGGAGGAGTTTATAGTAAATAGACCTTGCATTGTTCTAACTGAACATGACTTCTAACCACTTGACTGTATTTTTGCCTATTTTGTAGCAGTTACGTTGATATAACAATTTATTTTTGCTTTTTAATGGGGTAAAATCGAATGACTTCCTCTAGGTGATACGGGATGAGTGTCAGATTCTTACTGACTAAAAACTACCCCGTTCCTACTTCTCTAGGAAGGTAACTTTTTACGTTCTCCGCGGCTACATATACGTTGATAGAGCATAACATAACACTATGTCGAGTTAAATAACTTCTATCACAGGCATTGGGACACCACGAACATCCGAACTGTACAAAAAAATCTTAATAATACTTTACTGACCCTAAAAATGGGATTTCGATCAGTACGAAGACATGTCAATCACTTACCTTTACCCGAATATCTGCTATTACACCTTATATAACTAGCTGCATCATTTGTATGTGTAATAATAAACTCTATAACATATATTTTCATGTACGAAAATTGTTCTTTTAAGATTCCTTTGAAAAGGAACTTGGTACACTGGTTTTTGTTGTATCTTTTTATGCATTATTTATATTTAGTAAACTTTAATTTAATTAAATTACGATAACACTACCGTAACAGGGTCATTATTGCCGTTATACAAAATTGTGGGCAATGGTGTGGGTTACATATTTATTGTAGCTGTAGTTTAGTGTAAGACTTTTTATGTAAAATTGTAATATTAAACTGTTTTTGTCCCCTAAATAAATAAATAAATAAAGTGTCTATTGGTAGGCATAATGAGGGTCCAAAGCCAAGTTGGTTTTATATAAGAAAAATATTAGAATTAATGATAAAAAATATAGAAAAGGAACTTACTGATTAAGAACATGTGATGCTTACCTGAAACAAAATGTAATAATTTTGTTAGACTTCAGTCAGAATTTTACATACGATCAATAGGTACTATTATTTCGATACAATACAATAACATTACTGAATTAGTGGAGACACAATTGTCATAAAAAATAATTACTGAATTATCATTATGTTCTAAATAGGGTAATTTCCTAAATTTTATATTAATGTCCGTCTGGTACATTCATTTAAAATTTTAGACACGTATTTTTATTTTCTCACAAAACCAAATACTTTCGACTATATATTAATTTGAAATATCGTGTGACGTCACAGCGTGGCACGTTTTGTTGCACGTTATGACGCAACGACCCACTGCTAAATTTAGCGCCATTTTATCTAAGAATTGCAACTTAATACGAGAAAATAAAAAAAACGTGTCTAATATTTTTTCATTATCTAACTAAAGGACTAATTAGATTTTTAATTTTGATACCTTGGAAACTACCCAATTGTCACTAACATGTTTGTTCTAATGCTGACAATAACGGCATCTGAATAACTTTGCGTAGGCATTAAAATATCTAAGAAAAAATTAATAGATAAGTCGGCGTTTACTTATTACTACTTCGGTAAACACTGTATTATTAAATTTCATGTTCAGATATTGTGCGTTCGACATTTAGTAAATTGTTTAATCGATTAATTTAATAATATCTATGTACGCAAATCAAGAATGTTCTTAAGCTAGCAATGATTTAGCAATGGATAATCTATGCTATAACTTATTAAGGCATTTTAAAAAAGAATGTTCGCCTTTTCATAGTCGTATTATTCTTATTATACTCACATTATCGCGACCATGTAATCTTTTTTTCCTACATTCCTCTAATAAAGTTTAATACCTAACCTCAACACAAGACTCGCTTTGGATTTTCCCGTATGAATTTCACATTTTGAAAGTAAAAACCTTTCCTTAACGTAGCCATTGTGAAGGATTTAGGGGAATGTCCATGTCAATCTATTGATAAATATATTAGTATTCAGTTCTTATTTTATATAGCCATTGTAAAAGTCCTACAAATATTATTAATGCGAATGTTTGTAAGTGTGTTTGTAAGTGTCGTGGTTACACGGAGGTTTAAGACGGGACTTCTCATGCACGACCCTCATGCATGAGAAGGGTTCGAAACCTACCAACGGCAAGTACCAATGTGACCTTTACCGAGTTATATGTACTTTCTGTAAACCGTGAAAGAAAACATCGTGAGTTAACCTGGACTTATAATTTCTAATTATAAGTTTGAAATCACCAACCCGCATTGAGCAAGCGTGGTGATAAATGCTCAAACCTCCGTGTGACAAGAGCTACTTTGCTTAGTAGTGGGCATTATAAGCTGTTGATGATGATGATGATGTTTGTAAGGATGTATGTATTTGTTACTGTTTCACGTCAAAACTGCTGATCAAAACGAATTTTGGGACAGGTGTAGATTATGGTGTGGAATAACACACAGGCTACTATTAATCCCACAGGAACGCGGGCGAAGCCGCTGGCAGAAGCTAGTTATAGATAAGTTTAAGAATGTAGGAAGACGCTTGTGTTTCTAACTTGCGATATACCTACTCGTAAGACAGGTGAATAGTTTAATTTGTAAATATTAATACTTGTTTAGGATGTGTATATTAGATGAGTATCCTGAGAATTATGGCAGAAAATAAAGAGCACTTTCGATTCGAAAGTTTCGAAGGCTCCTTTCAACAGTGATCTCGTGGTGAAATGTCGAGTAATAGACGACTAGGGATTTGGGATTCGGTACTTGACAACTAGTCAAACTCAATACTTTTTTTGAACCGTCAAAGACGGCAGTTTTCTATGATTTTTGTACGAAATTGTGAATTGTGACGTCACGTTGTATTAGAGACAAACAGCATACATATTTCTTTAAAAATTGCTGGAAAAATACTAGAATGAAGTTGGACAGAAAATCAATTAATGCAGTGTGACTATTTTTTAATATTCCATTGCATTGAACAGTCGAAATCATTTATTTTTTATATAGTTTAAAAAAAGAAATGCTGGGCTATTCGGAAAATTTCAATTCGATGAGAATGCGATCGAGCTCACTTCGAGAGTTTGAACTGACAAAACAGTAATATGTTTTTTACAAACAAAAAATCTGTATAATAACAACCAAATATCTACAAATATAATAGAGGTACTTTAACCGTAATTAAAAAGATTGTAACTAAAATAAATACCAATATACTATTTTACAACCAAATTACTGAATAGCAGTTAGAGATGTAATGTGTAATTAAACTAATTAACTTAACCTTTAGACTTGTGTCATTAAATACGTAGGTGCACCTAAAATATACTTTAAATAAATTGTAATTAAAGTTATATTCGAGTGCACGTGTGTATTGTCACGCTTGTTCCCGTTGCGGGGTGAATGAACACCGTCGTGTACCGTTTGAGTTACTTGGCAGCGTTTGAACTAAGTTCCTAAGTAAATAAGCTGGTGGTCGAAGCTTTAATCCATTTATGGTTTCAATTTATAAATGAGAATTTCCTAAATGTCACCTAAATCTAAGTATCGGTACCATATTTAAAAATAATTCTTTTATACACACTACGTTTAAAAAAACCGACTTCAACTCCCTCTTTTACAAGTCGGTGAAATGATGACAGGGTATGAAAATTAAAAATCTAATTAGTAGGTACGTAAGTTAGGTAATGAAAAAATATTAGACACGTATTTTTTTATTTTGTCGTATAATAAAATGATACTTAGATAAAACGAATCAAAGTTTAGGAGTGGGGGCTAAAACGTCATTTCTACGTATAAAATGTACATATATCGTCCAAAGTATTCGTTTCTGTAAGAAAATAAAAAATACGCGTCTAATATTTTAGAATAACCTACCAGACGGACATTAAAATAAAAAATAGGCTACCCTATTAAACTAAAACCTTAACTCCTAAGTTTAACAAACTCTTTTCTGAAGACCTCATCGAAAACAGTTCAGCTAATCGCGAGATAATGGCGCACAAACACAAATACAAGACAAAATGAGAACCAAGAAGAATTTTTTAAAGTCGGTTAATAAAATGCAGACAAAGACTTCATCATCATGCCAATGGCACTACTTTGGTGGATCTCCTCAAATCAAATCATCACAAATAAGTTGTTACAGATTTTAATATAGTGGCAGTATAGATTTTGCCCATTTATTGACATGCAAAATATGGTAAAAAAGAGCTGTCAGATTCAATACAAATTCAATAAGTAAGCAATAATTGCGATTTACAAATTCAATACAAACAATTATACATAATAAATATCTCATACATAAAGAGAGTTTGTCATCATCTCCAGACTTGGCAAGCAGGTTGGAGATCACAGTTAAAAGTTTCAGGTTTATCAGAGACAGCTCCTGTCCGAAATCTGCTAAATGAATCCCTCGGTCAGCACTGAGAAAAACCACCCACGGGAAGCGTAAGGATAGTGAGAACCCTAGGGATGTGAAGTGTGAAGTAATAGGCGTTGCACCGTGGGGGCTCAAGCGCAGTTCTCTTTTAGAGGACCCTATAGGCTTACAGGCGTGGAGGGTACCCGTCAGGGTGGTTTAAGTGAGGTAAAAATCTCAAACTCCCTAGTCTTTTATTGCCCGTCATAGAGGGTTTGGTGTCAAACTTATTCTACTCGGTCATCATCACATAGATAAGCTTACAACAGTAGTTAATCAGTGTCTAAACACGTAGTTACAAAGTTTTCATAGCATGTAGCCCCACCCTCAAGGCTTACGTGTCAAATGACAAATGATGGCAATCTATCTACGAATGCTTCGAGTGCTGCCATCTGTCGCCGTAACGCTGCGCACGCGCATCGCGAGGACCGTTTATGTAATTATGTACACAGTTTTCGTTTTAGGATATTTTATTGGTATCATTGTATTTTATTATGTGTATATTTTGTACCAGTAGTTATCTTCAGTTATGCAATAACATGCAAAGGTGAATTTTTACTCTAGGACTGATTATTCTAAATCCTTAAATTGTAATAAGTATTGATTTGACGAAATATACCCACTCAAGATACGACATACAAGGATTACACAGCGCGAACTGTGATATACCAAATTAAATATGCAATTATGCATGTATTGACTCATGACCCTATACTTTACAGAATACAGCTTTCGTAATCACGTAGCATACATATTATATGCTTAGGACTTGCTTAGAAATACTTATTATGTTCATTTACAAGCGTGTGATTAATGGACATGCAATCAAACATGCACATAATTTATACAACGTCCAAGAAATACGACGATAACTTTAATATAAAGTCACCATAAAACTGGGAACTACAATATAAATTTCGATTAAAGAGTAAAAACATATAATGCTAAGGAAAAGGTCACTATAGAATATCGTTTTCCTCCCAAACATCAACAATTTTCCCCTAAAAATAATGTAAATTTTAATACAAAGCTATGTTTCGTAGAATTTGCACGCGGCGATGCAAATCGTGAGTCAGACGAGCAAACGGTTCATGCTACCTTAATATCATCTATAAATAGAACTAGCTCCCATGCAACGAACCAAACCTTCATAAAAACGTTGCAACTGCAAACAAAAGAACATTAAACAACCCGTTGCATTCAAATCCGTTCCAGAATATTCCAATTTTCAAACATTCAAAATGAGAATTCTATGTAAGCGTTGTACATAAAACAAAATGGTGGTTCGGTTGTCCACGCCGCCCAATGCACTCGTGTTTATCGCCCGACATATCGAGTGGAGACTTGGCAACGCTGCGGCCGCATTCCTGCAGCCGCACGGCAACGTCGCAATCGCAGCCGCGATCACTACCCGTGCCTTTGTTGATTGCTGTGACGTCGCGAAATGATAAAACGTTAAATGTTCGCGAAGTGAAAATTGATACAAAATCGACTTGATGTAAAAGAAAATCGATTTTGTTGATTTTTTGCTGGTTTGGATCGATTAGATGCGCGTGCGCATGTTTATTTCGAGTCGGGGGTGGAAAGTATGCTTTCTCCCGCAGCTCGGTTAGAAATCGACGGGTATTGTTGCTGCTACACATGTCTCGAGCAAGCTGTTCGTATATGTGTATTGTGTAGATGTATGCCGTACTCTTTTCGTTCAGAGCGCTTAGTTCTCGGGTCCTTGGCAACAGTTAAGAGTTATAGCTTCATGTTTGCGATGATAAATACGTTCGACTGGGCGTGGTCGCTACACTAAATACTTCCTAATTGTACTGATAACTTCGTTAGAGAGGCCAGTATTTGGTTACGAATAAGACAGTGATGTTTTATTATGTAGGTTTTGTAACATTGTTTGACAATGTGATCGTTGATTTATGACAAGCGATATAAGATGACGTCAGTGGACAAATATTTAAAACAAAAGGAGGTTCCTCCTTATGTTATTTAGTTACGTTGTTCATAATAAACTGGTCTATAAATAGTAATCGTGGAACCCTTTAGATGCTCGTGTATTTTACGAGCGATATAAAACGTATCAATTTCCTACGTTAAGAGTTGTATTATAATAAAACATATCGACATTATAGCTCTAAGGGTACTAAATTCCTGATAGGTAAGATATATCGGTAACTTATATCACAATAATATAATATTAGGTATAATTGTGAAAGTCTTTGTTCGGATGTTTGTCCGTCAATCACGTTGAAACTACTGGACGGATTTTGATGAAATCTGGTATACAGGCAGGGTATGGGCTGACTAAAGGAGGCCATACACGCTAAGTTTTGCATGATGGTTTTAGCCGTGCATGCATAACCGACAGGCACCCCTAGCGTGCGTGGCAAGATGGTGCATGCAAAGTTATAACCATCATGCATAGCCTAGCGTGTATGGCCTCCTTTAGGTGATAGGATACTTTTCATCCCAATTAAATGCTTCCATTGGATAAAACGGGAATACGCGAGCAAAGCCGCGGGTACCAGCACTTACTACTAAGTAAATATTGGAGTTATAGTTACCAAACTGTTTGCTTAATTAATATTGTAAGATTAATGAAGCTTTCAATGAAAATAAACCCACACACTGAGGGTCGATTGGCCGGGCTTGAAGTGCAGGAGTAGGAACGGGGTGGTTTTTAGTCAGTAAGAGTCTCGACACTCCCTCTCGCCTCACCAAGGCAATCTTTGGATGATTTTGCTCCCCCAAAAAACCCACTGACGAGGGTGGTGTGTATATGTGTATTCCTTGGTCAGACAAATACGTAACATCATCATCACGCCTTTTATTCCCAAAGGGGTAGGTAGAGGTGCACATTACGGCACTTAATGCCACTGTACAATGTCACATCCACTTTTCACTATTTATTTTATGTGTCCCATGTAATAAGGGGTGAGCCTATTGCCATACTTTGCCCGACCCGGGAATGATCTGGTCAGTCAGTGCTTTCGATTTCAAATTGTATTTAGTAAGTAGACTTAATTCATGTCTTGTAATTGCTAGAGAAGAAGTAAGCATTACTGTCATTACCTACGGAAAACTTAAAATCCTTAATTTTCGATTATTTTATAATCTATATTAAAAAACCATCTTCAACCCGTCTTTTTGAAGTCGTAACCGACTTCAAGATGAAGATCAACAGCCTATAAATGGCCACTGCTGACCAAAGACCTCTTCTCCCATGGATAAGGTTTGAGCATTAATCACCACGCTTACACGCAATTAGAAATTATAAGCCCAAGTTTCCTCAAGATGTTTTCCTTCACCGTTTGTCTGTCGTGTTTAGATAATCTTAGAAAGTACCTAGATATAACTCGGAAACAGTCACATTGGTACTTGCCGTTGATAGGTTTCCCGCATCTTCATACGTGAAGCGGGCGTCTGAACCTCCGGGCCACCGCGACGGTAAAGACTTTAGGGCAGGCGGAATGTGCTCGTCTCCAAAATGAGTGTAACAATCAAAGGGGCAATTGACAAGATCATTATGGATGTTGTAGACACCACTGAGCGATTGTAGCATTTTGTGGCTATCTATTTGAAAGCAACCGGCTGCCGCGCAATGTGTCACGGGTTCAAATCCCGCACAGAGCAACTCTTTGTGGGATCCATAAATTGATGTTTCGATTCTGGATGACACCCAGAATGTGCGTATGTTAAAGTTATAATTATGAGACAGGATAATATATTTATTTACATAATAATTGAGATACACAGAAATACTGCAGTTTCTATTGGATTTGTTAGCAACACACATCTATAGAACAGGATTATGTATATTTGGCGAAAATGACTATGACAAGTTGTAAACAATAAGATATGACCTGTGCCCGAAGAACGTTGCTATTTTCAAAAATGTTTCATGTTATCTTGACATCCCGGTGCTGAACTCTTAACCTCCGCGACCGTACTGGCGATTACGAATAATGCAATACGTTTACAATGTGAGAATCGTCATATCAATGGAAATATTTTTATTGAATTTTGCGTGTTCGGATTGATTGAATGTGCGTGCGCATGTTTATATCGAATCGAGGATGGAAAGTACGCTGTATCTCGCTCCTTAGTAAAATATGGATATTTAAAACTTGGAACAAAGAATTATTTAATGGATGTACAAATTGTGCAGTAGCCATGTGTGTCTTTACACTGTTCTCACATATGTGTACAATATTGGATAATGTATCAGAGAGATTGTAAAACATATATTTTTAAGAGTAACGAATGGATTTTCTTGCTTGTTCTTCTCCATTCGAATCTACATTTTGGAACGAGCACCTAGCTTCACTGACGGACAGACTGACAGACTATTATTTATTTTGTATTTGTTGACATTTCAAAAGTACCAAATTATGGTTTCATTAAAATAAATGCTTTGACTTTTACTTTGACCATCTGTTCTCACAGTTTGTGACTTCAAATGTTTGACAGATCTTCAATATATCATCATAACATCACGCCTATTATCCCCGAAGGGGTAGGCAGAGGTGCACATTATACCACTGTACAATATAACACCCACTTTTCACTATTTCATGTTCAATATAATGCAGTTTAAATGTTAGTTACATTTAGAGGTACATACAGTTTTATAACTGAAAACAAAAAGCTTAGATTATAGCAAAATAATGGTAATATTAATAAATAATTCCGCAAACTCAATGGGGTAACTTAATAAGGAGAGTAAAATTGCTTTTTTTAATGGGACAAGTCCGCCACAACCTCTCAATACTGCTGCAACTCCTGTAAGCCAGGATCTACCGCCGGAATACTGAAATCCGGCGCGTCCAGGGACATGAATAATTGTCTTGGTTCCAGCAATGTGAATAAGAGGAGAAGAAAAAACGATAGTTTTCAGTTCCCTTGGTGAATTAGGAGACAGAATGAATTAAGCATTTAAAACTATAGTTTAGAGGCAACATGTTATAAGCAACCAAAGGCCTTAGTATAGTACGAATTTGTTTAACTTTTGAAGTAATCGAAACGAGTACACGATTGGCCGGCTCCAATGAACCGACCAATAGGGTAGTTTTCTAAATTTTATTTTAATGTCCGTCTGGTACATTATTTTAAAACTTTAGACACGTATTTCTTCTTTTCTCACAAAATTATATACTTTCGACGATATATTAATTTGAAATATCGTGTTACGTTACAGCGTGTCACATTTTGTAGCACGTTATGACGTAACGACTCCTAAACTTAGCGCCATTTTATCTAAGTATTGCAACTTAATACGAGAAAATAAAAAGTTTGTGTCTAATATTTTTTCATTATCTAACTGACGGACTAATTAGATTTTTAATTTTGAAATCCTGGAAACTACCCATTTAGGGCGTCGAACGATCTCGTTAAGGTCACTTGAAACGTAAAAGAAACTCATACTAAGGCCTCTGTTCGTTTTATTTACGTCATAATCATAACATCACGCTTTTTTATCGGTAAAAGGCTAGGCAGAGGTGCACATTACGGCACTTAATGCCACTATGCAATGTAACACCCTTTTTACCAGTTATGTTATGAGTCCCATGTAATAGGTGATGAGCCCATTGCCATATACCGGGCACAATTCCAGACTCCGTGCTACTACTGAGATTTTTATTAACGTATCTAACTTTAATAACATTAATTGATAAACTTTCCAAACAAACTGAAAAGAAGAGTTTAAGAATACTCGAGTATTTTAATGAGTTTCCGAATACTTTGAAGTGCGAGAGTTTTTCAGAAACTTCTCATCATTTACAGAGTTTGAAAACTCGTTCGTTTGTAATGATTCACTGAAACGTGTATAGTGAAAACTTCGTCGGTAGTAGACTGAAATTTTTGTTACAATTTTCAGAAACCATTTTATTGGAAGACTATTTACTGCTACGAGAACAATTTATTATTGTTAAATGTTCCACAAAAGTTGTTTAGAATGAGGCCTTTATTATTTATAAGGATTATTCTACATTGGTAGACAGCAGAGTAGTATTTTATACTTAAATACATAATATAACCTATGCGTTTGTATTTGTAAATAAGAACTAATGATTTAATGGTTTTAAATTATTACGATGACATTATGAGAGCAGATTTAACAATATGAGTAATAAAATGGACTCCTCAAGGCGTCCTGTTATGGAATAACATTTTCCTTATCATTTAACTGGACAAGAGGTTCTAGACGGACCTCAGTTCGCATAACTTTAAATATTAAAGTGACCTGCTGAACACACTGGCATTTAAGCCTTATTATAACTTTAGATAACTTGAATACACAAAGCTATAAATATAAGACACTATAAATACATCAAGATGGCACGAATAACAAATACATACTTTCTCTTTAGCTGTCATGTGATACATAAGTTGCACTCACACACACACATACATACATACGCAGTAATGTTTAAATACGTACACATACACATGTATGTATCTATTAAATACTAGATGGTCATTAATTTAGCTATGGTGACCAATAAGTTATAGTTCCTATGTTTCAGCACCAAGACCTGAGGAACAATTCTTTATGTGGTGCAACTGACAGTACTTATTTACTAACAGAACCAGAAAAAGCTGATATAACGAAAGGTATTGTTAAATTTTCCAGCTTCTGAATATTGATTTTATTATCATGGACCTTCATTTTTAGGGGTGAAAATCATTCAGTGACATCTCCCGACTTGGGTGAGCCATATTAACCCCGTTCTAACTCCCTGGCCGAACCGCAGCATTGGTAACCCATTAAGTCGTCAGCAGCTCCGAGTTTATTTAAATTGTACTAATAAGTGTTTCACATTGTAATTTTTCATGTTCATCACGATGCCATTAGACCCATCAACAGATTTACTGTTTTCACGTTCCGAATTCCGAACAACTTATGGGTGAGTATCAAACAAGTGATATTTCTCAATGTGAAATCATCGTCATCATCATAATTAACCCTTTTTACTGCTGAATAAAGGCTCAATAGTCTTCAATAGGCGTTCATAGGCCACGATAACTACTTACCATCAGGTGGGCTGTGTGGTTTTTGCCACCGTCATTGTATACAATAAAAACCAATCTACACATATTGCACATGCTAGCTTAAATAAGTAATTACTAATTATACATTAGTCAAAGAATTATAATAAATCATTCTGCTTGCGGAAAATATGTATATTGACTAGCGAATAAATGTGGAATACGTCTACGTTCCATGTAGCAATGTCCAGGAAAAATCCTTTTCCTCAATCGGTAGAACATCGCCAACAGACGTTAAAAATAATTTATGAATAATAACAATAACATAGGCAGTAGTTTACATAAATATTTATTTACATAGCAATAGCTTTTGCTCACCTATGGATTTAAAAAGAATATCTTTAAACTTTTTTATGCGGTCATCAGTAGTAATAAAACCGATGCTACGATTGGTTTAATTATAAGCGCTGACCATTACCTACGTCTGTACAATGGAGCCGTTCAAATATTACGTAAGCAGATTTTTTAGAATTATTTACTCCCCCTCATCCCCCCCGTCAGCAAAAGTAAGCAAAAATCTTACCCCCTCCCTTTTGCTTACGTAAACATTTTAAATAATATCTTTTTTTATTGTAATTTTAATATTCTCTTAGTTACCATAATGTCTAGTTCTTTGTCGGTCTTTGCTTGTAATTTATAATTTCAATAAGAGTGTAAAAAAAGTAAATAATTACCGTAATCATCATCTAGACTCCCCTACCCCCCATATGATCCAAAATAAGCAAAACAGAGACCCCCCCATGGTGCAAACGTAATATTGTACATGTCTAAACACCAAGCACATTATTTTGTGAGAATATAAATCATACATATGTAGATACGTGTAACTGACTTTCCGTAGTCCATCCTACTTAATATTATAAATGCAGAAGTTTCATGTTTGTTTCTTACTCCTTCATGTCAAAATGGCTGAATGGATCGAGATGGAGTTTGGAACAGAGGTAGATTATCGTCTGGAATAAAATATATGGCTGGTAAAGCTAGTATAAAAAATAATAGAAACGGTATTTTTTAATTTATTTCCCTCTGGTTTTATAACGTGACGTCCTTTAACCCAAACTTTTATTTGTAGAGAATTTCACTAGGCTTTCAACAATTCATATCAAAGTGAAGCGAGATATGTTTACACACAGGTTTAGATTTCTCTAGAAGGAACAATTAGGTAGTACACCTAAGCATCATTTGGCCCCGGCTATTTGTTATAACGTTTAAATAACACATAATTATAGTATCGTATGCAGTAATTATATGACGTAATGAGCTAATAAAACTAATTTCCATGGATAATCAGGTGTCACATTGACACAGATTAGCTGGAGTGCCATACACTTCACACGAGACAGGTTGTAAATCCTTGAGCTTTCCATTTCACGGCTATATCCATTAATGATATTAGTACCAAGCATATACTGACCAGATTGCCGATATATTAAAGAAGGGCAAAATTAAAAGTACCCTTAACCGACGAGCATGCATGGAAAGATTGTTGACTGTTGATGAAGCGAAAGAGGTATGTAGCACATACAACATTTTAACATAGACGTGCTTAAATGTAATGGCCCCTCAAATGCTTTCGAATATCTTTTAATGAGCTATAACTTAAAATTAGCATTGAAGCAACCAACCCGCATGGCCAGTAGGACATGTATAGATAATTTTGCTTATAGTTTCAAAAAAGTGTGTAAAACTGACGTAATAGAACTAGCACTATCCGACCATACGGCACAGGTTCTTCACTGTCCAGTTCAATCAAAATTTCGTATAAATTATTAGTATACGGCAAAAAGAGATTATAGTATGGAAAATATATTGAAGTTTAAAAATCACATTAAAAGTCTATCCTTTGCTGAAATGTATGATACAGTCGAACCAAATCAAGCCTATAATAAATTTATCGATTTATTTAAATTAATATATGACTTGTGTTTTCCAATGAAATTGATTAAGGTAGACATCTTAAAGAGACCTAAATGGTTATCGAAGGGAATCAAATTAGGTAGTAAAAAGAACAGAAATATTTTGTGGAAATACCGATTAAACCCAAACAAAATTAATAAAAATAACTTCACAACCTACTCTCGCTTGCATAAAACAATTATACTTCTAACACAAAAGGCGCAAAATAATCATAAGATTAATGTATCTAAAAATAAGTCTAAAACTACGTGGCAAATTATCAATCGTGCTAAATATAACCTACCTAAATCTAATATTACTAAAATAATACACAATGAAAGCATTATTTCAAAACCTAAGGACATTGCTGAAGTTTTCAATGATTATTTTATCGACAAAGTACAAGGGAAACTCAATGTGACTAGTATACCGAAATACAACAAAATTGAAACCAATCATAAAACAATGTTCATGGCTCCTTGTATACCGCTAGACATAGAAAAAATCATAATTTCATTAAACAATACAAATAGTGTAGGATATGACGGTATTGCCACAAAAATAATAAAACAAGTGTCAAAGGAAATAAGCGGCCATTTATTTTACATAATTAACCTAACTATTGACGCAGGCATATACCCCGATGCATTAAAAATATCAATAGTCAAGCCACTTTTTAAATAAGAGAACAGGGAACGGATAGAAATCTACCGACCAATATCATTAATTCCGGTGTTTTCTAAAGTCTTTGAAAAGTATATTTATAAGGAACTATATAAATTAATAGATAAACATGATGTCTTGTGTGAGGAACAGAAAGGATTTCGTGTAAATAGGACAATTAATGTGGCGGTATATGATTTTGTACATAATATGATTAAAAATATTGATCAACGTAACCCTGTATGTGGTGTATTTTGTGACATGACCCAGGCATTTGATTATGTTCACTACCCTACTCTTTTAAAAAAGCTCGAAGCCTACGATACCTACGATACTCTTTTAAAAAAGCTCGAAGCCTACGATACCTAGGATTAGAGGCAATGTCCTTAGTCTATTAAGTTCATACCTACAAAATAATAGAAATCAAATAACTCAAATCAATAAGATTAACATAGAAACTAAGCATGATGAGATGTATCGGTCTTCAGAGCGTAAAGTATTATTTGGGGTACCACAGGGTAGCTTACTAGGCCCTTTAATGTTCATTTTATGTATAAATGATCTACCAAAATCTATTAACCAACCAATAACACTCTTTGCAGATGATATTACGATTACAATTCCTTGTAAAAATATAGTTACGTACGAGAGAGATATTAACAATAGTTTAAAACAAACAGTAGACTGGCTAGATGCAAATAATTTGAAGATAAATTTAAATAAGACGAAATTTATCCAATTTAGATAACAGACTGCTAGTATAAATTTGAAAGTACATAACAACAATAATACTATAGAAGAAGTTGAAAGTACAAAGTTTTTAAGTTTGCAAATAGATCAACAGTTGAATTGGAAATCACAAGTGGATAGTTTATGTAAGAGAATAAGTAAGTCTGCATATGCATTACATAGATTATCAACTATAGTCAACAGAAATGCACTTCTTACTGCCTACTATGGAACTGTAGAGGTAGAATCACATTTGAGGTATGGGATTATATTTTGGGGAAACTCTACTGAAAGAGAAACCGCTTTCAAAGCACAAAAAAGTGCTTACGAGCGATGTTTAAGCTAAAATCTACAGATAGTTGTGAATTTTTAAAGTATGGTTTAAAAATTACAAAATATTGACGTTGCCTAGTTTGTATATCCTGGAAGTAGCTGTGTTCGTGAAGACAAACCCTAGTCGTTTTAATCGCATGGCCGATGTATTTCCCCGCAACAGACGCGATAATAGTCTGCTATGTAAAGAGCCAGCTAAGACAGCACTTATGCACAAGAGTGTCTACTGCATGGCTTCAGTTATTTATAATAGGATACCTAAGGGTTGGAAGGAGCTTCCGCTACATTTATTTAAAAAAAGATTCCGAAGCTTTTTAGTGGCTAAAGCATATATCATTTGCATGCTTAAATGGTAAAATATGGCTGAACATGTATTTTTATGTCACCTGTAATTGTTACCCATATTTGCAAAATAAAAGTATCTTTATCTTTATAATATAACATAACGCCTTTTATCCCCGAAGGGGTAGACACAGGTGCACATTACAGCACTTAATGCCACTGTACAATGTGACACCCACTTTTCACTATATTTATGTTACGAGTCCCATGTAATATGGGGTGAGCCTATTGCCATAAGGTAGGTAGGTATGTAGGTATATAGTATGTAGGAATCGTAGTAATTGGCGTTCCATATAGTCTCTGCCAACCCAATGGGAGATAACGTGAAGTTATGTATGTATGTATGTATGTATGTAATTACCAAGAGTGTATGTACCAAGAGTGTAAGACACATGTGGAACGGTACCTGGTACGCCAGAGCCTACGCCTTAAAATTATGGTTCAGTAAATAATTTTGCATTATCTTAATTAGACAAGTTTTACTGCCAATTTCAATTATCTATATTGATTTGTGAATATGGATCGATTTTTGACATCAGTTGTATGGGGTTATTGACACATATCGATGTTTAACATCATAGATTTTAGATTGCGATGGCAGTTAGTCTGCTAATAGAGTGTAAATTACGCTTAATAAACCCGGAAGTTAATCTGCAAGATAACTTTAAACAACCCCTTGCCTAAATCCGAATCTATGTAGGTACATAAAAAGAAATCCCTATATGTCTTGGTCACGCCATTACACGTGAACGGCTGGACCGACTTCACATTTTTTTTTGTTGTGCTTTTATTGTCAAGTTTTTATGACAGAAAAAAAAAGAGTTCTGTTGATCTTACGAGATTCGGAGAAAATGGGATTGCGCGTACCTAAGAAGTCGCGGGCAGAAGCTAATCAAATTATAATTTTCAAGGAGCTTACAAGTCAATTAATGTTGCATGCAAGTACGTAAAAGTTAAACTGAAAAAAGGTCAATTTCACAAAATAATTAATTTAATTTATACGTTGTTTGTCTATTATTACCTATTTTCGACCATTGTGGTCTAGGGCGGCAACTGGAACATTAACATTTGTCTGTTTTAAAAAAAGAAAACAAAATACCACAATGAAAACAATTTTTCTTAAATATCCTAAAAAAAGATAAAAACAATCCACAACAAAACCTCTTTAATAAAATCTCTATGCTGTTCACTCACACGAGTACTATCGCTTCCCCTATCATCGGCTGTTTAAAGTTACGTGGCACACTGGCAATCAAATTAAGTGGCAACACTGTCCACTTACAGGCATCATGGGGGAGCGGTAATTATTGACAAGTGGTTGTTTAAACGAATATTTTCACCCTAGAGGAAAAAACGAGACATACATTGCTGTTTTTGTTTGTCTTTTGATGTGTCTATATGTTGTTTGTTCACGCGGAGATGGACGATGATTTTTGGTGTGGGTTATTATAGGGGTTAAGTTATAAGTGGATTAGTTAAAAAGTTATACTGAATGTCACTTATGAAATTGAATCATTTTTTGTTTGTTTGCATAGTAAACAGTACATCTACATTTTGTTTCAATAGAAAGATTATAAAATTATCTTGAGAGAAGATTAAAATCAGATATAGAAATCTCTTTTAGGTTTGTCCAAAGTAAACAAGATGGATGAATTGAATAAAGAAATGATTTGCTTTAGTTAATTACTTAGAAATTGAATCGAACGAGATTTTTTTTAATCCACAGTTGCGTTTAAGATTTTCAGACGACGTAGTCAAACAAGAATCATCGTACCATTATGCGCAATCGCAAAAATGCTACGAACTTCATTAATATAGCGCATTTCTTTTTTAAATACCACCAGGGAACTTGTGATGGTCGCAGTCGTAGGGACAGGGAGTCGCTACGCGCTGGATGCAAGTCGTTTCCGATCTACCGATTTGGAAGTCATTGGGAAAATCCTGGGTGCTTACTCTTGAAACCAATATCAATGTCAATGCAATTTCAATCTAATAAAATTAACAATAATTATTCAATGTCAAAACTATACAACCCCTATCGTAGCTGTTAAAATGGCATTCAGAGTACGGAATGTAAAGCCAAACTCAATACAATTTCAATACGGATGCAATGGGCGCTAGTGTTGCAACTCAAGAGTACGAAATTTCACAATATCAATGTCGATCGATCGGAATTAGGTTCAAGAGTAAGCTGATGTATTGTGGCCGTCTTGCGATTGATGTGATCACTACAATAAGTATCGACTATCATTCCCACATAAAGCCCCAGAACGCAAGCTACTAAAGAAGAAAGGATGGATGAAAGTAGAGTAATGAAAGAAGTATACAGAGCGGATATGAATGGGGCCGTCGGTAGAGGGCGCCCTAGACATATAGTGACCAGATTGCCGATACGAGACGAGCATGCATGGAAAGATTGATGACTGTTGATGAAGCGAAAGAGGTATGTAAGAATCGTAGTAATTGGCGTTCCATAGTCTCTGCCTACCCCCATGGGAGACAAGCGTGAAGTATGTATGTATGTACGCAAGCTACTCTAATTACGTCAATTAATCACACCGTCCAATATCACATACGGACAGATAGACACAGATCCTAGTCTCTATTAATTAGATTAACCCCTATTACAGCTAACTGGTGTTTAACTGCTCGCTATAAACTGTGTTATGAACTTAAGTTGGGTTAATGTACCTCCTAAGTATATTATCCAGTTTGAGGTCAGTCAAAATTGTTGTTAAGGTTTACGATGAACGGATTATGTAAAGTGGCTCGATATAAATCTCTATTTAGGGTTCTTGTTTTGTATAACCATTTTAGTTATGTCTGGGTAGAATCTATGTGTAAAGTTTAGGTGTATTTTATTAGTTCAAAAAATATAGGTAGGTGAAAATAAAATCGATTATTAAACAAAGATTCTAAATTGTATCTATACAAATGCTGCTCATGAATATGAGCCTCTAGCAGGGCTTGAAACTAGTCGAGGTCCTCGTCAAACAGTTACGTGAGTAAGTCGAAAACATGATAATTAATTTATTATGTATAACGAAAAATTTAACATAAACATATACAAAAGCTATTTTAAACTGTCCCACTGTTAGGCAAAAGCCTCGTCTCAAACAAAAGGAACGAGCATTAACCAGCAAGTTTGCTCAAGGCGTATTGGCGACATCAAACTCATAATTAAATTTAAGTTCGGGTTTCTTAATGACATTTTCCTTTACAAAATTTCAGTAACATATCAAACAAATTTTTGAAAAATGAAAAGCTACTTAGAAAGGCGGCTGATGAGGGTGAGCACAGGGACGCGGCAGTCGTGGGTGCTCTCTTGGGCGGGGAGTGTTGCTTGTGATGAAGCGAATGCAACATGAGGAAATGTGTGTGCAGAAACATGTAGAAATAGAATATAACCAATTGACTTTGGACTATTGTACGCTTTATTGGAATCGGCCCACGTGGCAAGGGTTGAGGCGTCATGCACACATAAATGTCCTACAGTCGGTGGCGCTGTGTGTTGGGTTGTTCCGTTCCCAATAAAAAGGTTGACCGGACCAATTGCTGACACACACGTCATACTCGTGAACGGGTGCCTTCTGCTGGGTCAGGTCGGCTCTCCCATCTTGTTGGTGGGCTGGTTTCATAAAGCCTTTGAAATAGAAATAAATAAATAGGTAGTGCCTAATTATTATGTAACCTATACTTTTGGTAATAATATAGATGTAGTTAATTGTAGTGTGTAACTAGGTTCCCTCTTTACTTTATAAAAATTGACTAGATGTATTATAATTAAAAAACTGTATGACAAGGGCACGGACCTAGAGTCCGTGGAGAAATAATCTATAATATTTAAAAAAAAAAGGTACTTAAAATACTTTACAGTGACAACTCTTGAGAGAGAGAGAGAGAGAGAGAGAGAGAGAGAGAGAGAGAGATAGACTGAGAGAGGAGGCATGGAGAGCTTAAAAAGCCCTTAGCCTTAACCTCAGAGTCGTGCCACCACAACAATATCATTTTTCCAGTTTCATTTTAAAGTTCCACGCCATCTTTTTTAATTGTTGTCCCCAATCTCCCCAATTCCTGAATCCCCAACTATCCTTAAACTCCTAATCCCCAAAAGGCCGGTAACACACTTGTAACGCCTCTGGTGTTCCAGGTGTCCATGGTCGACACCGATTGCTTACCATCAGGTGATCCGTCTGCTCGTTGGAAAAAAGTTGTTCATCAGCTTTTTAAATTCGTCTTCGTCACTGTCAATTGGTCAAGCGGAAAATTCATCAATAGGATTGATACCAGTTCACTCACGCAGATTACATAGCTATGACCCAGACAGCAGCCACGATTTACAAACATATCAACATCGTCATCATCAACAGCCTAAAACATCTCAGTACAACACAAAACGAAGAATAAATCTTATCATTCACAACATTTACACTGTAAAACGACAACTGGATGTCTTAATTAAAACATTTCCCATGGCGCAGGTATCGCTCTATCCCTCCCATTTCCCTCCACATTTCCGCTCACCTAGACAGCTAACTCAATTCCAAATCCTCCGAACTGCATTACAGTTTACAGGATAATGGATTAAACTGAGATACAGGCTAATTGGAATCGTGAAACTGTTTGAATAAAACATTAGGAGACGTCTCTTAGGATGTATTGTTATGAATGTTTTAGTCCTGTGTCTGTCTATGTTATAGTGAAATGAACATGTGAATTTCCTAGGAAAATTAAAACTAGTTTTTGGTGTTGTGTTAAAAATAGTTACTGGGATCATTATATTACTTGTTAATCAATAAGTCAATTCTGTATTAATTCGCTAATTTAATTTTTATATAAGGTGTCCTTAGGGTCCTTTCAAGTCCCATGTAAATACCTCTATATAAAAGCGTAAAAAACAACACAAGATACGTAAATATCGAGGAATATACCGAAAATACACACTTGATATAGTAGTTCGCAAAATAATCTTAAATTGCTATAACAATACAAATGCAAATGATATCAATATACTTCTAATAAATAGGTAAGATACATAACATAATCGCGCCTTTTATCTCCGAAGGGGTATCTAAGCAGACGTGATTTTTTTTTATGGCATTAGCCGGTAAACGAGCATGCGGATCACCTGGTGGTAAGCAATCGGCGTCGCCCATGGACACCTGGAACACCAGAGGCGTTACAAGAGCGTTACCGGCCTTTTGGGGATTAGGGGTTTGAGGATCGTCGGGGACTCAGGGATTGGGGAGATTGGGGAAGGGGAGGTTATTGGGCCCTCGATTACGACACGTAATGCCACTGTTCAATGTAACACTCACTTTGCACTTTGAGTCCCATGTAATAGGGGGTGAGCCTATTGCCATATACCGGGCACATTTCCAGACTCCGTACTACTACTGAGGACTTTTTTAATAAACAATAAGTAATACTTAGCCCGACCCGACAACATTCGTAACGAATACAACAACTTTAAAGAAGTGAAAAGAAACATTTAGTTGACATAATAATATGCCACTGTACACAAAGCTCCTATCTTTTTTACTTATCCTCCGACCTTCTACTAGATTAAAAGATGTGAGAGGTGGATAAAACATACATACATATACATAACTTCACGCCTGTCTCTCAAAGGGAGAGACAGAGACTATAGAACGCCAATTGCTACGATTCTTACATACTTCTTTTGCTTCATCAACAGTCATTAAACTTTCCATGCATGCTCGTCGGTTAAGGGTACTTTTAATTTGGCCCTTCTTTAACAAGTATATCGCAAATCCTTACTAATATTAAAAATTGGAAAGTGAGTTTGTTTGTTTGTTTGTTTGTTCCGCTTTCACGCCGTAAATACTAAACCGATTGCTTTGAATTTTTGCAGACGTCAAGTTAGAAGTCCGGATTAAATAATAAGGTACTTCTTATCCCGGAAAAATTTGATACTCCCGAGGGAAAACAAAAGTATTGGTATAGATGGCTCTGTATGTATTGTGTGTATCGCTGTATGTTACATAGGCTACTTTTTATCCTTTTGTGAAGCGAGCGAAGCCGCGGGTAAAAGCTAGTATTAAATAATTGTACCTTGATAAATAATACACCATGTCTCATAACAAAATACTTAATGTTAATACGAAATCCTAAAGTCAACTAATTAAGAAACTCGATTAAAGAACAATATTATGATACCAATCATAAAAATAATATTTTCTTTGAGAAAACAGTAAAACAAAAGTTGTTGGACAGAAATAAAACGTGCACGTGGGCGTGCAAGTATAAATGTAAGCTGTGGGTGTGTAGGTGTGTGTGTGTGGGACGTATAGAGACGTCTAGTGGAATGCGTTATACATTTTCTAATGAAGAAAACTCGAGAATGGATACCCATTCTCGAGTTTTCTTTCTCGAGCGATAATACTATCGCTAGCGAGATCTGAGATCGAAAATCTATACAGTATACGTGTAAGGACGTGGTTGCAAATAGTACAAAGAGTGGGAGCAATAATTATTGTTTGTGTTTAAGTTGTATGCATTTTTTTTAAACGGAGGTAATCATCTAATCTCTTCTCTCGCCTAGATGAGGCGGGAGGGTGTCAGACTCTTACTGACTAAAAACCACCCCGTTCCTACTCCTGCACTTCGAGCCGGAGCCCCGTAACTCGTTAAGTTCTCCGCGGCTAAGCTGCAAGCATGAATTATCACGAATTTAATTATGTCTCTCATCGAACCTAACATTTCTTGTCAGCTGGAGATGGGTGACTTTCAGCTTTTCTGAGGGTCAGGGTTCTGACGGACTGACTGAAAGACTATTAAGGCTTTGGCTGCCAATAAAAAACTGTTGAACGTAAATCCTACGTTAATGTCTGTCACCGGTGACTGCCATGGCGTTTAACGTGTTAATTACTTTGTATTTGTTGACGTTTCAAAAGTACCAAATTATGGTTTAATTGAAATAAATGTTTTGACTTTGACTTTGTTCCAATAGAAAACTGTTAAATGCAAATCGTCCACTAAGGTCGGTCACCGATGACCCCGTGGCTTTTAATGTGACATTATACTTCCATCTCTAAAGTCAGCAAAGCAAGCTAAAAATCTAGCTCCATAGTAACCCGATCTAAGCTTTGTTTCAACGTCCCCTTAGGTTTTGATTTCTAAAGTCTCTATTTGCCGACCCCAGTGACGTACTAAGCCGAAGTTTGGAACTACCAGGCACTAGGGGATGCACTTAAGAGCGCTATCGCAATTTGCATAAACGATAAATATTAGTTTACTCACTGGAGAAATTTGGAGTATCAGCATTAAGCCGTTGTACGTGGCCTGGTACAGAAGTCTTAGCTTATAAGATGCAAAGGAAAAACAGAAGATAGCGTATAGGGTATTCTGAAAATAAAAAGGAAACACGTCCCTGTTTGTACGAAGAAAACTGTGGAAGCCTGTTCAAAATGTTTAGTAAAGTTTAGATATTACATCTGTGTGAAGTTTGATACAAGCACAAATGATTTAACTCTTTTATTGAACACAAAAAAGTAATGAGCAATGTAGGAAATACTTGGAAAGCAATGTAAGTGTTTGAATGCTACAACTGTTGACGTATTTTACATTCAACCACGTACTTAATTTAAAATTTCTAGTATTTTACTCATTTTTCGAAGAAATGGAAATGTGAAAGGACTACTTCATTGGCCGAGTGGTCGCAAATGACACTGCGGCAAGGGGTCTCGGGTTGGATTCCCAGGTCGGACAAAGTATTATTGAGTTTTTCAAAAATTCTCAGTATTAGCACGGAGTCTGGAAAGTTGCCCGGTATATGGCAATAGGCTCACCCCCTATTACTATTACATATGGGACTCATGACATAAAAAGCGGGTGTTACATTGTACCTACAGTGGCATTACGTGCCGTAATATTCACCTCTGCCTACCCCTTCGGGGATAAATTATGTGTGGAAATGTAAAAATCAGACAGACATACACAAAGATTGCAACATTATATACGTAAACAGATATATCGTGGGTGGATTATGTGGGTCTACTGATGGTTAATAGAATGTGTTACTCATTTCTAGAGAAGAACAGCTTTGAAAGGCGTGCGTTTATGTATGTTTGTACGTATGTAGGAATTTCTGTAAAAGCTACGAATGAGTTCTATTGAAAACGTGAGACTTGCAACGGGTTTCAACAGCGAAAATGATTTTGAAAGTATCTAAGATTAAGTAAGTATATCTTACTTTTAATCCAATGAGAGGATAGGATAGGTGGTAAAGTATAATAAGTGGTTTTTTAATACGGATGTGAGATAGAAAATGTTATAGAATAATTCATATTATAATGATTCACACACAAATTACTCAGCTTTTTTATGGGGGAAAATCATCGAATGGCCTATCCCGCCTTGGCGAGGCGGGTCTGGGTGTCATGTGTATGTGAACTTTTTTGTGAACGCACCCACGACATACACTAAGTAGGTAATATTACAGTAGCAAATATGTGTAGTTTTTGTAGTTTTAAAGTGCAAGTTAATGTACGTATTTTCAAGGCCTATTTATATAAACGAATACGAGGATGGTTTTTTATGGAATAGGAGGCAATCGAGCAAACATATCATTGATCATTGGTGTTTTTTTATAAAGGGGGGAAAATTATCAAATGACTACTCCCGCCTGGGTGAGGCGGGAGGGAATGTCAGACTCTTACTGACTAAAAACCATCCCGTTCCTACTCCTGCACTTCAACCGGAGCCCCAGCAACGCGTTAAGTCCTCCACGGCTCCGTAGTGGTCTAATGGCTCTTTGAGACACGCTCGGACAAATTAATCAGCTGCCACTCTATAGGAAACATATTGGCAAATCTAGTTATGGAAAATTATCGGACTACCTAAATACAGCCCTTTGTCATAACTTAGAATACTTTGAATGTCGTAGTCAAGTGATTCTTGCAAACGAATGATTATTAAGCTAATAAAGTCACCGCACATTGGTATAAATACACTCAGTAAGGAGAAAAACAACCACGTATCTTTTAATCAGAAGAAAAACTATCGTAGAATCCCCTCAGCTTTCCAAAACAGTTACCAACAGATTTCTAAATGAAAAGCCAAACATGTAAAAACTAGATTCAAATAAACATTTGGGGTACACAAACACGAACTAGACTTTTCAAAACAAACTCAACTTTTGTATAGAGAAAATAAAAACGCTTTTAGTGTAACCTCGCCCTGGTTAGAGAGCTAATAATGTACAAAACTGGTATTTCCTATTTATGTGAGCAATATGATCTAGGAATTCTGCCAGTGGCAACGCAATACGTTTCCATTATAGAAATATGAAGGGATATCGGGGAAAGAGAAAATTTTTCTTTGTATTACTTATCTTGACTAGATAGGTACTCGTTTCATATAAGTTTAATGAATTTATTTATAGGATATGAAAATAAAATTACATTATTTCTATACCACTGTTTCTGTAAGAGTATACTAATGATTTTTCTAATGCAGGCGACACCCCTTCCTGTGTTCCTGTGTTCAGCTTCGATTTACCTGCACAGTCGAAATGTGCAGTTAAAAGGTTCATATAGGTAGCCATACAGGTTCTAGAAAATCGTACAGATTTAACTATACAGTCCGATTCAACTGTGCAGTTTCAACTGTACAGTTCAATCGTAAGGTGTGTAGCATTTTCAACAGCCTGTATAACTTCTCGTAGCTCTTTCGATCACAAAATTATGACGTAATAACATTTTGTATCGCTGTAACAGTATAATAGTATTTATATGTTTACATAGGATTTTGAATTACTTATTGTGAAATCTAATTAAACAAGAGGCTTTTCAATCCCATAGCTAAATATGCTGTAAGTTTTAGTGTCTTAGCTATGCGTTTTAAAAAAATACAGAGTACTGAGACTGCCTCGTAGGCAGAGTGGTCGCTAGTGCGGCTGCCGGGCAAGGAGTCTCGGGTTCGATTGCCGGGTCGGGTAAAGTATTACTGGGTTTTTAACAAAGTCTCAGTAGTAGCACGAAGTCTGGAATTCTGCCCGTTTTATGGCAATAGGCTCACCCCTATTACTATACTCATAAGATAAAGTACTCAAAAGTGGATGTTACATTGTACAGTGGCATTGCATTGCAAGTGCCGTAATGCAAATTTGCCTACCCCGTCGGGAATAAAAGGCGTGATGTTATATTATAAATACAGAGTAATGAAATCTGTTTATCTTTATTTTAACTACATTTTGTAAGTTAAAAACGTAAAATGTTTAGCTGTTTATCAAGTTTTTAAGTTAATTTAAACCACTCGACAACAAAATCACGATAAATGTAGTTTGTGATGCTATAATATTATGCAATTGATTCATTTTCCCTTATTAATTAGTATTAACTATGTACCTACTATACCCACAATGATGCAGTACTTCTATTATCGTCAAATACATTGTTCGTGCATACAACAAATATACGTTTCTAATAATTGAATACATGACGTAGCTAGATGAAATGAAATCGTTTGACTGGCAGAGCAGCCTGTTATGCTGTTATGTTTCAGTTCGATCGGAAGAAAGCAAAGATTTAAATAGATCACAATTCCTTTATAAATAAACAACGTTTTTAAACCGACTTAAACCCCCTCTTTTTTTTTAAATCGGTCATCTAATATAGATACTAAAACCTCCTAATACCGGAATACTGAAACGTTACTCAATTTTAAGTCGTGCTCAAATATCGTGCCATCTCTGTCATTTTACAAAGAATTTATAGAGATAGAACTATACTTAAGCACGACTTAAAATTGAGTAGCGTTTGAGTATTCCGACATAAGTGTAACAAATGATACAGAGTCGTGGAGAACTTAACGGGTTACCGGGCTCCGGCTCGAAGGGCAGGAGTAGGAACGGGATGGTTTATAGTCAGTAAGAGTCTGACATTCAGTAGGAGTCATTCGATGATCCCCCCCCTCACCCTTAAAAAACAAAGTATAACAAATACTTTTTTGAAAACCACATCAAATTGAGATCCTTTTTTGAAGTCGGTTAAAAATAAAATATTACAAATTCTAAATTAGAAGATTAGAGTCTTAGAGATGAACTCCTTTAAGTTTACACTCAACCTTACTTATCATTACAATCATCAGCCGGAAGACGTCCACTGCTGAATTAAGGCCTCCCCTAAGTCGGTCAAGCCGAACGACAATCGTCTGTTGCATTGTAATGAGGGGAGGGGATGTAATACAATTCTCTCGTTCGGCAGGTGACTTGGGAATCGTACTTAGAAAACCAATACATACACCTGTATCCAACCATCGTCTAAAACCTATTAGAATACGTTGCCACCCTGACATATCGCAGTTTTAGAACACCTGATTTCAGCATTAAATGAAACTTACAAAATATGTTAAATAACTATATGTAGCATTGTAACATTCAAAATTTGCGACTGTATATGATTGGCTAGGAAATTTTAACATCTTTGAATCTTATATCTTATACTATTATATAAAGCGGAAGAATTTGTTTTTTTTTGTTTGTTTGTTTGAACGCGCTAATCTACGTAACTACAAGTCTGATTTGAATAATTATTTTTGTGTTGGATAGCGCATTTATCGAGGATGGCTATCTATAGGCTATAAAACATCACTCTACGACCAATACGAGCAGAGAAGAGTAATAATACTAGTAGTAGTTAAAGTAATAATACTAGCTAGTAATAATAATAAAGTACGAACTTCAAATATTGTATCACCTTCATATTATATTGAATCCAATAATACAAATGAATATCATTTTGTTATGTTTACGAGTATAACGTCAGATGGCTTATAGCCGATGACAGTCAACAAAGGTTACAAGTAAACAATAAACAAAGCACAGATGTAGGTTGGAATAAATATCGATTATATTATTATACGAATACTACATAACTTGTGTAAACTAATATCTTTCATGTAATTGATACACTCTTATAATTTAGGTTCAGGAATGCCAATTAATTTATTAATTAATAGCTATTCTAAGAACAAAAAGGATCATCGTACGTAACGCTTCCTACAAAAACTATTTCAGTAATCATTCATCAAGCAAGCTGAATACAAATGGCAATTAATAAAAAACGGTCAGCTATAAAACAAATTCGCAAACTGGAACAACCTCGTCGCCTGCGCAAGTTTAGCAACGCGCGCGCAAGGGTACGTCACCTTGACACGAGGCCCCACGGGGTACTATCTTCATCCCTCTCACACTGCTGCGTAGACGCACTGGCAGACAGAGACGCAAACATCCGTAGACAGACGCTTTCAGAAACGCTACGCGGCTTATTTGTGGCCGCCATTTTGTATGTTCCTTTTGTCGACAGATATTCATTTGAGGACCTTATTTATGATGCATTATTTTTAATGGAACATCCTTCTACGGTTTATATTTGTGTTCTGTATCGATGTCCAATGCAATATGCGGTTTAATATTATTTTTAGCTGTCGTAGCTGTGTCTACGAAGAGTTAAACGTATATTTCTCAATTTGGCGTGTTAATCTAATCTGTCTTGACCCGGTATAACGATTTCATCGACCTCGCGTACATCGTAGTTATTGTGGTCTTACTTGTTAACGATCCAGCATTATTCTTGAATAACAAATTGTTTGAAAATAACGAAACGAGAGAGTTGATGATGACGTCACGTCTTTACCCTTTTACTGAATACCAATGAGGTTTATTTGTTAAGATTGAATGTAATTAAACGTTAATCTAATTAGGTATGACGTTGTTCTATTGTGTAGTGCGCATTAGACGGTACCTATATGTAAATATAGTGTACACTACGGTGCTGTACGTGACGTGACATTACAAGAAATTGCGCATTTAAATATTGAATAATTGAATATATAATAGCTATGTATATCTATATAACAGATAAGATAACACGAACATAACAAACTAAATCAACTTTAATATCAAAATTCGTGTTAATATCCATACTAAAATACGTGTTTAATGTCTCTAAACCTACGATTTCACAAATGAAGTGTGTTTAAAAATACTTTATATAAGCGAAAAATGTGTCAAAACGTGATTACTGACGTAACCTGAAAACTGTCGCGGAGCGTAAACTTTTCGGTACTGGCAGCGCCATCTATCGGCCAACTTGGTGGAATGGGGCGATCTACACAAGGTTAGGCTGTAAGCCCACGAGACACGAGCCACTGGTATTTATATAAACACACAGGTTGTTTACGATGTGTTTTATAACGTCATTAATTGAGTGTTCATAATAAAAGAAAATGGGGAACTAAACTATGTTTTGATATAGAAGATTTGTCTTTGATTTCCATAGATCGTTCGAGTTGACGTCACGAGACGAGTGCGACGTGTTGTAATACTTCGTGAAGCGTAATGAGTTTATCAGATACTGTTTGTGGGAACTTTATGTTCGTCCCATACGAGGAAAACTTTTATTGGCGTCATTAGATATATGGAATCAGTTTTTAATATTGTATCATAAAATTATCATAATAAAAATAAATAACAAGTACTCCAAAAACTCATGAAACATTATTTTAAAGAAATATAAAATCCAGACCCAAGGCTTGCTCGGGTATTTAAATATGAGAAAAAATATCAACGGTCTTATTAAAATTCTTATAGTCTACCCGTCTGTTTAGATTTACTATGGCTGTATAAATTATTCAAAACTTACCTAGTCACATATCCTTATTTATTGCCTTATCATGCCTATTCCTACTATTATTTTATTAATAAGTATTAGAAATGCGAAAGTGTGTTTGCTTTTCATGATATTGGTGTCTAGAAATATATATGTAGTTAAGAAATTGACTGATGACTGATACTGGCTACGTTTTTCCTTTTACCACCGTAAACCGTATAACATAACTTAACATCACGCCTTTTATCCCCGATGGGTTGGCAGAGGTGCATATTACGGCACTTAATGCCACTGTTAGTAGAATGTGACACCCACTTTTCACTATTCATGTTAAGTCCCACGTAAAAGAGGGTGATTCTATTGCCATATACCGGGCACAATTCCAGACTCCGTGCTACAACTAAGATTTTTTTTTAAAACCCAGTAGTACTTTGCCCGACCTGGGAATTGAACCCGAGACCCTTTGCAGGCAGTCGCACTTGCGACCACTCGACCATCGAAGCAGTCCGTAAACCGTAAAACCGTAGTATATTTAGTATAGTTTAGGTATTAGTTTATGTACTAAAACTAATAAATTAAACTAAATATAGTAGTATGTTTAGTTTATACTACATTTCATACACTTGAGGAAGGCTATTAAACATCGCCAGCACTTTCAATAACGTGGGAAACTAGGGGAGAGCACTGACTCCGTCCTAAGGGTAAGTAGAAATCCCAAAGCGCCCTTTTGATTCCCAACTCGTATAGACACGAAGAAGGTGGCACCTACCCCTGTTAAGGTCAGTCTAAGGACGGACCCTTATCTATAAGTATTACTACAACATCCTTTTTGTAAATCCCTTTCGAATTTTTGAGACTTTTTTACATCAACGTGACCAGATTGAATTTTATTCAGGTACAACATACAGGATGTCCCTGAAGTCGACGATCAAAGGGAACCAGGCGATCGACAAGGTTCCAACAGTTACCAAAAAAAAAATATTAAAAAAATTCCAAGTCAGAGTTTTTAAATTACAATGACTTATGTGTTATCCACGAAAAAGTACACCTGTGCCAGTCTTTTGTCTCTTGTTGCTACAATTCTTTATTTTTTCGTTTGTATTTTTGCTTACGTTATCCTGAATAGTGCTTCAATATTATTGAATCATAAATTCTGAGCCAAATGCTTTAGTTTGGAAAAGAATGTCATTTTTTGACGAACAAAGTGTTCTTGCAACTTGAACTTGACTGTACTGAAAAAAAAAAAATGTACTGCGGTAGTAGTGGCAAATTTCACAGAGGTTGGCGCATTTAATATGGCTTCTAAAATGATATGTTACTCTCTACATTATTTCTGAAATTCGACATAAAAAAAATAAAAAACAAAAAAAAAACTCAACAGTACCTTTTCTTGTTTCATTTTCAGCCTGATTTGACAACGAAACTCCGTATCGAACAATTTTTTTGGACTCGCTAAAATTTATTCTAGTGTACCCAAAGCGCACCTAAAAACCCCTTTTTTATTGATTGTTTTTTTATATTTTTCTGATAACTGTAGGAACCTTGCCAATCACCTGGTTCCATTTGATCGTCCACTTCAGGGACATCCTGTATATACGTAATTCCGTAGATACTTCGAGTAACAGAACAATACGCAATACGTTCAGTTTTCCTACAATCATTAGTTCTGGCCACGAGAAGTTGGAAATTCAATGAATATAGATGTTTTAGTAGTATTTTCTTAACTCTGACAATTTTCCTTATTTGTGGTTACCGATGTTTTCATTCAGTATTATGCACAACGTCAAGACTTCAATTGACAAGGAAACAAAAAACGTGCAACAACTATATATTTTCTTTCTACGTGTAAAATCTTTCACAGATTTTCACTATTTTACCTGAAAAACTTATAGCAGTTTGGAGATAGACAAGTGAGATAATATAAATATCTAAAAAATAGCCTTATATTTTTAACTAAAAGAATATAAAGGTTCTTAGAAAGGTCAATGCAAAGCCTAAAGGGTAACCACTTAGAAAATATTACAAATGTTAAGTACGTTTTTATTGAAAGCTACGATTTTTAGACAAACGTACCAATTCGAATAAAATTTCATTATGAACAATTATTCTTAACTAAAATCTTTTCAGACTTCAGAGAGTATTGTATCTATCGTGTGTCTGTTTGTTTGTTACTGGCAGTCATACCGTAACCAGATATACTTGTAGAACAAGAATGATATCACCGCAAAATGCTGAACTGATGATTACTTACGTCAGTGCCATATTTTCATCTTAATAATCAAAATGTAAATAGTTTTCTCGATTGTCGTAGTGGCCAGGAGGTTAAGACACTCGCTTCTCATGCATGTGGGTACGGGTTCGAAACCTACCAGTGGCAAGCACCAATGTATCTATTTCCGAGGTTATGTATTTTCTAAGATTATTTAGACACTACTGACAAACGGTAAAGGAAAACATCGTGAGGAAACCTAGGCTTATAGTTTCTAATTACCTCTATAAGTTTGAAATCACCAACTCGCAATGAGCAAGCGTGGTGATTAATCAAACCTTATTCATGTGATAATAAGCTTTGCTCAGCAGTAGTCACTTATAGGCAGCTTAAAAAAAAATAGTTTATTAGAAAATTGACCATATCTACCATCAATTGTTTGTTTTAAATAATATTTAGTAGAAAGTAACCATTATCAGGACTTAAGCACTTACACACGTTCAGCCTTCCTATAAACCTCTTAAACAAGCGATCAGGCTGAGATTAAGTACTGTTTTGTATGCAGCTCCTGCATTCGGTAACTGCAAGTCGACTGTTGTCAGTGCACTTCACTTAACAACATGCGACAGACGGATCGCATGCAAATAGCCTTATCAGCATTTTGGGATTCAGTTTCAGCTTAAATTTTAAACAATTTTAAATTCATAAAGAGGTCAGGAGTTTGAATGACCCTTTTTGTTGTTATTCTTTATGTGTACCTGGATATTTTATGTATTTTTGAGTATTATTTTTATGTTATTTAAAGGCTTCGAGCACAAAAATTATGTACTTAAACGTTAGTAGCTGAAAACCTTAAAATTATTCACGGAACAAAATTCACTTAAACCTATTTCACGAAAGTAAATTGTTTACTAAAAAAGAAAATTCTTACGGGATCGTTGAAAACTGAGATTGCTGCGATGTAATCCGTGAGAACATTACTAGTGTATAAAACTATAAAAAAACAAGAGTTGTTTTTTATTTAGAAATTGAAGATTAATTAAGTAGTTTATTTTACGATTAACCTTTTTGGTTTGAAAAGATTAAATGGTATTTTCTTTGGGGTAAGTTATTTAATTTAATAAGACAATCAAAAGAAATTGCAGTTGCATTCGCCTAGCAAGTTGCGACTAACTGCAGTACTTTTGCAACCTCGTATACCTCTACAGGTCAAGGGGCATGTTCATTCGCCTTTTTAGTGTTTGTAAGGATAGGCACATTTTACCGTGAAACCCCTACACCATCATTTGATACCAAAGCTTTGTACACATTTGAAACAAAGATTAAAGAACCCAGAAACGTCCATACGTCTATGAAACCACAACGACCATTTTTTTATTGTTATAAAGAATGAATGTTAGTAGTTAGTGGATATTTCCTTAAACATACGTAAATAGAGCTTAGTTATAATCAAAGAATATTCATTACAAAGTTCGTAGAAAAATAGGTTTTCCTTTTTTTTCTCTACGACAAACATACAAAATTACAAACTAATAATATTATTAGGATAATACACTAATATTTTACGTATAATTCCTTAATGCCAGAAATGGCCATGAACTTATTTACATCGAGATCTATGTAAATGTAACAGTAAATATTATCGGAATATACATTCAGAATATAAAGTAGAGGATACATAACGGGATCTTTGTGGAATTAATCGCATTTTGTTGTTGTAGTCGTTAACATCGTTTAACATTATTAGGAGACTAGTTTTTCTTTATCATTTTACACGTGGATATCAAGTCGCTTAGGCAATGAAATTAAAAAATGAATCTAAAGGTAAACATAATACGGAGCCGCAGAAAACGTAAAAGGTCACCGGGGCTCGAAGTGCAGGAGTAGGAACGGGATGGTTTTTAGTCAGTAAGAGTCGTTCATCCCGCCTCACCCATACGGGATAAGTAATTTTCGGCCTTTCCTTTCACGGATTGGAGGTTTATCCAGTATTGGACTAAACAGTCAAGAGAGATGATATGTTTTTCAACCTTTTTTTATGGGATAAGCCGTCAAACGAGCAGACGGATCACTTGATGGTAAGCAATCGGCGTCGCCCATGGACACTTGAAACACCAGGGGCGTTACCTACAAGTGCATTACCGGCATTTTGGGGATTAGGAATTTGAAATTTGTTGGGGATTCAGGGATTGGGGAGATTAGGGAGGGGGATAATTGGGCCTTCGGTAACATAACTCACACGACGAAACACAACGCAAGCGTTGTTTCACGTCGGTTTTCTGCTCGGCCGTGGTATCACTCCGGTCGAGCCGGCTCATTAGTGCCGAAGCATAGCTCTTCCACAATTGTACGTTCCAATTGTAATTTAGATTTAAAGTAAGTAAAAAAATTACTACAGAATAGACTTGTCACCTAGTCAAATTCAATACTTTTTCGAACTGTCAAAAACGACAGTTTTCTATAAATTTTGTACGAGATTGTGTATGGTGACGTCACTTTTTTTAGCGGCAAACAGCATACTTATTTCTTAAAAATAGCTAAAAAAATACTAAAATGAAGTTGGTCATAAAATCAATTAATAAAAGTGTGATTATTTTTTAAATATTTTATTGTATTCAACAGTCGAAATTGATTATTTATAAATGAGGAAAGTACCTAATTTTCTGCTAATGAAAATATAATTCTAGTTGTATTCCCCAGTTTTCGCTAGTGAGGTCAAACTTACAATAGGGGCAATCTTATTGTCCTACATCAAATTCAATACTAGCGTCAATTCAACAGCACGATTAAATTTCATATTACTTTTGATTTCGAGTAGTCTTTTATTGAAAAAGGGCAATAATAAGGCCAAATCGCCTAATGTAAGTCGTCAGCGCCGCCTATGAATACCCTCAGCACCAAAGGTGTCAAGTGCGTTGCCGGCCTATGGTCGTGGGCATGTAGGGTTGTTTCACATCGGACACATTTTTATTGTCAAGTTATTGTCACATTTCAATGTTTATGCGACCATAGTTTTTGCTATATTCATTCTTATAATTACAGAATGAAAGAGAACTAATAACATTAAAGTAGATTAGGTACAAAGTACTATAAATATTATCAATGTGCTTTTCCATAGCAACAATATTTAATATAATTTTCCCCTTGGTATTTAGCGCATTGTCAAACAGCTAAATGTAATATTAATCGGCCTGCACAAGCGAAGTAATGACATACATAACATCACCGTTATCCCCGAAGGGGTAGGCAGAGGTGCACATTACGGGACTTAATGCCACTGCACAATGTAAAACCCACTTTTCATTGTTTATGTTACGAGTCCCATGTAATAGGGGGTGAGCCTATTGCCATCATATATCGGGTACATTTCCAGACTCTGTGCTACTACTGAGGATTTTTAGAAACCCAGTTTGGCCACATTGGCCGAGTGGTCGCACTTGCGACCACTCGGCCAATGTGGTCGGCCAATGTGGCCATGAGGCAATGAGGCCGATGAGGCAGTCAAAATAATGAATAAAAAAAATCCTATGAGAATCAGAGCATGTATAAATATATTTTCGCTGTCTATACCTGAAGAACACGTGTTATAAAACTAAAATTAAAGTCCATGCATAACGAGGTAGGCAGGAATCACAAAGATACTATAAAAAAAAATCTATAATAAACATAAACACGAAAACAAACAATTCTCGATTCCCAATATAATAAGTTTCCGAGCCCTTCAATCCGTTCTGGTGTCGTCTGAAAACGTACGAGTCAATGACCTGGCGGGCCGTTGAACCTATTTCGGGGCACAGTACTGTTCCGAATAATTTGGGGTCACTTTGTAATACAAGGCCATTAATTGCCTCAGGGCTATTATATGCGTAAGTGTTCTGATAATTTCCATATACATACTAGTTTTAAAATACTAAAGTTTTGAGTAAATTAGTGTGGGTTTAAGCCAAAATTATTTGGAGATATGGTTATGTTGTTCAATGCACACTGAAACCTCTGTATTGCAGCGTATATTATATAGCAAATAATAAATAGTTAATCTAATTAATACTTTAACGGCTTAAATGCACCGATATAAGACACAATAGAAAATTTATTGCGTCTCGCGTGGATTCACGTTTAGACACACGACGGATTAAAGAAATCACATAGCTAAATAAATATATCTTTGTATGTAAACTGCCAACTCACCAACATATAAATTTTACATTTATAATTCTATAGAAGTATATTGATCCATTCTATTTATGACCTGAACTTAGTAAAGCTAGTACAATATTAAATGGGTTATATAAAAGTGTTGCGTAGTCGCGAAGTTGTATGTATTGTACGTAGGCGACCTCTCCCACTAATTCTATAAATACTTTTAAAGACTACATACTGTTAGAACTAACAATTAATATGAAATTCTACTACCATTCCTAGTATTCGAAATTAAACTTTAATGAAAGTACTTTTGACTGTATAGTTGGCGCAGTAGCTGGACAACCGGCTGCCGCGCAACAACTTGTGTGATCCACAAATTGTTGTTTCGGTGTCTGGGTGTCAGGTGTATGTCATATTGTATGTTTGTAAACGCACCCACGATACCGGAGAAAGTCCTAGTGTGGGTTAAATTTAAAAAAACATTATATATATATAATATATAATACATTATAAAAGTAACGCGCTTTAGTTCCTGTAGTCTTTACTATGGTTCATACATAATATAGTGTTACTTTCCAGCAGTAGTTTTTCAGTTAACCATTATTTTCATTCCCTACATTTTTGAGATTCAGCTATATGTATTTTTCTGCAATCATTCTGTAGTTATCTAGAACTATATATATAACATACAATGCAATATGAAGGTATCTATATACTACGAATCATTCTTCATCCAATCAATAAAACAATGTCGAAAGTTCATCACTTTCAGAAAAACTGGAAAAGATCATCATAATCATCAACAGCCTATAAATGCCCACTGCTGAGCAAAGCCTCTTCTTACACAGAGAAGGTTTAAACGTTAATCACCACGCTTGATCATTTCGCGTTGGCGATTTCAAACTAATAAATCAAATCAAATCGTCTTTATTGTGGACTATAGGTATGCATCAGAAATACAGGTCTTAAATAATAAAAAAGTACAGCTATGTCCCGCCGTTGAGGCATACAATAATAATATACAAAACAGAATTTAAAACACAATTAGTAACAATGTTTAGTCTCAATACAATTTTAAAATACTTCAAATACATACAAATTCAATATAAAGCATAAAAGGTAAAATATATTATAATTCATTATTACAAAATTTCAAATCACATTCTTACATAAATATTAAAAAGTGGAAAGACAAGCAAATTAAATGTATCAACTACAGTTCAATATATTATTATACATATACATGTTCACTTTTCTTGTCATTGGAAGACAATATTTTTGTCACACAAGTAATCTTTAACATCATAATAACATCTCACTATTAGGAATGAATGTAATTTCTTTTTAAACTGGTGGATTGGTAATTGTTTAATGTCATCAGTCAATTTGTTATATATTAATGATGTCATGCATAAAGAACTTTTATTTAATAGTGCCGTTTTACCATAAGGTACCTGTACCTCTAACCTTTTTTTATCCCTTAATTTTCGATAATAGCTTTTGTCAGCAGTTTTATAGTAATTTAGATTTGATTTCACAAAAATACTTGATTCGTAAATGTATAGGGAAGGCAATGTGAGAATTTTTAGGTTTTCAAAGTAAGGTTGACAGCTAATTGTGTTATTTATTTGGCACATTGCTCTAATGCACTTCTTTTGAGCTTTAAATACAAGTTCCTTGTCTACCGAATTTCCCCAAAATATAATACCGTATCTGAGTAATGGTGCCACCAGTCCGTGATAAGCCGTTAAAATTGCTTCCTTGTTAACTATTTTGGAGAGCTTATAAAGAGCGAATGAGGATTTGTTAATTTTTTTGCAGAGATTATCTATATGAGTTGTCCATGAAAGTCTATAGTCAATATTTATACCCAGAAATTTTGTATTTGTTACAGATTCTACTGCCTGTCCATTATAATTTACATTAATACTATTTGGTTCAGTTCTTTGGTGAAAGTGCATTACGTGTGTTTTATCTAAATTTATTTTCAAATTGTTGTCAATTAACCATTTAATTATAGTTCTTAATGTTTCATTAATTTCATTTTCATAGTCCTTTTGACTGTCACATTTTATCACTACATTGCTGTCATCTGCAAAAAGTACCATTGGATGCTTTATGTGTCTAGGGAGATCATTAATATAAATTAGGAAAAGCAAGGGACCTAAGACACTACCCTGTGGAACTCCTAGTTTTATGGTTCTAATTTGTGATCGATATGTCTTCTCATCCCGCGTTTTAAGGCATATCCTAGTTATTTCTGTTATCTGCTTTCTATCATGTAGATAAGAGTGGATGAGGTCTAGTGCCTTCCCCCTTATGCCGTATGAATCTAATTTCTGAAGGAGTATGTTATGGTCAACACTGTCAAAAGCTTTACTCATATCCATGAAAATAGTACATATTGGATTTCTTTTGTCCACATTAGTCAAAACCATGTTAGTGAGTTCATATATTGCAGCGTTAATGGATTTACCTTTGCGAAATCCTTTTTGTTCGCTAACCAAAATATTATATTTTTCAAAAAAATTGTAGAGACGACTATAAATTACTTTATCAAATATCTTAGAGAAGATGGGTATCAGAGCTATAGGTCTATAATTACCCATATTGCCTTTGTCATCTTTTTTGTGGAGAGGAATAATGACCGATGTTTTAAGTTTTTCTGGATAAGTTCCAGTAGAAATGCATAGATTTATTATGTGACTTAAATGAACTGCGATTGATTGCGATACTTGTTTTGTTACTTTAGTACAGATGCCATCGTAACCCTCACTTGATGTATTTTTAAGTTGCTTGATTTCTCTGTCCACCTCTATTGGGGTTGTGGGGGCAAGGAAAATCGAGCTTAAGTTAGTGTACATGTTTTGATTTGAAGTTTCTTTATTTTTGTAATTATTGGTACGCGTCAATTTTGCAGCTTGGTCAATGAAATAGTCATTAAAATTATTCGCAATCGATGTTGGATCTGTAGTGCTTACGTTATCTGTTAATATTTCTCTAATTGGTTCTCTGGGAAATTTAAATTTTGAATTATTTATTAGTGACCAAGTGGCTTTTGATTTATTTTGAGCTGTGTTGATGCGATGATTGTTTTGTGCCTTCTGCGTAAGACAAATAATTTTTTTAAATTTCGTAGCATAGTGCTTGAATTTTTGTTTGTTTTTTTCCGTCCGGTGTGTTCTATAATGCCATAATAATTTTCGTTTCACTTTGCTTTTTTCTTTCGTTTCAATTTTGATACCTTTTGAAACCCATTTTGATTTTTTGTATAATGATTTTGTAATTAATTTGTAAGGAAAACACAAGTTATAGAAACATAGGAAAAGATCCAAGAAACGATTGTAGGCTTCGTTTAAATCATTCGTCAGGTAAATGTCAGTGAATGTCAAGGTATTATACAATTTTTAAATTTCGTCAAGTTTTCCTCACTGTAATCGCGTACTTTAATGCGCCAAGATTTTAGTACACAGGATTTTTTTACTGGAAAGTGCAATAATTGGGCAGTATGATCTGATAATCCTAATTCAATTATTTGGCTTTTGCATTTATGAATGTTGTGGGCAAAGTTGTCAATGCACGTGCTACTAATGAGTCGAGTGGGAACCGTAATTTCTAGTAAGTTATGAGTAAGTTATGACTTTCTAGAATTTGTTCAAAATCTAAAGTTTGTCGGTTTCTTTTCAATGTATTGATATTAAAATCCCCGCATACAAAAACTTTTATATAGTGCACATTTGGTGCAGTAACTTTTCTAAATTTAAAAAAAAAGTAGACATACATGAGTTGGGTACTCTGTACACACAAACTATTATCAACCTATGTTCAGTTAGTTCTATTGCACTATATTCTATGATACCTTTACTTGAAAATGTATTATTAAGTACAGCATATGGGTGTCCTAATCTAGTTAATATACAGGCACCTCCCCTATTTACATCTCGTGAAAAACTTGCAGCCAAGCGATATTTGGGCAAATTAATTGTAGCCTCTTGTTCTGGTGTCATAAAATGCTTAGTTATACATATTATGTCGATGGGTATATCCTTCTGTTCCAATTCTTCTAAATGTACTGTGAGAATGTCGGCTTTAGTTAACAGACCAGCAATATTCTGGTGTAAAATGTTTATATTATTATAGATGAAAAAACCGTGAGTTTTGCTTGTTTTCCCCAGTATCTACATAAGGAAATAACCTTAGGTCAATTTTAATCCTCTCCATAATATTTTTAAATATGAAACTAGTTCCAGTTTTATTTAGTTTCCCTGATCTGTCTGAAAACATGTTAAATTCAAATTCTAAGTAAAAGTAAGTAAATGATATTCTAGGTCCATGTAAAGTAGGTTATTAAATATATCAACTTTAGGTGTACATATTACGATATTTGTGTGGGTTATTTGTCTCAAGCTTTCATTAATTACTTTCACAAGGTCAAAGTTATTGTCAGTTTTAATATCTGAATCGCCTAATAAAATTATACAATAGTCATTTATAGAAAATAGAAATCGTCTAGTTTTGTTTTAATATTAGTTAAGAGATGTCTTATTTTTGAGTTGGGCATTAAATAGCTACAATACTTAAAGTCATAAGAAGAATATTCTTCAATCGCTTGTAATATGCCTCTATGTGTAATAATTAGAAATTATAGGTTTCCTCACGATGTTTTCCTTCACCGTTTGTCAGTGGTGTCTAGATAATCTTAGAAAATATACAATACGGTTATTTTAATATAGCTTTTTACCTAGAAATAAAATGAGGCGAGCTGTGGCTCCCCGTCCGACCAGAAACAGACCCGAGCGTACGGCGCGTCGCGTTCCCCGCGCGCCTCAAAGAGCCATCAGACCACCACAGATGGGGCCCAATACGGCCGATGCCGATTCGGAGTCGCGGAGAACCTAACGGGTAACCGGGGCTCCGGCTCGACGTGCAGGAGAAGGAACGGGGTGGTTTTTAGTCAGTAAGAGTCTGACACTCCCTCCCGCCTCACCCAGGCGGGAGAAGTCATTCGATGATTTTCCCCCCTTAAAAAAAAAAAAAAAAAACACTCATAGGACCGAAAACCGCTGCATTAAAATATAATGATAATAATGTACTACCACAACTAGCTCGGTGGTTGCGGACGGCGACCATTTTATTTTTATAACGAACATACGAATATTGTGACTGCAGTTTGTGGTTACATTCATGGTTTGTATTTAGGCTTATCGGTAACAAATTTAATTACAACGGATATTTTACGATAAAATGTATCTTTTATAATGTGTCTGTTATTTTATGTGCACTTCTGCTCACCCTCTCCCCGGGGAATTTTGTTACGGGATAAGCCGGTAAACGAGCAGACGGATGATGAGCACCTGATGGTAAGCGACGACGCTCATGGACACCCGAAACACCAGAAGAAGAACACAAGTGCCTTATCGGCCTATTAAATATTTGATTGATTGATTGATATTGGAGATTAGGAATTTGAGGACTGTCATTATTAGGAATAGGAATTCAGGAATTGGGGAGATTGTCTATGTTAAAGAAATACTTTTCACAAAAAACTTTAGTCTACTTGAAACACCGAATATAAATTAATTAGAATGATATATTTAATAATCTTTTAGTTCGTTTGGTTGGTCACAAGAGCTACTGCTGATCTATTTCGGATTTGACTTTCAGTTCGTAGATATATTACAGTGAAACTTGGTTAAGTGGGACCTGGATAAGTGAGAAATTTCAATAACTGGAACTCATGCTGAGGTCCCAACACTTTGGCACTGAATTACCTGTGTTAGTGGGATGAGGTAAACCTCTATATCTGGAATTTGTTCTTTCGATTTATCATCATAGTTACGTCTATAACTGAGACAGCGAGTAAATTTTATGTGCATAAACCTCTGTAACTGAGATAACATTGTTTGTTTACTCATTTTTATTCTACCCAGAAATTCCACCTCTGTAAATGAGACAGATATTTATTTATACCTGTATATCTGAGACACTGGGTAAGTGGAATACCTCTATAAGTGAAACGATATTGCAGGTCCCTTGATGTCTCACTTAACCAGGTTTCACTGTACTTAGTAGTACTACTTAACCTATTTCCAATTTTTATAATTATCCTTTCTTTTTGAGCTGTTTTACATAATTAATTTTCCTACATACTTTCGGTTCGTATAAAATGGCACATATGGAGGTAGGCAACGAAAGCTGTCAACAATATTCTGACGTAAAGACGTCGGATAACTCCTAAAAACCAGGCTGTTTATCTCAAGTGTCGTTACCTAAGTTAAAATATTTTTTAGGTCCATAGCTCAAAAATTGTGGGTATCATACATAAATTTTTCCATAAAAACAAGAAGTTGAAGTTTTGAACATCATCCTAATAAATAAAATAATCAAGCTAGTAACATTAATCGTCTACTAAATGTAATATCGATTAATGATCTTCGAGTTCGGAACCACGCCAATGCAATTCTTTTTGCATGTTTATTCATTTATTTAACATTTACATAAATATATTTTTATTATAATAACATTATTATTTACACTTTTTTTTTAAATTCTAACAAGAATTTCGATTTTTTAATGGATATTTTGATTACATTAAATGAAATACAGTACATGTGTGTAAGATGATTCCTAAATCGCGCAATCAAAGTTTTCATTTCTGATATGAATATGAATATTGCAATATGTAATGTCATCAGGGGTCAATCGCCTCGAGGGAAACCAGTTAGACACCAAGCTGGAGCAATTTGGTGTACACTCAGACGTACCATACCCTCTAAAGAGGGCGGTAAAAGACCTCCGAGGGGGATGCACATCCTGAAGGACAACTCGACCCCTACTTTTTGGAAATATTTTCAAAACCAAAAAAAAACAAACAAAACAAAACGTATTTAACCGCTTGAATGCACCGATATGAGGCACAATAGAAAATACATTTTGTGTCGCGTGGATCTACGTTTAGACACACGAAAGATTTAAAAAACTTAAAAAATATTATTAACCTTTCGTGTGTCTTGCCATATTTTGTACCATTACTGAAAATTATAACATCAAAAAATAATTTAATACATTGAGCATCACCATAAGCAGTCAGCGCTGCCTCTGTACACCCGCAACATTAGATGAACTATTATTTTGTTGCTACTAAATATTTTGGGATTAGACATCCAGTAACCATACAGTAACCTCACTCACACGACGAAATTATTGTTCTATATAGCATACAATGATACAACAAACTCATAGGTTAATAACACAACTGGCGGACGTGGGTAACTAGGTATTAACAATTAATATCATTTTCTATCTACCCACTCCATTGCCAAAAAATTGAACATTACGTTATGTTACTTATTTACTGCTCATAAAGTACGTAAACTAAACTTAATACATTACTTGAAAGTGGATTTAAGTGATATTATCTGAAGAATTTGTTTGAAAACTCTAATTTAATATTTTTGCCTTGGCTATTATCTAGAAGCTATTATTTATTTATTCTTTTATGTACAAAATTTTATTATGGCACATAAAGCGAACTAAATGCCATATTATAGACTATAGAAAATCACGCTTTTTTTTAAGGGGGGAAAATCATCGAATTACTGCGGGCGCCTGGGTGAGGCGGGAGGGAGTGTCAGACTCTTACTGACTAAAAACCACCCCGTTCCTTCTCCTGCACGTCGAGCCGGAGCCCCGGTTACCCGTTAGGTTCTCCGCGACAGAAAATCACGCTATGATCATTAAAAACCGAGCAGGGGGTAGCAGTGGCGTAACTACCTCTATAGTGTTCGGGGACCGTGGCTTTATCGGATGGGCCCCGTTCCTAATAAAAACATAGAAGTTCAGATGAAAACCCCTGAACCCCTTTCAGCCGGGGCCAATGGCATTGAACCTACACGCCACTGAGGTGTAGCTAGTTGCATACGCACGTACTCCTATGTCTACTCCTTCCTCCTGAAGAAATAAAAGATATAACACAACATTAACGTTAATCTATATAAAATACCCGAGTGTACGGCGCGTCGCGTTCTGCGCGCGCCTCAAAGAGCCATCAGACCACCACGGATGGAGCCCAATAGGGCTTTTTTTTTAAGGGGGGAAAATCATCGAATGACTGCTCCCGCCTGGGTGAGGCGGGAGAAGTAATTCGATGATTTTCCCATCTTAAAAAAAACTATATAAAATAAATGTCGCAATGTTTACAAGTTACAATAGAAATCCTTCAGGCATCCACATGACCCACATTAGTAAACAATAGCAGCTCAGTCAGTTGCTAATGTTGCTACGCGTCACATCCGCCGCATTTGCTAACAATACGATTGCTAAATTGATTTGTAATCGATACTTAGATACTCGAATTTACTTAGTATCGATTTTTAGTTGAATGTTAGATTTTGTATTGATTTGAAGGTTAACACCTATGTCAATCTTTACCTGTGTAATAATTTCGTGTGCTCATTTTCAGAAGCCATCATCATAGTTTTGTAAATAACAGATCGGCTCTTAAATATAAAAATAGCAAAACAGTATTAATTATTATTTATTCAATTACCCTCCCCCTCCCCTTCTCCAATCCCTCAATCCCCAAAAATTATCAAACTCCTAATCCCAAAAGGCCGGTAACGCACTTGTAACGCCTCTGGTGTTTCAGATGTCTATGGGTGACGCCGATTGCTTACCATCAGATGACCCGTCTGCTCGTTTACAATAAAAAGCGGGTTACTCCCATGAGTAAGCCGCGATTTTTAGTTAATTTAGTGAATATTTAGTCAAAGATTACGGGGCGCACGGTGCGCAACGGCAGAATAATGCCCAAATACTCCAAATGTCACTCATCCTCAAGTCGCGCCTAAGTATAGTTCTGTCACAACAAATTCTTCTTAAAATGACAGAGATAGCACGATATTTATGTACGATTCAAAATTAAATAGTCTTTCAGTATTCGGGAGTAACTTTTATATAAGTTAAAACAAGTTGATTCTGTCCCGGTCGAACAAAACTTTGGCATTTACTTATCTTTTTAATAAGTTTTCAACTGTACACACAAAGTCAGTGGAGCAAACAGAACTAAGTTAGGAACTTTGGCAACGAATGATTTATAAAATCATATTTACGTTTGAACGTGTTTTGATGTTCTAAATAGTTATTTTGTTGACAATATGAACTGGTTTTTGATAGAATGATATGTGATGCGTTAAAGGGTAACGCATACCTAAACTGGAAAGCGTATACAAAGATCTACAAACTAAATGTAACCTCATCTACCATTAGTCATGAACCACTTTGGAGCCGTTGTGATGGCCGCCCGAATAACTCCAGCCAAGGAAGTCCTTCTAATTGGTGACATAAATCAGCTTCCGTTTATAGATCGTGATAACCTCTTCCCTCTACTCTACAGCCGCCCTACATATATCACGCCCGTAAGCCAGGAATTGATGTGTACCCACAGAAATCCAATGGATGTGGCGTATGCCCTCAGCACCCTCAAGATCCCTCAAGATAAAAAGGTTCTCGGGGGCGATGATTCCAAAGTCACTCCCCGACACTTTATACCTGGTACACACTCAGCCAGAGAAGGAATCCCTTAAGAACCAGGGATACGGGTCGACCGTGGGATCACGCGTGCTCACGATACACGAGGCACAGGGACTTTCGTGTGCGAATGTGATTGTTGTCAACACAGCAACGAAGAAACATCAAATACATGACAGCGTACCACACGCGGTAGTAGCAATATCGCGTCACACGCATGGTTGCATCTATTACACAGACAACAGTGAAGACGCGATAAGCAAACTAATCAGGAAGGCGGCTGATGAGGGTGAGCAAGGTATTAAGGACTACAACCTGAAAATGGCTATCAAACACAGGGACGCGGCAGTCATGGGTGCTCTCTTGGGCGGGGAGTGTTGCTTGTGATGAAACGAATGCAACATGAGGAAATGTGTGTGCAGAAACATGTAGAAATAGAATATAACGAATTGACTTTGGACTATTGTACGCTTTATTGGAATCGGCCCACGTGGCAAGGGTTGAGGCGTCATGCACACATAAATGTCCTACAGTCGGTGGCGCTGTGTGTTGGGTTGTTCCGTTCCCAATAAAAAGGTTGACCGGACCAATTGCTGACACACACGTCATACTCGTGGACGGGTGCCTTCTGCTGGGTCAGGTCAGCTCTCCCATCTTGTTGGTGGGCTGGTTTCATAAAGCCATTGAAATAGAAATAAATAAATAGTGCCTAATTATTATGTAACCTATACTTTTGGTAATAATTATAGATGTAGTTAATTGTAGTGTGTAACTAGGTTCCCTCTTTACTTTATAAAAATTGACTAGATGTATTATAAAAAAAACTGTATGACAAGGGCACGGACCTAGAGTCCGTGGAGAAATAATCTATAATATTAAAAAAAAAAACTAAATCTAACAATAGGGTAGATGCCTAATTTTCATTTAATCTCCGTCTTGTAGATTATTTTAAATCATTAAACACGTATTTTTATTTTCTTACAGACACGAATACTTTTGACGATATATTGATTTGAAATTTCGCGTGACTTCATGTACATTTTATACGTAGAAATGACGGTTTAGCCCCCACTTTGATTCGTTTTATGTTTTAAATATACGTGTCTAATATTTTTTCATTACCTAACTTACGCACTAATTAGATTTTTAATTTTCGTACCCTGTCATCATCCCAATTTCCAATACTACATATTATAAAACAAAAAATTAAAAACCTACAAAAACATATTAAGAAAAGATGTTTTTTTAATGGGGGATTTTTTTTTTTTTTAAGGGTGGAAAATCATCGAATGACTGCTCCCGCCTGGGTGAGGTGGGAGGGAGTGTCAGACTCTTACTGACTAAAAACCACCCCGTTCCTTCTCCTGCACGTCGAGCCGGAGCCCCGGTTACCCGTTAGGTTCTCCGCGACAGAAAGTACGTATAACTCGGAAAAAGTCACATTGGTACTTGCCGTTGGTAGGTTTCGAACCCGCATCCTCATGCATGAGAAGTGGGCGTCTTAAACCTCCGAGCCACCACGACATCAGTCCTACTGCATACTATTTGTGGAGGACTGATAAGTACTGATGACTCTTTGAAGTGCACGCGGTAGGAAAAGATTACTAAGGTGTAATTTCTGTAAAAATGAGCAGACGGGACGGATGATCTAAATGATCAACATTGCCTATGAACACTCACAGCACTAGAAATGTTATCAGTAACCTCACACAAACGAACAAACATTACCATTATACAAATAAGACATATAACAACCAAAAGCTGTACATACAAATTAACATTCCCATTCTCTTCAGCTTCATAAGAGAAGATATTAATTTCGTGTAATTACCATACGTATCTTATTAAGTGGGAGAACACGAGCGAGGCCGGGGTGTGTGTGTAGTAAGAATGTGATTAATTTTAGCTCACTACACATCCGGTGGGGGACGAAATTGATATCATCATGGCGTTTGTTCGAAGTATACGGGGATAGTGGCGACTGTGAAATATTATTTAGTTGTTAGATTCTACGATTGACGCCCAGCCCTCAAAAACAATGTTGTTTATTAGTGTACGTATGTACGACTATCCAATATATATACATTTGGGAGCATGAAATGGAGCCACTACTTAGCGTATTTTCTTTTCATTTCTTAATAAATATTTTCTAATAGGTACAACTATATTACTAATTGAGTACTTTCCTTAATCAAAAACATCAGCAAATTTTTAAGAAATAAGCACGCTGTTTGACTCTAAAAAACCGTGACGTCACAATACACAATCTCGTACAAAACTCGTAGAAAACTGTCGTTTTTGACAGTTCTTAAAAAGTATTGAAATTGACTATTTGACAAGTACCCAAATGGCAACGTATGTCGTATAAAAGGCAAAAGGAATATTATTGTAAGTAATAAAGGATTCGATAAAATGAAAAAATGTTGGTGGCTCCGTTTCTCTCTATTTTGGGATGCTTTGAACGATCAATCACACTCGAGGTATCAATTAAATGTTCGATTTAATGTGGGTGACTGTTAAATACTTTTATTAAACCTATTTAATATATATACCAAATTAAACTACTGTATAATATGTACGACTGTTAAATTATGTTCTATTTCTTTGAAACATACGGATGTGACACCCGCACCTCGTTGGTTACGTTATTAGTGAAGTACAAAGTTAATACATCATTTCGAACAAGTTATATTACGTACTTCAAAGACATGTTAATAACCAGAATGATACCACGTCCTCACAGAAAACCGACGTGAAACAACGCTTGCATTGTTTTTCGTCGTATGAGTTATGGGTGTATGTAAGTTATGAGTGAGGTTACTCCAGCCCCAATTATCCCCCATTCTCCCCAATCTCTGATTCACCCACCAATCCTTAAATTCCTAATTCCTCTGGTGGTACAGGTGTCCATGGGTGACGCCGATTGCTTACTATCAGGTGATCCGTCTGCTCGTGTACCAGGTTATCCAATAAAAAATAATAATAAACCAGTCTAAAATAATATTGATGTTAGAAAAAAATTAATAAACCAGTCTAAAATAATACAGATGTTTGATAATGATCCTAAGTACCAAATGAACTTTTAGATTGCCATCTACTTTCATGAAAAACTAATAACTTTTACACTTTCGCACACAATCATAAATTTATTTAAGTGGGTACCTAATCATCATATCAGTCACAAGACGACACTGTTAAACATTTATTAGAAAAGAATGCAATAATCTTTATTTTACACCAATTTGAGACAGTATATCGAGCTACAAAATCATACATATGACTTGAAGTTTAAATTACTGGAGTCACTATAAAAAAATAAACCTTAGTCCATGCTTAGTTTTTGACTTTCAAAATAAGCACTCATGTATTATGGAACTCATAAGAAATATCAAATATTTCCTACAGAGCTAGTACGTGAGAGGTTTAACGAACAATGGTAAGACGCTGTTGCCCTTCCTCTGTGACGCCCTAAATCGCATTAGCCCTAAAAGTGCTGAAGTTGACCTCGTTAAGACAGAAATGTAAGCAAAATAAACTCGTAAGTTAAGGATTTCTAATAATCAAAGATAGAAGGATATCTTAAATAATAACAATAGGGTAGATACCTAATTTTTATTTTAATGTCCGTCTGGTAGATTATTTTAAATCATTAGACACGTGTTTTTTATTATTTTATAGAAACGTATACTTTCGACGATATATTGATTTGAAATGTCGCGTGACGTCACTTCAATGGACATTTTATACGTAGAAATGACGTATTAGCCTCCACTCCTAAACTTTGATTCGTTTTATCTAAGTATTGTTTTATTATACAACAAAATAAGAAAATACGTGTGTAATTTTTTCACTACCTAACTTACGGACTAATTAGATTTTAAATTTTCATACCCTGTCATCATTCCAACAATGGACATATTAATTTGGAATATCATTTGTGAGGGCGTTAGTAATAAGTATTTTAACAATGACTAAAGGGATTTGCTCCTCATAACAATTTTATATTGTTGCAAAATTAGTTTTACGTAAATGAGACAATGATTTTGTATATAACAACCGCCAAACACACTCAAGTCACTGTCCTCGTTCATTACAAAGAACCTTAAAAATGTGGCAGCTACTTTTGGTTAATTACTTGTATTTCATTACTTGTATGGTCGCTTTTTAATAATTTTAAGTGTGGGATAGCCATGCTTTGGCGCGAATGGGCCGGCTCGACCGGAGTGATACCACGGAGAAAACCGACGTGAAGCACCGCTTGCGTTGCGTGAGCCAGGTTACTGGAGGCCCAATTACCCTCCCCTTCCCCAATATCCCCAATTCCTGAAGCCCCAAAAGGCCGGTAACGCACTTATAACGCCTCTGGTGTTCCAGGTGTCCATGGGCGACGCCGATTGCTTACCATCAGGTGATCCGTCTGCTCGTTTACCGGCTTATGCCATAAAAATAATTCCTAGTTTTCGTAAATTTAACATATTTTGGTACAGAAAAATGAATTAACTCGTCGAGCACCGTATTTATAGACACAATTAAAGAACAATAGGTTGCGGTCACCGGTGACCGCTTGGTGTTTGACAGTTTAACATTTGAGAATTGTTTATGTAATTTGATATACCTCTAAGTAGGTTTTGTACAGCTGTAATTGGACTTCAGGTTCACTCACTACATTTATTATTAAGATTGTTGTGTACGATTTCAATTTGTCGTCTGTATCTGTAGTTATGTCATTAAAAAAGAACGTAATTAATCTCCTCTGGTATTAAGGATGTCCATGGGCGGTGTTAATCGTTTTAGATATCATTTTTATGGTCGTTTTCCTCTAGAGGTATATACTAAAAGTACTAGATTTACAGTATTTCCAATTCACTCCTGTATGTACACTTATGTATATCAAAACATATAATACGTACGGATGGCTACGCTATTATCCAAGTATTCGTACAACAGGAGCCGTAGCCGTGCACAATGCGCGTGCGCACCGGACGTGACGTCGCCGCTTCATGAATGGCCTTAGTGTCGATGACACGCCGCATTGTTCGTACATATGTGTCAGTTTATCTCTGTATCAACGTACGGACAGACAAACATACCTACGTGGCATGATAACGTTGAACTTTTATTATAAGAGGAGTTAAGTTTTGTTTTTGTAAGTCACATATTGTAAATGAAAATTAAAATTTATTTACGAAATATGTGGTATTCGGTTCGGTCCTCGGTATAAACAATAATTTCGAATTAAATACAAGTTGTCACAAAGCGAAAAGTGATTCATAACAATCCTACGTATGTTGCGACCTTTGCATAAACTTCTTATAACTAGATTTGGCTACCCTATACATATAATTACTTTTCGGCTACTAAGAAATCAAATCAGATTTCAAAACTTCTGATTAGGCGAATATTAATTATAGTTATTCTTTTTATAACATAACATAACATCACGCCTTGTTATCCTCGAAGGGTAGCCTAGAGGTGCACATTTCGGCACTTAATGTCACTGCACAACGTAAGACCCACTTTTCATTATTTATGTTATGAGTCCCATGTAATAGGGGTTGAGCCTATTGCCATATACCGGGCACAATTCCAGACTCCGTGCTATTACTGAGATTTTTAAAAACCCAGTAATACTTTGCCCGACCCGGGAATCGAACCCGAGACCCATTGCCCGGCAGTCGCACTTGCGACCACTCGGCCAACGAGGCAGTGAGTTATTCTTATCCATAACCATATAATTATATTTATATATTCTTATGCAATTTAATCAAATAATAAATAGTAATTAATTGATATTATAACGACTGGTTTCCTATAAATGGTGCTGCAAGTAGGTACCTATTCATGGACTGACCGCTTACCGCGTAGGCTTCATACAAACTCATTTCTATGAAATATGGTATAAACAAGTGTCTAATTGTATACAGACATTCTCAGAAAACAGATTTTTTTAGCTTTCGTTCATGAAAATAGGTACTTATTAATGGTACATGAATAGGGTAGATGCCTAATTTTATTTTAATGTCCGTCTGGTAGATTGTTTTAAATCATTAGCCACGTATTTTTTATTTTCTTACAGAAACGAATACTTTCGATCGATCGACTCGATACTTTGATTTGAAATGTCGCATGACGTCACATCTATGTACATTTTATACGTAGAAATGACGTTTTAGCCCCCACTATTTATAAAAAAATACGTGTCTAATATTTTTTCATTACCTAACTTACGGACTAATTAGATTTTTAATTTTCATACCCTGTCATCATCCCTACAACGACATCCAATAAAAAGTAACTGTGGTAAATCAATAGTAGTTTGTTAAATAAAATTTACAAATGAATTAATTCTCCATGGGTATTACAAAGTTATGGTTTTAACTACGTAAACAGAGTCCGTGTCGTAGCATGATGCTACAATAAATAACTTATACAATAGATTACCGCAATGTAAAATATTTTGTTGAGACAAATGCAAGATTGAGAAACTGAATCAGCTTATTGAAATCATTGTAAGTATATTCGCAAAGTTTTATCCTGTTTAGCAACAAGACAAGTTACAAATTCGTTCACTGTTTTTAAAATAGGTACGTCCTTTATTGAAGGTTATGTACCTAGTTAGGACTACGAACGTTTTCTTAACAAATCTATTATTGTTAACAAATAATTTCAGTAAGATACCTCGACGTCTTAAAAATACGATTACATTGTCGGTAATGAATCGCCTTGACGATAAAACATGACTTAACGGTGTTAGAAAGAGTTTATTTCAAATGAGGTGGCTGTATTACATAGTTATCTATGACCAGGTTAATAATTAAAAAGAAACTTCTGTCATCTGGCACGTCAATGTCACGACAAATTCTAAACATTGAATTGGTTTATTGGCATAGACTTAATAAGTCTTTATAATAAAACCAATAAGCAATAACATACTACTAGACTAGGTACTCTCTGAATGTTTTCAGTCATAGTAGCATATCAATGAAGATCAGCCACATAGGTACGCAAGAGATAATCTAGTGCACTAGTGTGTGTGCGCATATTAAGATATCTTACAATAACATTAAGGGAATGGTTTCTATTAAAATATCGCTCCTCATGTTCAACCGGTCTCAGGATGGCTATGTGGGTGCCGTCTATGCAGCCTAATACTCAGAGAATCCCAAATTTATAGAACCTACAACATAAAATACCAGTTAGGTAGTCATAGTAAACACAAATGTTGGAATGTAAATGAAATACCCCATAGTAAGATGCCTGCTTACTGTGTCTTAATTTTATTGGTCTTGAACATGCTTTGGCCAGATGACATACTGCAGGAGGATGCTATTGAGTGCTTCAGTTACTTGCCTCACAGCCCTTGAGACAGTGGTCTAAGACACACTCTGGCCAACAAGTGTCTGGTACGAGCCTGTGGCATAGAATGCCAAAGCAATAAGTATCTGCAATCGAAGTTCTACATTACACAACCGTCGCTTAGGTACCTTTACTAAATAAGAGGCCTATAATCTATCTATCTATATAAATAAAAATGAATTTCTGTTCGTTAGTCTCGCTAAAGCTCGAGACCGGCTGAACTGATTTGGCTAATTTTGGTCTTGATAGGTTCGTGGAAGTCTAGGGAAGGTTCAAAAGGTGAGAAAAAACCGAAAAAACCGTGGCAAGAGACCCGACGGTATGTCATTATTCCCTTGGAAGATGGGTAGGCCTTTAGTATGGAACGCCACTTGCGTTGATACTCTGGCGCCATCCCATCTTCCAAACTCAGCGTGTCGAGCCGGTGCTGCCGTTGCTGCTGCCGAGAACCTCAAACGGCGAAAGTATAATAGCCTGATTGGCTATTATGTTTTCGAACCGTCTAGGGTTGAAACTTTAGGGCCGTGGGGTCCAAGTGCACATCTTCTTTACAAGGATATTGGAAGGAGGATAGTCATCTTCTTTACAAAGATATTGTAAGGAGGATGGTTGACACTTCAGAGGCCTTAGTATGAGTTTCATTTACGTTTAAAGTATTCGAAACGAGTACGCGTTCGGCGCTCTGATTGGCCGGCGCCAATGAACCAACCAATCACAGCGCCGAACGCGTACTCGTTACGATTGCTTTAAACGTAAAACAAACTCGTACTAAGGCCTCAGGTGATCGAAGGGCTGGCTACTACCTTGGGCAAAGGTTAAGCATTGCCATTCAATGTGGCAATGCTGCCAGTCTTTTGGGCACCCTACCTCACGGTAGCGATGAGGAAAATGTTTTCTTTGATGCATTATGATGTATTTTTATTATTTTTTTAAGGTGTAAATATTTTAGTTTTAAATTATTTTTATATTAAGATGTATTAAAAAAGGTGACGACGGCGATCTTGCGCATTACCTAATGCTAAAATACGCCATCGTAACAATGACCGCAGCATCTTTTAAATATATTTTGTCAAGTGGTGGCTTGCAAAGTACTATAAATATCTATTGTTGTCTAATCGTACTACGATCGTACTTCAATTGCAAAATTGACACTGAGTGTCCATTGAAATAAATGTCAAACAAACGTCAACTAAGAGTAGAATACCGATTTAGACCACAATCGATTTACAACTGTAACACGATTGAAGAGCAGACTAGCAAATATTCCGATAGCAGTTCAATGGTATGTCACTGGAAAACCATTGGTCTTAAATTAGTAGCAGAATACCAAATGTAGATAAAACTGCTACTGAGATTCAATTGATATTCAATTGAGCCATTCGTAAATTAGCAGACTTGGGGCCCTGGTAGAAAACCGAAAGGCTTGCAACCTTACGCCTGTGTTAGAGGCTTTATAATATTAATTGTATAATGTTTACGTAATTCACTGTAACCAATATACAATTAGCAGTTACTGTATGTTCCTAAACACTTTATGGGTACCTACTAACACCCATTTCGGGATTGTTCAAAAGCGGCTGAAATTCAGCCTCGGATTACCTAAAAGTAATATTAATAGCGAGTATTTTCGCGAAGTCTATTTTCGTCGCAACTGTAATCAAACACGATTCTAGATTACGTACTCAGTGCAGACGACCTGATAAAGGTTATAGGGAGCCACTGTGTGGAGGTCGCTTCCCATCGCCTTATTCGAAAGTCACTAGGGGAGGCCTATGTTCACCAGTGGACATCAAGAAACTGATATGTTGGTAGTGATCTTCTACTTATACTACTCTTTTGTATTGTGCTTTATGTTAAAAGTACGATTACAATAGAATACAGGATAGGAGTCTCAAAGCATTTATTTCAATTAAAACATAATTTGGTACTTTTGAAACGTCAACAAATACATACAAAATAAATCTGTCCGTCAGTGAAGCTGTGTTAGTTCCAAAATTTAGATTCGAATGGAGAAGAACGAGCAAGAAACTACATTCGTAACAACATTTTTTAATTATATATAAGAATATATGTACTTGTGTAGAGGTTAGAAATCTTCATGTATATCTATTACCATACATAAAGTTTTTTAACCTCCGTAGTATTACGGAAATTTCAGGTCGGAAAATCCAATGAGGCATCCGGTGCTTCAAGAACCGCTTTCTCAAAAAAACAAACTTTTATATTGCATTCTTGACATCTTGTATAGACATCACACGTATTATAGTTGGGTTGGGAATGCTAGAACAAAGAAGGACATTGTAGGCCAAGACAAAACTGTAAGTAAAAGCTAGCTATATGAAGGATCGCCAGCAGTATGTGGATTACAACGGATGTGAATCTCATCCGTACTATACAAGGTCGGGCGTGAGCCAGGGTAGCAATGTAGGGCCTCTAGAGTTCATCATAATGATAAATGACTTACCGGAAGTTGTCAGGCATGGGAGTTGTTTATTGTTTGCAGATGACCTGAAGTTGCTACTCAAGGTTGAAGATAGCTCGGATTGTGAACGCCTGCAGGATGATATTAATCGAGTGGTTGAATGGAGTAATGTCAACAGACTTCACTTTAACGTGGACAAGTGCTCGGTGATGTCATTTACTCGTGCTCGGGCTCCTTTGTGGCATCAATACAAGGTGGAAGGCGAGCCGATGCAACGAGTCTCACAGGTACGAGACTTAGGGGTAGTCTTCACTCCAGAACTGACATTTCGTGAACACATCAATAAGGTCTGTAGGAAGGCATACAGGAACCTGGGTTTTGTACTTAGACAAACTCAGGGGTTCACCAACATCACGACACTCAGGGTACTGTATGACGCATTAGTGCGGAGTCACCTCGAGCACAGTGCAGTTATATGGGCACCACACGAGGCGAAATACAGCGTCATGTTCAAAATAAATTTACAAGGCACTTGTATTTTAAACTTTATGGAGTTTATCCATTTTACCCCCTGATGTACCCTACTCTATTTGTTCTGGGTATGGTAGGGTACAACGAGCTAAGGGTGCGGAGGGACTTTGCGTTGGTAGCGTATGTGGTGAAGCTGCTGCGCGGCGTAGCGCATAATCCGGGAGTGCTGCGACACCTGCAGCTATGTGTGCCGGACCGGTATGTGTGGAAGAGGAGACGCCCGCCTCTCCTCGCTGTGCCGGCAGTCAGAACCAACTTACTAGCTAGGGCTCCTCGCACTAGAGCTATGAGAGTAGTGAACGAAGTCCATGAAAGGGTGGATGTATTTGCAATGTGAGTGAATTCGTAAAAGTTACGTTGTATATATTATGTTATTTAAACGTTAATTAAGATTATTATTTCATTTCATTTTTTTATTATTGTTATTTAGTAAGTAGTTCACCGCTGATCTCGTGACCATAAAGTCGTCAGTATTATCTCTTTTTTATGGACAAATGTTAAGTTTAATTAAGTTTGTGTATGCTCTCTTTTTCAAATTTGTTTTATCTTGTTTAAATTAGTAATTAGGTACATAGATTAAGTTTTAGACCTAAGCTATCGCAATGGAGAAAACTGTAATGATAGTTTTAGGTAAGGTTTTAAATAAATAAATAAATAAATAGTTCATTAAATTACGTACCATATATACGTATTGTATAAATATGTAGAAGGTTCTTATTTCGTGTTACAAGTGTAGGTCATGTTATTGATTTACTGTAAATTGTAAGGCTTCTGTCTCCAACTCCAACGGGCCGACAATGAAACGTGGAAATTCTTACTTTAGACTTGATCACACCTAACTATGTAATTTTTGACGAGGAGGCTTTGCCCTCAGATTTTGAGAACTTATTTTGAAAACATTAAATTCAAGTGGAGTGAGTTCTACATTAGAATGTTCTCAAAGTCATTCAATTAATTCTTAATTAGGCACTTTTGAAACGTGAAAAATTGAATTGTCCGTCTGTCAGTCTGTCAGTGAAGCTAAGTGCTTTCCTATAAGTCATATACCTAGGCTAAACAATACATACTTTGATATGGTTATGTAAAAGCATTTGTTATGATTAATCCATACAAAGTCACTTTTGGAACGAATAGAATATAGGATTACTGGGTTTTTTTATAAATTCTTAGTAGTAGCATGGAGTCTGGAACTGTGCCCGGTATATGGCAATAGGCTCACTCCCTATTACATGGGACTAATAACATAAATAGTGAAAACCGGGTGTTACACTGTACAGTGGCATAATGTACACCTCTGTCTACCCCTTCGGGGATAAAAGGCGTGCTGTTATGTTATGTAGAATATAGGATAGTTTGTCACTTGTCAGTCTGTCTGTCAGTGACGCTAGGTGATTTTGATAAAGAATTAAAGTCCCTGTGAGACTACAATTAAAGTCATCTAAATGTTAGTCAAACAATTATCGAGATAGAAGGATGTAGTTTTATATGAAAAGTTGAAGAAAATAGGATTATCTTAATCTGTAGTCAGGGGCGTAGCTAGCGCCGTATCTGCCGTATCAATTATACGGGGCCCCCGGACTACAGGGGCCCCCAACGTGCCTAAGCAAAAATTAATAAAAACTTCCCAATTTTTATTATATTTCAGTAATCATAAAAGTAAAAAAAAAACAATTTTTCCCGCGTAAAGCATGCATTCAAAGGTTGGCAGAAACTTAAGAAAAATAAAAGTAATTAATGTCCGCTAATAAGAGCAGAGGGAGTTGCCTGAAAATATTTTCGGTTTTCACACAAATTATAATTTTATTTAAAAAATCTCTTATTAGAAATGTTTACCCTTCAAGGGCCCCATAAACCCATAAAAAATTTTTTATACGGGGCCCCCCCTGTGCACGCTACGCCACTGTCTGTAGTAGAATGCTGCTTGGTACAATGTTCAATATTGCTACGTTAGCGGTTCTAAAGTGATCCAAGGTTTAATAGGTATCTATCCAATCTTGAAAATATTTTGGGAAACTGCTGAAACGCACTTTTAAGCCTACATAATGAATTACTTCTCCATTGAAAAAGGGGCCTACACTAATTTTGTACGACTTTATTTACGCCGACCTAATCTAGACTATTTTAAAAATGGCTTAATTAATTTAGATTGTAGTTGTTATAAGCAGTTGACTACACGGGTGGCGCAACTCTCTGTGTGATCCACAGATTATTGTTCCGGATCTAGGTGTCATGTGTATGTGAACTTGCATGTTTGTAAACGCACCCACGACACAGGAGAAAACCCCTTTGTGGGGCAACGTTTAAAAATAAACTTAAGTGATTTCTAACACCCACAATCTACGGCGAACGGTGGGCGTAACATTTACTTTCAAATATGTCAGCGCTTCTACAGCCTCCACCTACCCCTTTACGGAATAAAAGGTGTAATGTTATGTTATGCTAAGCAATTAGTAACTTATAGAAGCTAAATACGAGCTTCTGTTGTATATAAATTGTTGAAGCATTAAAAAATTGGTATAATTATACGAGATTGTTCATTAAAAATGCGAAATGAAAACGGTAGCCTAGCTATATGTCTGAATCGGATCATTACGCGTTCCATTGTCTCTGCCTACCCCGATATGAAAGTACGAATCTCTAGGTACAAGTGCTAGTTTATAAATGAAAGGTGGTTATTTACCAAACTACTCCTTGAGCAATGGACTATTCAGAGGGCTTAGTACGAGTTTCTTTTACGTTTAAAGTAATCGTAACGAGTACGCGTTCGGCGCTGTGATTGGTCGGTTCGTTGGAGCCGGCCAATCACAGCGCCTAGGCGCCAAGGATACCTACTTTGTAAATTTTCTCTACATGATCTCTTTGGTTATTGCTTAGAACATACAGAAAAACGAAACAAAGATTTTGAGAAGACAAGATTACGATGCGCGATGCGAATCAATTCGCAAGTTGTTACGATGCGCGGAGCTCGCACATTTATCCGAAGATAATTATACATTGTGCAAACATGGAGGATCCGTTTATACAAAGATGACCTTCAGTCCAGACTACTATGTGCTACGTACAGTGACGTCAGCACAAACTTCAGCGCTTATGTAAATTCAGCTTACATAGCAATTTATGAATTTACGCTGTACTAGCTTCTATCAGTGGCTTCGCTCGCATTCCTAAGGGTAAAAAGGAACCTGTGTTATTCCAGACCATAATCTACCCATGTTCCGAATTTCATCCCGATCCCTTCAGCCGTTTTGGCGTGAAGGAGAAACAAACAAACAGTTTCGTCGTGTGAGTGAGGTTACATAATCTCTCCAATCCCTAAATCCCCAACGATCCTCAAACTCCTATTCCCCAAAAGGCCGGTAACGCACTTGTAACGCCTATGGTGTTCCAGGTGTCCATGGGCGACGCAGATTGCTTACCATCAGGTGATCCGTCTGCTCGGTTACAGGATTATTCCATAAAAAAGGCATACGAACTTTCGCATTTTGTAATATTACTAGCTGACTCGGCAAACTTCGTTTCGTACCGCCTATAAAAATTGTTCTCACCCTTTAAACCTTCCCTGGACTTCCACAAGCATGTCAACACCAAAATCAGCCAAGTCGGTTCAGCCGTTCTAGAGTTGTAGCGAGACTAACGATCGAAAATTCATTTTTATTTATAATTATATAGTAGGATTTGACCCTCGGTATGTTTATGTGGACGACTATAGAGGAGGACTGCTGATAATGACATTTTTAGTTAAATCTCGAATACTTCTTGAGTACGTATATTAAAGTTTGTAGATCTATTGTTGAGTTGAGTATAGTATCATTTGGTGTAGTTATTGATTGCTTTGTAATTATTTTTATTTATTTATTAACTCATAGCATACAAAATATGCTTACAGGCTAAACCCAATGCGATATTGTAGGAAATATTACAAATAACAATAATAATCAAAATATATAAACCAGAAATAAATTATTATATGGGACTCATAACATAAATAGTGAAAAGTGGGGGTTACAAAAGTAAAGTAAAGTATCATTTGGTGTAGTTATTGCTTGCTGCGTAATTATTTGAATTTATTTATAGCATACAAAATATCCTTACTGGCTAGACCCAATATTGTAGCAAATATTAAAAATAACAATAATAATCAAAATATATAAACCAGAAATACTTATACACAATATAATATAAGTACCTACTTGTACTATTTTTACTAGAGGTATGTATAACAAATCCTGTGCATAGCTGCTCATGTAAATTTATGAAAAGAACAACAGAATATGTCTACGTCATTAGCAACGACGTTCAGAGTGCGGAGTTTATAATAGTAAATTCGTAATTCTTACTCGTATTGGAGATAAGAATATTTTAATGTCCGTCTGGTAGATTATTTGAAAACATTAGACACGTATTTAAATTTTTTTTACGGAAACGAATTCTTTCGAAGATATATTAAATTGAAATGGCGCATGACGTCACTTCTATGTACATTCTATATGTAGAAATGACGTTTTAGCCCCCACTCCTAAACTTTGATTCGTTATATCTAAGTATCATTTTATTATACAACAAAATAAAAAATAGGTACGTGTCTAACATTTTTTCATTACCTAACTTACGGACCAATTACATTTTTAATTTTCATACCCTGTCATCATTCCTCTTATGATGCAGTTGGTAAAAATGATGGACATTGTCTTTAAGCAAACATCTGGGTTCGAAGAATATACGTCATGATGCTTGCTATTTGAAAGTAGTGAGAGATTTGTGTACCGAAATTCGAAGTCATAGATTTATTGTATACCTATTATCTAGCGACCCACCCCGGCTTTGCACGGGTGCAATTAGAAACCTCTAAATTTATTATTGTTTCTCAGCGATAATAACCTTCCTGAAGAATCACTCGTATCTATTAAAAAACCGCATCAAAATCCGTTGCGTAGTTTTAAAGATCTAAGCATACATAGGGACAGACAGACGGCGGATAACGACTTTGTTTTATACTATGTACTTGATAAACAGGTTTATTAAACACTGCTGGTACCCGAAAGAACAAAATAAATATGTATTGTATTATTTATAAGAAGATATTAAAACGTAAATATGTATTCAAAATATAGAATACATCATATTCTAAACCATTTACATAGCTTAGAAACTGTTTTATTTAGTTAAATTAAAAATATTTAAAGAAGCTATAAAAGTAATCGCGTTGTAAAAATCAATATTGTTATCACAAACACAACATCTATCCAATACATTTCTTTGTTCTATCGAAATAGAAAAAGTCGTCGTTCATAAATAGAAAAACAATGGAATGAATAGTTCGTTGCGTTGAAGTCTTTTACGGGGGACCTACGTCATCTATGGAGTCGCCATGATTCTTTTATTTATGATCATATCCCATCAAATAAAATAATAACAACTTCTAAATATTACGACATTCAAATCACCTCTATAATAAGACAAGTAATAAAATACGTAGTTACGTAACAACAAAATTATCGATTAAAATAAATGCAACCTAAATGTTAATTAATGTATTAAGGTTTCAATTTGTAATAAACACACTTTTAACTTCTACGTTGTTAAAATAAAGAGTAGACGAGTAATTTTACAACCCCTCAGGGTCGTAAAAACTTTTACGAATGCATTTCACGTAGCGTGTCGTTACGATTTGGTACAACTAGCGCCACCTAGACGCAAAGAAGTACAACATCTCTATCAATGACGCTTTGTTTTGAGAACAGCGCCATCTAGTGCGATTTCAACGCAACAACTTAAAACAAATCAGACAAAATCCGTTTTATAGCAGTTATTTTCTTAATTTGCGTTATTTTCAGCGGTTTTATAATATTTTTCGATTCTATAATCGAATTTACATACTGTTAAGTTAATTGTCGGTGTTAAATCCATGTTGAAACGATTTTATGGCAGTTTTTCGTAGTAACATTGACATAATACGAAAATATTTTTGATAGGAATGGCTTATTTGACTACACTTACCTTAAAATGTTGGTGAGCTGCTTGCTCTTCCGCTTCGTACTTATGCTTTATGTTTTCTATGCGCATCTGCTTCAGGATGCCAGCTACCTCGATCCTGTTACAAGAAAATAGACATTTATTTTGGTACCACACAGTCACTCATACTATTGGTCATGGAACCAGTTGCTTAAAGTAATTTAACATACTGCGAATGTACAGCAAGATATACTAGACACTAGTAGAGCTATTGAAAACAAAATTACATCTTTTACAGTGGAACAAAAAACTAAGAAAAGGTTTGGTATGACTTACATGACTCAGATTATATATAAATATATTATTTAATCTGTGACTGATATTTTAATAATTTCTTTATCATATTACTTAAGGTTTATTTCTAGCTATAAAATATAAAAGTTACTTATAACTTATTTTACTTATAACTAGTTCACTTATAACATAGTACAAAATAAACCTTGACACATTACAGAAAACTTTATACAATTCTAATTTTTTTTAAACAACTACTGCAACTCTGATATTGTACCCTGGGCAGTCTCGCTTGCCACTTGATCAACAATGCACATAACCAAGGAAAGTATAAATATTAAAATATGATGTTTTTATAATAACATAACATCACGCCTCTTTATCCCTGAAGGGGTAGGCAGAGGTGCACATTACGGCACTTAATGCCACTGTACAATGTAGCACCCACTTTTCACTATTTATGTTGTGAGTCCCATGTAATAGGGGGTGAGCCGATTGCCATATACCGGGTACATTTCCAGACTCCGTGCTACTACTGAGATAAAAAAAGATTAATAATAACTATTGTGAGACATACCAAATTAACTAAAATGCGCAGGTTACTCACGTGAATACCGACCGCGCACCCTGCTCATGAGGAAGAACTCCTCTGTGGTTCGATACTAGTAGAACTTTTTACAGTAGGTATATTCACGTGAGTAGCCCGAGATTTTTAGTAAGCAAAATACCAGTTTATAATACTTTATAATGTTCACTAATTTATCATTCTTTGATATCAGTTATTATCACTACATAATAATAATAAAAATAAAGCCCGCAGGGCACCTTCAGGCGAGGTGACGGGCATTAGCGATCCCGCGGGCTACCATCATCCCGAGTGCTCCAGGGAGAAGTCACCGTTCCTTCTTCTCCGGCTTGCCTTAATTGGCTGGCTGGAGTGAACAATGACAAGGAACAGGTCTCCCACATCTGGCTTGCCTTCATTGGCCGTCCAGAGTGGAGTCGCGAGAGCAGTGATCCTGCTCGGAGGGTAAGAAACTATTCGTAAGTCGCGAGTGGGCCAGGGATGCAGGAGGCTTCGGCTGGAGCAGATGATCTGAGTAGAAAGCGGTGGTAGTTTCTTAACCCTTCAGCCACTCACATTCTCGTTGCCCCTATGTTGCTATATCTAGCAACCATTCCCGGGGCCCGGTCGGTGAGTTGGCGAGTCTCCGCCTGCCATTTTTACGTGTAAAAATTACATTGTTTCGGCAGGTGCCATAGTCGTCCATAGTTCCCAATTTACCAGTCCACAGCAACCCATCCATAGCCCTACCATTTTTTATTTTTTATTTTTTTTTCCATTATTCACAATAGTCCTACACTAACCGGGGACTGTCCTTGGGTGCATTTCCATAGTGCATACAGGGATAGTCGCCGGTTTGTGTCTCCATTACATTTAGATTAAAGTTGTCTAAAGGGCCTCTGCGCAGTTGTCTTCGGCCCCTCGTACGCCTCCCAAATGACCGGGACCCTGTGGTCCCGTGAATGGTAAAGACATACATAATTAAATAAAAATAATAACAATTCGTAAAGGTATATATCAGGGAGACTCTTTAAGCCCCCTGTGGTTCTGTCTCGCTCTAAACCCTCTCTCTCAATTACTCAATAATCAGCGCGCAGGATTCCAACTAAAACATGATAGCACACACACCACAATCTCACACTTAATATACATGGACGACATAAAATTATATGCAAAAACAGACAAAGAAATGGATAAATTAATAAAAGTAACGACCGAATTTAGTAAAGATATTAACATGCAGTTTGGGTTAGACAAATGCAGGACACTGCACTTAATAAAGGGCAAAATACGCGCTGGTGATTGTGTGATTGCAGACTCTGAGGGTGGGGATCAGGTCATCAAGGCAATGGAACCAAATGAAATGTACAAGTACCTGGGATACGAACAAATAAAGGGTATAGATCATAAACATATTAAAACTAAACTTATTTCAGAGTATAAACGGAAAGTAATTAACATTTGTAAAAGCAGATTAACTGGAAAACACTTAATAAAAGCAATCAACACATACGCAATCCCGGTACTGACATACTCGTTTGGCGTCATCAAATGGAGTAACAGCAACATAAATTCCATAGAAAGGATGACACGAACAACTCTTACAAAACACAACCACCATCATCCAAAGTCAGCAATAGAAAGACTTACTATTAAGAGACAAAATGGGGGTAGGGGTCTCATATATATAACAAACCTTTGGAAACGGCAAGTAGATACGTTGCAAAAGTTTTTCAAACAGAAAGCTCTCACTAGTAATATTCATAAAGCTATAGTAAAATACGACAACAATTACACACCCCTTAAGCTACACGAATCTTCTACAGAAAATATTCTAACACACAGCGAACAAGAAGCAAACCTAAATGAAGCATGGCAGAAAAAAGTCCTCCATGGACGACATTACAATGACCTCCAACAACCACTCATAGACAAAGAAGCCTCAAATAAGTGGCTCAAAATAGGCACTCTTTTCCCGGAGACTGAAGGCTTTATAATAGCTATTCAAGACCAAATTATCAATACCAGAAATTATAGGAAATTCATTATCAAAGACCCTACCCTCACAAACGACAAATGCAGAAAATGCCACATTCATTCAGAGACAATCCAGCACATCACTGGAGCTTGTCCCCACCTCACACAAACCGACTACACTCATCGTCACAATCAAGTCGCTAACATCATTCACCAGACACTCGCCATTCAACACAACCTCATAACAGGCACACACACTCCGTACTACAAATACTCCCCTAACACTATCTTAGAAAACTCCACCCACAAGATGTACTACGATCGCGCAATACTTACAGACAGAACCATTCACTTTAATAGACCTGACATCACTCTACAAGATAAAATAAATAAAATCACCTACCTAATCGATATTGCCGTCCCCAACACGCACAATCTAACTAAAACAATAACGGAAAAAATACACAAATATATAACAAAGACCTCAAAGACGAAGTAACTAGGATTTGGAAACAAAATAAAGTTTACATAGTACCTGTCGTTCTATCTACCACTGGAGTTATACCGAAGCACCTACATCACAGCCTACAACTATTAAATATTAAAGACACAACATACATTAAATTACAGAAAGCTGCAATACTTAACACGTGCCGTATAGTAAGAAAGTTCCTGCAGATCGATGAAAATGAAGTCCCACCACCATTAGTACAGCTATCATCACCACCACCATTATCAGCACTACCGATAGATACCAATATACTTCTAGCAGAATAAATACTTCATTTACATATATGTCCTTCACTTGGTTGACACCCGTGAAGGACATTAAAGCCGGCCTTATGGCTGAGAAAGAGAACAATCTCTTAAAAAAATAATAATAATAATATGCTTTATTGTACACCAAGCGAGTAATTATACAATATCAAGAAATTACAGAAAATAAAGAGGGTACAAGGGCGGCCTTATCGCTAAAAGCGATATCTACCAGGCAACCTTTGGGTGTATGGAGCATTGATTAATTTAAGAGGGTAGTCCGATGGCATACATAAATATTAACTACTATCATAACAAATATATATATATATATACATACACATACATTCATACATACCGAACATAAATATATATAAAATAAATAAATATATATATATATATATACAACTACACACATACAACCTAAATAAGTATATAAGGGAGCTAGCGTGATCTATGACGTGGACATATAATAATCCTTAACTTTAGCTTTAAAGGTAGCTATTGACCGTGCTTGTCTTACCGACACTGGGAGTGCATTCCACAAGCGAACAGCCTGAATCGTAAATGATTTATCATACGTCCTAGTAGAATGCTGAGCCATCTCAAGCCTCAACCTCTCCGACGCTCTTAAGGATCTTGAATGTGTGTCATGATGGAACTTGAAGCGTTCTTTAAGATATTTAGGGGTTGCAGGATTATACAGAATACTGTAAAGTAAGGATAAGATATGCATATTCCGGCGAAGGCGGATCGGAAGCCACTTGAGTTTATTGCGATATTCGGAAATGTGGTCATATTTGCGTAAACCAAATACGAACCTTATACTGAAGTTTTGGAGTCGCTCAAGCTTATTTAGCTGTACCTCGGTAATGTCTAGATAGCTGACATCGGCATAGTCAAGGATGGGAAGAAGAAGTGATTGAGCGAGCGTAATTTTAGTAGCAGTAGGAAGAAAGTTTCGAAGTCTACGCAACGACTTCGCTGATGCAAACATTTTCCGACTGACCTCCCCCAGCTGGGGTCCCCAGGTAAATTCTCGGTCTATAATAACACCCAAATCCTTCACCGAGTCACTGTATGTTATTGTAGTGCCATCGAATACAACTGGTGGGACCTGCGACCAATTTATTCTTGAGCTCAGTCGAGAGCTACCCACAACAATGAGCTGTGTCTTCGAAGGGTTAACCCGTAGCCCGTGAACCTTACTCCATTCCGAAATTCGCGCCAGATCTGTATTTATCATTTTAACTGATTCGGAGAATTCATGAGGAGGTGCCTGTGTACATAGTATAAAACAAAGTCGCTATCCGCCGTCTGTCTGTCCCTATATATGCTTAGATCTTTAAAACTACGCAACGATTTTGATGCGGTTTTTTTAATAGATAGAGTGATTTTTAAGAAATGTTATGCATATTCCACACGTGCAAAGCCGGGCCGGGTCGCTAGTGTCTTATGAAACAGGTATACTGACACAGCATATTGTCTACAGTGGTGATCAGAGTCAAACACAAAAGGCCTTTTTATGATTCTCATCCTTAATTCCTCTAGGGAGGCCCAGAATATTCGATAATTAGCGATTGCCATTGCGAATTGAATACTGCCTGCATTAATCAAAAATCAAACCCCTGATATGAACTAAAGTTATTTAAAAATAATTTTTAGACCACTTTCACTTGACTTCAAATAAAAGGAGATTCTGTTTGACCTGTATGTATGTTTGTGTGCGATTATCTCGCGATTGGCTGAACCAATTTTGATGTGAATTTCAAGTGTTTGTTACACTTAACCCGTTGATATCCAATCCCCTAAATTTGGTAATACAAAAGTAGTCTCTAAACATTAGAAATAAGGTCTATAATGTAATGTAATATTAGTGCAAAGCGGTCACCGGTGACCGCTTGGGGATTTATGGGTTAAGAGGCTTTATTATATTAACCCGTTGATATCCATTCCCTAAATTTGGTCATACAAAAGTATTCTCTAAACATTAGAAATAAGGTCTATAATGTAATGTAATATTAGTGGAAAGCGGTCACCGGTGACCGCTTGGGGATTTATGGATTAAATAACTGACTTCAAGGGATTGAAGTCGATATAGTAATAATTATGTATCATTATTACATTTGTATGCTGTTCTAGCAAAAACAAAATTTACCTAATCCTCATATTCTCCTGCAACCTCCGTAAAGGGCCGAGGTACTCTTGAGAGCGTCCACCACGCACCTCAGCTAGCTGGTGGTCTACCTGCTTCACTCTCTCGCAGTATAGCTGTTCACGAAGGACCGAGAACTGACGCTCCAAGTTCGCTGGAAACATTTAAAAATCAAGTTGTGAATATATGTAGAAGTATGAATATTTTAATAAATATAGATTTCATACGACATAAGAAAAAAAAAAGAAATGTGTACAATGGGCGGTCTTATCACAAAATGTGATATCTTACAGACAACCTTTGGATAGAGCCAGTAATCAGGATGTGGGAAAATAATTTAAAAAAAAATGGGTTGTCTAGTGTATGCCATGGGGGTAACCGTTGACCGACGTTAGCGGAGGTTTTGCCTTCAAAAGTTTTCTAATAGCAGTCAAAACCTTAAAGGTTACTTTTTTGTACCGGAATGGCTGACACAGAAATTGGGCTAATAGCTGCTGCATAACATAATATTAGTATGTTGCTTTGTATGTCTATATTGTGTGATTCACAAATTGTTGTTCCAGGTATTTTTTTTTAAGGGGGGAAAATGACTGCTCCCGCTTGGGTGAGGCGAGAGGGATTGTCAGACTCTTGCCGACTAAAAACCACCCCACTCCTGCACGTCGAGCCAGAGCCGGTAACCCATTAGGTTCTCCGTGACTTGTCTAAGGTATGGTTGTGACATGTAACTATATAACTTGTAAACCTAATCATAATATAATATGAGAAACTCTAGCATACAGCCACATAGTTCAAATATTATTTTTCTTATCTTAATTAGTCTAGATGTAGTTAAGAATAAGAAATTACACAATAACATGACATCTATTCTTTTATCCTCGAGGGGGTGCACGGAGGTGCTACTGTACAATGTAACACCCACTTTTCACTATTTATGTTGCGAGTCCCATGTAATAGGGGGTGAGAAATTACATATGATTATATTTTCAACTAATTTATATAAGTAATGGTATTTTATTTTACATTGGAAGGACATATTAGAATACACTACTAAAATGCCATGAGAAACCATAGAAAGTACCAAAATATGAAAATACCTCTTATATCAAACATGGTATTATTTGATGATACCAGCCAAAATGCCATGGAATAATTTTCTAATAACAATAACAAAAATGCCACTTGGATGCAAGCCATGGTATTTATTTTGTTTTTTTTTATTATGTTATTTTACAGTAATGTTAGTTGCAGATTTGTTAGTTATTAAGTAGATAGCAAATAAAAATAAAGACCATGTTTTGTTTTACAAGCTTTAAGTGATTTTATTGACAACAGATATAAAACGAATCGAAAATCAAATTTACGACAAAACAAAAATACCAAAACACAATATTATTGGTGAATTTACGTCATCACTTAATGAGTTGTGAAATACAACAAGATACGTTTGCGATAAAATAGCGAATAAAAACAAACAATTATAAACAATTCCGCCAAAAACATCAATGTTTTGTAAACATAACCTCAACAACATAGCAGTGAATATGAAGCGTACTAACCTAGGTTATCGAGGCATTCATTCCTCCTCCTCTCGCACTCGCTCTCGTCCATCTCCGAGGAATCATCGGAGTCAGGCTCATCAGCTTCCTCAGCACTGGAATCCCTGTCAGGACCTCTGGATGACCCATTTGAACGCTCCGTGTCTCCTCCGGACATATCCCCGTCACCATCACTGTCACCCTCCACTTTCATCGACGGCATCTTCTCAAATATGTTGTAGTTTAACGAAATTTTGAAGCCGTAGTAGCAATTTAATACAGACTGTTGATTTTCGCTCCCTTTAGAAAGTAGAACGTCAATGTCGACAGAACAATCGTCAACACAATAATGACAGCTAACTAAGATGTCAAAACGGCTACGTCAATTGTGGGGTGGCCAGCCTAAAATGAAATATTCTTACTATTTTTTGTACTAAAATTTGTATAATTAGATAATTTTACGCCTTTCACCCCCGATGGAGTTGGCAGAGGTGCACATTACGATACTTAATGCCACTGTACAATGTACCCACTTTTCAATATTTGAATGATTTTTGTTTTATTTCAGGAGCTTTTTTTTTATTTATATAATACATTGTTTATAAACTACATAAATATTTACAACTTAAAATTAACTACAACTAAACTATAAAATAAAATGGAAGTAAAAGAAAAAGGAAACAACAAAATTTATACCCTCAATTTAGGCGTCAAAGTATTCGTCCGCATCATTATCACAGGGGAACGTTCGCAGGAGACTGGCAGCATTGCCATTGCTTATTTTCTGTCCGAAGAAATAGCCAGCCCTCTGGTCACGTGTAGAGTAGAGTTTTACTATTTTATGTTATGAGTTCCATGTAAAAAATTGTACATTGTTTATTTATTATTGAAATCATTGAGAGCGCCACAGATCGTTAGTACCAACCAAATAAAATCCAAAACTAACATACAAATGTTTATTTTGTAAGTTTTTTATTTCTGGCAAATAAAATATTAACAGTAATACGATTCTTACCCATAATAATAGCCACTGTTCGAGCGAAAACATAATCTGAATTTGATAATCCAGCTTTTGGTCTATAGAAAATCAGTTTATACTCGAAATCCAATCAGTCGAGCTCAACTCAAAATTTTTCTTTTGCAAGTTCAATAAACTTCTGCTAAGTTTTATTCATTTAAATTACAATCTCCAAACAAACTCGATCACACAGATGACATTCAACTCTGAGTGTACCATAGTTTTAATGTTGTTAGTTCTTCAAACATTCGTCATTCTTAAATTAATAGATAAGTTAATAATTATAGGATATTACGGAATGGCATTGTCACAATTTTACTTTTATATATTGACTCAGTGAGATAGAACGGCGGCTCCAATTCATTATGTATGATATTGTCGTAGCGTTATATTTTATAGCCGTATTTTTATAGGTAGCTTTTATAAGTAAATAAACTCCCGAAAACAAAAAAAAAGTTGATCTAGTACACTTACACCTATGTCCTTAGATAAGCGCGTTTAAACAAATTCTTTAGCTTTATGTTTTTTATTTTCAGCCATGTTCGTCCCACTGCAGGGCAAAGGCCTCCCTTCCCTCTTTCCACACCTCTCTTTGTAAAGCTTTTTGCAGCCAAATCCTTGCCATACATGTCTAGTTCATCCTGCCATCAACTTATGGGCCCACCGCGATGTCTACTGACATTGAATGGGCTCCATTCAGTAGTAAGTTTTGCTCACCGCTTGTACGACATACGGCAGACATGACCAGCCTAGTTCCACTTAGCCCGTGGCTTTATCACTACCGTCAACGATTTTAGTCGTAGAGCGCAGCGTGGTGTTTCTTATTCTTGCCGATACTCGGAACTTCTAAGATACAGCGCTCTATGGCCTGCTGGCAAACCTTGAGATTGGACTTCTGCTGTTGTGTAAAATACCTAGTTTGAACGCCATAGGTGAGGATGGGCAGAATAGACATGTCAATGAGTTTCTTTTCCAGAATTAAGAGAAGATTATTTGTCTTTAGGTCTTTGATAGACCAATAGGTATTTCAGGCGTTTTCGATGCGTCTACCAACTTATCTATCTTGTCTCGCCTGGAAAGAGACTAGTCGGCCCAATTAGATTTTTTGACATAAGTAATCTATTTCTGCGTCATCTACCTCTAACCTATATATTATGCCACAGAAATATTAAAACATAATCTGTTTTATGCTGTCAAGGTCTGCTGCGGTCGTTGACCATGCTGCTTAGCTCAGCTACGGACGAAGAGAAGAGTACTATGTCATCGGCGAAATCGAGGTTTGTTAACCTATTTTCCTCGATGACCACACCCCTCGTACTCCAGCACGCCGCAAGCTTTTTGAAGATCTGTTCTTAGAAATAAAGAAGGATTGTGTAGTCTGATTGCTGTGGTACTTTTACGGTAAAGAAATTAATAAAGGTGGGGTGTCTTGGTTGTGTAGTGCTGTGAATATTGATGAATGGGTGAGACTGTCGCTTTGGAACAATCTATAAACGCTATATAATAATTATGTAGAGGGAGATAGAATTCGAAATATTTCTCTATAATCTGATTGTCCAATGTGTAATTATTAATATAGATTTGAAGGGAACGTTCTATAAAGCATCCGCTCCAATTGGGGAAAGATGTTGCAAATATAGCATATTTTTAGAAATTTATTAGACTAGTTATTTACTAGTTTCTGGACATTAGAAAAATGGACACAACGTAGTGTTGGCTATTTAATTAAACTATTGGACATGATATCAAAAACTAGGTACTGTTTAAATTTAATATTACACGAAATAATTGTTTCCCATTTTCGATAAACAAAGGCAATGATTCTATTGTAACCGTTTTTCCACCTATTACTGAATTGTTCTACGTAGTTAAATTTTAGTACTGATTTAATGCCGTAATTTCTGACGAAGTAGTTTAACTAGTTTCAAACCACGCTAGGGGTTCTCATATTCATAAATTGTATTCGTTATTACAAAGTTTTCAATACATAAAATGTTTTTCATTACGTAGAAAAATAAATTCCTAATTTATTAAAAAGGGTAGGTAAATGTATGTAAAATGTGAAAACGCATAAAAATATGAAAAGACAATAAAACACACATTTTATCTGATATTAAATTTAATAGGTATTCTATTATTTACAATAAATTGTTCACTATTAACATGTTATTTATTTATATCTTTATCATTTCCTCGGTTGTTAATAAATTATATACATGGCTATTTATAAATAAGATAATATCAATACTGTGAAGTTCGACAAATCCACAATTATTATTATGAGCATGAAAAATATTTGGATCATTGTTCTTTGATGGGAATTATAATGCCTAAGTACACTCCAAACATTGTTTGTGCTCATAATAAATTAACAATAACTTAAAAATCACACAGAATTATATAAAAAGAAAAACAAATTATAGTTTACAAGTTTTAGCACCTCCACAGGTTACAACTGATGTATATTTTATTCAAATACGAAATAACTTACACAACTAACGCAACTTCACGATGAATAAAAAACTTTATATGACACAATGTCTCAAAATCAGTACACATAACACAATCGAAAATGGTAAAGAAGAATACCTACTTACATCATACATGCAAAGTAACATAATATTTAAAAATTGTGATTACATTAAAATGAATATTAAATCCACAGTTACTCGTGGCCTTATATATTTGGCACTAAATTATTTGGATGCACATGTCTATCTACAGAGATATACAAATATTAACGGAACTAATTAATCAAGATATTTAGAATATTGTTTTCGTACAATAATTTGTATTGCAATGAGCTATATCGCTGTTATATTCGTAACCAGATAATATTAATACTACCTATTATAAGTAAGAAGTAAACCTAACTTGTCTTTCAAATTTTGTACCATACTTGCAACTTAACCATACTGCTAACCACACTAGTCTTTTTATTGCATGTTTTGTTTTCAGTAGGACTTTTGGTAGCGGCACGACTTCTGGTAGACATTACCCTGACCTTATGTTATTATTGTCTTGTAAGTACATTGAAGCGACACCATTTTAAGTAATGCAGTAAATTGTAGCACTAAAATAGTAAGCCACACTTATTTCCTCCGTCGCATAGAAATAAGATAGGCTTGAGGTTTTATGATACAAAATACGCCCATGTTCCCACATGAATGTGTAAATTATTAATATTTTCTGGTTACACTTCGATAAGTACCATTTAAGCGTATTAAACACACCCAGTTCGAGAATATTCACTCTAATATTATTTTATCTATAGGTAGGTATACGTTAAATGGGTAAATTTGCCAAAAAGAATAATTTATTGGCCGAAAATATTAATTGAAATAGGTATACTATAAAAACAGATATGTCGTTGTACAGTAGGTAAATTGATTATACGGATATAAAATATTGCTTTTCTACTCACTATAATAGCAGTGTTAATTTTAATTGGTTTTATTGTAACTATTAACGTCCTACCATCGAGTCGTTTCTTTATAGAGAAATCCACAAGAAGACTACAGGAGAAATTTTTCAAAAAATTCTATTTTTAATATCTACGTACCGTATAAATTTGGCATTTTAGAGAAATATTTTATTGTTTTATCATCGTATTTATTTACTATCTATTTTATTCATTGCAAACTATAAATTCCATTGCATTATTGTTGGTGTAATATTTTAGAATTTCTTTTAACCATCTTAGTAATTTTTATATACTTAACATTATTTATTCGGACTGGCAATACGCGCGCTTTAGTTTTATAAATCACAAATATTTTTGACGATGTCATTAAGTACATTATTTAGAATTGAAAATTAAGTACAACACAAAGTAAGCAGGACAGCAAAGAAGTAATAAATCGTGTTTTATTGGACAGTCTTCACAATAATATAATAATTCTTTATAATATTAATACTAAGTAAGTACTAAAGGAATGTATTCTATAATCACTTTGGAATGTTTATAGATTCGTAGAAGAAAGTAACCCCTAACAATTTATTTAAACCCAGCATTTGAAACTGACGTAGAAGCTAAAATTGTAAATACTTATTTAAAATATACAAGTAAATATACAGATTCCAAATACACGGAATTCTATAAATTATAATATCAAGCAATAAAATATATAAACATGCCTTTATTCAAAGAGGGGAATTTTAATTTATAATATTTAATTATTGGCGCTTAAATACACTCATAATTTTTAGGTTCAAAAGTTTGGGGCGTGCGTGGCCGAGTCAGTCAGGACAAAACTTTGAAAATATTATTTCGAATTTTATATATAAATGTCTAAACTACCGAAGGATTTAATGACTGACTCTCGGGATCATTTATTATAATAACTATTTCTAAATCTTATTAAAATAAGAAACAAAGATAACACTAACCTTCCTTCGTTTCTAATTTTAACAAACAATTACTTAGAAGTTTAAAATGACGTAACATCCACGAATAAGGCAGTATATTTTGTTAAAAATTTAATAAATCAATCTCTCTATGGACTTTATAAGATAAACTCGCTCTTTTATTGTAGATAAACACTATAAGTATGTAAAATTATGCACAAAACATATCATTAATGTCAGATAGAGATTTATTGCCAAAATGTATTTAATTTATTTAAGAGTTCATCAATAATACGACTAAAAACGTACGAATTTCGTGGTCTATCGAATTTAATTAATAAATATTATTTTATTTCTCTCATTTTGATTTTATAACACCACCTCCACACTCGTCTTCATAAGTAATCGCATCTTCATTGTAACACTTATCGTATTTTTGAAATAATTCATAACTAAACTAAAGTGATGTCTGAAACGAATAAAAATACACTCGTCCTGTAAATACCTATGACTCGGTACTGGAATCGAGTCATAGTAACGTAAAACATCTCGGATTATCGTTTTTATTTAAATATTCAATTTCAACTAAACAAGACTTCGGGAACACATTTCTAAATTCTATATTTTCATCTACATCGTTACGGGCTGAGAACGTGTCCGTCTCTCTACATGCCTCTCTATCACTACCGAGTGCTCTCATATCCGATTTCCATTTGAATTTCTTTTTGACGTCGCAAACGTTATGGAAGTAGACGAGCAAATGTAAAACCATTTGCGTGATGATATCAAACATCAGGAGCAGCGGAGTCAGGGCGGAGGGGCGCGGCAGTGCTGGGGGCGCGGGGGGCACGGGCGCGGACGTGGGGCGCGGGCGGGTCGCAGTCGGCGCGTACACGGGGCGCGGGCGGACCGCGGACGGCGCGGACGTGTGGCTCGGGCGGGCCGCGGACGGCGCGGACGCGTGGCGCGAGCTTACCGCGGACGGCGCGGACGCGTGGCGCGGGCTTGCCGCGGACGGCGCGGACGCGTGGCGCGGGCTTGCCGCGGACGGCGCGGACGCGTGGAGCGGGCTTGCCGCGGACGGCGCAGACGCGTGGCGCGGGCTTGCCGCGGACGGCGCGGACGCGTGGCGCGGGCTGGCCGCGGACGGCGTCGGTCGCTAGGTGTGCTTGAGCCAGTGCGCCGGCACCCACTGCGGCTCGCGCTCGAGGCTGTTAATCTCGTTCAGCAGTTGTTGGTAGGCACGTTGGGTGTCGTTGTTTATGATTATCATATCGAACAGGTGGCCCCATCGCAGTTCCATATCCCGTGCGGTTGCGATTATTTCTTTTAATTCTTCTTCCTGTAAACGATCATAGAATATTAATATCTTGATCATTATCAGAACTAAAATTAAATGTAAGCAACATATTTTTAACATTTTTTTTACCTTGAAAGCCTCTCCATTTCTGATCTTCTTCTGCCTAAGTTTCTCGAGGCTGGGAGGTGCTACGAACACGGTATAAGGCTTTAGGTCGGAATTCCGGAGGATCTTTAGTGACTGAGGGTGTAAGTTCAGTACGCAGATCTTCCCCGAATTCACTACTTCACGGATCGCCTCTAGTGACGTACCTGAAGAGAAAAACAGAATTTTTGTTTTTATTGTAAGGGAAAGGTCACGCACGGGTAGATCTTTGAGGCAACCGTAGTCTTTAAATATAAATTAATACGTTGAGACCAAAATGGGCATGTGCAGCAAACCACTCATGAAGCCTACCGAAGCTGTATACATTATTTATTCCTTACCGTAATATGCCTTTTCGTACTCTCCGTGCTCGACAAACTTTCTATTGAGGATATCAGCCTCGAACTGCGTGCGCGAAATGAAGTGGTAGTCCTGGCCAGGCACCTCATGATCTTTGCGGGGACGTGATGTATCTGTAGTAAATACACATTAACATAAGTAAAAATCACCGACCTTCCAGAGGACAGAGTTAAATAAAATATTACCAAAAAAAGATTTTTTTTCGAGTTGGCAATACTACCAACAACGAATTCCGCTCGGAATTAATGGCTTTTGGCTATGAGCAATAAGTTCCGAATATAATATTTATTGTTTATATTTTGATAGGTACTGATTTCCTTGCCCGATTAAACAGTAAACTCATTGGCAATGTGAAAATTCGTTTAAAATAAAAAAAAATATATTACAGACGATTTACGTCTGTAATAAAACATGTAAATAAAATAAAACATTTCACTTACGTGGCACTGCAGCAGCAAATCGTGAGCTGTCCTCCATGAGCCTCTGCCTGAGTTCGTGTCGACCGATGTTGGGCGGCCCGATGAGGACAATGGGCCGCTTGTGGGACGCACGAGGGTAGTACAACGCGACCTCCTCGTACGTTAGGATCTCCTCTTGCTCGTATTCTGGAAGATTTAACCTTACTAATCTCACTTATAGGGCTATTTTGTGGACTGATTTGGATGGGATATTTGTAACTACAAATACATGCACCTTGGGTAATGGACTGACTGATAATTTAATTCAAAAGTGGTTTAGTGGAAATTAGGTTTAACTTTGGAACATATCGGCTATTAAGCTATTTTGGAGGTAATGAATTCATGTTACAAAATAAAGCATCTAATCTAGGCATACTACAAAGCGATAGAGGTTTTTAATACCGTCATCATTCGAAGCAGCAGTCATGAAATTTTAAGAAGGGTGACAAAATATCTGTAGTAAGTCGAGTAAAACAATATTTCATAACATAATTGGTATGAGCCTACTGCCTACTTTAATAAAGTGATTTAAATAAAATAAAAATGCATAACCAAGGGCTTTTCTGATCATCTACTTCTAAGAAAGTAATTCAGAGCATGCAACTCACCATCCCCACCAGACGTGGAGTACAGCGGGTATCCAGCCTCACTCGTGGCCTTCTTGCCCTTCTTCTTTCGCGGCGGTTTCTTCGCACAGAGTAGGGTGCCACCTTTACGTGGCTTGTCTCTGGCCGCTACCTCGCCCGCTAACGTCAGCTTCATTGATTCTCGCCTGGAATTGTAAATGGAAATTGGTAACTACTTGAAGTGTTCTTCGAAAACGGACTTATCATGATAATAAACCTTCATTTCAGATTTGATTTCAGGGTATTATTAATATCTTGGTTTTATGAAACTCTGTAATAACGTCATAGAGTCTTGCCAAGTATGTGGCACACTCTGTAATCTTGTCCCAGAATAGGATCGCCCCATGAACAAAGATCCTTCATTTACAATCTTTTTTGAATCTTCGCATTTTTCTATGTGTTAAAGTTTATGGAGTGTGAAATACTTACTGGTGTTGGAACGCCTGGCTGGGAATGAGTCCGGCGAGGGTCTGGTCCTCCTCTCCCTCACGGAATGCTTGCCACCAGTTCGGGTCCTCGCGGCTGATTACGTGAAGAACATCGCCTTTTTGGAAACTTATACCTGGAACATAAAATCAACAGTCAGATCAGATGGTCATGACATTTCTACGAGTAAACGAAGGTTCCTTAGTTTTGAAAACTTGATTATAAATATGTCACTAGACATCAATGCGGCATTTTTTTCTTTTTTAAGGGGGGAAAATCATCGAATGACTGCTCCCGCCTGGGTGAGGCGAGAATGAGTGTCAGACTCTTACTGACTAAAAACCACCCCGTTCCTTCTCCTGCATGTCGAGCCGGAGCCCCGGTTACCCGTTAGGAAAGGCATGGGAGCAGCGGTTTGGTTAACTAAAGAGAAACCCGGTAAAAGTAGCAGGTTTCTAACCGAGTTCCCGACAGGGGATGTAGACGTCGTCCTCGGGGTCGTAGTCGAAGTGCGCGCGCACGTGCAGCACGCGGTGCGAGGGCGGCGCGCGCGCGGCGGCGCGGCGCGGCGCCAGCACCACGCACAGCGTGCCCGACAGCGCGCCCAGCACCTGGCACACCTCGTGCACTGACTTGCCACGCATCGCCACGCCGTTTACCTCCAGTAACTACAAAGATACGATTGACATTATATTGGGATCCTACACAATAGCAATCAAGGATAACGTAACTTAAACATATACAATGACTTAAACGGTCAAAGGAGCTTTGAAATCGATTCTGTATTTATTTTTCATACTACTATTATAAAGCATGGACAGGTGAACCGTTAGCATCGCTAGAGGTGTAAACTAGGGTTGAATAAAGAAGTTCCTTTGTCCAGCAAAGAATATGGTCTGACTAATGGTGATGCTAATGATTATAATGTTATTGAAGTTGATGACGATAAGGTTATAAAAGACAGTTACAATATTGATAGGTTCAACGTTTTCGATGGCAATGATAAGAGAAACTGATAATGCAATAATAATAAACGAACATTTCTTACTCTAACTGCCCAAAATCTTACCTCATCTCCTTCATGTAATAGTCCCGACTTCTCCGCCGCTCCACCCCTTACTATCCTTCCGATTATTACAGCTTCACCTTCGTTTCTTACAGTAGCACCTGTAACAATATAACATTAAAATTACAACTTCGTTATATTCTTTTACTTAGTTTTTATCACATTATCTTTATCCTTACCAAGTGGTTCGTTAGTCTTCTCGATTTTGATAATTTTAATATGTTCGCTGGGGTCGTCGGGTGAATGTGCCGTCAATGCTTTGTCGTTTTCACCCTTGTGATTGAAGTTGTTACCAGTCTGGAAGAAAATACAAATATTAATTACTTTATTTATCATATTATTACAAGTAAACTCTTTATGCAGCTTAACGACAGAACGTTAAAGTTTACAATGCAATGTCTGAAACGCAACGTCAAAGATTAATCTTCGGACAAAATGATCTTATTCAAAATCGTTTTCATAAATTACAGACAAGGATTGTCTGAATTCGAATACGTTAAGTTTATAAAATAACGTAACATCATGCCTTATATCCTCTAAGCGGTAGGCAGAGGTGCACATTATGCCACTCTACAAGTTAAGTTTATGAGTTGCATAAAACCATTAATTTCCCCATTTTTTTGATTTGTTTGTTTTCTTTGTTCTTTGATTGTTTCTATATAAATTGGGATTAAAATTATCGTAATTTATGTAACGTTATCTAAAAAATGTTGACAGGACAAATATCTAAATGAATTACTCTATTTGTATATTTTTAGAAATAAGTACGTATCATTAGATTCGGCAAGTATTATTAGATTAATAGCGAAATGATTAGAAGTATACTTGGTAAGATTATTTCAAAATCAAGAATTTGTTTAGATATTGAATGTATTACGTGGTCTTTTACCGTTTACTAAAACCGACAACCGGAGTGATTTCTTATTCGAAAGCTTATTCATTTTGGATCATTGCCAGATGACTAAGTCAATAAGTAGGTAATCTTTCTTTTTTATGGAATAGGGGCAAATGAGCCGACTATAATGACAGTAAGCAATTACCGTTGCCCATGAACATCTGCAACACCAAAGGAGTCATAAGTGAATTGCCGACACCTTTTTTATAAGAAGGGTAAATCATCAAAAGACTCTTTCCACCCCTGTGAGGCGAGAGGGAGTGTCAGACACTTACTGACTAAAAACCACCTGCAACTTCAACTTCGAGCCAGAGCCACGGTAGCCCTTGCGGTTGTTCGCTTCCTTTTTCTTTCTTACCTTATGCCTCTTGCCCCTGTTAAAGCAGGTGGGGTCCAGCAGCGCGGCCGCCTGGTCGTGCGCCTGTATCAGGCTCTCGAGCTCGAGCCCGCCCAGGATCGACAGCAGCTCCGCCGCCAGCGCCGACGATTCACTGCCCGTTGATGTGTGCGCTCCCAGTACATCCATGCACTGTTGGGAGAAAAAAAATGGTTATAAAATTTTAGGTAAATCTTATCTGTTTCATATAGGTTACTGGAATTTATGGAATTCAGCTTTTGGATCATTTTATAGCTAGCTAGGCTTCAACCATGTAAGGATTAATGCGTAGTTTAGTTGCTGGTGCTATAAGTAGATGTTTGCTGAATAATACTAAATATTTCAAAGAGATCAATCCAAAATAATAATACACCATAGCAAAAATTTGTACCTTTTAGGGGTTTTTTGGCTTTTGTTTTTTGAATTCGTTAAAAGTTGTAAATCTCTTACAGAAACCTCGATATACTGGGTAATTTGTACATAGATAGAAATAATTGCACTTACGTCTTTCAATCTATCCGTAGCGCGGTGTGTGTGAGGCGGGGCTAGGCCGGGCCTCTTGTGCCTGACTGCGGTGAGCACGGCGGACCTGGTGGCCAGGGCCGTCCGTAGCGCAGGGCACAGCAACGCGCCCGCCGCGCCCGCCACCCGCGCCGCCAACGCCGACTCCCCGCTCGCTCCCAGCGCCTTTTGCACGCGAGTGAGCGCTGCACATACTTCTTGGTAATCTGGAAAATAAATAGATATTATTTTAGTTTTTTTTATGCTAACAATGACTAGTCTTGTAGCCACAAAAGTATCTAACTGTCAAACAAGGAGTCTTGATGTTGGGTCAATTCCCGACCTGGGCGCTTACTCTTAAAATCAATCTTAATGTCAATGCAATTTCAATCCAATAAATTCTCAATAATTATTCAATGTCAACACTATACAACAACAATCGTAGCTGTTAAAATAGCATTCAGAGTACGGAATATAAAGCCTAACTCAATACCATTTAGTTCATTTAATATCCACGCAATACGGATGTAATGGGCGCGAGTGTTGCAACTCAAGAGTACGAAATTTCACAATACCAATGTCGATCGATCGGAAATTGATTTAAGAAGAAGCCCCCTGAAGAGTGTAATTATGGGTTCAAATTAGCATAAAGTCAGAAATAGTGTGGTGTACGCCAATAGGCTCATCCATTGTTATGCTTTATGGCAACCAACATCAATAATATTCCTTAGGTAATTACGAGGAAGAATAATGATACCTATTCAACCATTTAATTTTGTCTATTGAAGTTATTTTCTGCTATTACCTATGTCTTAATACACAGACAGGATATACTTAACATGCACAACTTAATTTTCCTTCAAGTAATTTCAATAAAGAATATGCTGTTAGCCCTATTCAAGTTTAATGCTTGCATAATCACTATGATAGCAATGAAATATGACATTTACAACAAACACGTTAACGTTTAATTTAATACTGCATTAATTGAATGTAGACATGTTACGATTAAAATTACACTTATGTATAATTAAAATGGTTGCTCATTAATATTGTAATAATAATGTTTCTTTGAATATTACTACGATTGGTACTCATTGCGGTAATTTTATAATATCTTATCGCTTTATATCACTTTGAATCTTGAAGTAGGTATTCATAATTGAGTCTTCCGCTGTAGTAGGTATGCCAATGACTAATTAAACAGGTACAGATATTGTAATAATTTGATTTAAATATAATTTATTGTAGAGGTACTTATCTTCAATGATTGTTGTACAAAGTCAAATAATTTTGTAACAAAATGCTATTAACCACCGCTTGTTGTTGCTGCGTGTTGCTTGTGATCACCGAACATTGCAATGATCATGATATCCATGATAGGCATTTGTATAAGTATAATATATACATTTGTATATGTATGTTTGAATAGTGAGACATACTAAATTGATTTACTCCTTCTCTTCTTATGAGCATCGTGCGTGAATGCGGCTACGTCGGCCTACTACGGAGGTAGAGTCCCCAAAGTGACATGAAATTTGTAGAGCTTTTCTCAATATTTTACGTAAGTAAACTAGCTTTCGGAAGTCCCATTCAGTACCAGCATTTGACGAGTTAATACCTAACTAACCTTCTGAACTCGAAAACTTCCCATACACGAAGTAATAAGACCGTGAAACACTTGATATAAACCAAGTTTGAGCTCTTACCCTCCCATCAACCCCTTTAAGGTCAATCAAGGGATTATTATCCTCGAAAACCTTTAATATATAGGATATTATGACTTTATATCTTTGGGACCCGGGCCAGGTAGTGAATTAGAGAAGGTAGTGAACTTTGGAGTGATATTTCTGGTAACTAATACGATTTGCTAGGAAAGGAAGTGTTGTTATGGACCTCAAATTGCCTTATTGAGAGTATTAAGGTTCTAAGGGTTCAATTTGTAATTAAAACGAAATATATGCGTAGGTACCTAAGAGAATAAACTGATTTATATCGATGCAACAACGAGAATCCTAGACAGGACAATCTATGAGATAAATAACAGAATGCAATTCAAAAGATTCGTCTACTATCTAAGCTAAGGATTCATTCATTTTCAATGACTAGGTAATTTCTTTCCTGATCAAAATCCAATCTTAGTATCAATTCAGTCTGCTTCCCGAAAAATGTAATCCACCGTGGACGATGCCCTAAGAAAAAACAAAACACTAAGCAATCTATAAAAAATAAACGATGCTCTCTGAGTAAAAGATCCCTTATTTTCAATATCTATACGCAAACCACAGCAAAATAAAAAAAGTATAAATAGTTTCAAATATAATCTTAAGATGTTTATTTTAACTTCACAAAAAGTCAAGGCTGCAATTAATGTTGATCTGTCTTTCATTTAACTCTAGCCAGTTTAGTGTATGAATGATGCAGAACGCAGACATACTGGCTGTCCTATGTCCTTCATTCTGTCATGTGTACTATTTATTAACATTTTTCTTTTTATTATTTTATTTTACATTTACTTTTTATATTTATTATATTGATAAGTATACCATTGTTGTATCTGCATACTTATTGCATATATATGTGTGTATGTGTGTATATGTATGTATATGTATATGTGTGGTGGGTGTGCAGATGCATTATTATATATATATATATATATATTTTTGTTGTCTTTGTCTAACCATACAACGTTGCTACCATCCGTGTGTCACTGCATGGGTGCCCACTGAAAATCAGTGCTGGGTGACTTGTATGCCTGGCTTACACTGAGTGGGTGACCCTTTTAGCATAGGCATGTTGTCAGCGTCTCTTTTCTAATTCTTCTGTTTCAATTTTTCAACTCTCATATTTTTATTACTTCCACTGTCACACCTTAATTGTCTTTTTTTTTATTTATGCTGCATCACGATGCAGCATAAATATGAAAAACATTTATTTATGGCACGCCATAAATAAATGTTTTTCTTTCTTTCTTTCTTTCAAAAACCTCCGTTCTTCTCATAACCGTCTTCTTCAATGTCCCACTCATCGCACTGACTTCTTTCATTCTTCCTTTTTCGTACAGGCAATTTTGCTGTGGAATGCGCTCCCCCTGGATGTCAGGATGGTGTCGACTCGTCTATCATTTAAGCAGAAAGTGCGTGAACTTCTCTTGGAGAGGGTGGCTGAATCATCACGCTAATTACTCACAGTCTATATTTATGTATGTATGTATGTATGTATATGTGTATAAATGCATGCATGTGTATTGTGTTGTACTCGTGTGTAGTATATACCTCTATTATAATTATGTTTATTTATGTTTATCTCTGAAATATGTAAGTGTATCTAATAAAATTATTCGCTCTATTAAATCGTTGCTTGTTTCTTGCTCACACCAGCAACTCTTCTCTGTATCACCCAAAGGTCAGACTGGGAGAGAATGCCTGCGGCATTAAGTCCACCTTATGAACATTTTGTGCATGAAGTTTTAAATAAATAAATAAATAAAATAAAAGCAAAAGTATCTTAATTTGCACCCTCTTCCTCACACATAAACTCTTAATTCGTTTATCAGTTCATCAGCAGAACAGACCAAGTTTAGCTGGACGTTATTTTTATCAGTCATCTGAGTGTCCCAGTTCAGTAATATCGTGTGGTGAGCAAACTACTGATATGTGAACTGGAATTAATTCGACCCCTAGTTCGCTGAGAAAAGTGAAAATATGGGACAACGGTAGAAAACTGGAATACGTTGGTAATATAGCCCAACCGACTCTATCGGCTATAAATGCGCTTTTTCAGCGATGCAGAACTTTTATACCGTAGTTTTCATACTGCCTGGTATTTGGACGTTTTCTATACGTATTTTTTAGTATTTTTCAATGTGTAGGTACGTTGCGATTTTTGTTTATTTTAGCGGTGAAATATTTGCTGTGTGGTTTTGTTGTTTATAATCTAGTTTGGATATCTTAATAACATTAATATCTTAATATGTATGTATTGTATCAGTGACGTGAAGTTAATTATGACTAATTACAAAAAAAACTATAATCATGTTTTAATAAAGAAATTAAAACGTTATTCATATTACAGGATTACTTTCGGAGTAAATTACTCTTCGTCAGATGGATTCAAATTAATGTATGGAAATGAAAATTCTCGGAAATGTATCAAAGACCAAGTTTTACAGCATTTTCGTGTAAATTAATAATATATATCAAATATAATTTTGTTAAATTATTCCTCTACAGATTGTAACGTGGAGATAACGTCGCCATAAATAAATATTCATGGATATGTATCCAGCTTTATAATTCTGGATACGGAAGCCATTTTCACATAAAGAGAGTAGTGGTTCGATTTTCAAAAAGTAATATATTGGTTGAAAACTAAAACAAAAAATAAATAAAATATTTTCTCTATGAATGGGCTGTCGAATGTAATGAATGGATATTTGGTAACGAGACATTGCACACTGATTTGTAGATATTTTAATGTCAGTGTTATGTGCGTTAAAATCGCAACCACCAGATACATAAAGCGTAGTATCACAGGCAAAGGATTTCATTTTACTCTCTATAAAGTTTGTTTACACATAAATACAATTTCCACAATTTTAATAGCCCTTATCGTTCTAGAGAAAAATTACAAAATAGGAACTAAGTACGTGTTAACCAACGAAACACACATGAAAGCAATTGACAATTTCAGTTTGAAACCTCACACGAGGAAACTTTATTAGATACTTTATTAGATAGAGATTAATTTTCTTGCTTCATTGAATTCGATTCAGAATTCAATGAAGCAAGAAAATTAATCTTTTTAAACTAATAATTTCTCAATCTGCAAATGTTTTGGAAAGCGACAGAAAACACATTTCCACAGCAGCACCGGCGCTTTAAAAATCCAAAATCTAATACGTTCTCATGCGAAGTAATTTCAGGCATCGCTGAATTATTTGCTTCACTGAAATTTTTGCTGATCCGCGAGAAAAATTACCGCTATCGGACGTGATATGAAAATAAGATAGGTTCCCGGTTTTCCTGAAACTCTGTTTCTTGTGGATGGAATCCGTATTTAAAGATGGGGAAGGATTGCGAATATGTTGATGGGGGTAAGGAAAACAGTAAAACCCATAAGTGGGTGGAAGAACATCTGGGTGCTTGCTTGTTCCTTTTTCTGACTTTTCTCTGTTTCATAGGTATTGAGTTTAATATGATTTAATTGGACTCTGTCCTATCGGCGCCGACAGTAAGCAGGTATGAATGAGTGTAATTGACGCCTCCTTATGCATGGATAGATGCACGTTGTCAGCATCTGACACATTCAAATCCCTATACGATGTGTGACCAACAAATGTGATACATAACGCAAGTAGAATCTAAGGTATAATAATAATATAATTCTGACATCCAGGGTGGAATTGTCATCTAAAAGACTCCAGACTATTGGAAATATCACACGTACTACCTATTGAAAACTTAAAAAAGAAACAAACTCACCGACAACAGCATAGAGTTGCGTGGAGTCGTCGCTGATGTCATCTTCATAAGCATCGTTGACGAAAGCAGTGCCGGACGATGGGGGGTTCGATTCCAAGGCCTGTAGCTTGTGAGACCCTCGCAAAGAGTTACGGAGAAACTCGTTCTGTGCTGCGATCCTCTCCTCAGCCTCTTTGCGTTGTCGGAGCTGTTCCTGTTGAAGATAGAAAGTTGAAGGTTTTAGTTTATTCTTTGTTATACTTGTTTGAGATATGAAGAAGTCGTTCACGTATTTTTAATACAGTCAAACACCTGTTTCTTCAATGGATTCACATGAAGAATTCAAACTTTTTATTAAGACTTAAATGTATATAAAAATGTATGGTTTTAAGTGTGAGAGAGCTATCCTTCGGCACGAATAGGCCGGCTCGACCGGAGCGATACCACGGCCTCATAGAAGACCGACGTGAAACAATGCTTGCGTTATGTTTCGTCGTGTGAGTGAGGTTACCTGGGGCCCAATTATCCCTCCCCCCTTTCCCCAATCCCTGAATCAGCAACAAACTCTGGTGTTCCAGGTGTCCATGGGCGACGCCGATTGCTTACCCGTCTACTCGTTTAAAAAGAAGCCTGTACCGCATGAAAAAATAAACTTGAAATCTAATATTCAAATAATTTATTAATCTGACTTGTAACGTTACGGTAGAACTTGTAGGTTTCTAATATAGTTATTATTCTCGATGTACTAAGAGACATTAAAGTCCATACCAAACTAAATCGAGTCAGTTCACACGAAGTATTGCAATAGTATCGACAGTTCACATGCATTCAGAGACCACTGAATGCGCTGTGACCGTTCTCACGGTAGCGCCACCAGTACTCACACGTAATGTTATCATACCTTCATTACTTTCTCTATGATATCGAGACTAAGTTTTATGTTGTAAGGATATTAGGACATGGTCATATGATGCATAATTATATTGTTTATCTACTTTATACCACTTAGATATTATATTCGTCGGTTACTCCTATTATAGTAAGTAAGGCAACAACTAGATAATATATCATATCATAGTACTAGTGAGATCTACTAAAGATGTCGGACAATTTAATAATCTTTGACTTTTTGGCTTACAGACCCTTAAATTCCATTATCATTGTTTCATTTATTACAATTTACATCTTATTAACGTCATCTGAATGACTGTCACATAAGAAAATTGTCATGTCCTAAGTAACCGTAACATTACGAACAAGTCCATATATAATCTTACATTAGCACATCCATATATCTTGTAGAATCATCAGTAGCCGACCAATAAATCCTATCACTGCCGTCCGTCAAATAAATCTTGTCAGTTATCTCAGTTGTCCCACATCGCATAACATCACCACATGAGGCCATAAAGCCGTAAACCGAACACCTTGACCGACTGCGTAATATGTTTATTTAGGGTCATGTAATATTTACCTATTTATCAAGCTTAAATAAACAGTAGGACGTTTTCTATCGAAGATTTCAAATCCATCTTAATTACTTGGTAGTGTTCCTTTAAGAAGTTGAGAAAAATTTCGCAGCTAAATTGTCATTTCATTTTATGATAACTCATGTTTATTCAAACAACTCAGTTATGCGAAAACAGTTGAAAACATTCACAAAAACATAATTTCTATTCCAACAATAAAGCACAAAGATTTACTGTAATTGTCTTCCAAAACATTAAGTTCAAACTTAAACAAAAGAGCGCTAAATGTTTAGTCAAGTGAGTGATTCCAGTCTCTAGATAAACAAGAGAATTTGGTTTTCCAAAACATCACTTGCAGATTCCAAGTTCCAATTTGCTTTTGGTGCGATTTTCGGACCAGCGCCAGCGGACCGAATTCCTTTACGGTGCATCGCACATTTAGGTGCTTGGCGAGACTGCAAGACCAACTAAACTTTAAGAAACTATTCACTTCAATTTAGGCTAACTTCGTCTGATGAGATAACTTCACAATTCTAGCTAAATTACTTCTGAGCTAGGCGGTAGAATCAAGTAAGTGAATTTAGAAACGACAAACGAGGCTCAGGGATCGAATGTTCTCAAAATCATAATTCGATTTGAAATTCGAAACCTAAACGAATGACAATTATAAATAATATGGGAAGCTTAATGTAGACGGGAAAGAACAAAGGCGTCATAACATTGTTGTTAGTCATTTTGGAGAAAGAAAATATGTTTCAGAACTCATAATGAAGTCAGACCATGAGCCATAAGCCAGAGGGGCTGAAACTCGAAGGAATTGAAGATTAAAATATTCCACAATAGCGTGTATGGAAAAGTGTTAAATTTTAGCAGTACAATATAATGTGTTACTTATGCATAAGCTCGTACAAATTCAAAGAGTGTGTATTGTTGCAAACAATACGAAAACATTCAAAATTCACGAACCATGACATACAAAATACAAACTAACCAATATGCTACCATTTGGTCTGCTAAACGTCGCGTTGTTTAACATACAATGGTGGCCGCGGAATTATGTATGTCGTGTATGTCCGCGTGACGTCACCGTGTTAGCCGATAGCATATTTGGACAAACAGATCCGGCCGCGTTATGGGGTCAGGAGATAGCAGAGAGAGCAGATTTTCTAATTCTCGATATTGAGGAAGTTTATTGTAAGGAGATTGAAGAGAATAATAAAATGGCTGCAGCAGCAACGATATAGCCTGTGTCTAGACTTGTGTCATGACATTAAACTCAATTTATATATCTAGAATTTTATCTCGGGTGCTCTTCTATTTGAGATCGTAAAGCAAACTTATTTGACACGGAAAATCATAAAACATATTACTTGAAGTAACTCCAGATGGTGTAAAAGGTCAATTTATTTATTGAACTGCCAGCGCAGTGGATAAGCGACGGGACGACCCCATTCTGCCGCAGTACTTGTTGGAAATTTAATAAAAACATATTCGATCCCCTCTTGTTAAACATTGCGGTATGAGCATCAATCGTTTGCTTGAAACTGTTACTCAATTTTGAATATATCCTACTACTTATCATGTTGGCTTTTCTTCTTAGGTTATTTTTGGAATTCCAATCTACACCTAGGTAGGTATTACCTATATATGATTACCAATCTTAATGAAAAGATCCTCATTTCTACTGAAAGTGTTCAAATGACTATATTACAGAAGATGAATTCAAATACTGAACAGACATTTCAAATAATTGAAAGACTTTTCGCAAGGGCCAATAAAACAGCAAACTATATTCCATTTAATTTGCCGACTGTCCGAATCAGAAATTCTGAAGTTTTAATCATAAAATGGAAACTTCCATTGCTTTGAACATTATGTTTATTAGCTTGGAGACAGTGCATTTACGAGAAGTAATTTAGTTTTGGCAATAGTTTTATGACCTGTCTTTAAAGTACGTTCTAAACTCAAATACCATCAAAGAAGCAACTGCCATTTTATTTTTATTTTACTCCAACAGGACATTTTAAGAATCCTTCGGACTGTGTGTGTTACTTTATAGGATTTTGCAGTATGGTAAAACTAGGTCTGCTTTCAAATTAGCATTACTTTATAAGTCCAAAGTTTTCTCACTCCATTCATAACAGTTCTTCATCGTCATCACCAAATTCGACACGAACACTAAACGCATGCAAACATCGATAATTCCCATAGCTTACATGGAACCTATTTCCACATTTCCTCCATAATATATCATATCTTTACTCTCCGGATCCCTGATTGTGCAAGAGAGAAAGTCCCGAGGTGTCACTCGAGATTTATCGATGACAAATTGTAATGGCTGCTCTCACATCACTTACAAGGATCAAGATACTGAATGGCCCGATTTAATATATCAATATCTTTCCTTATACTGGTCCTATGTTATGGATCGAAGGACATAAATGTTTATGAATGGGGAAAAGGAACAGAAGACAATAATAATACGTACATAGACGATTTCAGGGTTCCGTTTTCATGATTTCTAAAGGTAGTGAAGAGAAAAACTAAGATCTTTAATGATTTAAGTAGTCTTTCCTTAAGTTTTCAAACAAAAAAGTTTAGCAATAAAATCATTACGAAGTCTAAAGTTTGTTTTTTGAACATAAAACTATCGTACTTTAACTATAAAGAAGATAAGGCAGACGTAGTCTAGTAATTTGGAGTTTTTTATAGCATTTAAACTACCTAGCCTATTTGTTCATGATTATTCGTATCTTAAGCTACTTATTGCTTTACGAACAAGAACCTTAGTAATTTGGAGTTTTTTATAGCATTTAAACTACCTAGCCTATTTGTTCATGATTATTCGTATCTTAAGCTACTTATTGCTTTACGAACAAGAACCTTTTGAAAACAATCAGCGTGTAGACGTCAATGGAAGCCATTATTTCTATTTCCACGACGCTGCCCCGTATACGGGCCGGTTCCGAATATCTGTCGCATTTCGCGCCAAACGGCCCGGACATCACGATGTTTTTACGTTCTTACGGAGCCCGGAATGACGTCATCGTCAGTAAGTAGGCAAAATTCTAGAATAGTATCAACAGAAGGTCTATTTTTATTGGTATTATTGTCTTTGAAAGAAATTGCTACAAAAGTGTAACGTGAACGTGTTTTATCTTTTATCTACCTTTGTTTTATGTTGACAGTTGGTCTACTGGTCATTCGTTTTATCAGTTTTAGCCAAAGTTTACGCTTTCTAATAATAAACAAGAAAATATACACTATTATTAATTATTTTATGAACAAATGATTATATTTCTTACTTTGGTCCTTATTTGATCATTATACTGAAAAGTGGTCCTTCTGTCCCATCCACTTTACGAATGAACATCAGAGGTGTTTCTACGAGCACAGCTACTAGGTATGAATATTTTTATTGACCAATTTGTACAATTTCGTTATTTCTGTCCTGTCATAGGAAAACAGGTGTGCTACTCACTTTTACTTCTTTTATTACTCCTGTTACAGCGGTTCATTGAGTTTTGTCGTCTGCAGTCAATTGTTTATTGTGTTTTGCATTTTCTTGTTTATCTGTGAGCACTTATAGTTTCTCTGACTTATCTTTTAGCTTTGCTTCTTATAACCCTCTGCAACTGACGTGGTTAAATTGTTACAATTCAACTGAGGTGTATATTATACCAGACACCATTTCAACAGCAAATATTTTTGTAGAATTAAAGTATAGCGAGCACTATACAGTAAGGTACTCGCAGCAGTGATGCTCGTATTTGAAAAATTACGGTAAAACACGTGATTTTGTATTTCGCGGTGTCTGTGGGACTACACGTCAGCCGCAGACGGTTAAAAGTTTCCTTCACAATGACTTTTATTTTTATTTTTATATTGGTAATTGCTTAATTTGATTTCCATGTTCATTAGCTTTCTGACTTTCGTGTAAGTAATTCTTGTAAATCAATGTAAATTATTTATTAAAATGAATTAATATTCAGTACATGAATGTCATTATCTCATTAAGATTTCATATTAATTATCGAATTAATGTAAATCGTAGGAAAGATGAGTCACAAACAGCTGCAATTTGTGTGGGTAAAGATGTAACGGTTCTTTTGATGCAACCAATCAAATGTCTTCAATGCATTCGGAGTTTAAATATTTAAATGAAGAACTATAAAATATGCAACCCAAATGGAAATGAAGAAGCTGAATATTCATCACGAGCCTTAAGATATTATTTTTATTTATTTATTCATTTTGTATAAATACGAGAATAGATAGAACCTTTTCTTAATCAAGCTTATGTAAACCAACTTTTTACAGTTGAAATCAAACCATAAGCAGCACCGATAAAGTCCATTATCCAGCACGTCATCAATTTTTGAATTTGGAACACATTTACGTGGTGCGATTTTTCGTTCGAAATATCAAATATCTTTCACAGCGCATCAATCATAGATGTTACCTCGCATTAGTCATGCCCACATGGTATAATTGTAACGCTCGTCACACATAGTATGTTTAAGTGCTTGCTCACGCTCTACTGGCATCGAGTACTGGCACACTATATCGAGCAAGTTACATAGTATTACGTGAGAAACGTTTTACGCAATGGAGCTGTTCGAACATTAGGCCGAAGTGGAGTGTGAGCTCCGAAAATCGCGGAGAATAATTGACCTATAGGACCAACTTTGAAATAGGTTCATTGCTGATTGAAAAAGTCATATTGCCTAATTTGAAAGTTGAATTTAGAACTTTATAGGGTATACAGTAAGTTTTTTTTGTTATGGCAATAAAATTACGTGATACTTATAGAACATCACGCCTTTTATCCCCGAAGGTGTAGTCAGAGGAGCACATTACGGCACTTAAACTGTCAAACACCAAGCGGACACCGGTGACCGCAACCTATTGTTCTATAATTGTGTCTATCATGACGGTACTCGACGAGTTAATACCACTGAACAATGTAACACCCACTTTTCACTATTTATGTTATGAGTCCATTGTAATAGAGTGTGAGCCTATTGCCATATACCGGACGCAATTCCAGACTCCGTGCTACTACTGAGATTTTTTAAATCCCAGTAATACTTTGCCCGACCCGGGAATCGAACCCGAGACCCCTTGCTCTGCAGTCGCACTTGCGACCACTCGTCTAACGAGGCAGTCTTAATATACTTACTTACACATTTTTATTTTTAAGGAAAAAGGCAGTCACTGTTTCTTAGTTACTTATTTGGGGTCTTAAATACATCTTAATTGAGTCTATACAACCTTAAAAAGGGTCTAAATTTAGTTCATAACATGCAGCAGTTGTTCATACAATTCAATTATAAATGAGAAGCCTCAAAGTTTTTGTTTTATTGAATTATGCAACTTTGTGTGTGCGGTGCGAAGTGACACCTACACTACAAGCGACGCGTTGTGTTCACACTCGCGCCAAATTGAATTATGTACTTGTCAACAAGAGTGTTGCGTGCTAGGTGCATACATTTTATACACTGTAAATAATAACTAAGTAGTATTATAAATAACTAGATGTATAAATGTTTTAATTTTATGTATTGGTATTGAAGGCCTAGATATAGCAGAAGACGATGACGATTATATTAATTTTAACCTCACCTTTGGTCTGATATTTAAAATACTGGCTAAACTGTTATTTAACTCGTCGAGTACCGTCAAAATAGAAATAGACACAATTATAGAACAATAGGTTGCGGTCACCGGTGTCCGCTTGGTGTTTGACAGTTTAATATGAAAAACTACCACATTTATAGAACTTTAATTTAAAATACTTTTTCTAATTCTTTCATTAAAATATCGATGCCAAAAATTATTTAACAGCTATAAACACCAGAGTATAAAGTATTATTTATTAAAGTAATCCCCGCTAATCTTATAGCCCTAAATCGACACGATCACATAGTATTTGAAACCAGTGCCAGCGCGGGCGATACCATTACCTACTAGCAGTGGTCCTAGAACGAACTGTTTGCGGGCGATACTATTACTAGTGGTAGTGGTCCTAGAACGAATGTTTGCTTTGACAACTATGTTTACACTACAGGTAGCGGCGCGAAAGATTGTTTACTACTTGTAAACCACATTACAATCAGTATCCAGTTACTATTGACACGTGGTTCTATTTACTTGCAACAGAAATATTTTAGAGAACAGAAAATTAGCCGTAGTGAAACCTATGACAAAAGATATTTGAATTTTTGAATGGTTTTCTAACAATCATGTAACATAATTCAGTTATGAACATCATCATCATCATCATCATATCAGCCACAGGACGTCCACTGCTGGACATAGGCCTCGTTATGAACATATACGTGGGTAACTAGGTACCTTCTTTACTTTATAAAAATTGATTAGACGTATTGTAATAAAAGAATTGTGTGACAACGGCACGGAAGAAGAGTCTGTGGAGAATTAATATGTAACATTATAAAAAAAACATATACGCGTACTTTTAGAAGAAAGCTAAGAAAGCATGTACTTAGAATATGGAATTCAGCTTTTTGTGAAATGAGACTAAACCAGTAAGTAAGTAGATAAGTTATAATGCCACTCATAGAAGCTATTGTAATAAAATCATAATTTTTTGTTAGTAGGTATTTTATGAAGAATTTTAAACGAGTAATTTCACAACTGTTTACTATAAAGGAGGCCTACAAATTTCGTAAATATTGATCGTGTGCAAACTGGAGATTGAATTGAAATTCATCTAATTTTACGGATTATTTGTTATTGTATTACATTTTTGTTGGCAATTTGCGACGGTTTATAGTGAAATAATGAGTTGCTTTGGTGCATTTAAAAGGGCATTAAGTGTAAACTATAGGCCTTAATGCCAGAAAATGTTGTCATGTTGGTGCCATGAATTAAAAGTACAAAGAAAGAAGGAAAAAGCATTAATTCGACAGTAGACACAAACACAGATACACGAATAATACAAAATTAAAAAGAAAAGAAGAAATAAATACATATACTTATATAGGTAATATAGAACAATAATGAAAACAAAGAAACGACAGAATACCCATAACAAAACAGGGATAATATAATAATAACACATTAATTAAATAAAATATGAAATAAGATATAAATAACATTCATAACAAGAGGTTTGGATCTCATTTGCACCTACTATAAATATGGCACCTACTATAAATATGTTAAGTTAGGCATTATCTGCTAGTCTAAGAGCAGAATGCTCTCTTTGTACAGAATCTATAAGACGGACATCCTAACAATATCAATGTACCTCTAGTATAACAAAGTAGCAATGTAGTATAACAAACGTAAAAAGTTTTCTTTGAACGAAATAAAACAACTCTTTTATGGAAACGAGTTCTAGAAATAGGCCTTCGGGAAATCTATCGGATCTAATAAAATTGTGCAACGATAAAATACTAGCTCTTATATTCAATTGATTGCTGATCGAATAAAATGGTTACTTTATTATAAAATTGTGGTGATTCGAGATACATATTTAGTTAAAATCGACTTAATATGTGCTGATCTTCCGTAAACAACTAAATCGATAAAAGTACTATAGAGATTTGTGGCAATACAAAAAGTGAAGATGAATTCAGAGATATTGAAAAACTAATATCTTCTACTGCATTAGCTAACTTGGGACATGAAACAGATGCAGTGATAGTACATAAATTCCAATCGCTTCTAATAACTATAGGACAATTTTCCACTGATAGGTACTTTGTAATCCATATCATTCTCTACAATTCAAATGAAGGCTGGCGGTAATCAATTCAGCTGTATAAAATTATTTACATGATAGCTAGAGGCGGTAAATTGTAGCAGTTATTAGTAATTGAATCCATTACTTGGGTGGCATGTCGATGATATCCGTTAGACTTTTATGGAAGTACTATCGGTGTTTTTGCTGATGTCAGGGAGTAGGGGGCGGAGCTTAAAATATCATAGCAGATTTTATACTTATTATCTAACTTGCCATTTTTAAGTTTTGAATGCCGTTATTCAAACTGATTGAGCTATGTAATAGTGAGACAAATTCTTTAGACTTATGGTTCGACTGTCAGTGTAAAAACAGTCAAAAGAAATAAGTTAAAACAACTTTTAATTTAAGAATAAGACAACAAAGTCTTTAGGAAACATGGAAATGTACGTATGGAACCAGTACAACAATAATCGTTCGGTTTACTTTTATAGTCAACCTTTGTACTGAATGTGCATCTAGGGAACCACTAACTCGACGACTCGACTGCAGTTAACGTTAGCCAAGAAAATTCTCCAGTTCTTTTGAAAACCACAATTGTCTTTTAGTAGCAATCGTGACTCTCATGTATGACGCCAAAAGTTTAGGAGCTGAACAAAATGATATTTGTATTACCGTTACGTAATTAAAAAACTGAAGAAACATTTATACTCTTTTGTTAACGCCTTGTAGTTTATCCACAATGAGTAAGTACTTACTATAATAAATTAATGATCAAACTTCTAAAAGCAATACATCAATATAATCGTCTTCCATCAAAAGAATACACGATCTCATCTAACACAAAAATCGAGGGACTATCGGAATCTCATCGAACATCTATTTTTAGCTCACCCTATGGAAACAAGATGGCGATCTCAAATCATCTGTCAAATTAAACACGTGGGTACGGCTATTTAAGGAAAATATCAGTTTTTCTGATTAGTAAATAACCTTTTCGATGTTATCGATATCTTCTTTTGGCCTCGTCTTGGGTTGTTACTTGTTATACTCGAGAGACGCTACACTATTTTCCTTGAACGCGAAGGTTTTGGTCTAAGAAGATTAATACATTGCAAAACCGTTGTTCGTAATATAAAGGTTTCTTGAAGTAAAAATTCCATCATATTATTTTCTCAAGACGATTACCTAATTAACACAATGACTGTACTACCAAAGGAAGGGAAAATGGGTACAGTTTTCATATTCACATTATGAGATCCACGAATACTATTTTGATAAGTTAATCGCAATCACTGTACCTAATTGTGGTTATTAAAGCTCAATAACGTTCTATTACGGCACTTAGGGCCGATTTTTCCAATGCCAGATGAATTTTAACTAAAGAATAACTTTGAATATTTGACAATTCTTCCATACTAAAAACTGTAAAAATTACAATTTTATTCTCCAGATAAGAATTAATTGATGATTGAAATAGGCCCTTAGGTTTTTAAGTACTCAAAGATTGTGTGATAACGAAGCAAAAACAAGTACCTACCTCTACATACAGTCAAGTCAAGTACAAGTCAGCATCAAAAGCTGTTAACTACGATCATAGTTCAAAAGCATTACAATTACAAAGCATAGCCAGTAAATTCGGAACACATCCGGAAACGCTGGAAGCAATAGGATTCACACAAACGGTTCACGATTCACCGGACCCGGGCCGGATATCAACCGTTCCGTTTGTAAACATTCACTATTGTCAGTGATCCGATGATAAGAGAAAAAAGATTGAAATCATAATATTTAAATATAGAATTATACACAGATGGGGTTGAAATCTTCAATTTAGTAAATAAATAATTCTTTTATGAACTACGTTTAAAAAGACCGACATCAACCCTCTCTTGTTAAAAGTCGGTTAATTAACATACTAAAATATTCTCTTAAGTGTAACTAACATTTTCTGCAAACTGCACCGAAATCGGTTCAGCCAATCGCAAGATAATTGGTCACAAAGATAAGTCCATACATACAGGCCAAAATGAGAACCTCCGTTTCTGAAATCGGTTAGAAATATGAAAAATTCATCTATTATGTTTAAAAATTAAGGGTTAATATTTTTTTTTACAAAATCAATAATAAAATCGTCATACGTTTTGTATTTGGCCATAATCGAGAAAGCTTAATTCCATCCCATAGAAGGACATATCAATCAACGTTAATCATGTAAATAAACAAGAGAAACTTTCCTATCTACATATAACGTACTTAGAGGTATATGCCTGTTTGTTTATACTTACAGAGTAGGCCTTAATTCTCTCTGGGTCGACATCGTGCTGCGACCGGGTCTGCGCACGCGGCGATGACGACACCATGATCTATGGATCACGATCTATACGCTCGAGTAACGGTTTATCCAAATGAGAATGTTGTACGCCATATCACATTGCACTTTTTAGAAATATTTTTATTTTTGGTTCTGGTAACACTAATAGGTACACCGTTTCACTTTTTCTGTTGAAGAAAATTTTGTTTTTATATTTCCGTGTTTATATTTATGTGTTTACTTATTTAGGTAGGTATGTAATAGGCTGAAAATCTGTTCATTGGGTGCTTGATTCACACAAAAACATATATTTTAGAACACGATACACAGAAAAGAAAGTATAGGAGAATAATATCAAGCAATATTATATCTACCTACCGTAAAGTAAATAAACTGCGTCATATCGTTTTATTACCGTGTCGAGGGGAGCATACTTATTAGGTATATAATTTACGTAATAAATACTTTTTAAAATACTTTTTTAATATACACAGAAGGGACAGGAAGAAGGAGAATTTGATATACATTCTCTGCGTTTTAAAACCTATTTAAATAGTATTAAAGCACACTTTTGTTTGATTACCGTAAAGTAATTGTTTATTATATATGGTGCATGACTGGTTATAAAAATATTACACAATTCACGCACTGGTAAATAGTAATACATACTCGTACGAGGACACAGCTGGTAAGACTTATTGGTTAATAGGTAACAAGAGAAGAAAAGACTTTGTGATTAATTTTTAATAGGAATTTAAAAAATGCGTGGCTCAGTTTTCATTCTGAATAATAGCTTTATACATTTAAGTACCTTTACCTATTGAATGTTTACACATAGGCTAGCCCACGGCTAAATGATCACACCACGATAATTCGGCACTCAGATACATTGTTGCCTGACATTCACTATAAAACACTAAACCATAGACACACTTTAAATGTCAAATTCTCAAAGAGAATGCTCTAACATATCCCCAGTGCACTATACCAGCTTTACTCCGCGAATAGCAAGCCTTACTCGTAGTAAAAGCAATCGAATTACGATAAAACCAAGGTCAGAAATCGATTACGAAACGATTCGATATGGTGAATTAAATCGATAATGTTGATGGCAAGGAAATAGACGCGGGAAACTCTGAATGGTGCTATAATCTGTGCTATTTCAATTTGTTTTTAAATTCCGAACTATTTTTGTAATCAAATGGAATGAACATTTTTAAATATGTAGGTAACGTGCTGCCAAAATGTTTGTTATGTAAGCCCCATAGCTTTCGAATCATGGCACCAAATGGGTTTGAAGGAAAAATTCGAAAAGAAAATACTGAGAAATGCGAATCTATATGAAGTCGGCGTAAGTCGGTGATTGTAGATGCTCGATTATTGCGTAGATACATATTTTATTGTGTATCGTATAATTGATTTTAATCCTAAGAATTAAGACGTATTTCATTTTTTTCTTCTTAGTGAAAGTCTCTGATTGCTCTCAATTCTAGCTAAATTACTACAGTCTAATTAGGTAATAATAGCAATACGTATCCATGTTATTTTAATGGGTACAGAGTAAGCGAACTGTGCTCAACATGTACAGGAAAGTAACATGCATTGCTTATTCGGAATGTAGGTTAAAAGGCTCGTTGGGTACGAATCACTATTTCCACTTCCAACGTACTTGTTTTTAATATTAAACTGAAACTAAATATACGACAATATCTGTATTAATTCTGCTAGTTGTTTATGTTTGAGAAACTAATAATTATATTTATGTAATGGTTACAACAATATCAAAACATTTTTTTTAAATTCTCATTGGCACGGAGTGTGGCTCACGCCCTATTACATGGGACTCATAACATAAATAGTGAAAAGTGGGAGTTATATTGTATAGTGGCATTAAGTGCCGTAATGTGCACTTCTGCCTACCACTTCGGGGATGAAAGGCGTGATGCCATATCATGTAATATCGAAAGAGTAATGTTTCTTATGACTGGATGCGCAAGTATTATTGAATTACATGGAAATACTAAAGATAAATAGCTAGAAATAACATGTTACTTCCCAAATTGAAGTATAGAAATCTCCATCAATTTTACGCTTCATACCATGCAGCAAAACTTAACAAAAATAAAATCTTACCTAGTTCACAAAATAGCAAAAGTTAAACTACTCCATATTAACAGTACTAAATTCAATTTTCTATTTATTTTTTAAAATCTTTTCTATTTCCCGCTATGATATTCTTTTCAAGAATAGTTTAGCTTGCTTCCTTGCAGTCGGAAATACCTCTATAGTCGAGTACTCAAATATTTTGAGAATGTTCCTACTCCTAGATGCTTCTTAACGTATTGCGAATCAAATAAAGAAGTTTTGAGGCAGCTACGAGAAACGGAATGTCTTTTGTTTTTTATTGCATTTCGATTATTAGTGTTGATAAATAAAAATTAAACTAGGTATATCTGCTTTCTGATTGAATGTGAAATGTCATCAATTATTTCCTTGTTATAAACTTAAGCGATGAAAAAAGTAAAAACTTATAACTTGTAGTACCTAACTACCTATTTAAGCTGTTTTTTCCCAAAACGAAAGAAATGACATAACATACTTTCAGGGAATCCAAGGCTGAAATTTAGCCGCTTTTAAACAATCCCGAAATGAGTATTAGTAACATAACATAACATCAAGCCTTTTATCCCCGAAGGGGTAGGCAGATGTGCATATTATGACACTTAATGCCACTGTTCAATATAATTTTAACTATATTATGTTATGAGTCCCATGTAACAGGGGGTGAGCCTATTGCCATATACCGGGCACAATTCCAGACTCCGTGCTACTGAGAATTTTTAAAAACCCCAGTAATACTTTGCCCGGGAATCGAACCCGAGACCCCTTGCCCGGCAGTCGCACTTGCGACCACTCGGCCAACGAGGCAGTCGACCGAAAGAAATGTTTACCACTTAAACCAACTTAATAAATCAAGAAACTGCATCACCAAACCCTCCCAGTGAATTTATACTTCAGCACATCTAATAAAAATATATGCCAAGTTAATTTCACCATTTTAACTCATAGATATTAGCGACGGAGAATTTAATTTCCGTACGCAAGAGTCTGGAAATTGAAGAAAAGCTGCTTCAACATCTGGTGAGTCGAGCTCGGTACCATCTACCATCTAAATGTTGATAGATACATTGTATATAGCCTAATACTGCTTGTATGGCCATTGGAGAGAACATATTCAAAGTATTTTTCAATGTTGGAAATAGACTTTTCGAAGCCAACAAAATTGTATAACGTTATGTTTAAGATTGAAGATATTTTTGAAAAGGATTCTGTAATAGAATTATCAATGTTTGAAATCTTGAAACCCTATTTTATTTATGGCATAAGCCGGTAAACGAGCCGACGGATCACCTAATAGCAAGCAATCGGCGTCTCCCATGGACAGCTGGAACGCCAAAGGCATAATAAGTGCGTTACTGGCCTTTTGGAGATTAGGAGTTTGAGGATCGTTGGGGATTCAGGAATTGGGGAGATTGGGGAAGGGGAGGGTAATTGGGCCTCGGGTAACCTCACTCACACGACAAAACACAACGCAAGCGTTGCTTCACGTCGGTTTTCTGTGAGACCGTGATATTACTCCGGTCGAGCCGGCCCATTCATGCCGAAACATGGCTCTCCCACACTTAGCATGCATTATTATACTTTGCATGGTTAAGGGACCAAAACGAGACATACGAACTTTTCTCTCGCGTCTAAATCAAGAAGTAAAAAACGGTTTACTAATAATTAAAACTCTTTTGTCACATATATGCGTTTGTTAACACATAGACTACAAAGATTTTTCTGTACAAAACATGTCAAAGGTTACAAAGCGATCCTTCCTCCCACGTGCATCGAGGAAGTTTTTGTCATTGTAGGTACAGATTTATTAGACAACCTCCCACACTTCTGTCACTGACATCTGGCATTTTAGCGACATTATCTGTCTTTTCATTTTCAAAATGAAAATTGTTCGTTTTATGTGAAAAGTTTAACAGATTGACTTTAATTTTGTTTGTGGGATCATGTTCAAAATTACTATCTAAACTAAATCTAATGAGTTCTATGACTGGCATTAAATATGGAATATCACCGATATTCTATGGTTTTAGTTATCTAGATAGACACAGAATAACTTGTACAATTTGCTTTGCAAAATTAACTTAAATTCACATCACTACCCCATCCAAATAATCAGAAATTGTAACCTGTAGGTACTTCGAATTTCTCTTGTACCAAAAATGGACGTCCGCATAATTAAACACCAGAATGAATTTCCCTTTTTATCTTTAGCTCAAGGTCGGCCAGATGAACTGTGAAATTAGACATCTTCAGGCACCCTTGCCACCCCTATACATAGTATGCGCATGCGTCCTTCACCCAATTCATTCATTCCGTTCATTACAATTGGTATAAATGTTTGCAAAAGTTTCCTCGCCCTCGCCTGGGACATTTTATCATGCTCCAATTTCCGGCATCCGGTATAGTTGTCACCCCTAATTAAAAGAGAGGGGAAATTAATATTTGCGAGAAAATTCTTGAATGCGAATATTTGTTTATTGAATGTTTCGTTTGGTTTAGTGTTTATTTTTGAATGCTACAGAAAATGTTTCAGTGAAAATGAAGAAGATATTTAATACTTAGTTAGTTTTAACTAACACACATACACAGAGAACCATGATAGGATTACAATTTTGTAATTCATCACGTAATAAAGTTGTTACTCAAAATTGAAATTGGTGTACAACAGATGGTTAAGCATTAGAATAATTTATGCAACGAACATATTTCAGAAGTCGGAACATCAAAGAGAATTATGAATTACGATAGCACCTCAACTCAAGTAGAGCAGACGTTACAAAGGGATACGTATCGCAGAATTATTTTTAGAAGTTCCCTATTTCCACAAACGCACGGAGCTTTTCATAGTCCTCCATAGATCACATCTCAAGATTGCGTCTGTCGTGGTTTCAACAAGATTTTCTTGTATCTAGAGATGAACGCAATGATAATAAATATTGTGAGGCTGGTTTATTTTTGGAATGACTTCTATTTTTTGTGTATTTTTTGCACCAGTTTGATATAAATATTACGTGTTTTATTGTGTGATCAATAGACTTAGAAATTACATGTCTTTGTGATGTAACTTTAAATGGGCCCAGTGTAGTGCCTTGTGGCAGTTCTCGGTTGTTCGTCTCTTTTTATTATGAACTTTTGAGTAGTAGTTGCAATTTATTTAAAACTATTTTGTAACATTCAAATACAAGTTACTTATAACCTCCGTCTACATAAATTAAACGATCATATTATTATTTTTAACTTTTTCTTCTAATGCTTATAGAACGCCTTAGGTCGTGCCCATAACTTTGACTGCACGGTTGGTGCGGTGACTGGGCAACCGGCTGCCGTGCAACGTGTCGCGGGTTCGATTCCCGCACGGAACAACACTTTGTGATCCACAAATTGTTGTTCTGGGTCTGGGTGTCATGTGTATGTGAACTTGTATGTTTGTAAACGCACCCACGACACAGGAGAAAATCCTAGTGTGGGGCAACGTTTTTTTAAAGAAAAAGAGAAAGAAAAAAAAGATAAACCTTTTTTACTCGTATATTATTAAGTCATACACATACATGTTTAGTTATCAGTAACCGAGAGAGCTACAAAATCAAGAATGCGGATCGTTCTTATCATTTGATAACGATTGTATCAAGTTATCTATTATCTGGTATCGATCGAATAATCTCTAAATAGTCCGGGCATCGGCAACCTGATCAGTTGATGTTGGAACTGGTACAGTGTATTATAAGTTCCCAAAATTATAACTACACTTTGGTCAACAATTTTTCAAAGTTTAGTGTATTGGTGTGCTTAAGGGTAGAACGACACTTATATTCATTAAGCATGTATATGACTGAGAACGAACAACTTGGTATTTAAAATAATTTGAAGTTGAACAAACATTTAGGTAAGTATAGACAGAAGACACAGCATAGTAACAATAAAAATGTAAATAGCCAAATATAAAAAGACACGCACGAACGAGCATTTTGAATTGAAACCTCTGAAATTCGCGACACTCGCTTTGTTGTGAAAAATTATCCGAATGAATCCTAACGATCTCAATTGTGACATGACATGACAACTCATTTGGACAGTTTTTGTTAAAGAAGAGAAAAAAATAAAAAGGTCAATGACATTTAGAGGATGATATTATTATTGTTATTACTGTACGACGTCATATTGGAATACCCACGCTTATACCTACTAGAGGTGTAGGTAGAGATATAAAGGTTCGAATTTTATTGTATTCTGAACCTGACGTTCAGAAGTTATTTTAAGAATCATTAGACTATTTTCGCTTGTAGCTGCATATTAACTAGCTACTAGCTAACGTAAATTTAATGATGCTTAATTATAGACTTTTAATCAGTGTTTTGATTACAATTCTAAGTTAAAAAAACCACAAAGTACGTAACTACAACCTCATTGGTTGCTGCAATAAATTATGAGTACGTCAGAGCAAGCACAGACTGTCAAATTGAAAATTTACCTCTTAGGTAATTCAGTCGACACTCGAATGGAATTTAACCGGCAATGATAAATCGAATTACTTACTACTGTCAAGTATTGAGTGAAATATTAAATTCATTAGTTTCATGGAAAGGTTTTAGGAATTTCAGGTGGAAATATAATTTTAACTGGAGCTCCCTAAAACGGTGAGCTTTTTGTACGTTGAGCCTATTTAACCCGTCAAGATGATAACTGTTATAAAGTAATTCTAAAATTAGTTTGAAACAATCAAATATTGAAGAATGATATAAAAGAAAATACATTTATCTGGCCAGTATGAGATCTTAGTAAAACAGTAGAAATGAGCGCTTCTCGCAGTTAAACGATATGTTTGGCGAGGATCTTTAATTATAAGAACAAATTGTAATTCCTAAAATTGTACTTTTGTTAAATAAATAAATAGTCGACATAAATCCAAATACAGATTATACTAAGTTTAAAATGGCAACATTTAAACAAAATAAAGTTAAAACGTTTTTTTGCAGCCTCTACCAAATCAGATACTCAAGATTAACCTTGTGATAGATAAAATAGTTTAACTGTCCACTTATTGTTAAAGATTTCATAAACAGTGAGAAAAAACTAAATACATTTAAAAATAAATAAATAAATGTCCTCTAAAAGTGTCATGGCCGTTTTTAACGCAGCAGAAAATACAACAGTGAATAGCGTGGTTGTCAGTGAATTAATAATACCAACTGCAGATTCAACAAAATGTAAAATAGACAATTATCACGTGTTCTGAAATCAAATCAATAATATGAAATTCCATATTATTAACAATACAACTGTTACTTATCATCATAATACTATCATCATATTGATCTTATCAGGTGAATTGTTATATGAAATATCAATATTCCAATGATTAGTCAACGTTTGCGGTTGATTAAAATATTAGAAGGTTAATTTTGTTGATAACGATTTGAGTATGAATGTCAACCTTGTGTCTGAAGACATTAATTTTATATTCCATTGCAGAAAGTCAGTCAAACTGCAGGGTGTTTTAGTAATCGTCGAAATACCTATATTTAAAATGTATGAAGAATTAAGTAGTATATTCAAAAAATGCCACTAAAGGCCCCAATCATCTAAAGAATTTCAGAGTTATTGTGCTACTCATGAAACCGGTAACTCCATAAATTACAAAAGAGTATGCTCTGGCGTAATCATCCAAAATAAATAACCACGATCCGTCACACGGCTCAAGTATTCTCACGTAAAAAGTTCGTGACAAAAGAAAACGATATTTTCCAAAAATATGACCATGTATACAGCGAGTTATATCGAACATCTTGTGCAGGCCTTCACGACATTATCAAACCATTATCAGCACTTAAACAAAGGACATTGTAATCTTCTGAAGTTGAGATCAGTTGCAATGTTTGACTAAACAATCTAGATCTTAGCAATAATACTACCTAGATCGTTATGTAAACGTACTGGTATTTACGTAGAATATTACCTCATTAGGCTCTTCTTCCAACCTACGACATAAACAGAAGTGCTTCAAACGGTCCACGGTCATACAGCATCGTGAAGTATCCGGTAAGTATGCATTCAAAGTCTGCCAAACCTTCGCCATTTTGAACTTTGACACTCAATCACTGGCAACACTACCGCGAAACGTCAAATTAAAAGTGACGTAACGAGATTTAAATGAAGATTTCACATTGTGATGTGACGAAACTTTTTTTGTAATAAATAGAGGTGTGCACGGTCGGAAAAGTGTGTTGGTACTGGCCGTTATCAACGCGTACTATCTTGAGTTTGTCACGCCAGATATTGTGTTGTGATGACGATAACGCGAGGGGCGTACCGCCGGCTTTGTTTTCAAAACAAAAATAGTGTTTTGTTTGAACTGAGGATGTGTAACGAGAATATTTTAAGAATGGATTCTTTACCAGATATTTTTAATAAAGAAAAGGTACTTTCAATAAATAAACGGATACTAAAGAGAAATTATCAGTTACCTAGTAACTGCTACAGTGCTCATAAATACTTGCGGGTATTGTTCCAGTGCAGTTACTAACTTCAAAACAATTGACGGAACTCGTTATCAATAATTTACTTGAAGCTCCACTGAAATCCCTACTGTATTGCAAAATTAATTCAATTGCAATGACAGTAATAATAGTGCAATTATAGAAAATAAAAATTAAAACTAAATATAAATGTGCTATTTTTAACGCTAGCAACACCAGCTGTAGCTGGGTTCCGCAGGTGCCCAAACAGCTGTCATGGACATCCGTTGGCTAAATTCCTTTGTCATATATGGGTCGAAATATTCTATTGAATGAACACCACTGAGTTTGAATCAAATTCATTTTAATATCATTACTATGCTATAACAGCAACCCACGCAAATCTTATATATTATAATTATTATACCTCTATACTATTATATAAAGCGGAAGAGTTTGTTTTTTGTTTGTTTGTTTGAACGCGCTAATCTCCGTAACTACAAGTCTGATTTGAATAATTCTTTTTGTGTTCGATAGCGCATTTATTGAGGATGGCTATAGGCTATAAAACATCACGCTACGACCAATATGAGCTGACCAGAGCGTGTGAAACCGTGCGGAAGTAGCTAGTAGATTATATTGTTCGAGGTTTAAATAAAATAATTGTATAATTGAATTTTTCCTTTTTATTCTTTGTTTTCATCAACCGTTACCTACTTTCGTCAACTTTACGGCTACATTTCATGTCAAACGAAGGTATTTAACGTTGTGTTTATGTAAAGGTTTGTAAATAGGTTCTAAGACATCTGGCCAGTCAGTTGTTCAGCCTTTAGCCGACAGACGTGTAGCCTTGGTATATAAATCTCATTTTGTTGCCATCTGCCTTACAACACCGTATTTAATATTATTATAAGTATCTACGTACTGTTTTGACAAGCTGAACTTGCTTGGAAAATAACAGTCGTGTGTATTTTTTGGCGAATGAAAAACAGGATATGTTTAGGTTTTTTCTTTTTGTGATGTAAATTGAAGCGAAATAAAAATATTAAGTACATGAAATGTTTTGAAGCGTAATGTTTACGGTAACCTACCTCAAAATGATTGTGTGAATCATGTAGGTATGGGTAATGGGTAGTAATAAAAGCTCCGACAAGGAAAGAAAACTTGTCCTTACTGAAAATATGAAATCTACTGCCTAAAATACTAACTTTCCGACTACTTTACATGACTGTTTATTGCTACAGTACTAACCTTTTTTTTTTTTTTTTATGGCGGGAAATCCTCATGGACTGCCTCCGCCTGGGGAAAGGCGGAGGGGTGTGCCGGACTCTTACCGGCTAAAACCACCCCAGTGTCTCCTCGCACGTGCGTGCGGGGCCGCGGGAGTCCAAATTCATCCGCAGCCCGCATTACAGTGCCGGCCCGTAAATCAGGGCCCCGTCACCTGCACGGAGCAGTGCACCACGTGCATCGCCTCAAAGGCGCACGCCGACACCCGCGCGCGCCTTCGACTCGGGTCTATCGATTCGGGGGCGGGGACTTCCCCAAGTCCTTCGCCCCTGGACCCATTCATGGGGGCCGGAAGAGGGCGTTGTCGGCCCTTCTCCTACGCCCGGTGCGCCTTCTGCGGTTGGGAAAGGAAGTCAGTAAGATCTCCCTCTCCCGTTCCGCAGTTTCCTTCTGCGACATCACATCCTCGCAGAAAGACACCACCGCGTCGCACGACTCTGCGCTGTCCACCATCTTCCGCACTACGGCCGGCAGCGACAGATCGCTTCCTACTTCATTTCTGAGGACACGGCGCTGCTCCTCCCAAGCTACACACTCGGCGAGCGTGTGTTGCGCCGTGTCCTCCCCGCAATGGACGCAGTGGTGGCACCGGGTGTCCGGCTCCCTCTCTATGCGGCACAGGTACTTGCCGAAGCAGCCGTGCCCCAACAGCACCTGCGTCACCCTAAACGACAGGGAGCCGTGCTTCCTCCCGAGCCAGTCGTCGAGTACTGGCCGGACGCCTCGACGGTAGTAAAGCTGGCGGTGGGGCGCAGAAGCCTTTGCCGCCATTCCGCCACTAAGACCTGACGGAGCTCCTCTCGGCGCCGCTCGATTTGGCGCTGCACCGGCCTTGAGCTCCGTGTCCGCTCTTCCTCGCGCCATCGGTATAGTGACGCGAGTACTTTCGCCTCTAGGTCCCAGGGCGGGGATCCGGCCAGGACGCAAGCCGCCTCGTAGGAAATCGTGCGATACCCGCGGATGACTCTGACAGCCATCGCCCTCTGCGGTTTTTTCAGAATAGCGAGAGTGTTGGCCGTCAAGTCTAATGCCCACACAGGGGCCCCGTACAGGGCCATGGATCGCACGATTCCCACATACAGCCGCCTACAGGCGGCACTCGGGCCCTCCAAGTTGGGAAGCAACGTTGAAAGCGCGCCCGTCGCACCCATCAGTTTGGGCGCCAGCCGAACCTAACCTAACCTAAAACGTCTGTTGTCGGTAACTTAGTAATTTTGTCGGAGGTTCAATATTCTATTCGGAAGTTTAGTATTGTTATTCGAAGATCCATTTTTATAGTCGGCCACAGATCGTTGGAGGTTAATTTGTTTTTCGGAACCATTATTATTTTCCATCATGTATTATATAACTGTCATCAAAATATAGACAATTTTTAACAATAAAACAAATCCTCTATTGTTACCACTGCAGAAGAGATGGTTAAAAAGAACTTCTGGACTAGGACTAGCACTCGAATATTTATCTTTTTGTATCTGTCACAAAAAAGATTTTTATGATAATTTTCAATCGAGAAAAAATACCTGAAACATTTATGTTATTCACCCAACCGATATTTTTATTCACCGGAAAAAAACTAAGCAATAAAAAGGGTCGACATTATGACCTTTAGAAAGTACCTACTCAGGGACGGTGGGTAGGTAGGTATGTAAGTAGTTTATAGGGATCGTAAATATTGCCCGAACCGAGCATCTAATGCTGTTCCTACATGAGTGTAGCCACATTCGTTTTTATGATCCCACTTGAGTATGTATGTGAACCGAAGCGATCTTGATTGAAATTGTTATCATTTTACCCAGAGCTTTTTTGTGGGGAACACTGCTGTAAGTATTTCGTTCAAAATGTAAGCTAATTAATAAACGACTGCCTCGCTGGCCGAGTGGTCGCAACGCAATTACGACTGCCAGGCAGGGTCTCGAATTCAATTCCTAGGTCGGGCAAAGTACGACTGGGTTTTCAAAAAAAATGTCTGTGGTAGCACGGAGTCTGGAATTGCGCCCAGTATATGGCAATAGGCTCACCCCCCATTACATGGAACTCTAACATAAATAGTGAAAAGTGGGTGTTACATTGTACAGTGGCATTAAGTGCCGTAATGTGCACCTCTGCCTACCCCTTCGGGGATAAAAGGCGTGATGTTATGTTATGTAAGCTAATTGTGAATACCTAATGTGTTATACAAAAATGACTGTTCAAATCCGGATTAACTTGGCAATATTTAAGCAGAAATGTGCTGTCTCCGTCAGTAGCATAATTCAGCATTATTAAATTAAATATTTAATAGCAATCAAGTTTCCATTCGCGCTAAAGATAAGTCCAAACCAAAATGTAAAGATTTTTGGTCCATATTTTACTTTATAAAGAAAATATATAACGTCTCCATTGATTTATAGTTAATGGCAAACGATGCCTAGGACCAGAGCTGCATTCCCCGAGCTAATCCCCTAATCGATCACTGTAAGAGAGGATTTCTGTTGGAAAACTCAGTTATTTATAGCCAGGAATCGGGAAAAAGTTACGACAAATACAGAATTGACGATAGGCTTGACGTAGTAATATACGGTATAATAGTCGAATAAAAATTGTAATACAAAATTTTCCAGCTGTTCAATCCCCAAGCGGTCACCGGTAACCGCTCTCCTCTAACTCCATTATAGACCTTATTTCCGATGTTTGGAGACTACTTTTGTATGAACGAATTTAGGGGATGATATATCAACGTAAATGAAAAAGGGAAATTATTAAGTAGATACTATTGGTAATAGACCAAAGTCAAGTACGTAAGGAACATAATAAAATGGTTAGTGGTTCATAACTCCGTGTGATAAAGGATAGAGTATACACTAAGACTTAATCAATTCAAAATTAGTTACATCATATAAAAGAAAAAACAGTTGAACAATCGATAAATGAGTTGGGTAGGTATCAAACATATCGAAGCGTAATTCACAATTTTCATCATGCGGTTTATTTAACACACAAATATCCAATGTTGTATGTTAAATATTATGGTAATTTTAACAAACAAATTGAGCAGGGAATTTATTTAACACGTTTGTGAACAAGTAGGCTATTTACATGAAGTAGGCTAATACGTAGAAGGACAAGACAAGGTTTTTATTATGTATCCTTATCAAAAAAAGAAATGTTTACGAAATCACATAATTAGGAAGCAAGAATGAAAAAAAAAACAAAACAGCATCTGATACGAACAAGATAGTATTACATGTCACATCAGACCGCGGCCCAAGGGCACAGAAATACATTTCCACAGAATTTTGGCTAAAAAGCTTTCAGAAATCATCTTGCCTGTCTCACTGACAGTGAGTTGAATTTAAATAGCGTACTTAATTGCTTTCCCTGCGTTCACAAAGACGTATTAATTACTAATGCGTCAGTTACATTTATTGTGCGCGTTACAGTTAGAACATTTCGTACTTGCGACAGTGTTCTGTCATCCTGGTATTAGGTCGGCTGTGACTCAAACGTGATGTATGTCTGTGAGGTGCTGGAAATGGCCCGCCATTCCGCTATTCCAAGGATACAATAAATTTTGGAACTAGAAATTCCTACGGCCATTTCCATTAAAATAATTCCGTAGCACCTGCACACACACACACTAGAGGTAAAAGGTAGTTGCTTAGGGTAACGGAATATGTTCCAACGACTCAACGAAAATAGCACTCTCATTCCCCAAGAGTAAAAAGAAATTAACTATAACCGACATGCTCACTGCAGCACAATTAATTAAAGCTACAACAAAGGATGAATCCAATCTAGGCAGCCTTAATAAACGTGTAGCTGAATTAAAAGCGAGTATTTGCAATGTTCCCGGAACAAACAATTCAAATATAAGCCAGTTGGAAGCCACCCTATTTACAGAACAATACAAATATATTGGCAATACTATCAAAAGCATAAACAATTGAAACAATTATATAAAACAAAACATTGGCCTAAATGAGGTCGGATCATTGAGTTTGTTCGGATTTGATATTATTGTTCATAGAAATATGGTAAGTTTGGACAAAGCCGCATTTGGATAAAAGTAAATGTTTATTGAAGAAAGGAGACAAAGACGAAGAAGAAAAAGTTCATGAAGCTGGAGATCAATATTCTGGAATGAAAAGATACGTCAAGAAAAATAGCTAAAATAATGCAGAAACTAAGCCAGTTAAAACTGAATAAGATAAACGAAGGAAATATCTTAGAAGCCATATTAGGCCACCATTAAAAATCAGTACTTAAATGTGTTCTTTAATAAGGAATGCTGCTGACACCTTAACAAAACTAAGGACATACATGCATAATTCACAAAGTGAATTTGAAGACCAAACAAGTTATGTAGGTACGTGGTGAATAATAAATTGCCGTACATTTCTCCCTCATTAACTATTAGTGGACACTAAATGGACGTGGAAGCGGCTATGTATAACGACACAAATGATACAGTCAAATTTTAAATTAGTTTAAAGTATGAGAGAAATTAATTTAAGTAATTTAGATTCATAATCAAAGGTCTACCCCTAGTGTATGAGGCTGTTTGGAGAATGAATTAGGTTCTACAGCGTTCAGATTGATGTATTAAATTAAACATACTCATATATAGGTACATAGGTATTTTTGTCTTCAGTAGGTACTACAAATGGTGGTCATAGATTGTGTAAGTATTTATTTATATAATCATCACCCATTTGAATAACCCAACTGACTATTGGAATTATAGCAGTCGTGGTGGCCCGGAGGTTTAAGACGCCCGTTTCTAACGTATGAGGATGCGGATTCGAAACCTACCAATGGCAAGTACCAATGTGACTTTTTCCGAGTTGTACGTACTTTCTAGGATTATCTAGACACCATTGACAAACGGTGAAGGAAAACACCGTGGGGAAACCTGACCCTATAATTTCTAACTATAAGTTTGACATCGCCAGCCCGCATTGAGCAAGCGTGGCGATTAATGGTCAAACCTTCTCCGTGCGAGAAGAGGCTTTGCTCAGCAGTGGGCATTTATAGGCTGTTTATGATGAACTGACTATTAATAACAACTTTAATGTAAAAATTTGATAGTGAACTGAAGACAAATTGGAAGCAAAAGTCAAAATACACTGTTATAATTATCTAAAACAGATCAATTTCAACCAACTTTTTCTATAACAGACTTCATAAAAAGTCAAACAACGGAACATTAGATATCATAACAAAAAGAAAAAGTGAGATCGCGAGGTGGAATGATCAAAAATTCAATTCAGGTTATAATGGCTAATTTCATAAGTGCTGGAACGTTATACAGAATTCTCTGTGGTAGCATAAAGGAAGAATTTTGTTGTAAAATGGACAGGCCGCACATTAAGCTAACCTTTTCTGTTAATTTCTCAATTGGATTTCCAACCTTACATCTTGGGGATAAAGTTGAAATTCAGCTTTGGGTAATTTGATGTGCTAGCGTCTGCATGCGGGTCTCAGTACAAAACTGCACGGTACATTTAGTTTTATTCTCAACAATTTTTACAACCTCATCGCAGATTTTTGTACATTTCTTCCATTGTACTGCATGTTCTATGAATTTTGGAAGTTCTACTATGTTGGAAGGAATACTTTGTGGTTTTATTCACGTTGTTATGAATGGAAACATTTTTATTGCTTTTAAATTCCCTATTTTTCATCTGGTTCCAGTTATAGTATCAAGATTATTTGTTGGTCCTAATGCATTGTACCTTATAAAAACATCATCATTATATTTTTTTGAGATTTAAATACATACATGGTTACATGGATACATAATTACATCACCTTATGCCAGTCTCCCATCGGAGTTGGCAGGGACTATGGAACGCCAATTGCTACGATTCTTACATACTTCTTTCGCATCATCAACAGTCATCAGTTTTTACATCCCAGCTTATCGGTTAAGGGTACTTTTAATTTCGCTCTTCTTTAATATATCGCCAATCTGGTCAGTATATGTCCGGCTAGGACACCCTCTACCAACGGCCCCATTCATATCCGCTCTGTATACTTCTTTCGAGATCTAAATAGTTCACACAATAGATGTTAAGTTTAGTATAATCAGTACAGAAGTCCCATTACAGATATATCATAAGCAGAGTTAAACAACATTTCTATAATAACCTGTATTACACAAACTTTGTTATTTATTACCGGCACCTGTTTTAATATCAAGTATTTAACGTTAATAAATCAATTAGGAAAACGTATTTCCCAGTCAGACCTTTGCTATGGCTCTCCCCAAATTAGTTTGCACAATAATTCCAAATTAGGCGGATGAAATCAAGACCATTGCTTGCTCGCTAAATAAATTCATTTGATTAAACTTGTAAGGTGATTCATGAAATTTTGCCGAGAATTAATGCCTATAACCGTCGTGGTGGCCCGAAGGTTAAGACCGCTTCTCATGCATGAGAGTGTGGGTTCGAAACCTACCAACGACCAGTACCAATGTGACTTTTTCCGAGTTATATGTACTTTCTAAGATATTCACAAACGATGAAGGAAAACATCGTGATGAAACCAAGACATATAATTTCTAATTATAAGTTTGAAATCGGCAACTCGCAATGAGCAAGTGTGGTGATTAAAGCTTAAACCTTGTGAGAAGAGGCCTTGCTCAGCAGTGGGCACTTATAGGCTGTTGATGTTGTAGTGCCTATAAAAGAGAGTTAGGTACTTTCGGTATCATTAGGATTCCATAGTGAAACTCTGACTGGTGACATCATGAATAAGAGCTAATATATAGAATATTTGAAGTCGGTTTAAGTTTAAACCCATATCATCAAGATAAAAGGGAGAAACTAGTACCTCCCAAACACGTATCACAAGAGCAAACCAATCACAAAATTAACAAATTCACTTAACGAAAACCTGGACTGAAACCAATCGGAACAGCAATTAGCATCCTTCAAGGGAACGCTGTTACACCGATCACTGTTTTTATCGTCTTGTTGATAGCTACGAACATTTGCTTCGGTGTGAATACTTGGTAAGCAGATTTCTTCGTCGACCCTTTGGGACTGGGAGACGTGCACTTATTTGTGATTAGCTCGGAACTGGACCTTGCTGATGAAGAATTCATCGGGCTACTGCTAATTGGAAGTGAAGCTAACTGTCTTAATGATATTATTGGAATGGACATCGTGGGCAATCTCAATTTTGCTAGGACAGAAAAATTAAGCGTCGAAATGGATATTCTAAAAGTAATTGCTAGGTTTTTAGTTAGTAACTGTAGTCAAGTACAGAAAATATTTCAAGCAATAAAATCGCACGTTTTCAATAAAAACCGATTCAAACCTGTCGAAGAGTTTGTACTAAAAAATCCATCCATCTGCATTGATGCACACACACACGTTGAATGCATTCGATCGCACTATCTTCGTCCTTGTCACATCTGTGGTGAACAATGAGACGGAAGACGGTAGGGTGTGCATTGATTCAGCAGACGTCGGCACTGTCCGGTCCGGTGTTGGGAATTGGTTACCTTGACGACAGTGCCTATTGGTGGGGCTATGAAATGTGAGTAAACGATAACTGGTAAAAAAGTATTATTGCAAACGAGGAGCAAAACAGCCGTATGGCGTTTCTATTTGGTATCTTCAGCCAATATATCTATAAAGAATATCATACCTATCAATATGAAATATGAAAAAAACTAGGTCATCTAATTTTAAATCAAAAAATATATTTATGTAACTAACTACATAATATTATTGTTATTTTATCAGAACGTGTAGAAATAATAAGCAGATATCAGCACAAAGGTTTCTTTCTATTCTACAACTAGTTTATATTAGATCTAGCCCGCAGCAATCGCCTCTGTAGCTTATCTATGTGTTATTCCTTTGTATTATTGTTATCTCTTAGTTTTAAAATTTATTGAATAAAAATAGTACAACACACAATATGAAGATTTATAAAAGTTCTACCGAGTGCATCCCGATGTTATGGTCGTCGTATGTACGCTACTTATTTATTTACTGAAGCGAAGTATTCGCCATTTTATTGCGTATTCATTAATAATTTCATAACCTAAAAGCTCAGCGTAATGAACATAAAATAATACGGTTTAAATGTTACAAGTTGTTGTATAATTAACCATAAAATACTGTTAATTGCCACCATTATTATCATTTATGTATTATGTACAAATAAACGACTAGCTGTGTCATTTTTTAGAAACTGAAAGTCGTAGGTATTACATTTGATGTTTGGACGTTCACTCTTAAGAAGCGATGTTTTAATTTAGAGTTTTGTTTTGTCTAGAGGTACTAAGTATAGACATATTTACTTCAAGATATCTTTAATGAAGATAACAACGAGCCGTGGGTGAATTAAACCTTTTGTCCACTCATAACACACCTTGATCCAGCTCCTACCAAAAAGCCCCTTTCACTGGTCTACACGCAATCTAATCTCTAGTTGTCCTAAAAATGCTGAAACTCTGACCCGAATCCCTGTCAGCTGCATGCAACCTTTTCACAGCTATTTCTGCTATTTGAAATAAAAATCGTACTTACATCCGAAAGATGTCACCAGAGACAAAAATAGAATTTATTTATAACGTAACGCCCGCGCATTTAAAGGCCTGCCCACAGTCGGCACGTACTTCCCGCTTCCTGCTTTTTATGAATGCTGATACGACCAATGAATGGCTGACTTTATTGAATGTTCACTTTTGCATGGGAAGTCGGGAGACAATGGGCAGTGGCGACAAAACTTCACACAATACCTTCGAAACTATTGACTGGCGATATGAAACAATAATAGAACAAGAATATAATAGTGTTACAACTAGACATGTACCTTTGGAACGTTTTAAAACACGTATTGTACCTGAAGGAGTACATTGTTGTAAGAATGAGGGCAGAGAAGTAGATCAAATCAGAAGCATTGTTGTTCAAAAGGCGATAGTTATTGTTAGGAAGAAAAGTCTGTTGAAGTAGTAACACACTAGTATACTCATGTTCTACCAATGTCTACCGTTACATCATTTGAGTAAGTTTATCATCGAGAACTAACTAAACCTGTTTGATGAAAATGAGCTAAACATGTTCTTATATCAGTGAGCGAAGTAAAATCATTGATCGTTCATCGTTACAGTGAATATTTGATAAAAGTTCTCTACCAGCCCGAGATACGTGTGTGAATAGTATTAATATTTAAACACTGATCTCGTTGCTTTAGACCTAACACGTTGAAGGCAGAGTATGGTTTCTATATTACAATAGATATTATGTTTTCTAATGCCAAGACAGATATTTTTAAATATGAATTTTGGTAGCTTTAACATTCATATGTATAAATTATCCTATACAATTATCTGATGCACTGAACGGCAAAAGGCTAACAAAAACATTTCAAATTCGACAAATATAAACAAACCATAGTCCAAAACAGTGTTGTTTAAAACAACAATGAACCTAACAAAATGAGATCATATCCGGAAAAAATTACTTGGTTCAAAAAAACCCAAGGCCATATAGATATTATTATGTATATTACAATACGGCACCAACATCAGGTGTACCTATGTACAATTTTAAACTACACACACATGCATACACCATATTATTATGTTACCTAGTAATAAGTATGTAGATACTACTAAGTATTGAATTAAAATTATCGATGACTCATATAATGACCTCCAAACGTATTTTGTTCTTAAATCTATGAATTTGTTAAGATATTGTATTCATACCTTTTTAGGTGTTAATTTCTTTATAATGTGGTTTCAAATTCCTATAACTTGATCTTTTATTATACCTAATATAATAAAACGATAATCACATTCTAAGTTGTACAATCTACTATGACATTAATGTTCATTTTTGCTTATCCTCTTTTTTAATCAATTTTATAACGACCTAAATCTTTAGTGAGTATATTAAAATGAAATAAATATGCACCCTGTTACAATTACAGTGCACCTGTTAAGCGGAAATCGATCAGAACGACCAATAGTCCCTATAAATTTTTATCTCCTACAAAAGTATTCATGCTGAATGTTCTTTACAAATAATAGTGTATAGTGTGGTGACCCTACATATTAATGCTCACGCGCACACAACGTCACCATTGATAGGGCTGTCACAAACCGGAAAATGCGTAATGCGAACGTTGATACTCAGTACTCAATTTGGTGAGACGAATCGCCAGTATAGAAAGCATTTGCTATTTGAATTTAGTAATGTTGGGAAGAAACTGAAGAGCGCTAGTGTCGTTTATCAGTAGCTAGGAGATGTACGTTGTAAGAAAATGTTGATGGTCTTTTTTATTTTCAAAGTAGGTGTTGTACAGATATTATGGTGGATTAACTTATTGACCACTGAGAGAAAAATGTTGGATTCAAATACTTACTAACAATGCACTTACGCAGTACTTTAGACACACACACACGGGTTAACAAATGGAGGTCTAAATCTTTTTTTAGTACTATACATTCCTTTTAAACTATATTTGAGAGTACAATAACGATCAATGGTTCTTTTATCAACTCGTTAAGGTATCTGAGGTAACTAAGTATAGGTACACCAAAATCGAATAACAAATATTTTCCAATCTAACTCATAGATAGAACCTTCGAAATAAAAAATCTTGTAAAATGCTTGTACAGATCAGTATCTTATGAGGTAGGTGTCAGTAAGCCACATGTAGTAGGCTTCACATCAGGCTATCAATTCCCAGTGTAAACTGACCGTCGAAAGTGCTGAAAGATCATACAAAGGGAGATCATGAGAAGCTGGATTTAAATAGCTTGATGTGCAGCATGTACTTGTACTTACGTCTCGTAACTGGTTGTAACCGGTTCTGAGAAATCTCCCCACCGAATGACCTACTCTCAATAATTTTTACAATCACATTGTGTACCTACAACAGATTAACACGTGGGCCTAGCTCTGTAATCCTCGACAATGTAAATTGGAACAGTTGTTTATAGTTTGGAGTTGTTTGAAAAACAATGGCACGATAAGTAGGAATGCAATCCTGAATATAATAATAAGGGTTCTGGCTTCTATAGCATAGCAAATAACATTTATACATCGACAAACATAGAAGCAGTGAGCTGAGATACTCCTAGTATAATAATCAATGTTTTATTGTCTTATACACAAATATATAATGCGAATTTGCACATAAAATACCCACTACTGCTACACAGACTAACACTAGAACCCTGTAAGTCCCCTAAAGTCTTGACCACTGAAACGAATAATATAGAGAACGCAACATACACACAAACACACACACCTTTACTAAATAGAACGAATGTAACAGATCACAATCAAGATGGTCGCGGTACGGCACGTGCCCTGGTGGGCACGTGCGGTACCGCGACTGGGCTGATGTCCAGTGGAGCAGGTAAAGCAACGGTACCACATACCTTGAGGGCTGCACAAGATTCAAGATCGTAACACTGCACACAATGGATCGTAAAAGCCTATCGAAGTAATACTAGAGTTATATCCAGCACAAGGCTGCTACTAGCACGAGATGATAAGGCGATAGCTTTATCAATAGATTTTGCTTATATTTATGTTTTATGGAAATTTGTGCAGATTTCTGCAGTAAACTATAAAACAGAAGATTATGAATGAAAGGTCTCCGCTCAGAGTATAAAATGGTTACCAATCATGTAATCTTTGTAAAACGTTTGATTACGAAATTGACTAAGTATAGCGGAAGTATTATGGATGGAATTGTATTTTTGTCTCATTCAATGTTGCTTCTATTGCCACCCTAACAAAACTATTTTAGCTCTAAAAATAGAACTACCAAAAGAGTAAACACATGTGACGTCGCATCTATTGTTATCATGCAAAAATGAACATTGACTTGGAACGGTTTCAAGTAATTTAAATAAAGGATATGTATGAGATGGGGACACAAACACAGCAAGAATTGTATCATAGTGTCGCCAGGAAGAAGGCTAGTATATCATGCAAGTGTAAAAGAAATCAAATATTTTGGCAGAGTTACATTTGGCAAAATGTACATTCTTTCAAAAGTTCAAATTGATTGTGCAAAAATTGATCTGAATGACCAAAACGGTTTACACAGCAATGAGACGGTGTCAGAGTTTGACCTTTCATTACACAAACAGAAATAGCCTTAATTGTAACAAATCTGACCTCAAACCGAGTAGCAATACAATATTCGTCGTCAAACTCTCAGCTAACAAATCTCCCTACACGTAGCACTGAGTTTCATGCAACTAAAATTCAACAACAACGCAAAACAAGCAACTGAAGGCAGCTACCTAGCTACACCTCACGCTTGTTAACCCGACTATTTGCATACTTAACTAAACACTAAACAAACACAAAGTGAACAGTTTTTAGTTGTTTATTTACTCTTGTACAAATACGCTGAGAGTTAAGAGCACATATGAATAGTACGGGAGAATTCCACGACGTAATATGAACACTATTAACAGCACAGTTCAAAAAAGTATTTTTTATTCAACTACTGGTTGGCTCTCGTTAATAAAATGAATTGGAAAAGTAGATATAGGTCTAGATTGAATTCAGGCAAGCAAGAGTGCAGCTGGTTTCAATTTCAAATCCAAACTTTATAGATTGGATACGAAGGGTCACTGATAATGTAATAGCATGTTTGAAAATTCTGAGCGCTGTAGAACTGAATGAATTTGGCGAAGTAGATAGTAAAAACTAGTTTGAAGCAATTGTAGTTTTAGAAATTATAATTACAGATAAACATGAAGTAGACGAAAATATTAGATTTATAATTGGTTATTAAAACATAATTAAATCTGTAAGACCTAGTAACATCAACAACACAAGAGGTCAAAAGGATATAAATGAGTTAATGAGTTGCTCTGACAGGGGTATACGTCCAGAGTAAGGAATGAGTTAAATAATTAACGTGAAGTCAAAATCAAACAGTATCATAAAAGTTTAAGCACTCGCGGTCCTTTCTGAGATTAACTAATTTTCCCTTTGAGTCGGATAACCCATGACAATCAAGTTGATGTTTTCATTTTCCATAACATTATACCTTTCATTCTCTGCAAGGGTAGATAAAGGAAATTTAATTAATAGATACGTTGTTATGAGTCCGATTAGTCAGAAATATATTCTCATACACCACACATTGGGCCCTAATCCAAACTCCATACTATTATTAAACTTTCCAAAATCAACAAACCCAATAATACCTTATCCTACTCGTCCTACTTTCCTTTGTTTATTCCTTTGGCAGTAGTTCTATCATACATTATCGCAAAGCTAAATCATCAAGCAATAAATATAAGGATCTTGGCATAGCTCAGGACAATGCTTTGAAAGAAAAATATTTCCTTGACATACTCGGCTTAGAGGCACTGATATTTATTATTAAACTATAATGCTTGGGTAAAATAAAACGAAAAAGTTTCTTGGTCTTTTGAACTTTTAGATTTTTAAACTGTCATTCGTCAAACGATATTGCTTAGTTGCTTATTTCCAAACTTCGTTAAGTTTGATGTAACATTTTTCAAAATAAGTGATGATATAGATGTTTCAATAAACTTCGTGAACTTTATGACTAGATTGATTGAAGATTGGAGAGCTTCGTTACTATAATTTCTATGTCAAAGTCAAAATCATTTATTTCAATTAGACCAGGAAGGTATTTATGAACGTCAACAAAAAACAACTTATACTTCAGTATCCTCATTAATGTCATAAACCATAATTAAATAGTTCGAAAACTTATATCATGTAGGAACAAACAATTCGACATAAGAAAAATTGTTCCAGTTCTCACATTCCCCTATCATTCGCAATTCTTTCAGCTGCAACCGATTCAATGCACAAACGAACACCAGCATGTTGTTTATCTTTCTCTGCACAAAAATGGACCAAATAAGAGGAATTGTACACACGATGCCAAAGGAAATGTTGGAATATGTGTGTTATGACAAAATACGAAATGTCTCTTTCAACACTTCATATACCTCTATACTATAAGTATTACCAAATAACAAACACGTACCAAAATAGAAAGAAATAAACATTTGCAGTTCATACGTTTATGTAGTATTTTAATAGTCTCTCTTTACTTTATCACCATATATCCTTTTTTTAAAGGGGGAAAATCAATTAATGACTGCTCCCGCCTGGGTGAGGCGGGAGGGAGTGTCAGACTCATATTGACTAAAAACCACCCCGTTCCTTCTCCTGCACGTCGAGCCGGAGCCCCGATAACCCGTTGTGTTCTCCGCGTCCTTCCTTACGATCCTTACGGTGTCGTTTCATTGAGCCTCGTGTTTGTGAAGTTTTGGGTTTTAAATTAACGTTGACCATAATCGATTTACAGTCCGGTAATAAGACCTTTTGGTCCAGTTTGGGTCAAAATAAACATAATTTACAACTTCACTTACTCAAATATCTAAGTCGTATCAAGCAGACTTGACGACTAGAATGAGGTCTTTATTTAGAAAAGCAGCTCTATCGGATTCCGAGTCGTATTTCAAGACTCAACAGTCTAAGCCTTACAAGAACGGTAGCTCATAATAATGTTTCAAAGATAGCAGAGTAAGCCACCCCAAAAGGACCATTTTCGTAAACAGACTTTCGACTTTATTTCAAAATAATAAAGTTAACAAAGCGTTGACGATGTATCTGAATAATAAAAATAAATTTAAATCCGACCCCATATTTCATTATGAGCTAGATAGAGCTTAATTAAATACAAGGGATTTAAATGGAGTTAATCTTTCCGCAGCATCAAAGCTAATTACAGGAAATGAAATGATTGAGCGGTTGAAATTTTAACCGATTATTGCAGTCCATTTGAACAGCAGGATTTCCGCGCATGCTGCTACTGATATGCATAGAAAGTATGTGATCATTATGATTACATCTTGGTGGATGGAGTTCACCTGAATAGCATACAATATAGGGAATTCTTGACAGATTGGTTTATCAAACGGAAATATGTCCAAATTCATTGATTTCTGGTTTTAAAAATTATCCCTGATTCATTTGTTAATAAAACTATTACTTATTAAAGAGTAGATGCTAAAGAAAAGTAAACAGTAAATACAGTTGGTCTAAATTCAGTTCATAAATAAACCATTAAGTAATTGGTAACCAACGGTCTGTCCGTGAAACAATTTAATTTAATTAAAGAGCAGGCGGACAAAAGTTTATCCGCATTCAGAAACTAAAATAGAAAGCGTGTTTTTTGGTCGTCATTAAGTAAATTATCTTGAGTGTGTTACAAAAGTGCTTTAATTTTTATGGCCAATTTAATTCTCATATGCCAAAATAATAAATAGCAAATTTTAATATCACAGTCATCCTTTTTTTTCCAACAATCGATTTTTTCAAAAATATAAACATTTCGCACTTAACAATCACTCTTTGAACATTCAATCTTGAATCATTCTTCTATATAGGCCTATATTTTTGTCCCACTTCATCTTCAAAGGTTTTCACTTATACCAAGGACTTTCATGACAATACAGAATTCACGTCACAACACAACAAACCAAGTCGTTTATTCAACTAGAGAAGGAACGCTTTTAAAGTAAGCCTCTTTGCAGACGTGGGGATATCATACGGGGACAATATAACCCAAGACGTCCAAATGTCAGGGGTCACAACTTCACGAGTCACAATGTCTTTAGTATTCAACCAGCGACGTATGCGAAGTGCGGAGGCGATAGATGCGGAATGAGGTGCTACGTTGAATGGAAAGAACACTGTTTTGTGTGAGGCTTTTGAATGATTGTGCTGGTGTTTGTGTGAGGAGTGTAAAATTATTTTGCTTGGTTAATTGTAAAGAGTGACTTTTGTTAACGGATGCATGATAATAGTTTAGATGAAACAAGAATGTCACAACAGGTAGATAAATATTCTTTAAAATTTGATAATATGAAGTTTTAAAGTCTCTGGACTATTATTAGATTTCCGCAGCCGCATCACACTGAATACAGAGCACATAGTTTCTTAACAAAAATCCTCCCAGGAACAATATCTTCACAATTTCTGCTGCATACTGAGCTGGTAACCTACATTTGTTTTAAATTACTAACAAGATTTAGCCGTGCGTCAGCCGCTGTGAGAACAGCGCGCTATGTTATTCTAAAGCTAGCCACTTGGCTACAATTGAAGTTATTTTCTTTCTGAACGAGTTAAATAAAAATGTGCACACATTTTCCACAAGATAACTAATATTTCATGTTCTCTATTTTCAACAAATGTAAGTACAAAAAACAATACAAGTAGGACCGGTTACTCTCTATTACAACCAAATTCCTATTTCGAGCTCTTATTGGGAATGAAGTCTGATGCCTCGAGGCAGATCAAGCTACCTACTCAAATTGGTGTTCACTCGGATGTACTCAAGCAAAAAGATGGAGAACTTGTTATTACGAACAATAGGTACAAGGAAAAAGATAAAAAATGTGGCAAACAAAGCCGGATTAGTAGACAAAAAGAAAGGTCTGGACAAGGTATACTGAAGCCAGTCGCAGATGATTAAGATATTTACACATACCTAAATAAAGTAAGATTGCATTAAAAATCCACAAAGATCCGTAATAACTGCGATCGTTCAAAGAACATGAATCCTACATGCCATTCCACCGCGACCGTATTATCCCTTGACAAAGCGGCAACCGAAAGGCATTCGACCTCCTACATAATTCCAAAATGCCCTGCCCATCCCATGTAGGGTTCCTAATATTAGGCGTCGTCAATCCCCCTTTATCTGGTGAACCTTTTCTATATTTAAGCACATTGTTGGCTTGATTGGTAGTAGAATGGCCCAGGGGAGGGTAGTAATACAAAGTTACGCAACCGACGGATGTGCTCATTCCTCGGACAGAAATATCTGTCGAGTCGTCTCATCGTGGCCTGTCTGCACCCACAGTTGAGAGATGTCGCGGTTTTCAACTTTTTAATTTGTTATTGTTATTACCCCTGCATTCTTTATAATCTATTTCAAATGTAGCAGGATATCTATTTCACTGAGGACTTTTGTCACTAGAGGAAACCTGTACTCTAACTCGTTGGGCTCTTCAATTTTTGTAATGAGTAATTTCCTAACCCGGAAAGACAATCAACGAAGCAGCCCATTAACTTTATTGAGATATCTACCACTGTGTCTCGTAGTTAATTTCTATCTCGTACAATTCATCTTCTTCGTGGTCGCTACGTCTCATGACCGACACCAGCTCTGTATAGACTATATAGAACCTCTTAACGCGACCGCTGACAGCCGGCAAAAGCCTTGAATGCTCACTCTATGCGCCACACTGACATTTCACAATCAACACACACTGACACTGACATTTACTAATACTTGTACTTACTCCAAGTTTGAATTACGTGGAGACGCCATGACCGTTACCAGAGAACTTCATTTAGTTTCTCATTAGTTGATGTAATGAATGTATGAGCTTTTTTATTCGTTTATTTATTTTCTGGAGTCCAATTAAGCAACCCTTTACACAATTTAAAATATTTAGTAATGGAGATGTACTTAGTCCATTGTTGACAATTTAAAAAATACAAGAATTAGGCAGCATTCTAATATATGTCTGAGAATATTCCCCAAAGAGCCCGTATGTTAGGCACTGTCATTCTCCCTGATGGCTCGGGGCGGGTGTGCCTCGCGACTTGCGACAGCCGAGACTTTATTGCCATTTATCGGCAGAAATTCCATTCCCCAACTACCTATACCTACATGTGAATATTCAAATAGAAGAACCCACGTTTTTTATGAGTCTAAAATGTCAAGACTTGTAAAGGTTTCAAACTGTAGCACGACACATGGGTGGCAACCAATGCTTAACATCAGCGTACTGAATCATTCACTTTTATGTTAAAATAAAGTGATGATGTTTCCTAAATGATTTGTTAGACATGAGTGACGAATCACACAGAAAACGTAACTCAGAAATGTATTCTTATAAGGAGAATTTTGAAATCCCACTGTCACCTTTGTAAGCAGTTTTTAACCGACTTCAAAAAAAGGAGGAGGTTCTCAATTCGAACGTATATATGCTTTTTTTTTATGTTTGTCGCCGATATCTCCGTTATTTATAAACCGATTTCGATAATTCTTTTTTTGTTGGAAAGGAGATAGTCCCAGAATGGTCCCATGATAAGGAAATCAGGATCTGATGATGGAAGACCAAGGAAACCGAGGGGATCTTTTAAAAATTATAGGGGCGACTAGTGCATTTGTTATTTTTTTTATTAAGTATTAAAAACCACTACCATCTGATAAAGGTCTGGGGTGGATCTGATGATGGAGCCGAGAGCTAGTCGAGAGAACTCCTCAACGGTTAACAGTAGCTACCTTGTGTTTGGGTTTGATTAATTTGTATTGATGAGGACTTTACACCTAGGTGAAGTGTAATTGTCAATAAGGGTCTGATGATGAAGTAGTATGGTAGTTGAGAGAACTCCTCAACAGTTAACAGTAACTACCTTGTGTTTGGGTTTGATTCATTTGTATTGATGAGAACTTTACACCTAAGTGGGGGTGTAATTGTCAATAAGGGTCTGACAATGAAGCAGTACGATAGTTGAGGGAACTCCTCAACGGTTGCCACTAGCTATGTTGTGTTGGGGTTTGATAATTTGTATTGATGAGGACTTTACACCCAGATGGGATGTGATTGTCATTAAGGGTCTGATGATGAAGTAGTACGACAGTTGAGGGAACTTCTCGGCGGCTACCAGTAGCTACCTTGTGTTTGGGTTTGATAAAATTTCGCAACGTAATAGGAAACAGCAGTAACATTTCCACAAGGTTGCACGTCAATGTTGCCTTCCTATAGCCCTAACAAATCTGCATTATAATTATTAACCATACCTTCTGCAGCTGTTCGTCTAAGGATATACGAGTATTTCTCAAGCGACTTGATACTTGTCTTAGAACAGTCAATCGACTGGCCCTTTCTTCTGGAAGTTCATTAAGTACCCTTAGTGCGGAACTGTTACGTAAGTAACTTAATCGTTGAGATTGTTGTGTAGCAGATTTATTTGATCGTCGCTCTTGAATCAAACGGAGTCGGTGAGCACGGGCTTCATCGGTCTCGTTTGATAAGCGCTCATGGATCAAACGGAGTCGGTGAGCACGGGCTTCATCGGTCTCGTTTGATAAGCGCTCATGGATCAAACTGAGTCGGTGAGCACGGGCTTCTTCGGTCTCGTTTAATAAGCGCTCATGGATCAAACTGAGTCGGTGAGCACGGGCTTCATCAGTCTCGTTTGATAAGCGCTCATGGATCAAATTGAGTCGGTGAGCACGGGCTTCTTCGGTCTCGTTTGATAAGTGCTCATGGATCAAACTGAGCCGGTGAGCACGGGCTTCTTCGGTCTCGTTTGATAAGCGCTCATGGATCAAACTGAACCGGTGAGCACGGGCTTCTTCGGTTTCGTTCGATAAGCGTTCATGGATCAAACTGAGCCGGTGAGTACGATCTTCTTGACTTTCGTTCGTTAGTCTTTTTGATACATAAGCTCTCATAGCCGACAATCTCTTTTTACGTTCCTTTAGTGTTTCATTTTCTTTCTTCTTATTAGCATGTATTTTTATTTTGTCTAATCGTTTCCATCTATCATCTTTCGTTTCAAGGAATCGACGTTTTCTCATTCGAGAAGCATCCTTGCTTGGTCAACCCATCACTTAAAATTGTGAAATAAAATAACTTTTAACAAAAAAAACCGACTTCAAAAGTAAATAAAAAATAAAAAAGTAAATATAAAACCAAAAAGCAAAAAATAACTTACTAAATATGCAATTTATAATACTTTCAAATTACTACTTACTATGTAATTAATAAAAAAGCTATTATTTTCTTAACTAACTAGTCTAACTACTGCTTGGTTTGAAGTCGGTGCCAAGCCACTGTGCCCACAGTATTATGTACTTTGTATCAGACCAACAAAATAGTAATTATCACTATCTGTCATGCAAAAGGAATATCACATGTCATAACATGTAGCATACTACGAAGGAACGGGGTGGTTTTTAGTCAGTAAGAGTCTGACACTCCCTCCCACCTCACCTAGGCGGGAGAAGTCATTAGATGATTTTCCCGGCTTAAAAAAAAAAAATTATTAAAAAATAGGTAATTACTTCCCATCAATCATCTAACAATATTGTAAACAATACCACAAACAAAAACAAATTCGAAAATCAAAACTTTTTGAACTTCGTTAAAAAGAACATGGCGGTGACCTCCTGTCATTTAGTGTTCGACGCTTGTTCAATACACATACATTCAACACGTTTTGAACTCTGTAACAGTCTGGTATTTATTACGAACTGACATACAAACTGATTGCTGTATGAATTTGTTTTGGAAAGCCCTCGAGACAACCTCGTACCTGTTTTCGAACTAACTTTGATCCGCAACTTTGCCAGTGAAAATTTTGTATTGTTTGAGCTCACCGGCACCGGTTTAAAGTGAAAAAATACTGGTTTTTAGGATTTTGCTAATGTTCTGGGTTAGAGGTTAAGAGCTGTATTCTAACATAAGAACCTATATCACGAACCATTGTATTCTTCTTTATTTTCTTGTGTTATCGAAATGTCACGTATCATTCAAGTTAAGGCAAATGTATCAAAGTACTTTTTTAATTTTAGTTTTCTCAATTAAAACCTTTCTTTGTTAAAGACTAGTCTAAAACCGATATACCTAAAGTTATATCTAAAGTTATCATTTATCTATGTCAATTCTCAGAATGGTTCGTCAAATGTTTATTTTTGATCCCGAAAGGAACATTCTGATTGGTTATCCTTGAAACCTAGAGGTAATTGAACTGAAGTCTAGTCTAGACTGACTGGGTCAGAATGTAAACATATCTGATTAATTTAAAGCTATTACAAGAGAATAATTGTAATTGATCAATTGTAGGAATGTGGTGGTTCTATATAGTTATTTCGGAAATTTTAAAATGTGGCAGTTTAAAGTTCTTTTTAAAACAAAACAAAAATCTTGTTATAGTGAAACAAAATATCTTACCAAATCATTAGCGCGTTGCATAAATTTTGTATCTCATTTTTGACAGGGTCAATACATAATTCAGATAATATATTTCTCCTTTAGCAAATACAATAGGATCAAAATTACCCCTTTTCTTTTAATAAAACATATCGATCAATGTTCAAATGCGTACGCAATGCATAATAAGTGTTACCTAATGTTTATTTGACCATATAGTTGTCATGGTTACGAATGAGGGTGTGAAACCATTTACATTTATTTATTTTTTACACCTTTGTAGAAAATATAAACAATGAGTCTACTTTTGTTAAATGTACAGTTATTTTTAATAACATTAAACAGGGAACTTTCTCCTCCTTAACGACAATGATTTGTAGTAAATGAAGAACAAAGTTAATTAGGTAACGACCTAATTCCTTGCTTATTGTTAAATTAATGTAACAATTTAATGAAGCGTTTGTACCTACGGAGGTGTTTATTATAAATTTTAATTAACAGTCTTGTTGAAAAAGTGAATTTAATTGATCATTAATTTTTAAACATAAGAGAGAAGGAGTAGGCAGATGTCTCTTGTCTATCACCACACGAAGAAGTAGGTAAAGGTGCAAACATAAAATGTAACACCAATTTTCTGCTAGTTTTAATAATAATATCATTTGAGTGATATGAGTCCCATGTAATAAAGGGTTAGCCTATTTGCCATACACCAGCTATGATTCAACGATGACCAGATACGAATTTCGTGATAAAGTCAAGCTCCAAATCAAAGCAATGAACGCTCTAACATTATACTAAAATAGAATCAGTAAGCAATGAATAATGGGCTCGCTGCCATCGCAGCGGTAAGTCCCCTCTTTGAGGAGTGGCTTGAGAGACGCTACGGCGTCCTCACCTACCGCCTGACGCAGGTCCTCACCGGACATGGAAGTTTCGGGAGGTACCTGTGTCTGATGGGGCGGGAGGAAACGCCCGGGTGTCATCACTGCGAGGACCGCCCTGAGGACACGGTGGAACACACGGTGGGAGAATGCCCTTCGTGGGCTGAGCACCGCCGTGTCCTCAGGGAAGTGATCGGCGATGGCGACCTCTCGCGTCCGGGCCTAGTGCAGGCCATGATGCGGAGCGAGGGGGACTGGGATGCCGTCTCCTCCTTTTGCGAAGCAGTCATGCTAGCTAAGGAGGAGGCGGGACGCGTGAGGCAGCGAAGCGCTGCCTCCTCGCAACCCAGCCATCGCGAAGGACACACCGTGCGTCGGGGATCGCGAGACGATCTCCGGCCACCGTAAGCGCGGGCCTGCGGACGGCGAGCATGGGTGGCTCCCCGTCCGACCAGAAACAGACCCGAGCGTACGGCGCGTCGCGTTCCGCGCGCGCCTCAAAGAGCCATCAGACCACCACAGATGGGGCCCAATACGGCCGATGCCGATTCGGAGTCGCGGAGAACCTAACGGGTAACCGGGGCTCCGGCTCGACGTGCAGGAGAAGGAACGGGGTGGTTTTTAGTCAGTAAGAGTCTGACACTCCCTCCCGCCTCACCCAGGCGGGAGAAGTCATTCGATGATTTTCCCCCCTTAAAAAAAAAAAAAAAAAGCAATGAATAAGTCAAGTGCACTCCAACTCGATATACCTAGATTTCACAATGGCTAGTTCACGCGAAACTTCTAATATTAATAACGATTCAGAGACAAGGACCAAGTAGCTACATTATAACATTATGTTTCTAGGAACAAAAGAAAAAGGTTTATAGCGTAATAGTGCAGGAATGAATTTAGTAGCACCAACTATAAGGCTTAATATTGCCTTCACTAGTTTTTAAATAAATTTGGATGTAGTTGTTATGGTGATCCATTTTCTGCTGTGGATTTCAAAATAAAAAGTCCTATTTTACCCTGACATGTGGATTTAAGATCAAGACCTCAATCTAGACATAGACAATCTACTTACGCCTACACAACTGACACTAAAGGCAAATCTAGACTAAAGAAGTTAAAGTAACATACTTATTTTGAAATCTCTAAAAATATATTGTCTTCTTTCTATGTAATATATTTAGCATTTCGTTGAAAACCATGACCCAAAAATTAAAAGGCAGGTTCTACCCAATACCATAAGTTATTAACTATTGGCATTAAAACCCTAAACCCCGTGATTACAATAACAATTAATTATTCACCCTATACCAACCTATTAAAGCACAATATTCTCTTTTATTAGCACCCTTAAATGATAGCTTTATGGTATTTTATGCGTTCATGTTATAAGGTTTTATGCTGTAGTGTGGTCCTTCGGTACGATTCGACAAATATTTATTTTAAAAATTCCACACAGTGGTTTTATTTCGTTTGAGTAAATCACTGGACTTGTTATTAATTTTTTTTCTAATAATCAAATAATTAAGCATGGAGTCGATTGCAACTTGCGTTGTGTCTACATAAAAAATTCTAGCCATTTAACTAGGTACATGGATTTATTAGAATACGAGGTGAAAAGTGAATGCTACACCTAATATTGCCTCAATTTAAAAGGAATAATTAGGAATAATTGATTCCAGACTGTATTCTTAAATTTAAATTCGTATTTATATATATTTTCGATTGAAAAAGAGTAACCTATGGAGTTTCTTGCTCGTTCTTCTCCATAGAAAGAAATCTACACCTTGGAATGAGCAAATAACTTCAGTTTATTTTTTTTGTTGATATTCAAATGTGCCATCCTGGTCTAATTAAAATAAATGATTTTGACTTTGACTTTGAATGTTTATTTACTACCTTTGCATCTAAAACACCCGGAATTTCCCTATATTCAATAATTCACGGTAGCTCCATATTTACCATGGTATTACACCAAATGACAAGGGTTAAAATTAGACCATGTAATGAGGTTTCAGAATACATCGTTAGGTTAAGCAACACTATCCAAGGACAGTCACTTGAGTGGTGGCTGTTTACCAATGCTTTTATTACCTTGAAAATAATATCCTTTTAGCTTCTAGTATCAGTTTTTTGTTGTTATAAGAATATCGGGTGTTGATCATTTTTGGAGTCGACTAACAATCGATGACCTTGTTACGGTTCATCAAAGTTTAATTATAAACTCTAATCAATTATAATAAGGTTCAAAGAGGAAAGTGTTTTTAATAAAATCTTTTGTAAAAAGTTGTTTTGTTTTTACAAAATCGTAGGCGAACCTTTTCAAGTTACGCTATACCTTTCAGGAATAATAGTGCAAAAATGATTTATTACAATATTCTTTAGGATAGATAATCACAACATAGTTAAGGGAAAATACAATCACTTAAATTACAGTAAAACCTTTATACTAAAGGTTTATTAAAATCTATATGTAACTAATTCCATTAATTTCTCGGAACCAACTTCCATTGCGAACAGTAAAAGAACGGTCTTTCCGGACCATGAAATATCTTAAGAAATGTTTTGGTTACATACATATGTATGTAAATTTAGATATATACGTATATTATCCGGCCACAACTACGCATGTACCAACATTTGCATGAGATGAGAGCTCTGTAGCGAAGCGTGCATAGTAAATAAATACCAACGTACATACTACGGCAAGTCTTATATAAGATTCTAACAGCGGTTATACATAACGCGCTCGGACGCTTAATGAGGCTTCAACTGAATAATAACTTAACCACGGATATGAGTTAACCGCCGACAGAATTAATTACGTCTGTTCTTGAGATAACTTTGTTCAAAAATGAGTTTTTTTTTTGTTAGAGTTGAATTTTTCATTTCATCGTTTATGTAAGTTTATGTATTTTTAAATGGGTTAGGTTAGAACGTGAACAATGTCAAATCATATCCTAATAATCCATCAGTTGTAATAATGAAAACTGTACGATAAAATAAATTGGTATACAACGACAGAACATAAATAATGCATTAAGTACTTACATAGAAGATTGGAGCGAAAAACCTAACCCTTTCCTGATGGTCATGTAAAGACGACAAAAATAAAATAATAATTCGTAGGTATCAACTTGATTTAGAACATGCTAATATGCCCATTGTTATAAAAACCTTCATATTTTCCAAGCATGTACTTGTTTTAGTTAGTCTGGCCTATACATACTAAGGACCTTAATATTATGATCCTCCTTAAATGCCCAGAATGTTCTATCAAAAGGACAAAAATCAGTTATTCCAATAAACACAAACTTATAGATTTTGTTAACAGAAAATTGTAGACTTAAAATATAACACGTCGATTTAATACATGACGAATATTTTCTTAAGAAACTTTACTTAACAGAGATATTCTTGAGACATGTGGAAATCTAAACATTTCCACTGGAAAACCTTCTTTAGAGTTTCTTTGAACAAGTGTTATCTAGAATCCTATCAGTATATACCCTGAAGCAAGGAGTTGGCTTTGTCAAATAAACACTGTCACAAGGATTTTTTACATTTTTCTTACAATTCTACTTCTTTGGACTTAAATGTGCTCATGCAACTATAATTACGCAGAAAAATTGAAAGATTTAATGAACACTTGGTACCTATATCTGTTCCGAGCCTACAATTATTAATGACAGAGGGAGTGAAAAGTTAGTGCTTCATTCCCTAGTGTTCACATAAGACTAGATTCTAGTAAAAGTCTTCGACAGTGTTTATTTGATGGCTGAAAACCTGAATATTTGACCATAGGTTTGATTAAGATATAACCCTGAGTATTTTTTTTTAAAACGTTGCCCCACTCTAGTATTATCTCCTGTGTCGTGGGTGCGTTTACAAACATACAAGTTCACATACACATGACACCGAGACCCAAAACAACAATTTGTGGATCACACAAAGTACCTCTATTGTTCCGTGCGGGAATCGAACCCGCGACACGTTGCACGGCAGCTGGTTACCCAGCCACCACACCAACCGTGCAGTCAAGTTGTTTATACTTACCAACCATAAATATAAACAACATGGTCCTTACAGTCATAAAAGGACCAGAACAAAAACAGTCTATTTTTACTACATTCTAGAGGTACTTAGCACAAGGAAAATTCAGATTCAGAATAATAATACCTTATTTGTTGTTAAAAAATATTCTTTTGTAAAGCAGACTAGCTTCATAACTAAGGAGTATTTCCTGTATTGTGGTTACATTGTACAAACACATACAACCTACGCAAAACAGCTCCAGCCCTTATTAATTTCATCCTTATTTTGTGGTTATCATAAAGAGGAAACAATGCTTTTACTTTTGAACGTTTATAATGAGCTCGGATTTTCTAGAACAGACTTTAAGAAAATACATTTCATATTGTTTCTACATTTCTATTTTCATAACCGTAAAGAAATCCATATTTAGAGAAAACTTAAAAAGGATACAGTTCTAAAATCTAGACAACTCTTTATCCAAGTTTAGACACAAAACAAGTGTAGGTAACGATTTCCATATCAATCCGTTATGACCTCAATGAGTAAGAAAAAGAGTTCATTTTTAAACAAACAACTATTGAACACGAGTCACATACCCACACACAACTTAGCACAATATATAAGTACAAACTGTCACCGATGACCGGATGACTAATCATTAGAACAATAAGTTATGACCAAGCTAATTAGTTTTTGTCTTCAATGGCATATTGGCGTGCATTTTAATTGAGTAAAGTGCAAATGAAGTTATGGCGTTTAATTTTATGTGCATGCTATGAGTACCTATTTTTTCCCATGTTGTGGGATAACATAAGCCCTCATTTTCCGAAAAAACTTTTAATTAAACCGATTAAACGATTGATCGTCAGTTATGGATGACTTATACCCGAAACTCCACGAATGACTATTAATGATATACCTACACTGGAAAATAATCATAAAGATGTATATCAAAAGACATAAATGCATTTATGCATCATATGAAATTGAAAGTACGGAAGCAAAACTGTAATACGGAAATAATCAAAATGTACCACAACATTCGTTATAATATTATGCAAAAGATCAAAAGCCTTTATGTAATAATTATATCTGTATATCTAGTAGATTAATTTATTGTAACCCAGAGAAACTGATCTTCATGATAACTATTCAATTTACTTCATAACATGTAACATTTTATGTTCGAAGCTACTCCGAAAATGTCCCATAACCTTCGCAACGGCAACTAAAATTGACATTTAAAAAATTACAACTACTAGTTCCGAAACATCAAATATAACTAACCGGTTTCCAGTCATTTCACAACCTTCAAAATGACCTATTTACCTTCTGACCCTCTACTTGCGATATGAAAGGAAGTAACTAGTACACATTCCACTTTTTGCACGCAAAAGAACTCCAAACCGAAGTAACATTTGAATGCTTACTAAAGAGCTTTTTGCTTATAGAGCAATAACTAGGGTTGTTTATACATAATCTCCTGTGGAGGCAGTTTTCTGACGTTATACACAACACTCTCCTTACATCCCCAATTTAAAAGTAAAATAAAGCAACTCAAATAAAATACTGACTACTGAAAGTACGAAGCGAAAATGAATTTAAATTGAACAAACTTTTCATTCGTTCCAAAATTGTTTCGTATTTCTAGAATGGTTCTGTTTTAAAATAATTCCCATTGCTCATTTTTCCAGCCACACTTATCGTTATTTGTATCCAATCAAAATAAATAAGAGCAACATTTAATTAATCGTGTTTAATTTATTGCAACGATCGCGATAATCATTCACGCGTTTTATTTACAAATAAATGAATCGGGCGTTTAACTGTTATTTATTTCAATGTTTTGTGGTAATAGCTACCTAACTAAATGAAGAGAGATTCCAAATTGACCGATTGCTCCGAGTTCGTGAGGATTGGAAAGCGAATTACTCCATTGGGAGAAACATCCCAAGTCAAATATGGTCCATACTAATGGCACAAAAAGTGTCACGTGGGACCACTTTTCGAGGTCAGCAACGCGTTGGACAACATCAAACAAACTTCACTAAAGTTACACATTTCGCTGAAACACGTTAGACCACAATCGAATGGTGACAGGTTGTCAGAATATCGCCCACAACCCGCAACCAACCACAACAATAACCAGTTTCATTTAAATCTTACAACTTACAAATCACAAGTAACACAATGTTTTTCTTTGATTCCGTCAAACGAAATTCACAAGTACCCAATGAACGAGACAATCATGTAGGTGAATATTAACATAAACACACACATATAAACGATTTATTATTTGCGATTGGAACACACGCCACAGAAGAGTTCGTGTTTGGTGTAATAGTGTTGTCACTCGGAGCGACCGGAACGCGTGGCGTCGTTGCTAGCGCGGGGACCGTACTGAGTGCGGTAGTGGCGGGTAGCGTGCCTGCTCGGCCGGTCGGCCCTAGGAACTAACTATAAGCTCTGTTTTGGTAAAGGTGGCAACTGTTATTGTTATGATTCCATCAGGTCATGCTCGTACTTAGTTAAAATTTGAAAATTAAAGTTAAATAGATCGAGATGGTCCTTTAGATAACAACACGCTTTTAGGTAGCTATCTCTAACTAAGACAAAATCCACAAAATGAACTTGATCCAAACTAGGTTTGAAATGAAAAGACGTTTTACGCAATTATAGCCCTTTACCTTGTAGACTAAATTAAGTTTACAAAATAGAATAATAAGCCTAGCATCAAAGCCTACAAGTTAAGATTACAGGTAACACTAGCTGCGTGTTACTATCTGCCTTTTAAATATAGAGCTTCGGGTAATGTTATAATAACAGGACCCGACGGCTCAACAGAGTATATACTTAGGATAAATCTGAATAAACCAACAGCGAAAGTGGAATATCAATGGACCACACAACATTTTATCTCATCCCTTCCAGTCTCAGTACAAAAATTTAGTTCTACGTACGGGTTTGGAAATAATAAAACATTTTTTGTTATTTCACAAAATAGGTAGGTATGCATAAACCGAGGATTAAGTCAACCAAAATTTAAGACTTTTTAATATTAATATAATATTTTAATATTTTCTAATATTTTCGTAATACATTTGTTCGTATTTGCTGATATTCTGTAAATTTTCCAAAACCAACTTCAAAATATAAACCCACGTTTAGTTCTTATTAAGAAAATCTTTTGTTAATACTTGTTTTTACTGTGAAAACGTTCAGAGATATCGCGTCTGTAAAACCCATTGTTAATGATTGCATAACTTTAACATCCACAACACAAGAGCTCTGTAATAATATTGATATCCTCAGTATTGTAGCTAAGAATAATAAATCTGGCAACAGGTCATCTGTTGTATAAGAAAGAAAATACTCAATACATCGAGTAATAAAAAAACAAATACACGTCCAACTAAATAAGACTTAGCCAAACAAATAAATAGAACGCGAATAAAAGGACCACGAAAATCTGGTCCTTTTAGCCGCGTCCATGTTGCCAGGTTAAAAAAGGTATTCCTAAAAGTTCGCCTTCGTAGCTTCAGCAAAAAAAACTAAATTAAGGTACAAATTACATTAGCATTATTCAGAAACACGTTTTGCGAATCCTAAACTTAATATTTTCATATTTAGGTCACGATGGCAAGTATATTTCATGGAATAGACAACATGGAATAATTAGCTGGTAATATTTAGAAGATAATTTACTGCGTGGGTCTACTTAATTAATTTAATGTGCTTCATAAGTTGAAATTCGATGAAGTTTGTGAAGCTGTGTAACGTTATATTGTAAGTAAGAATTTGTGGCGTAAAATATTTACTGCGATTATAAAATCGTTAGCACCGACAACATTTGTATTGCTTGATCTTCACTGAATAATATAAATTCATTGTTATCTATAAAAGATATTACAAAGAACATCGGCACGAGGACTAAATCATTTTATTATCTCAACTAGAAAATAATACACATAAATTGGATAATTGTATTGTTGTAATTTTAGTAATAATAAATCTGAATTCAAAAAAAAGTATATAAGTTAAATGCCGTATCCAAATCGCATTACCTCGTTGTGAATGAATTTTTATTTCATAACGTTGAATGTTACCTGTTGTATTGCTTCAATCTCGTAAACGCTGTATAGTTGCACATTAACTAACGATTTACGTCAAAATGATAATGTTTTGATCGACTGAAGTAACTTGACTTTTCATTACATTTGTGTCTTTTAAAGAGGACACTTTTAAGTTTTTGAGCGCAACGGTCTCCACTGACGAAAAATAAAATGCTAATGCCATAGCTAACTAGCTGCATTAGCAGATTAGACAAATTTTTCTTCGTCTCCTATAGCTGACAGTGTAGGTCAAAAGGTTAAAGGACATTTTATTTACAGACTTTTTAACATTTTAAACATTCTCATCGTTAAACTTTTGAGTTCAAGTCAAGTTAAACCATGCTTTGATGATTAAACTTTGGATGAGCGATGTTTAGAAGGTTTTTCAAAGATTCATAAGATCCAATTTAAGACAACTTCGTACTTTATCTCAGAACAAACTTGTTAAGACGAAGAACATGAGCAACTAAACGACAAACTTTGTTTAACACTTTTTGTAAAAAGCAGTTTGATGTAAGGATGTACCCTACTTTGTTAGAAAAACTTAAGTACACCTTACTGAGTTCTAGTAATTTTAAGGAAGATACTTTTTGGTCCTAATTTAATTGAAAATAGTTTGACTTTGTTCTCCAGTTTGTTATGCAAAATATAAATAATTTTTTGGTCCTTCGAGTCTTAAAACTGTACCAAAATATTAACAACTTCGCCTTATAGCTTTTTGCTTTCTGTCATTATTTCTAATCACATAATGACATATCGACCTCTTCATTAGATAATTATTTTTTAATGATTGTTGTTTTGCATACCTAGTGCAAATTGCAAAATGAAGCTCTACTAACATAGGCTTAAGTTTATTTACATCAACTGTATATTATCTATGAGCCATAGTTGCCTGAAATAAAACTAACCTTAAATTAAACTAACTATTATGAATGCGAATGTTGTTTGTTTGTTTGTTACTCATAGCATCGTCACGCCTTTTATCCCCGAAGGGGTAGGCAGAAGTGTACATTACGGCATTTAATGCCACTAATGTACACTGTAACACGCACTTTTCACATTTTTTATGATATGAGTCCCATGTAATAGGGGCTGAGCCTAAAAAAGTGAGTACTTTACTCTTTGACGTCAAAACGGGTGAAGGGATTGTAAAGCAATTTGGAACAGGAGTAGATTTAGGTCTGGGGTAACACATAAGCTACTTTTTATCACACAAGACCGCGGGCGAAGCCGCTAGCAAGTAGTAGTAAACAAATAAAAATAAACACTAGATTATTTTTGCATTTTTCATTAACACATTTATGTGTAACCTGAATCAGTTTTGATTTTGAGCTACTCTTTAACCATTATTTATCCTAAATCCTGCGATAACTTTAGATTTAACCTGAGTGATATCAAGTATTTGAGGTCCCAATCGAATGGCTTACAAGTATCGTAATAAACTCAAACCTGACTTTCTCTTTTCCGATTCATTACATAATACCTCGATGCTCGCATCTTAAAAAGGACCAAACCGCCACACTTTTGTAGGTACGCAGTAAAATACATCTTATTCGTATTTATTTTTATGTTATGGTATTTTCTGATATTATTAATAGTTATATGAATTTAATCAACACGAAAAATTAATGAGGACTTTAATTTCAATTTTTTTTAATATTCCTCAATTAATGTGTTAATATCAAGAGGCACCTACTAACTGGATTTTATAACTGAAATCTCTATTAATTCTCATAAGCAGAACATTTAGCCTTAAGCTATTAATTTAATACACAACAAGAAGGAAAAAAATATATATTATATACGAAAGAGAAGTAAGAAATAAACAAGATATTTTTATCTCCTGTGGGACTCGCGCGGGCTGAGACGGCAAATTAGACAGATATTCCTCCTTCGGGTTATTCTAGTAAATAACATACATATACAGGAAAATGTGTCCCTTTTATTACACAGTTACACACGTGTAAACTTTGATTAATTAATTAGAAACATTTGTGAGTCTTTTGACCTTATTTTATTGGGTGACTGTACAAGTATATTTGTACATATATTACGTCATACCTAGGTATAAACCAGGCAGTTCTTTTCGGGGAAAACCTTGAAAAAATAAACAATACCTTTTATATTATCATTTGGAGAATAATTTTGTAAACCAAAAATAGAAAATTCTAAAGATCTAATAATAGTTGTTTCATAGGTATATCATGTCTCATTAAAAAAAAATTGGATTCCAAAGATTTGTTACTAATTTTATATATTTTTTTTTATTGGACAAACCCGCCACAACCTCCCAAAACCGCTGCAACTCCTGTAAGCCAGGATCTACAGTAGATACAACCATGAAGACACCAGAACACTGAAGTCCGGCGCGTCCCAGGGACATGAGTAACTGTCTTGGTTCCCGCAACGAAGTGAATCAGAAGATATTATAAGAGGAGAAGAAGAAAAAACTATGGTTTCCACTTCCCTCGGTGAATTACTGCAGGAGACAGAATGAATTAAGCCTAAAGGCCCAATTTTATATATGTATATCAAGTCAGATGTTTAAAAACGTATGTCATATATTTGAATGTAACAAACAAATACAAAATACTGAGAATAAAGATAAAGATCCAGTTTTATTTTGACCATAAATGCAACTTTAATAATGTTTCAAGTGACAATTTAAGCCGGCATACTTTTGAAATCAACTTTTATATAAAACTGCCGCAGAACGGGAAACATAAAAGATGGGTATGAATATAAATAAAAATACCATCGCGAGCAGACGACATCATTAAAAACTAGTTTAGAATTGCGTCACAGTTATTAAATCCAATTCATTTAATATTTCACTAAAGCTACTATTAATGAATAGAAAAATAAATTAATAATATAGTGCAGACACTAGTATGATGCTGAGACAGATCTCAGCACTATACTGGTTTTATAGTCTAAGTCAAGATTTAAATGGTTGAGTGGTAAAAATATTCTTGACGCTTCCGTTTTGGAAACCAAATTCAAAAGTTCATTATTAATTCTTTGATTTTGATATACAAAACAAGTAATACATATTTTTTTATATATTACGGTTTCTTGCATGGAATAGTAATTTCTTTCTATTCCATGGTTTGCAGTGTATGGATGTGTTTTCTATTCCATGGTTTGGAGTATATCTCCTTGGATTGAAACTAGTAGAGTTATTCGCAGTATTTTCACGTGAGTAACCCGCATTAGATCAAGCTAAATAAAACCGTTTATTAATAAAAGCTGGTAGAATTTTTACAATACTTTTAGTCATCAAAAAGCGACCATGCATTTCTCTGAACATCAATAGCTTATATCGGCATTTAAGGGCAATGGTCTTATTGTTTCCTAACCATTACTAAAAAAGTTACATCGCCATTCCATAGTTCTTACAAAGCACAACTTTACTGGCTTCATCTTCGCAATTCCTTTTACTATTTTTATTTTTAGCCATACAGTTTCCTCTTCTTAGCCTCGAAACTTTACTCCCTTTAATTCGTATCGTATTGTTGCTATTCTCAAGTATCAATAATTTGTAACAATATAAAGAAACGTTTTATTTAATGGTTATTTCAGGAAAATTTATAAAGCTACAGTTGACCCACAGAATGTTTTGTCACAAAGGAAAAGTTGTTTCTGGAACGTACGTTATTTTTATAATTTAAACCTAAGTTAAATGAATAAGTTCATGACTTACAGTGGAGTGTGAGTGTGTTGTGCTATTAAACTCTCGTTGAGTTGTAATAAATTGTTTATTGTGAAATATAAGATATTAGGGTGTCTATATCCGGCGAATGTTCCGCGCTCGCGAGCCGTATGAATGCTCCGCGCGTGCATTAAAAATTATGCAACTCGTGCTTCGTCTTCTTCTACATTATTATCTACTAATAATAAAAGAACCTTCTTCGATCATTTGAATTGTAAACTAATTATTAATACTTACAAAACACATTTTTGAGAACTTGAAACAAGTCAGAAATTCAGTTAAATTAAATTCAATTGTATAAGTCTGAGTAACTCTTTCATAAAATAGAAATATATACAGATCTTTAATCTTGAACAATCGATTAAGATATGTATACTGTATAGATCTACCATTGAGGCACGGTATTATTATACCTTTATCTATTTTTATTAATAATCCAAGGTAAAGTAAACTTTATAGAGGTAACAGTCTATTTGACGAGGTAAACGCAACAATATATATACAGATAGATATATATATAATTACTTACACCAACACATAGTGTATCTTAGCCTTGAATATTAAGTGATACAAAACGTGAAATATTCTTGCGGTTATTGGATTCCTAGAACAGATATATAACTATGTTAGTTTCCTGTTCAACTTTATACATATATTGGCGATTAGTTATGGCAATATATTAAAGGTACACGTTTTGTGTATTGAGTATCTACCTAAGTACGTAGAAATATATCCATGACTAAAACCTTTAGAAAGCTCCAGAACCTTTCCAATTTTTATATTCTTTCTTTAGCTTTACTCTGCGCTATTTTCCGAGGTTTCCTTTTTTTCTACTTTCTAATTATTTTAAGTATACGAGACAGTCTCTCCACTTACAATATGTTTGACTTAGTTAGTCGTATGATGAAAATCAACAAAAGAGCATATATAATACTCAAAATCTCATACTAACAACAAAAGTTCATCCTAATTTATTCTGTTCATTTTAGAAAGCAGATAGAACAAAAATCAGGATGTGACTGAATATAACGGGGTCTAACTAACAATACGCATGCGCAATGACACATGTTATCTGACCGTGACAATATTAATGTATGGTTTTTACCCCTACTATGTAAATATCTCTGCATTCCTGTAGGAAAATGGACTTTATCTCATTGAAATAAAGGCTATAAAATGATAAGTGTACACCGTAACCCTTTAATTGTGTTACATCTGCCTGCATCCCTGTAGGAAAATAGATCTTAGGACTCTAGGAATAGGGGTGGTATAGAATGCTTATGAATTAATTAAGAATATCAGGTTTAAACCACAGAATACGTATAACAGTTTTCCTTCCATTGTTGATCAATTGCTTGTTTTATATATTTTCCTTTAGGAGTAACTAGATCTTTTATGGACGTTTTACAGAAGAGTCTTATTGAGTATTCTTGAACGAAAAATTTGTATCTATTCTATATTATCAAATAAATCCAACAGTAAAATTGTTACAGTGGAATTCTTTGGTAGAGTCTGTGTTTCCTGAAGTGTATATGAATAGGTTACTTATGGGGAGACGTAAGCCACATTATCACTTACTATCAGGCGAGATAGTGGTCAAACTTCGGCCCATTAAATATAAAAAATAAAATATATGTAAATGAGAGTTACTATGGGCAGTTTCGTACCTCTAACTGTTCAATCCTCAAGCGGTCACCGGTGACCACTACTAACTCCATTATAGACCTAATTTCCGATTTTTAGAGACTACTTTAGAGTGAACAGGTTATTGATATGATATCAACGTAATAAGACCTTTTGTACGCAATACAACAAACTTATAAACCTATAAACCTAATGAAGTGTTACGAATTGATGGGCAATCCTTTTAAACAATAGTACCTTCACCTGCACGTTCATATATGATAAAAACAGGTGCATTTATAGGAAAAAGAAATCATTTGATAAAAGATACAACAATTACGCGATTATAACTTGTCGAGCACGCCCGATCACTTTCGAACCGTACTGGGACTCATCATCGTGAATTACGTGCCAATTGATCTTGAATAGAAAGTATGTAGTAACTAAAAATAGGTTACGCAAGTCTATGACATATGGCTTAGAATCAATTCCGTTAAATCAATTCCTTGATTAAAAGTACATACGTCTCGTGACAATCATTATATGATACTAAAACAAAATAAAAGATACCAGAAGGTGACTAACCTGGTATTTCTTGATGGAGTCCATCTGTTCTTTGCTGACATTGTCGTGTGCTGGTGGGCGGGGCGGTGCATCCCGCGCGGTGTCGCGAGGGGGCACCGCTGGCGCCACCGTCTTCGCCGTCCCATTCACCTGCTGCAGATAGAATTAAGAGTTACAAAGAGTAGTGGGAGAAGATAAGAGATTGAGATACTTTTTGCAGTAGAGTGTTGAGAACACAGAAGTGTTTATGGGTTCTGTGCAATATCTATAAGTTGTTTTTTTATATGGAAAGCTATTTATTTCTTTTTTTAATGTAAATTGTGTACCTTAAAGTTCTTAATTCCTTAAGACCTGTCCGTTAACGATTACCGTGTCAAGCGACTTAAATGGAATTGCTAATGATTTTACACAAAACCCATTCAAAATATTATTTTTGGTGAACATTTATAATGGTTTCTTCAGGCTTCGAACCTGAATTAATTCGTTGGGGCATCAGTGGTGCTGAGTGCGGCAAAAGGTATATTAAACATCTAATAACCATGAGTACTAAAACTAAATTGCTGTAATTATTTCAAATACTAGACTTATTTTTATTTAATTTATATAGCAGATTTGAGTTTTTGATGTAACCTACGTACCTTGACAAAAAGAAGATATATTAATCTACATAGTAAGTAAGGGGGTATCTATGGGAGTAACAAGGGATCTTCTTAAGGTTCTAATTAGCATCAAATACTCAAACCTCAATATATAACTTATATCTATTAATCTAATGTTGTAAATAACAACTAAATACATAGTAATATATCCCATGTAACACATGCGTTACCCAATATCTGAAAATGAAATTGTATTCAGACGGTCTTTCAGTTTAACGATTAACTATTTAATTATTTATCTAAATACCACCATATATACCATCTGAATATAATATATAATTAAGCGTCGAAATGCATGCCAACATACTGTCCCATTTCAAAGATATCTTAAATTATTTTTATAGAATAAAATAACAATTACTAATTACCAGTCAGTTAATTCTAATTGAAAGTTAGTTAGTGACCTCCCAATGGTGTAAATTAAATTACTTTGAGGAACCTATATTTAAAAGAGCAAAGCTTGACACTGAATAGTTTTGCTTATAACTTAATTCATTGCACCGATTACTGATATTGAGTCACAAACACTCTCTCGTTCATTTTATGGAAATAATGATCTATAAAAATATTTCATTTTTAAACAATCAATGAATCTGTTGTTCGAAAGGGATGGAGGTTATTGCTCTATCTTCTACATTCGAAACTACACTTTGGAACGAGCACCTACCTTCACTTAGAATCAAACGGACGGACAATTCAATTTTTGAAGTTTCAAAAGTTCCTAATTAAGAATTAATCGAAATAAATAAATACTTTGAAGACTGTCAGCGTCAATCTTTAAACAGTTATCAGAAAGTCTCATTCTGTTATCTTATTTCGTAAAAATAATAAAATTGTGACTATTTCTGCGAATAATAAACACTTGTGTTATAATTTTTAGCAGTAATTACACCCCGCTGAAGACATGCATTTTGATCCAATTATAATAAATATATACATACATAACATCACGCCTTATAATATAATATATAATAAATATAAAGATACATATTTTAGCACTTCCCACACAGAGATGAACAAGCCACAGTTTTAACATAATTTCACAAAGAAAATAATACAAGAAACAAAAGTAATATCACCTTATTTACTTCTGTGTCAGGTCTAGAGAATTTATGGCTCAACTTCTAACACATTTTCATATTAGTCTTAGCAAGAGGAATAAAATTTAGAAATAAATTTTCTCATTTGAGTTTTCTTTTCTTTTGTGTGATGACTTAAGAATTTTCCTGTTTTCTGGTTTGTTGATTTATTTTGTTGTTTGTGCACCAAAATAATGTTATATTTGGTTAAAAAATAACTCATTAATCATATGTTTCATTGTCATCTCTTATCACCATATCACTTGTAGCAACAAGACGTCCACTACAAACAAGCCTTTAATGACTTCCAAAATACATTTATAGATTTCCAACTACAACCAAGATCTTTGAAATACAATTTCAAATTTGGACATACGTTTAATACACGTTCTGATAGAAAATTGAGCCAAAAATTGTAGGTAACAATCAATAGATACATAATATGTTCCAATTTTTGTTTTCTTACAAACTTATACCCCAGATTATGATTGATTATGACATGCAAGTATTAGATTATATCGAAGAAATATTACTATAATAATAGATATACAACATATGAATATATATATTAAATACTGCTAAAATACTTATATTAGTCACCTGGAACAGAAATGATATTAAGACAAGATACACAATTAAATACTTAGGTAAAATGAAGTTTACAAAAATTTGAAGAGGCTCAATCAAGTCAGAGTTTCAATCAAGATCTAAATAAAAATTTATTAAAAATGTATATAATTGGTTGTTGTTGGTAAGGTGGAAGGATAAAGATCACGTTGGCGATCACCTAGCCAATAGTGTGACCAAGTTACCAACTACACCGGACTCTCTGCAACGAAAGCCCTGAATGAATCCGAAAACAGGATAAGATGGAGGGAAAGAAGGAGAGCAATGAAAGCCTTTCAGGGGCACGACCTTCAGAAATGAAGCGAGCTATCGAAAAGAGAAAAATGTATAAATTCCCGTGATATTTTAAAGCATCGCTTCATATAATTTTAATTATTATTGAGCCAGACGCGTTTGACCACTTTATATAAAAAACTATCAGAAAAATAGCATTACTGGTCATATTTTAAACTGTAGGTTATCTAAAATAGTTATACGCGAAAGTAATCGCGTTTATTTTGCCTGGAAAATAACATATCCATTACGGAAAAGCAACAGAAAGTACTGAATAAATTCAATAAATCTATACACATGTATAATAAAATCGTAAAAAAGTCAAAACTGTACATTTAATTTTTTTTAAAAAGAATATTTGAGGCGTGATCTACAATCGATACCGAAGCCAAAAATATGTTTTTTAGAATTTTTGTCTATTTGTCTGTATACATATATGTCCGGGATAATCTCCAAAAGTACTGTATCGATTTACTTCAAATTTTGCATGAATATTACTAATAGGTCGGGTCAACATATAGGCTACATATTGTCACGCTATCATCTAGCTAGCTAGCTGTGAATCACAATTCCACGCGAACGAAGTCGCGGGCAACAGCTAATATTATATAAAAACTCTTATAAATAATATTAGGTTATCTCGTAATACTTATTTCATGAAGAATATATAATATTACGAATAAATTTCGCATTACTTGGTAGTTCTTAAGATAAATCTGATATATGTATAAGGAAAATAATAGCGTAGGTATATTTTATAGCATTAGTTGACCCTTTGGAAGGATAAGACCTATTCACGGTAGATTATATCCTCGATTTAAGTATATGTATGATAAATTAGGAGGACGTGCCTAAGAACCATTATGGGTTGGACCCAAGTAGTGAAGAAAAGTATGGGGAAATTAACTTTAATACACGTATATAAGGGTACATAAAAGCAATACCCTTCCTTCAGTCGGGTAAAAATGATATACATATCAGATAACCAGAAAAATAATAACAAAATCTGGGTAAATGAAAATCTTAAGCTGTATAGGAGAATAGAATATCTACTGATTTGCATAAGGACGACTTATATACGGACAAAACACGTATGGAGTCCAGGAGATCAGTTATCATAAATAGCAGAGATATAGAGAGATATATATATATATATAACATAAATGTATTTTTTCATAAATATTAGAAGCCAAATACTAGAAGTAATACACAGCCGGTTATCTTTTTAGCGCCAACACTACTTGGAGAAAATTCCAAATATAAACTTCGAAGAAACAGCCAAATGCGATACGAATAATTTTGAATTTTAACGGATTGTTTTTCGAAATGTTCCAAATTTAAATTGTTGTCCACAGACAGCAGAGCGTTTTAGTGCGAAAAGCGTGATTGATGATATGAATGATGAAGTAAAATCAATGTTAGGTGCAAAAAAATGTTTTTCCTAGTCAAATAATAACTAAGGCTTTATAGAGGTATTGTTTGTCAAGAAACGTTTTTAACTTTGAATAATCATTTAGTCTAAGTAATTTTTTGTCTTCAGTTTTAAAATGTCTTTAACACGTAGCAATGCGTTACCTGTTGATGACGATATTTATTAATATCAAAACCAATTAGATCGTATAATTATACTTATTCATCATTGTTAATTAAAATATACATTAAAATGAAATACGCAATGTTTTAAGTAGAATCTATAAGGACTCATAGTGTTGGGATAAGTACCAACTTTCGGTACCTGAATGTCTGTCCTCTCCGATCTAAAGCAGAAACTAATAATTGTAACTAATCAAAGTATTTTAATAATAAGCAGTGATAACAATCGTGATCTTAGTAACAATTGAACGCGGTGAAGGTGAGCAGAAGGTGCTTGAGGTTCATACTAACAAGTAGTTGTTTTATCTTGACGATAATTCAGATAAAGATGACTATTTTAAGAGATACCACGTTGATAGTATCTACATAGTTAAGTGATAAGTCGAAATTGATGGACTATTAGCAGTTTGCACGGAAAATTTTTATTAAAAATATTATTTTACGAAAATGAAGTGACGGTTAATGATGTATGATAAACTGAAATTAATATGACACAACTTTAACTACCTTCCCTTACGTGATAATGTTAGTGATTTGGTTAGTAACCCTAAAACGAGTTGGTGTTAGTTATGATATTAATGTTAGTTCCTTTCCCATACTGATATTCTAGTCATCAATCATCTTAGTTCCAAATTATAATGCCGATATTTTAAGGAGATATTGAATCTTTGAGACATTAATTAAATGCTTTAAGTATTGACTGTTTTTCAGAAGGTAAGTGAGAGATTAATTAATGTCCAAAGTTTCCAACATTGTATTAAAGAACCAAGATGATGAACCGATACCCACAACTCCAAGGTTCCCATGACAACCATGCGTAGCATTGTGCCCATTACCTGGAACGCCACGCTCTTTCTGTCCACGGTAGCGGTACCCGGGTACTTAGGCGTCGTTTTCACAATTTGGACAAATGTATCAGGAACATCCACGGCCACCTCCCTCCCGAGGAGCACTGGCGTCGTGTCAAAGCCAGGAGGAAGCTTGTACGACGCGTACACAGCCTCCCTGATCAACACAGAATCTGTCCGTGCTGAGTATGTGACTCCCTCTCTGCAATCTATCAAAGAATCCTCGCCGTTTGATATTAAGAGCTGGATTTTGTGGTCGCTCAAGTTGTGAGTAGTGTTTGAGGCCACGGAATCGGATCGTTCCGAGTTAAGGTCTCCACATTTGGCTGTTTCTGAGGACCCTTTACTTTTCTTGCTGCCGAAGCTACCGGAGCCATCGGAGCTTTGTGGGAGGGACAGTAGTTCTATGGTGCTATTGTTCTTGAAGCTGCCTGACCCGTCGGAGCTGGGCGTGGAGATATCGATAGTGTGCAGAACAGTGCTTTGCTTGCTGCCAAAGCTGGTGCCCGAGCCACCGGATGAGAGAAGAGGCTCATCGTCTCTGGAGGTCCGGAGGCGTACCTGCGGAGGCCGAGGGGGCGGGTACCGAGGAGGCGTTTTGTTCCTCGCGATGAAACTGTCCGGAACGTCCACCGCCATCTCGCGGTGGGGACCTGGAAAGTAAAATTAGGAAAATTGAGTTTCAACGTCCAAAAATCGTTAAGTTGAAATGTTTACATCTAAGCCTAAGCCTATCATTAAAATAGTCCAGAATCTGACCTTAGGTATTTTGTACTACCTATCTGCCTAGCAGTGAAACCCTCCCTTACTTCCATGAATTATAATAGTGCCTATATTATTATCCGCGTATAATAGTTATTATTATCTATAAAATAACCTTGACCTGCCTAAACAGAATCTGCTGCAAAATTTAATTATCAACTACTCCCCAGCCGGTGACCCAGCAAGCATCGCATGCGATCACTAGCCTTATCTACTAATTACATGAACACTGAACACTCTGCCCTGAAATATCTCGGATATTTATTACCCTTTGTTGGCCGATAAAAAGGTATTCATGTTTCGCAGAGATAACAACGGTATGTTTATTTTTATTATGCTTTTCTGGGGAAAAATTATATAAGCGATACTTAAATAGCTTAAGTACTTAGGTACGGAAAAAGATAGGGCGCTTTCCGCACTCGTTGGTACTTTAAAAATTAGGTTGATTTTCGTTGTCATATAAACAGACCCATAGGTCCGTTGATGTTATAACATCAATATCTCTTATTGAGCCACTAGTCTTAAATGAGTGGTCTACCATAATGAAACCTTGGATTTTAACTACAATAAAAATTCCTCGTGCACAACCATTCTTTGTTACAAATCTAATATAATTACTAAAAAAAATATATTTAAACTTCGCAATTCGTACCGGCAATTTCGTATTCAATTTTATCATGAACCATAAATTACTATTATTTAATAAAACGAACTATCCAAATGCAATTTAAGTTAATTACTAGTACATCTATACTTGTCTTCCTCAGTTTTTGCTCCATTGTCTAGTAGAGGCTAGTCGAATACAAAAACTGATGAAATAATGTGTTTGAGGTCTTCTAGTCTAACAAAAAATTAGGAATAATGGCTATTCTTGGTTGGTTGGCTATTGTTTTGTATCACTTTGATTTCATTTTGTACGTGAGAGATAATAAATCTTCAACAAAAAAACTGTTGGTAGTATATCGAATTGAATTTATACATGTTCATGTTCACCGAAGATTAACGTGTGCAACCGAGTAAACAAGTTCATTATCATTTTAAAACTAAATAATGAAACACAGATAAAGTACTCATCTTTTGACAGCAAACTTCATCGTAGAAAAGTTATTTTATCTGCAACCAGACTTAATGTAAAAGCCAATATAAGATGTCTACACAAATTCGAACATTTAAATATGGAATGCGAATTTAAACTAACACAACGGCAACGAAGTGAAATTATTCAGGAAAGACACAAAAGCTCGTAATAACGCGGGACCAGGGAGTTTTGTCAAAAAATTAATGAACGCCTGAATTAATATCAGGCTGAATTACTGAGTTCCATTGCGCGCCGAGAATTTTTTAAAAGTTACCGTATTTCATGATTTTTAATCTGGCACCTTGTTGGGCGGCGGACGGAATATCAATGTATGATAAAACCTTTTCTCCGTCGTCGCTTTTTGACAGTTGAAAGCTTTCAATTTTAAGTATTTTAACTGAAATGTACTTTTCCATTAGCGTTCAGGGTTTGACCTTTTTTCAGTAATAAAAAACCCAAATAAAAGAACAATTTGATTACAGATAAATAAAATTAATAACACCTGACTTGGCATATATAGAGTCAAATTAATTATTACCCATTATGATCATCAATCATTATAATAAAAAAAATCCGATCTTAAGTAAATTAGAGAATCTAAGCCCATGTTTTCACTTAATAACAGAGTCTAACTTTCTACTTTAGATGACGAGATAATATTTCTATATTTACTATTTATTCGTAAAATGTTCTTACCGGTATCAGATGTGAGTGAGAGCATCGTGAGCATGTCTTTGTCGTCATCCGGGGGCGGTCGCTTTTCCTCTTCGGCTCCTAGGACCACTATGCTCGACCCCGATCGTCTGCGCGGCCTGGAATGTTATAAATTAAATATATAAATAATGTGTACTTGAAAACAAATGCTTATGTAGTTAAAAAATCTGGCTCTTGATGAGAAATATAGTGGGCATTTGGTTTATTATACATGTTAGAGTAAATGCTAGGACCAAATTTGGCCCTTAGGTGCAACTTCACTTTAAAGCCTTTAAAGACAGCACTGAATATTTTAAACCAAAAATATTCACTGAAGATAACCTTTACACAAAGTCAACGTTTTCATGACCTTCCATCCAGTCTTGTTTTTATCAAGACGTCTATGATCAAGCTACCTACCATCTGGTTCTACAGCCTTCGCAGTATCGTCATTAAAGACAGTAATTTAATAAAAAACTGAAGTGAAATGCTACCAGCAATGAATGCCGACTGATATGATTATTCCTACCGCGAACAGAAAAGCATTCATAGCTAGCGAAGAACTTTCGAGAAAAAAGTTGTACCGCTTGGTTGGAGTTGCAACTATGCACATACGGCATACCGTTCCGCGTAAACTCACAAGAAATATGGTAAAAGCGACTATCAACTATCTACATTATTCGATTAAAGATATTTTTAAAGAATAAGAGACCTTATAGTATTTGCAGTAACAGATTTTTATTTATTGCTATATAAAAATTATATTTACTAAATGAATGATGTTGTTTCAAAATACTGTGTAAACCCTGGAAAAATTGGAACATAACTAAATTATGTTACTTACAAAACTGGGTTATATCTTACTCGACAAATCCTTCAAGTGCAGACAATGACCAAGTGTTTAATAAAACAATTAGCTATAAAAATAAGAGTCGTAACAATAATAATAAAAACCATCAAATAAAAGGAAGTGCGTCCAGTACCTGACGGCTAACGTGACGGCCCGGGAGCAACGGTGTGAGACGTCACGCAGACGTAACTTAACTCACACTCACAGTAATCACGTGGTTTTTGCTCTGCAGGGTAAGATGTTTGTGTCTATATAGTGCTAAGTCCGTGCAATTTATGATAGATTGGTTTGGTAATGTAATACCTACTAAGAGATTTTTTTTTGGAAAATGGTGGAAGATTTATAGTAAAGATATCCAACTAGTAAAAATAGTTTATAATTATATATACAAGAGAATATGATATACAGGAGAAAATCCTAGTGTGAGACAACGTTTAAAAAGATGGTATTATAATCATTATCAAGGAAAACCAAGTAGTAATATAGTAATATTGTTATAGTGAAGATGATATTTTTAATGTTGCGGGACAATAAAAAGGAATCAAGAAAATTCTGCCTCCTTATAAGGGGAGAGGTGTGAGACAAATTCTAACATTCTAGCTAAATATATCCAAAAATCAGTACGCATTACATTCTAAATATAGCCATCGATACGACTTATCCTTTGATTTTCGGCTCAGTATCGGCACCCTTCGGCACAGACGTCGTATAATTAAACCCCGAATCAGCAGTTTTCACAGCATAGTAATGAAATCAGAACATTTTGCTACTGAAGGTACTGAAACATTCCATTTTAATCTCTAACTTATACAATCTCGTTTAATAATCTGTGTTAGGATCAAAATAAGAGTAAGACTTAAAAAAAAACGGACATTGTCTGCTAAAACAGACCAAAAGCTGCTGAGAAAACAATGCAGTATAAGGAATATTTAACTATGAATAAAAGTAGACCAAATGATAATATTTGATTCTAAAACCAAAAGACCAAAGTGTGGGAGAGCCATGCTTCGGCACGAATGGGCCGGCTCGACCGGAATGATACCACGGCCTCACAGAAAACCGACGTGAAGCAACGCTTACGTTGTGTTTCGTCGTGTAAGTGAGGTTACCGGAGGCCCAATTACCTTCCCCTTCCCGAATCTCCCCAATCCCTGAATCCCCAACGATCCTCAAACTCCTGATCCCCAAAAAGCCGCACTTGACGCACTTGTAACACCTCTGGGTTTCCAGGTGTCCATGGGCGACGCCGATTGCTTACCATCAGGTGATCCGTCTGCTCGTTTACCGGCTTATGTATGCCATAAAAAAAGAGCATCTTTAAATAAAACTGCCACTTCCACACAGACAGAAAACCTTTTATATTTATTATAGCTTCTTCAACGCGGTTTCACCCGCTCTGCTCGGTGCCTGTATTCACCGTAGTGTGATATTCTATAGCCTTTCTCAATAAATGGACTATTAAACCCAAGAATATTTTTTCAAATCGGTCCAGTAGTTCCTGAGATTAGCGCGATTAAACAAACAAACTCTTTGATTTAATAAAAAAAGTAAAAGAATATAAGATATCATGCAATATTTTAGGCTTTCTAAGACCACATGCATGTGGTTTCAAAGAATGATCACCTCTTAACTCTAAAAGTCAAGTAACTTCACAAATATAGATTATTTAAATACTTATTTGTCTTTAAACATAAGTCAAGTGTAACTTAATTGTCTATTTGTCTGTCAGACATTGACTAATGGTTGAAAGAAAACGAGTGACAAACTTTAAGCTAATATATTTAAACATTTCTAGCTAGACTAACGATAAAGATGGATCTAAGAGACAATATTCGCTTAGACTTGAAATGGCTAATAAATAATGTGTGGACACAAAAAGGTCATGCAACGATTGATTGCTAAAAACCAAGTTATTATTTAAACTGTCCTATCACTTACTAATGTTTAATTTAGATGTCATCATTCGTAACATTCTCTCTCAAAAGTTTGACTCTAACGACATTTGAGAGTACATAATCATATTATGCTAATTGTCACAGCATCATCCGTAAAGAACGATGGCGAGAATATTGTCAAACAATGCGAATCATTATTAAGGCTAATCCCGTCAGTAAACTGCTTACTTTTATTGCCTGCCCGGGTCACGGAATAAAACGCACGGATACTTCGTGTGGTACAATTTTTAAAACTCATGAAAACACCAGTCTTTATTTCCAAATAAAGAAAGGTAAAAGTCGACACTCGAAATTCCAAACATAATACTCGAAGTTACAAATAATCTTTTATAAACTACGTTTAGATATACCCACTTCAACCCCTTCTGAGGTCAGTTTATTAATATACTAAAACATTCTCCTAGGTCTAACAAACACTTTTCTGAAAACCACATTAAAATCTGTTACAAACATACATACATACGTACAGGGCTAACTGAGAACCTCTTTTTTTTGAAGTCGGTTAAATAGCCCATGCGGTCCACGTTTGGTCCTAGTTATTTTGTAATATTTATTTCCAAGAAGCATGTGTTAGCTTATCTTTCTGCACGCTCCTTTAAATCGATTATATTCAAGACGATAAATAGAAATATCGTGTGTAATCGGTATGAGTCACATAGTTTGATCAATCGTTAAAATAATGCAGTATAGAGTCTAAACATGTTTAGGAAAATGCATACCGCAAAGAACAATTGACAACAATTAGTAATTGACAAAATATTTGTACAATTTCGTCAAAACAATTACAAGGAATGTCAATTTAAATCAATGTCACGTAATGAACTAGAGACATACCGCCTCTACATCGCACCACACCCCAGGGGCCCAATATTTCCAATTTCAACGGGACCCATAAAATAAAACTGACTAGTGCGACCATCCGCCCGCTCAGGCCGGGAGTTCTACACGTAAACTATTAATGTTAGGTCAATAGTCCAGGACTGTAGGAAAAGGGTGCGTAGGCGAATGTTTTATTTGTTATCGAAACGGAAAACTGGGTCTGTGTTTTATTTGCTTATTTTTTTCTTGAGTTATTTATGTGCGGACTACTTTATGGTTGTCGCTTGTCGCAGATTGTTGCTATAATACCTTTACTTAGTTCTGTGACCTCATAACTTTATCACTAGTGTATCAGACTATGTTTTACGCATATTTAAGGATAGCTATTTGACTAGACATTACTTAGTCTAGTAAATCGTTTATTTCAATTATTCGTTTATTTTAATTAAATTACAACTATTACTTAAATAAAATTAAAACTAAATATTACTAAATTAAATATATACAACATAAACTTTAAACTTAACTTAACTTTAGTCTTGTCACTAGTGTACGGCATGCGCGCGGAGGCACGTCGCCGGGGCGAAACCCCGCTGCCGCGCCAAATAGGTGCGTGGCGGGATGAGCTCCGGCGCGATCTCATGGCGGAATGGCAGCAACGACTGTCGCAACCGAGGGCTGGGCTCGCTGCCATCGCAGCGGTAAGTCCCCTCTTTGAGGAGTGGCTTGAGAGACGCTACGGCGTCCTCACCTACCGCCTGACGCAGGTCCTCACCGGACATGGAAGTTTCGGGAGGTACCTGTGTCTGATGGGGCGGGAGGAAACGCCCGGGTGTCATCACTGCGAGGACCGCCCTGAGGACACGGTGGAACACACGGTGGGAGAATGCCCTTCGTGGGCTGAGCACCGCCGTGTCCTCAGGGAAGTGATCGGCGATGGCGACCTCTCGCGTCCGGGCCTAGTGCAGGCCATGATGCGGAGCGAGGGGGACTGGGATGCCGTCTCCTCCTTTTGCGAAGCAGTGATGCTAGCTAAGGAGGAGGCGGGACGCGTGAGGCAGCGAAGCGCTGCCTCCTCGCAACCCAGCCATCGCGAAGGACACACCGGGCGTCGGGGATCGCGAGACGATCTCCGGCCACCGTAAGCGCGGGCCTGCGGACGGCGAGCATGGGTGGCTCCCCGTCCGACCAGAAACAGACCCGAGCGTACGGCGCGTCGCGTTCCGCGCGCGCCTCAAAGAGCCATCAGACCACCACAGATGGGGCCCAATACGGCCGATGCCGATTCGGAGTCGCGGAGAACCTAACGGGTAACCGGGGCTCCGGCTCGACGTGCAGGAGAAGGAACGGGGTGGTTTTTAGTCAGTAAGAGTCTGACACTCCCTCCCGCCTCACCCAGGCGGGAGAAGTCATTCGATGATTTTCCCCCGTTAAAAAAAAAAAAAAAAAAAAAGTCTTGTAACTAAAGTTTAAATATTTTGTATACCGTATTCCATCCAAAATTAAGCTGTAAATAAAAGACAATTGTATTCATAAACATTAGAAAACAAATATTTTCTTAAAACAAATATCATGATGTCATCATTCACTCGCCTAAAAGACAAAACAGCATGGTGTCCCTTAGGGCATAACTTCTGTTCCCCAGCTCAAAGGATCAGTATGAGATACAATTATGAAAAGCCTGCTGGCAGTCGCGCTCGGCTTCAGTCTAAATAGAAAACTACTGAATTCGTTCATTCCGCTATCTTCTCGCGTTTTTATCATAGCTGCCTCGTTTTGTATGCGGATTTGAAAAATGAAAATGTGTCTGGATTTTTGGAAAAAGAAACTATGAGTTCTGGCTTTGCGGGAGGCGCGAAATGCTGAAATGCTCACATCGTGGTTTAAATATTGGAGTTTCTAGTGCAGTGAAAATAAATAAATAAAAAGAGTTATGAAAGCCATTTTGTTTTTTGATAAACCCAACAGTAGTTTTGGATAACCCGCATTGGTTTTATTTTCCATTATAATCATTACAGTTAAAACGAACACTAACCTTACTTAAAAATGTTATTGGACATCGAACAAAAACCCCATATTGCGTAACGGTGAACCTAGTGCACGCAAAACTATTCGGTTTTATATCGATTTGCGGTTGTCCGACCATAGCTGCATAGTGATTGGTGCTAATGAACTATTGTAGGAGAAAATACTTGTGCTAGCTACATCGATTTACAATATCGTAATGGTGTCTAATATGGTGAATGCAATTGCTACTATTCTTAAAGCTATTTACAGTTTAAGGGTTTACAAAGCTTTCGACACTCGCCTAAGAAACATATGTCTAAATACTGCCGAAATCTTACTGTACAATTTAGTAAGTTTATAGTTAATTCGGTGAGTAGAATGAGTCATAGAAAATAATTACATTCTCCACAAGAAAGCCAGTTTGATTTTTCCAATTCATAATTTACCCAACCCTTGCAGGCTGTACGTGACAAAGGCCCCCTATATACAATTCATATTTAGTATGAGTTTCTAAGTTATAGCTTCATGTATGACTAGATAACATCAGTAGTGTCTCACAAACGGCTTCATAGTACCTTCCTGTCCCACACGTATAGGAAGCGGCCTCAATAGTACGCGATAATAGGCCGGCCTCAGTCCAAGAGAGGCTTGGGGCTATTGTGAGCTGACCCGGTTTGTAAGCCTATAGCGATGTGCAGAAGCCGATTATCTTAGCTTGCACCGGGACAGCTATCGACTTGGTCTTTTTAAGGTTTTTGTTCAATTAGAACATAAATAAAAGTAACTTTAAGGTTGATTTTTGAGTAAAAACCTTTTTGAGTACTAAAGGACCAGCTTTACCTATTTGGTCCTTTTATTCGTGTTAACAATTTAACTACTATTGTCAATATCACGAAACTCCATTGTAACTGTAGTGTGATACTTAAATAGCCTGAAACCGAAACCATTTGATCCAATTATAAGATTAGCTCAATTAATCAAATAAAACTCGACTACTCATTAAATAATCTAGTTCAAACTAATTCACAATTCGCTAAAACAAAACAATTACATTGAAACTACCATTACACCTATGTATATCAAAATAATATAATATTTTCTGATGAAAGCTTGTTCAACAATGCCTAGTTACACCGGCGTTATGCGATAGTGTCGCTGTGACATGTCCGACAGGTTCTCGGGAAATATATATAAAGATGTATGCCACAGTCTTATTGTCACAGATACATCTATCTTATATTGTTAGCCCATATTGTATACCAACGGCAACGTTTACGCTGCAGTGAAATTGAAGTGACTTGAAAAGGATTCGATTCAATACGAGTTCTGTTCAGTCGAACAGATTGTGGAGCAATTTGTTCTGGACATATCCTTATTCTGTCACGAAATGTACAAAGGTCGTTGTTTTGTGATATTTTCAAATACTATTTAAGACAGCGTTTTCTCGTCATCATCATCATTATCATTTTAAATCTCCTTTATTGCATGTGTTCCTTCTTCTCTCTTTCGCCTTAGTTTGGATGCCTAATCTTCCGAACGCCATTGCTTTCCCAAAAAGAATTCACCATTGCACCAAGTGTGCTTTCAGATGTAATTGTAACTATAGAACCATAAAATTTTCCTAGACTAAAACCCACTTCTAAACCAGCGATCCAAATACATATTCCAATTACTGACGACCATGCCTCAGTATCATCATCGTCGGCTACACTAGCACACACACATGCATCCTAGGATGGAGCTCAGAAACCTAACAATGGGCATTGTGCGACTTGTCTTGAAACACACGTGTTTGACATTCTCTGGTTTATATGTAACAGAGATTGTATCGTCACCATTGTGTTGTAAAGTGTCCGAATTGACTGTCTTACTGTCTGGAGTTTGAACATTCAGTATTTATTGTTGTACAGTTTGATTGAGTGACTTATTGATGTTTGCTAGTTTTGTGTTTTATATTTTTTTTTTTTAGTATTCATATAATATAATTTTTGATACAGAAATGATGTAGATAGTAAAACCTCTTTCCAAAATTACATGTTTAAAATTGATGGCAAAAATGAAATAGGGTATTCAATGCCTAAGATTGCATTTAAAATAAAAAGGCCAAAAATTTTTACAAATTCAAAATGAAAAAAACATAGAACGTGCTATTGCCGTTACCTATTAAATTAAATAACACCAATGAGACTGATAAAAAATCGCACAGTTAACCAAACAAATGATATAACCATCTAGCACATCTACTAGCAACTATTATTAAACCATTTATAAATAAAGGAGGGAAACAGATACTAGAATAGTTTGTGGGTCAGCAGGTGTGGGACCTCTATTACGTAAGCAAAAAGGTTCAGAGTTATTGGAAAACCGTTTCGAAAATAGTATTCGTTCCCTTTTCAAGTTGATACAATGAAAATATCGAGACTTTTAGGAACAGGCGAAAATACTGGAATATTTTTTTTAACGTTTCACTTGAATTTGGTGGTAGTGGTGTTAAAAATATCAAAGAAATTTTAGCTTATTTTCATTAATTGAAATCAGACCATAAGGTTTTCACTGTAGATTTGAATTTAGGATAAAGCTAATGAGACGTATTATGAACTAGGTAATATGAACATTTAAATAAACGATGAAACACACAGTATGTTAGAACATGCTTGATTGACGTATGAATGTGCTGTCTTTAGAACATCATACATCAGTCATGGTATAAACCACACACATAACATCACGATGAATGGTTTCTCTTCAAAAGGGCAAACAGAGATAATCTTTCTTAATGCAGGCTTTTTTTCTTTTTGATCTTTTTTCTTACTTATAGCTTTTGATCTTACTTAAATTTGGTTAATTTAACTAGATGCGATGGAAGCCTGAAGATTATTAACTTCGATTGGTAATCAATAAACATAAATAGAGGTCAAATGTTCAAAGTTAAAAGGACCAGATACCTAACTACATTTTCGATTAAAATAAAAAGCGGTCCTATGGACCACATTGTGGTGCTAAGAACCTATTGAATTGAACATTCGATGATTTTCCTCCTTAAAAAAATGGACCACATTGTCGTGTTCAACAATCAAGCACAGCAAACAAGACTAAATAAACCAGAAGAATAATATAAAACAAAAGTTTTATAAAACTAACAGTTAACTAATAGTAACTAACCATATTAAACAGATATGTTACAAAAAAAATTCAATTTACAAAGCCAGTATGTGCTAATTCTATTGAATCGCGACTCGTATCTCTGATTCCAACCACGTTCGGGAGCGCACGCCCCTTCATATTGTAAAACGCCCACACCCATACCAGCTTACTATTACTAACTTTTTGTGTTAGTATTATATCATACTGTGTTATTTTGAGATAGATATTAAGTATTGATTTGTTTTTATTTGCTATTGATTTTTTTGCGGACATTTCTTGTCTGTATTTTTTAAAATTGAAAGCCGAGGTGTCCATACTGTGCATTATAGTGTCTATATTCGTTTTTACTTGTACCAATTCCTTCAAACCAGTGAATAATTTGGACAGCTACAACGATTGGACAAATAGGACCATGCTATTGAATAATGCATTGTTTTTTGCTGTGAAAAATATTAAGCCACTTATTTAAACAATTCGGAAAAGAAGCACCTTTTTCCATTTTCAGCAGGCAACCAGTAAAGGTATGCAGTCTTATAAAAAAAGGCTAGGAAAGTGTGTGATTTACATTTTAAAAGTCTTGAATAACAGGATTGGCTGTGAAGGAAGGCTCCAGCCAAAGCACAACGGCTCATAGTGGTGAATACAATTTGAACATTAATTTTTGATTTTTTCCAAATATATATCAAATTTTTATTACTTCCTAGATACTATCACTACCATAAACACAAACAATACATGCATTACTACTATGTACCTATACTTATTGTATGATAAGCTATTTTCTTCAAGACGAGCACCTAGCGCTGAGAACCAGTAAACTAGTCGTCTTATTGTTTTATTGTACTCACATTGTATTCTATATTTCATAACACCCGTGGATTTTATGCTGTTTTTGTTATATTTTTTTGTCGACAGAATGCAACATCCTGTTTGTAATGATTTTCATTAACCTTATTGTGATGAGTCTTAGTTTTTTTTCGTGGTTAATTTATATGGAGGTGAAGGTTTTGAACCATTGGATTATATGAAGTTATTTAAGGAACCACTTAATGTATGTATAAGCTAATGGGGCCTACCATATTTTTGCTCATCATATAACGCTAGTGTTAACCTCTTTTTCTTCAAATAAGGACTTAGCTAGTGCCACACCACTGAAGGTTCAATATGCGACCGCTGCTGTGATTGGACAAACAATTTTTTTACATTTGCGCCACCTGATAATCTAAAATACAGTAGCCCCATTACATCATCTAAATGATCTGCTGGAAAAGTCGTGCATGATTTACATTCTCAGAAACAAACGTTTACCATCCAGGTGAAACCAAGCACACTACTAAATAACATAACATAACATCACGCCTTTTATCCCTGAATGGGTAAGCAGAGGTGCACATTTCGGCACTTAATGCCACTGTACTGTACTATGTAACACACACACATTTATGTTATGACTCAGTATTACCACATTTCACTAATTATGACTCCCTTGTAATAGGGGGTGAGCCTATTGCTAAATAACAACCAATAAAATGTAGGTAAAGCAAGAACATACTAGAGGCACCAAAGACCAACGCAAAAACACGACAAATTGTTCAAAAATTCTGGCTAGAACCTACATGCTACCTTTAAATAAATATCCGTAATCACTACATGTTACAGAAGACTAGTATGTGAATCAGGCATTAAACATATCAACTTTTTACCCACTACATAATTGCTGCTATTAGACTTGAGTGCTGCCAATCACTGGTCATCCGTTTATCTTCTGTCAACACGTATTAATGTCTATACTTAGTGTATCACTCCGATTTGTATTATGGTTAATCGTATATATGTAGAAAATAATGGGAGCAATTTTGTGTGGTGAAAATAGTTTGTTTTGTTGTTGGTCCTTTGTTCTGCGAGGGTGGTCCTTTTGCTGTCAGTGATGTTTCTAAAGGGTATTTATTGTTTTTTCTTGTCAATTCTTGATTATAACATTTTTATTTTATTTAAACTGTCAAACACCAATCGGTCACCGGTGATCGCAACCTATTGTTCTATAATTGAGTCTATAATGACGGTACTCGACGAGTTAAAGTAGTAGTATTAATAATAATGAACTCCCCTAAGAATGGAAAAAGAAGAAATATTGTACCGATCCAAATAGCTCGGGATATGGGGAAGCAGACTAACAATAATAGTGGGCACTGGGCAGGTTTTTTATGGGGAGGAAAATTATGACAACTAATGACTTCTCCCGCCTGGGTGAGGCGAGAGGGAAGGTCAGACTCTTACTGACCAATAACCACCCCGTTCCTACTCCTACACTTCAAGCCGGAGCCTCGGCAACCCGTTAAATCCTCCGCAGTAGAAAACACTACAGTAAACTACTAACTTAATGAAATTTGATTTTAAAAATATCTTACAACATAGTGCTACAGTAATTTATAAATACACAATACATGTAAAGTTACATGATATTGACATTACACATTACACATCATAGGTACATTTTCACCCAGACACGATGTTTACATGAGCTGGTGAACGATTTAATCACCCACATGGTAATACACAGCTTTCACCCGCTTTTGAGTGGTTTTTAATCGCTCTTTATGAGAGGAAAAGTGTTTTAGATAGGAGACGAGGACTCTACAGTTTAGAACGAACGTTTAACTTTAATTGACTGATTGGAGGACTATTCTATTAAGTGTCAGAAGTATCTGAGGATAATTGATATTACCTAAAGGTTTTATATAGGGTTAAATCATAGTGTTTAAGAATAATTATAATTTTATTTAATTTTTTCATAGTCAAATATTTAAATTACTCTAATTAACTCTTCGAATACCATCATTATAGACACAATTATAGAACAATAGGTTGCGGTCACCGGTGACCACTTGGTGTTTGACAGTTTAAGTATGAAAATAAATAAAGATAAATATAATCAAGTAAGGTTAATTAAACAACTTTACTTTGATAGACAACAATAAGTGCATATGTAAATTTCAAAACAAATTACTACAATAATGACCTGATTCAGCAACAGTTACAGTATGTGTTGTAGTTTCATAATGAATGAATAATCATAAATTAAACATATGATTAATTGATTACGTATTTTGCAGTTAGATTCGTGTTTGTAAACAGTTAATTAAAACACCAACACACAATATTGTTTAGGTTTATTATCACATCAGTATTAACAAAACAAAACAGAACTTAAATAATCAGTTGCATAATATAATGATTCTATTACAGGTAAAGATATTTAACAACATTACGTACCAAAGGACCATATGATTAAAAGAGTCTATTAAACACCGCGAACTACTTCGATAGTACGAACATTATAACACCAGTACTTATTAACAGACTTTTTTGTTGATTCTACATTTCAAAGCATTTATTTTAATTAAACCTTAAGTTGGTACTATTGAAACATCAACAAATATAAAAAATAATAATAGTCTGTCAGCGACGCTGGATGCTCATTCCAAAATGTAGATTCGAATGGGGAAGAACGAGCAAGAAACTATTTCTATCTAACACCACACTAAATGATCTACCTTAGTACCAAAAGACCATGTAATTTATACAGTAAAAGAATTATAAAACCAACTAACGAAGTCTAACGCATGGCAATATCTTCGTTGCGCATAAATTTAATTCCCATTGATTTAATAATTCAGTTCACTACAGTTCCGTTCTACTTCTACGATATAAAAGAGAAAAGACCAATAAACTGGTTTACAAACCTATTCATTACACTTGTATGAACTAACATTGTATAGTGTAATGATAAGTATTCGAACCTGAACATCAAGCAATACAGGAAGTGAATGAATTAGCCACTGGATGTGGAAATGAGAGGGATTGCTATTGCTATCCTTGTCTGCTTGTGCTGTCAGCTGTTTATAGACTTGTTTTGACATTCGAAATGTGTTTGAAGTTTTTGCAAAGAGGTTTTACGTGTGGTAGTTCTATAGGTTATACAGGATACACTGTAAGTGTATAAGTGTCATTAGAAATACGAAAGTATGTTTCATTCCTTTGTTTGTTTCGTTAATCTACTGAACCTATCTTACGGTTCGGAGCTAAAAAGGGACATAAAGTACAAGCTAGTCATTACATAAACCAAAACGACACATTTTAATAGTTGCAAGAATACAAGAATGAAAATATTTTTTAGGAAATTCAGAAAAGAATACTGCTGTGATCGAATTGTAAGTTCTTGGAAATAAATTTCACATAGAAAGTTATTGTGACTCATAGAAATTAATTAGAATTAGATCGACCTAAACTTTAGTAATTATAAAATTTATATAAAAAAAAATACAAGTATTCTAGGACATGATTGTCCGTACACTAGAATGAGTTTACCAATGGGATGTGCGAAAGAAGAAAATGTGAAAAATGTATAATTCAATGTACCTACTACAGTAAAGTACCATAATGATAAATAACACTACGCTTACTTTAACGATTTACTATTCCCAGAACACATACATATCTGCTTACTCATAGATATTCATTTCCGCCAAAATACTCATTCTATTTACCCAACAAAAGAAAGTACTATCGGTAACTAGATTATTATCTTTTTCACGATAAAATATAACAAATATGTAGGTCACTTTAAAATTCATACATTAACATTTTAACTGATGATTGGCGAGATTTGAATTTCCATTCGATGATACTTTTAAATATTTTAACATCACTTCCGTGCTTCACGTTCGTGTTGCAGAATAAAATGTGTATTTTTTTTTTAGAATCAATTTTAGCATTTATTTTTAAATTATAATTTGTCTCGTGGTCTATTTAAAATTTTATTTCTTTTGCTGGTTCAAATTTCTTAATTGTTAAACATAAATAAATATCGTTAAATAGTTAGGTACTTACATATTAATAATGACGATGATTTAGTAAAAAACCTAATGAACTATTAAATAAAGGTATTCATAATGATGATGAATCACCAAAAATTCTAATAGACTATTCAAAAATAAGACTTAAAAGAATCAATCATAAAACCCACTCATCTCCTAAAACAGACCGAAGGAAAAGATGACAGGAAAACCTAGGCACTTAGGTACAGACGTATAGGTCAACCATGAAATAAGGAAACAATTTAGGATGTACTCAAGTGTACTCAGGCATCATAGTTGTCACTCCTATCGCCACATAGAACCGGTTTCCTTGAGCCATGCCTGATATGTTTGAACTTGACACTCCTCATTAAGTCAATTGGATTAGCAAACCCGTAATTGGATGCAAAATTCTTAACCGAAGCCAAACAGTAACTTTCTAACTTTTTTACCCATAGACAATATTTGAGAGCAATGATACCACTCAAATCACGACGCAAGTAAAGAAACAAGATAGATAGGTAATTATTTGTTTAAGTTTATTACTTTACCTTGAAATAGATATTCTACAGTACGCAATTAACGAAAGAACGAACCTTTCATCCGATTTAGTTGGGGAGGTCGCGAAAAAATCACAATACAACACTTTTCGGAACATAGGACCAAATTTTTTTAAATCATTCTCACAGACGCACTCATTACACTACGCATCTATTTAAAAAAATAAAATATAAACACACTGGCCACAAACACACTATTAAAAAAAATTATGCACTATTTTTGGGCGTTTCGTGAAACATTTACGATAAACGAAAATTCAAATTAGGAACGGGCGCGCGTCAGGTTGGTACCGCGGTGACTAATTGCTGGAGCACAGATAATAAGCTGATAAACAAAACGCGCCAATAGGTGGGTGTCTCTGTCTATGGATGGCGTGACGTCACGCGCTAATGTAATTTTGCCCGGATTTGTAATACCTACAACCAATAACGCACGTATTGTTCGTTGTATTGATTTTTGTTGACTGTATTTGTTCCGGCCTGGATGGTGGGTGTATGTCAGATAATTAAGAAATTACACCTTCGGCTTTATAAGCTCATTTTCAGGATTTACCGTTGCTTATTTTGTGAGCGGAAAAGTTAAATTAATTGAATACTAAAAGGCTTCAATTGAACCTTCCAATTTTTGAAACCATACTTTTTAAGTGAAGTTATAGGGAAGTCAAAGTAAGTATTCCTATTACTTCTTTTTTAATGTTTTAAAATTGGAATAACTTGTCTTACTCAGGAACAGAATAGACAAAGATCATGACCATGACAGGGCGTTTCTAAAGTATTTTACTTACGTTTAGTAACTATTATTTTATCACTGTTTTGGAAAGCGTCAACTGACTATAGGAGATAAGAATATAAACGTTCAAAGGAAAATCACCTCTATTACTAATAAGCATTTAGGCCATTTAAAACGAAATTCCCATGACTAAGTGTAGTACAAATATTTGGGTTTTACCTACAACAGTAAACGTTATGTTTTTGAAAGTTGAGGAAAACTCTCAGTGGATCTTGTTACGTTTTAACAACAATTAAAAATAATGGTACATACTTAGTCATGACATTTACAATGTAAAATACAAATTGACCCGTTGTAAGTGTTACATTTACACTAATGTTTACATGTTTATAGTACCTCCTTAATTCTAAATAAATAGGTAAGTACACAGAATAAGTAAACTGTCTGTTTTGCACTTTAAGCAAATTCTTTTATAATGAGGATAATAGGTACCTACAAAACATTAGTGATGCAATGTGACATAGTAAGTATAGATATACGTAGGTTATACGTACTATTCTTACATATAAAACCAAAAAAAAATAGTCTGGCGAAGATCAATTTCACTGCAACAAATCAATTGATCCTAAACTCTCTATTTTAAGGTGTTACCCAAAGTCTACGCAGCATTTTATTTTTAATCTATGTAAATACCTAACTATTAATTCATCTTACTTCCTTATAACTTACTTTTTGCCTCTTTTTACCGCAGATATTCAATCACCCAACCTATTAACTAATCTATGCCATGTTCAGGATTAAATCTAATATGAGAATAACTCTCCCACCACCTACCCCCACATTTATACAGCACACTTAATTACATCGCGACACAAATTGCTCTGCGTTTAGCATATAAAATGCCCGCATTGTTGTCTGATACATTGTCGGACAACATATCGGTTGAGCTGGAATGACATATTTGCAGCTAACGTATGTGCATTGTACAAGCTTGTCTGTTTGGGAATAGCCCAAATATTTGAGTGAGGATGTTTTGTAATAACATTTTGTTTTGCTGTTAAATAGTTTCAGAATTAGGTAAACACAGTGTAAATGTTTTCACGCGTTCAGAAAGTGAGTAACTAGTTTTTTTCAAATATATCGAAAGTAGGTAAATATGTAGAAAGGTTACTGAAATAAATGTCGTTGCATTAGCGTCGGTCGATAAGAGAATCGAAATATAAATAAAATAAATCATTTCTATTTTTAGAATAGTTTAGTTTTGACAGTGTATTCTATTAACAAAATTAGTGTTATTTTAAAATAGAAAAACACGTAACATGATACGTATAACGCGTGGACAAAACCTATACATTTCAAAGTTAACAGCTAGCAGCCATCGGAGGTAAGTAATAAAGTTATTCATAGAAATCAATAAATTTTGACCTCAACGGAAAAGAAAGAGGCTTTTCAACGATAGTAGTTGTAACTCACGGTCTGACTGCAGTGGAAAGTGGAAAGCACAGCGGCCATTACAAATTCACTGCGCGTCACAAAATGGCGGGATCTTGAACTTGGCGCGTAATTTTTGCCGCCATTACTGCATCTTTCAATAGTGATGATAGCGATAAAAAGCAAGTTTTATATCGTTGAATGACGTTAATTGAAGGTTTTATTTTGGGAAAACTCGGTTATTATAATATTAAATGTTTGCAAAGAAATTGTGTCTGAAATGAGTGAGTCTAGTGCAGGTGACGAAAAGTTTGCATCAAAATGGAAGGTTTGAACTAAAACTAAGTACATCTCTAACATAACTCTAACGATGAATTAAACTCAATTTGATTTATTTTACTACACGCCATAACAAAGATTTTTTTTAAAGGTTTTTTACTAACAAAGTTATAAACGATATTTCTCATAAATCTTAGTGAAGTGCAAAGTTTTTCTCCAGAATATGTTCTGTTGTCTTATGATTGCACTTGAAACTGACACGTGCATTGTAAACTGTTCTTTTCATAAAATATATTAACCACAAAAACCTCAACATGCCATAGAATGGCTTTGAACATAAACACGATAAAAATTATAAACATCGGATACAATGTAGGTGCACATGTCATTTCTGTAACCACGATCATTCTTGTTTGGTCGAAAAGTCAAGCAAAAGTCGTAAGGAACTGAGGCGCCTCATCATCAATAGCTCGTTGCAAATTTGCCATCCAGTGCTAGTACTCAGACTAATATTTAAAAACTAACATAAACGTTAATTTAGGTTGAAACTAACCTAAAAAAAAGTAAATGACATCAAAATACAATTTAAAATCCTATACCTGTTTAATTCTTAATCATACAACTAAACGCTCATGATCAATCGATTAGAACTCCAATCAAGTACTCCATAATCGAGTAGAGTATATTGCAATTAGATCGATTATTGCATTAGTCGGCCATAATCGTTCACCCTTAATCAAGAGCTTATTGTTCAACATAATTGGTGTCTCGGACCATAGAACAAAGACTTGCGGCTGCATTATGGACCGAACCTAATTGATCAATTTTAGTTTATATCGAATGATACACCTGAAGAGGGAAAATTTATTTTTAATTTTGAGGAAAATTGGAATAGAGTAGAAGACTAATTTTAAATCCGTCTGGTAGATTATATAAAAAGTACATTCATATTTTTAATTTGTTACGGAAACGAATAGGTACTTTTGTCGATATATTAATTTGAAATATTGCACGACGTCTCTATGGTGTACGTTTTATTCCCAAAAATATCGTAACTAGCTCCCGCTCCTAAACTTTGATTCGTTTTATCTGTATTATTGTCTTAGAGGTATACGACAAAATAAAAGACACGTGTTTAAAAATATTTTTTCATAACCTAACCAACGTACTAATTAGATTTTTAATTTTAATAGCCTGTCATCATCCCTGTTCTATGTGAATTAATTGAGATAAACACTGTTAATAAACATGCTAAATTCTAGCTCACTGCCATGCTATAGGAGAGGCGTATGACAGTGCAAGGAAACGAGCTGATAATGACGATGACTAAACTGACTGTAATTCGTTAAACAAAAAAGTATTTTACCAAACCCAAGCAATCTACATCAAGAATTCCTAAACAACGGATGTTAAGGCACAGGCGAATAATACATAACAGAAACAAACAAACAAATGGATTAAACTCAAATCAAATCAAATCAAATCATTTATTTGCATAATACAGGTATAAAAGATGTTACATATGGATATATAGTGCGCTGTATCATTACCTAAATAGATGTGCAAATATGTATAGTCTTTAGGCAATCAATTTTTGTAATTACATTATATGCTTACAATAATATTACAAAATTATAGAAATGTCAAAGGATTAAAACGTACAGAATGTCAAGTGAGTTATAATTGTTCATGTCATGATCAATAAATTAAATCATATAACAATGGTAGATTAATAATAACATGAAAATTATATAAATTAATAATAACATAAAAATTATATAAATTAATAATAACATACAAATTATATAAATTAATAATAACATAAAAATTTGGTACATAAAATTTACTACTGTATGTCACACTACTTGTTGGCAAAATAAACTATGTATCTATATCTTTATCCTGTAGGTACTCCTTGACACTATAATAACATTTAGTTATTAGGAGTTTCTGTAGCTTCCGCTTGAATTGGTGAAGAGGCAAAGTTTTGACAGAAACGGGCAGTTTGTTATAAATTAAAGATGCCATGCAAAGAATACTTTTATTAATGAGTGCTGTTTTCCCATAAGGTATAACAACTTCTAGTCTTTTTTTATCTCGCAATTGTCTATAATAGCTTTTAAAAGCAGTCTCAAAGTAATTAGGATTTGATTTCACAAAAATATTAAGTTCATAAATGTTTAACGAGGGAAATGTCAGGATTTTTAATGATTTAAATTAGGGTTGACAACTAGTAGTACTGTTTACATTACACATAGCTCTAATGCATTTCTTTTGGGATTTAAATACATATTCCTTATCTACTGAGTTACCCCAAGATATAATACCAAATCTAAGGATAGGTGCAACAAGTCCATGATATGCAGCTAATACAGCTTCTTTATTGACAATTTTTGTCAGTTTGTATAGAGCAAATGAGGATTTATTAATTCTTTTGCATATATTTTCTATATGTGGTTTCCATGACAGTTTATCGTCTATTGTTATTCCCAGAAACTTTGCATCTGTCACGGGATGTACAGCGTTACCTTTGCATCTGTCACGGGATGTACAGCGTTACCTTGGTAACCAACGTTTATATTTAGTGGTTTATTTTTTTGGTGAAAGTGAATGGTTTTAGTTTTTGCCATATTTATTTTTAGATTATTATCGTTTAACCATTGTATAATCGTATTTAATGTTTGGTTAACTACATGTACTCACTACAACTACTCACTACCACATAGAACCGAAGAATGTATGACATGACAACATGGGCATGAAACCAATTTTTCAACGAAATCTATGAACAAGGCAATACAATCAATGGAACTTCAATAGAAACGTCATTTGGCACACCTCGGCACATCGGAACACATCGGCGCAGATCGAGCCGCATCGAGGAGTGTCGCGTGGGAAGCAATGATGCACAATACGACAGACCATTGTATGAAAATGTGCTAAACTAGTGAACTGATATTGGTTTCGACGTTTTTTTTATACTGACAACTGAATGATGTGTGTATTCAGAGGAAAAAAATGCACTCTCATCTTCGTTTATTAATTTGGATCTATGCAGAATCTTGGCTTCTTGACCATACCAAGCATTGGTTAAGCAGACAGGATCAGTAATTTATTTAAAAGTAGATAATGTTAAAACGATAAAATCAATTATGAACTCCTTTCTCCTTGAAGGCAAACTCAAAGGTGTTAAAAGCCCGACACTCGAGTGTGGATACGATTACTGTAGTCAGTGGAGATTTAACTTCGTTTAAAAGTTACGCTTCAGTTCGCGACGAAATTATCAAGGGAACGTTTGAACCCATGAACTAAACTATCCGAGGAAAAGTTTTCGGTTTTACACCAACCTAGGTTCCGAACAAATAAGTGCAGTCTATCATTTTATAATGGGAACTAATAATACTCTTGTGGAAATTGGGAGTGTTTTAAAGTAGGAGTTATTGTTATAGCTTTTTAAGCTTTTCCAACGGTGATGGGTAAATATGTATTCGGGAGGATGATTTTGACCTGTTTTATGCTACCCAGAGAAAAAGACCCATTACAGCAATACAGCAGAGTGTCTAAGATTGTTGGAACATCCCTAGTAAATTGCTGTTGTGTATACGGTCGGTCAGCAAATATATCATTAAATAAACACTAACAATTTGTACCTTCTGTATTGTTGAGAAAACGCCAGGAGAAATAAAGAATGCACCAAGTGCCTGTATAAATGATTGATTGAGAACAAACTATTCTGAAGTTTTTATACAAGTTGACGAATATGGCGTAGAAATCAATCGAAGATGACAAAGTAATGTGGGTAATGACTTTAATCTTGAAAAATATGTCATCAGTACGATTGTTTACGATTCCAGCGAATTGTTGGCATTGATTTGTTTTAATTGCGTAATTGGTACAATTGTTGATATTCTTAGTAATGATGGTGGATGTCTATATGCTGTTTCATACGATGGTGATGATAAAATCAAACAGCTTAAATTCAAAAATACTAAAGTATTTGCTATCATTGCAAATAATAAAGAAATAGATATTAACATGTCCCGATCTCATGGTTACTTTTCGATGGGTAAGTGGGTAATTACTTAGTCCTATGTTAAAACAACAAACGCTTACTCGAAATTCGCACAGAATTTTACAAAAGATCAACCGAAAATTCAAAGCGTAGCCAAATTCAATTTGAATATCTGATAGGCTAGGTAGCTAAAATGTAAAATTCTCAGACAACACGGGCAACAGTTGCGAAGTCACCCAAAATAAAATTAGACGTTGACCTTTCTATGTTATCGGGGCCTAATAGGTTTCTATTTAAGTACTTCCTACCTTCTACCTGTTTATTTTAATGACCTAAATCCGTAATAATATCAAGCAATCCTTTCTTTATTTAGACACTTAACCTTTGAAATTTTATTATCAATTTTCGCCTAATTGAATCACAAAAAAGGAAATTGAATTTTACCGTACATTTTTCATGTTTGGAAGCTGGTTGTTTCACTTGTTTCACTTGTTTCACAATGAAAAAAGAAGAAACAAAACCAATTTATTTGAATAAAATAAACCAATAAGAATAATAGTAAAAAATACAGTAAATATGGTGCAAAAAGACCAGTGCTCAGCTAAATGCCGTGACCCTAGAATCTAAAAAAAACTGTTGGCAAATCCTCGGCTCACATTGGCACGGTGACGTCCATGGCGTTTAACCTGACTAAACCACCAGATCATAATAGAGGTGTCTAATTTTCATTTTAATGTCCGTCTGGTAGATTATTTCAAACCATTAGACACGTATTTTTTATTTTCTTACAGAAACGAATACTTTCGACGAAATATTGATTTGAAATGTCGCGTGACGTCACTTCATATGTACATTTTATACGTAGAAATGACGTTTTAGCACTCCTCCCCCCACTCCTAAACTTTGATTCGTTTCATCCAAGTATTGTTTTATTATACGACAAAATAAAACTTACGTGTCTAATATTTTTTCATTACTTATCTAACTTACGGACTAATTACCTATATTTTTAATTTTCATACCCTGTCGTCATCCCAATTATTTGTGCTATTTTCTTTATTTTTGTGTATATGATAAACTTCTAACAAAGATACACAATATTCACTCCCAACATACATTCACTGATAATCCTCCAAATTAATCCAAAAATTGTAACAAAAGTGTCCTTATGACCACTTTTTCTCGAAATTTCGATCATACAAATAACTCCAGCTACCTGTTATGCTCACAGGTTGTTTAAGGGACGGGAAGTAGGGTTGGTATAGCCGCTAGCCATCTGACGCGTGGCTCGTATTATTAGAGACGGGGTTACCTTCAAGCAATTTATTTATATTTAGAGACCTTTGGAACCTGAATGTTTCAAATGACGTTGGTTGGACTAGCTGTACAAAAACTAGTTATACTTACATATTTAAGTAGAATGTAGATACATAACTAAATAATGAAGAAGAAAGGACATTATAATCATAAAACTATAAGAAAGGATGTGAATATCATAAAACAAAATGATTTATGACTAGTAAAAACTGATAATAATCAGTTGAGGTTTCAATGAATATTGGGTATGTAGTTTGCAAAGACTAACGACACGAGTAAATGGATAATAAACAAACGGAATGAAAACAGAAACGATAACCATAAAATATATTCCAGTGTTAGCCAAAGACAACATTAAAAAGTGAAAGAAAATACCAAAGTTAGAAAATCCTAACGTAGGTATATATCTTGTATGTCTTCTTTTGACAATAATTATTACGATAGTGCATCTAACGATAATGTTACAAACACAAATCTCATCAAAGCAATCGTACCAGAAACTTAAATCTGAAGCCTTACAGACAACTATTTGTTCTTTGAAGCGTATTACTTAATCACTATCTACAAAATATAGAAACATGATCCATTACTTTGCTATTAGCTACTAACAAAGCCTTGACTTAAAGCTTGCAAGACTAATTTATTGTCAATGTTTACGAGATCTCACATAATTATATATTTAACATTAGCTGATTAGACTTTTATTTGATCTAATCTCCGATCCATTGGATCTTTCTCGAGGAACCAGTGTGTCCTTATAGCGTTAATACGTAAAAAGCAAATACAAAAATCAATAATGTTTATATTACAACTTTCATTTCTTTCTTTCAACAAACTAAATTTACTTTTATTTTATCGGCTTTCTCACATAACTGTTTGAATAATAAGCCTCTAGAATGGCTTGAAACTAGTTTATTTCCTCGACAAACATTTACATAAGTACGCCGAAAAACATAATCATTAAAGCCAACAATATTTTAAACTCACTATTAACTGACTGCCTCGTTGACCGTATGGTCGCAAGTGCGACTACCGGGCAATGGGTCTCGGGTGCGATTCCAGAGTTGGGCAAAGTACTACTGTGTTTTAAAAAAAATGTTAGTGGTAGCACGGAGTCTGAAATTGTGCTCGATATATGGCAACAGGCTCACAACCTATTACATGGGACTCATAACATTAATAGTGAAAAGTGGGTATATTGGACAGTGACATTAAATGCCGTAATGTGCACCTTAGACCACTCCTTGTGGGTAAAAGGCGTGATGTTATATTATGTCACTATTTTAAACATACTAGACTAAACTGGTGTCGTGGTGGCCCGGAGGTTATAGAGGCCCGCTTCTCATGCATGATCTCGTGCCAATGTGAGTATTTCGGAGTTATATGTACTTTTTAAGATTATCTAGACACCACTGACAAACGGTGAAGGAAAACATCGTGAGGAAGCCTGAGCTTATAATTTCTACTTATAAGTCTGTAATCGCCAACCCGCATTGAGCAAGCGTGGTGATTAATGCTCAAACCTTCTCCGTGTAAGAAGAGGCTTTGTTCAGCAGTGGGCATTTATAGGCTGTTGATGATGATGATGATGATGATGATGATGAGACTAAACTAATAATTGCATAACTTGCACTAGTTCTGGTGCTTAATAAGTAATATTTTTACAAATCAGACAAGAATTTCCAACACAAACTTATCATATTATTATGCGTTCATCTTCCAAGAACAAATACTACAATCTCCTATAGTAAATAAACCAACAATAACGCTGAATAAGAACTTTTCCTACCAAAGGTCCTACAGGTAGTAAGATGTAACTGTAAACAAGTGTCAGGTACCTAACACCCGCCTGCGGTGTAGGGTGACAAGAGCATCAAGTGACTGGTAGTAACAAGAGTCGGTTCTCACGATACGAATCCAGTCTCCTAACTAACTGACTAGCTGCTGGAATTTTTCAACTGATCTGATAGCTTATAATCAAGTGAGAGGATTGGAGTTAGGTTTTTAACGAATGAAAAAAGGGTATCTGGATTAGTCGAAATATTTTGTGTTGATGTTTCCAAAACGCTGAAATTGATTTAGTATTTATCTGTGTTTTCAGTAATTTTTCGAGTTTTGAAGAATTGACAACAACAACAACAGAAAAGGCTTTATTGATATCTGCAAAGTTATAGGTCTCCAACAGAGCTTTTGGATTTTAATGGTCAAAACGATAGAGGAATGGCACGACCACGACTAACATACCGTCAAAATTAATCTATTGAATACAATATCTTTAGAAACAAAGCCTCCACTAAAGTATTACCTTACACAACAGTTATGGTTATAAAGGTATCAAGGTTCTTCCTAGCAACAATAACCATGCAGTTCCTGTAAAACTATTTTTAGAATAGTATCTTAATATTGTACTTACCTTTTGGACAAAATAAGTATTGAAATACTTTATGGTTCGTTATGACATTAGTTCTTTATGAAAAATGGTAATAATCGCGGCTATTGCTATATGTACTGCAAGAACAAATCTAGACCGCGAGGTCTTAAGATCGAATAGAAAATATAATAATACCATCCGCAACTACAAACTTTAAAAAAAACGTTGCACTACACTAGGATTTTCTCCTGTGTCGTGGGTGCGTTTACAACAAGTTCACATACACATTACACCCAGACCCGGAAAAACAATCTGTGGATCACTCAAAGAGTAGTTCCGTGCGGGAATCGATCCCGTGATACTACCGCGCCAACCGTGCAGTCGCATATCTATATAACTGAACTTAAGGTCGCTTAGCAGTGGAACTACGAAGTGGTATTATAGATTCTTGAAATGTTTCAAAAGTTTCGAAACAATAGCTCATATGCAACGCTAAAGAAAAGTTTAGAAAGTGCTCGAATTAATTATACATAGAAACACATTCACTTTCTTCGTATGTCTTGCACAGAAACATCTGACGATCAACTATAAACCACATTTCAGTTCAGACGTTAATTAACTAGTATACAGTTTACGTGGTTCCGTGAATTCGTTTAAAACATTCTACTAGTAAGTGAATTAAAAGAATTCAATCTCTTTCTTTATGCTGCAAAAGGAAATATTAAGGTATTGATAGATATGATGAAGAATTGTATTATTGGCCTATTGTAATGATATATATCTTTCCTGTAAAATTATTTACAAACATTAATCTCTATTGTCTGTATATTTTATGTTTGTGTCTATATATTTTACAGGTTGCTCACTGTCCATAGCTCTAATGTTACATACGTCCATAGGCTTAATAGTATCTAACTACTTGCCGTCTAGTGGTCTAAAGATGTCTTCTGTTTCCATGGTTATATTATTTACATATTTAGCACTTTCTTCATTAACTCCAGTTGCAACATCATCTGACGTGATCATATCATCAATTACTACTATCTTAGAAACTGAACTATTAACAAACATCTCAGATTATTGTAATCAACCCACTGACTCTATATCAACATTTAGACAAATAGTTTCAATCATAATATTTATGTTATTGCCATTTGATAATGAAAACAAACATATAACACCTCATTAATGACCACACAGAAGTGGCTACCTATTGTAATATAAGCGATGATATAAAACATATTATTATACTTGAATATATTTTAAGTGACAAGTGAATTTATTTCTGCAAATAAGCTACAAGGCAGTACTTTTACACGTCAATTTTATTAAGCGAACGATGAGGCCGCCATTTCCTAACTGACTACTCTGAGAAGAAATGCTGAAACAAACTCAGAGGTTTGTCTCTTTTAAAGTCCAGACAAATGTGTATAAAAGATTATGTGTGAGAACCGTGCAAGTTCTTTCTGTAGAACTTAAATTAATAAGACTTTAGTGGAGATTGGAGAAGTAATTTTAAGAAGAGTTTAAAAATTAGACAAATAAGGCACAATTTGCAGTCACTTTAAAATGTATTCACTTATTTCATCCTACTGCTCATGTCTCAACTCGGATCTGTATAAGACTTCTGCTTTCTTCATCATCCTCATTGATTCTACCACAAACTCCTTTTTCTTTCATACCATTCCTCACAAAAACTATCCATCTTTTGTTTCCCATTTTCTCCAACGGTTTTAGTACAGAACCAATACCACGTTTACGGTCTAGAATTTTTAATTTTACGCTAGAAATGTTAAAAATATTGTCAAAATTGTCGCATTTTTAAAAACCATGAAGCTAGTCAGACATACTTTCACTATTCACCTTTAACATTTAGATTTAAGTATTATAAGAATTTCCTCGGTAGCTTATGCAAGGCACAGGCAAGGCACACCAAGGTACCCGAAACTGGAAAAAAATCCTTAGTCAATTCTCAACTTTATAGCAATAGAATAAGATTGGAAATGTGTTAAAGTCACTTTGGAACGCTTCATGCGTCTGTAGAAATATAACCAGCTGATATTTTCCAACGGATATTATAGTGCTTAGGTATATAAACGTAATTTCAAAGAGATAATTTCCGATATTACAGAATATCGTCTGTATGGCATCATTAGACAACATGGTATATGGGATAATGTTTCTAGTGGGTTTATAGAGGATTTGTGTAAGACAGTAAAATATAACTGATAATATAATCTAAGAATATTTGAGGCACTACCTGATGCCTATCTCATGATGCATCATACGTAGCACTAAATTAACCCTTATCTACAATTTTTATCAATACATTTTCTTCCTAAACAAATATTGTATTCAGCGCCTTTCGCTTCCAGATCGTCAAAGATTCCAACACGTTGTGTTTTGGCAAGGTTTCAAACCACGTCTTGTTTTATAGTGGCTGTATCGTACCTACCACTGGATACACAATAGATATCTTAAGTGAAGGCTTGGTTTGTTTACTATATCTACACCTACAGGTTACATCAGAGTCAGATTATCTTTTCTATTTCCTTTATTAGACAAAGTTAATAATAAGCGTATCTTATCAAACGCTTCTCGACAATCAAATATATAATACATTTAACCTAAGCCACCCACCTAAGAGTTTAGAATACAGTCTAGAAATATCGACTGAAGTTTAAACTGATTAAAGTGAAACATGCTACTAATAATGTTATTGCTAATCTTTTCATCTCAGTAGAAAAAGAAAAAACTCATGTCATGCCTGCCTGAGACAGACTGACAAAGAAACACGTTCGTACAGATTAGCGGATATCAAAATCTACTTTTATTGAAAGGCTCACACTATAGACGAATTTTTACAATCTGACAATGAAATCTACAAGTAAAACCGTGAGAATAAATAGAATTAGTTATGGTCGGTTGGCAATTGTGAAAGCAGTATTTATAGTTAAAAGGTTAACAGAATAGTTACTTGAGGACTGTGGAGACATAGGACAACCAGTAAGGTTTGATGCGGAAGAAGCACAACACGTTTGTATTACAAAAGACAACGGAGGTTAAAGGGTGTTCAATGTTGAAACGTTTTTCTACGGCTACGTAACATCATCCTTGTTATAAGCAGATTGCACTTTCACTAATAGTTTTGTATTTCCTTCTATTATTGATGATTTTAAAAATCACAAGTGATAGAGGATAGTATAGTGCTCGACATAGGATTATGGATGAAAGCTAGAGATATCATAGTCAAAAGCAGTTATCCGATAGTCAAATCAAAAAGTAAAAAACTGGAAAAAAGTGAGCAGTGAGCGTCACATAATTTAACCCATTCGACGAAGAAAAAAAAACACAATCACACGATTTTAGTTCCAATCACACTTAACCGCGGCATCAAGCAGATTTGACGCATAGTCTCAACGATTATACCAAGACAAGAGGTCAAAGATTAAGATCCGCTCGACTGGCCATAGTAAACGTTACACCGGTATTCCGTAAGTAATTCCTATTGAACACGACAGACTACATATTACCATAGCCAAGTATAGACAACTAGAGACAACTATAGACGGCTATTGGCTATAATAGACTATCCACGCAACAATTTTGGCGAGAAACAAGACTCTTGGTCAGCCATCATTTGTGTGCATGTTAGCAAGGAATTTGGTATCCAGCTAATCAAGCTACTCTTATTTGTCAAATTCCTTTAATACATTTTCAACCTTATCCTTTTGCTATAAAGTTGTAGATCTATTGTAGGCTTTGGATAGTTTGACGTGCTGCGTCTGTTACATGAATTGCAATATCATTAGTTAGAAACGATAAATGATATTGGTTTTCTAAGTTATAAATGCGATCTCTTGATCTATTTATATTCTTATATAAATAGGATAAACAAATAACTTGTCGTCCCTATTAGGGAAGGGAAGCTGAATACCGAGACAGAGCCGTTCTGAGAGCTAAAAAATCATATTGCGATTTTATTTAATTTTTAAGGGAAATTGACCATTGATTGATCTATAATTCTAGAAGAATAAATTCTACTGCTAAATAAATCATTGATTCAGGAAAATATATATCCAAAACATTTATATAGGTAAAAATCTAGTCCCGATCGAAAAGCACTAAGCACTTTGGTACAAACACACTTAACAAACACAACTCTCGCTTCCCTTCCTCATTCCAACACACCACTAATCTTGGTTCCTTTTCTATCAATACACAAGTTGCCCCAACTAATATTAAAAGCTCACAAACATAAAAACTCTGGGAGAATAATGAGCCAGTTGGCAAAGTTGGCCAATATAGAAGCCGACGATAAATAACGCACAACGCTTAGAAAACTGTTATTAAGGCAGCGTCGCCTTAAATATTCTTAGCATTACTCAACATTAGGGTTGGTACTACTCAGTTTTGGGAAAAGAACTAATACTTTTTTTTAAAGGGTATCGTCTAGTTAGTCGTCTAGTGACTTCTCCCGCCTTGAGTGACGCGAGCGGGAGTGTCAGACTCTTACTGACCGTTGGGCCATAGCCATTGCCCCTTCGAGCCGGCAACCCGTCAAGACATCAGTGGCTTCGTAGACATACGCGGCTCCGTAATGACTAATGCTTTATTATGTCTAAATAAGAACTAAAATCTTGTGTTTCTTAACAGATATAGTGATGCAATTAGGAAGCCAAATTGGTTAATTAAACATGTTCGCTTCGATCTGTTGATCGACATCGAGTAAGAGAAGTTCACACGCTAATTGACATGGATTGAAATTTCCAACATGTTCCTACTTGTCACATTACCTCCTTTAGTTTGATGCCATATTGAGGTGAGGCGAGAGGGAGTGTCAGACTCTTACTGACTGAAAGTTTAAAATTACCTTTTATAGCTAGAATCATCAAACTCGATAACATAACATAACATCACGCCTTTTATCCCCGAAGGGGTGGTAGGCACTAGGCAGAGGTGCACATTATACAATGTAACACTTACTTTTCACTACTTAGTTAATGAGTCCCATGTAATAGGGGGTGAGCCTATTGCTATATACCGGGCACAATTCCAGTCTCCGTGTTACTACTGAGAATGTTTAAAAAAACCCAGTAATACTTTGCCCGACTTTAGGGCAAGTTCGGCTGCCGGGCAAGGGGTCTCGGGCTGAGACCCCTTGCCCGGCAGTCGCATTTACGACCACTCGGCCAACGAGGCAGTCTCGATCAAACTCGATACCAAGCATCAATTCTTTGTATGTAAGGTAACACAAAATAATGTAACACTATTTTACCGCTTCCATCACACACACAGGCTTGTTCCCCAATGCATTAGCTCGGCTCCACAATCTACATACAATTTTTGGAGCCACAAAGCCTCCTATCATATTGCATGGAAAACATTTGCCTTGTAAAGCAATTTTCATGAATAAATCACTATGGTAAACGATTAATACGATGCCCAACTTATATTTTATGTATTTATGAATGAGAATATCCGAAAATAAGGTTTTTTTTTTGGGTATCAGTATGGAGTAAAATAAAATTAAAGTTAACTCCTTTTACGCAGTCACGTCTACCTAAATTGGAATGATGAAAAATAAAAGTGTATAAACAAATATATGATGCAATTTCTTAATTACATTTCTGATATTTTATTCCTAATGTCAAATGGACTTTAAATTTACCGTAACAACTTCCTACTGTGTTTTTATAATAACTATCGTGAAACATATTAAATTAACTAGAAATCGCGGGTTACTCACGTGAAAATACTGAGGAAAGCTCTACTAGTTTCATAGGCCTAAGCCGCGACCGCGCACGATGCTCATGAGGAAGAACCCCTCTGTGGTTCGAAACTAGTAGAGCTTTTGCTCAATATATTCACGTGAGTAACCTACGATTTTTAGTTAACTACTGCCTAATTAGCATGAAATTCACTTTACCTAGTAAAATAGTCAGTTTTTTTTTATGGAATAGGAGGCAAACGAGCAGACGGATCACCTGATGGTAAGCGATCAGTTGAAAAAGTTGAATCTTATAATGGTAACAGCTTTTTGACTTAATTAAAGTAAGCACACGTAGTTACGAGCTTTTTCTCAAGAAGCTTAAACGTTCCTTACTTTAACCTAAGAGAATTTCGTAACATAAAAATGGGATTAGAAGCGCCAAGCAACCCTACCTCGGATGGATTAGGCCGCGTTCACACAGCGCTGCAAACGCTTCTTATCGGTCGACTGCGAGATACTTGACTTATTAGTCACCCAGTTTATTTACTACAGTGCCCTCTGATGTTCTCCCGTGTTCCCTACTACTTACTACTTCCTAATAAATATTCCAGAAGTTAGGTACCAGGAGACCAGAAATGACAAATAGGTTTTTGTTTGATCGAGACGCGCGGCCGCGCGTCAGCCAAGTTCAGCATTAATTTATTAAGTATTTGTCTACTACCTAGCTAGAACTGCCGTCTAGTATAATATGTATGTCTTGTGAGTTTTTTATAAACAAAACTGTTTATTTATTTTATTTTTAGCTGTTATAACTTTCGTGAGACATACTAAATTAATTATTGTGTTTTTCGGCTTACTCACGTCATTCGGCGACATAGGGACATTCCGCGAACCGCGACGTGGTGATTGTCGCGCTGCTACTGACTACTTGCTGGCTAGATACTGCTCATGAATATGAGCTAGAAGCTCATATTCATGGCTTGAAACTAGTCGAGTTTGTCAAATAATTACGTGAGTAAGCCGAAAACATAATAATTTATTTTTATTTGTTTGAATAATTTCAGTTTTAATTCACTACAGCTTAAAAGCTTTAACATCTGCAACGGAGATGAACATTCAGAATCAAGAATTTAAAAGGGTAACCAAAAATAAGTTCGCAACAAAGAACAAATACAGCAAATAAGTACCGTAAGGACTCCATATTGTTTCTACTAGTAAACAGCAATAAACTTAAAGAAAAAAAGGTCAAAATACACGTGGAGGACTCCCCCGAACGAAATTCCCACCGAAATATTTGGCATGCCATCAAATACAGTAACAAAAGGCACTCAAAACACACAATATCCGAATTTCGAATACCGACTATCGCCGAACGATTTCGGACGCGGAAAAAATGCAGGTAACAAATTATGGATGACGTAACCGGGACCAAAGTACCATGGTTATTTTATTTTTTATTATTTCTGGACGCCAAGGAAATTGCTGGTTTAATTGTTTTCGAATATCGTGTGCGTTGGAATTTCTGTGTTATTCTTTTTCTAGTGGCTTTTTATTTTGGCGTGTTCGATATTCAAAGTACCAAATTTTTTTATTGTTTATGTTTAGTGTTATTGAACTTTCAGCCAGTACTTTTGAATACACCTCTTTCAATATTAAATTACATATTATGATCACAATTTGTATGTGACCTTAAACCGTTGTAACAACAATGTCATTACATAATAGGTGTAATGCCTATAATGGCTGTTATGTTTATGATTCACATAATTTATAAGCTCACTAACAACGCTACTTGCGTAATTTTAATCATTAGGTACTGATTTGTAAAATAAATAAACAGACGATATAGGTCAATGTCTATCAATCGATGCCTTTATTACCTATTACTAAAGCTGTGACCATTAAGAAGATTTATAATTGTTTAAAACCTTTGAAAATGAAAATATTTTATAGGTATTTGGAGAATATAGAAAAACTGTTTTTGTATATTTTTATCATATCATTTAATAGTTGCGTGTAACTTAACCTATCTATTTAAATAAAATAACTCATAAATTCCCGAAAGACCCATGTAATAACAGTTATTACAAAAATATGCTCATATTTAGTTGGACCTAATGATAATTTCATCAGCCTACGTAACTATTTCAAAATGGTGGATCACGCACGCGGCCATCAGGGCTCTTTTCTAATGGGCATAGACATTAAGAGGAAATACCATAAATTCTCCCGACCGCACGACTTTAGGGTCCCGCCTATAATCAGCTTATTTGAATAAATCCACTTCTGGAACGAAAGTTGAGCTTAATTAAAATCCGATTGCTAGTGATTCGACTTCGTTTTATAGTTTTATTCTGTAAGCATAGGTAATTTAGGCATATTTTTATTATAACTATCGTGAGACATACTAAATTAACTAAAATCGCGAGTTACTCACTTGAACATACTGAGTACAGCTCTACTAGTTTCGGACCACAGAGGGGTTCTTCAGTAGACTTTAGGGATACGTTTAATATGACGTAAGTAATGCATTATTATGTCTCGCCTAATTGATTCTCAAAAGGTTAGGCTGTAATGTTTCTTAAAGGTTTTTCTACAGTCATCATCAACAGCTTATAAGTGGCCAGTACTGACCAAAGACCACGGTGACCTACGTTAGCGGAGGATTTGACTTCAACAGTTTTGTGTCGGCAGTCAAAGGCTTAAATCACCACGCTTGCGGGTTGGCGATTCCAAACTTATAATTAGAAATTAAAAGCCCAGGTTTCCTCACGATGTTTTTCCTTCACCGTTTGTCAGTGGTGTCTAAATAATCTTAAAAAGTGGATATAACTCTATAAAAGTCACATTGATACTTGTCGTTGGTAGGTTTCAAACCGCGCCCTCATGCTCATGCATGGAAGCGGGCGTCTTAAGCCCGGGGGCAACCACGACAATCCTACAGTAATAACTGAAAATAGACAAGTAAAGTATAAAAATATTGCATTCAGTGACTAGACTTCAATATTATTGAAATAATTAATTAACTAAGTTCAGTACCGTAAAATATAAACCGTGTCATATCATAATGTAATTTCATTACTTCTTACGTACATTCTTACATACGTAACAATGCCATATTATTATGCAACCAACGCAACGCAGGCTGATGCCGATACGGAGCCGCAGAGAACTTAACGGGTTGCCGGGGCTCCGGCTCGAAGTGCAGTAATAGGAACGGGGTGGTTTTTAGTTATTAAGCGTCTGACACTCCCTCCCGCCTCACTCAGGCGGGAGAAGTCATTCAATGACTAGCCCACCTTAAAAAAAACCGCGCGACGTGATAAAGGTTTATGTTCTAAAAACGATCAAACAAAAACCTTACGTAGTTATCTATAGAACCCAAATCCGGAATTTATTTAAAAATCATGGACGGCTTTAAACCGTGACTTATTGTCCAGTAGATATGTAAGTAGAGAATTATCTTCTTGATCCAGACATCACTTATTTTATGGTACACCATTCTTAAGTGTCATCGGACGGGTTTCACTCGTAACAGACGCGATCAGGTCTACCTACACATTTATGTGCTTCTTTATTTAATTTTCAACGTTATAGTTTTGATATAAACTCCAAAATGCAATGAAAACAAAAGACAGATTGGAGTAACTTGACCTGCAATGATAACTGACCGTTTATAGGGACTTTTACTTGTGGAAATCTTTTAGCCTGGTACATTCAGTAGCTATGGTATAAAAAATCAATATTATGTTGTTGCAGAGTATTGCTGTTAAGTGATGATGGAGTTTTTAATTGGTATTGGAATGAGACACAAAATTATAAGACGTGTTTTAATTTAAGATATAAACCCGATCTCTCACCATACGTACCAAATTCCACACGTATTAATAAGAATGTTCTATATGTGTTAATAAACAGTGTAGGATAACAGTAACAAAAATAATATCCATCGCTGCTCACCCCATCAAGGAAAATGAGGATGGAACTTCATCCTTTATGTGCCTATACGTAGACTAAACACCATTTCAACAACATTTTGATATCACAATCTTAGAAACGACAAAACCGATTTGCTTTCAACAAAAACACAAAAAATAAATAGAAATTTCTTTACGAAGCAGCCGATTTGTTGACGTATTGATTAGAAGTAATCAAATAACTGAATTATCGAATACAAATATTAATATCTTCACTAAACATATAACATAAAGGTTTTATCTAAAAAATCTCGAGTATCTACACACTTCACTGGCAATCGGTTAAAAGCTTAGATAGATAACACACGGTACTTGTTGGTTAACGCATAAAAAATGGTTCAAGTTAAGCATGGGTTAAGTAGGTAAAAATTTAAGATTATTTTTGAGAACATTTTTTTGTTGAAGACATGCTGGCATGCAAATCCAGAGTCCATGTAATGTTTTATGACTTATGCCCGGTATATTATAGCGGGCATAAGTCATCAGAATTTATAAAAATAATTTGACTAGCTGATCCGGCAAACTTCGTACTGCCTAAAAGGTTTTTCTCACCTTTTCTTACAAGAACATTTCAAGACCAAATTTGGCCAAATCGGTTCAGCCGTTCTCGAGTTTTAGTGAGACTAACGAACGCGAAAGCATTTTTATTTATATAAATGTTACAAACAAGTAAGTACCTATATTGGAACCTTGAGATGTATTCCAAAATCAAACTTATTTAAATAGAAAAAACAGAACCAACCTTGATAAAACAAATAATAAACGGAAAACGAATCAAACGATACATTTCTAAAATCCACTAATTTGTTGAAATTCTTTGGTTTTACGACCAACCACTGTGTTATTGTTAATAAAAATTAATTATTCCCATCAAATCTTTATGTTTTAGATGGAATGAAGACGTTAAAGGTACGTTTTACACTTGCGGGTTCGAGGCGAGGCGAAAAAGAATTGAAATGTCATCACTAGTCTGTCATCTGTCAAACGAAATTTGCAAATGGCGGCGGCCAGATGAAGAGGAACGACCCTGACCGTGGAAACCTGCGCTGTCATGTTTCCGTTGCAAAGTAAATAAACAATTGTTGGCGAATTAAGGTGAATAATTCGGTAGCTTCCACTGTTTTGGCATTATTAGCTAAGAATTTACTATTCTGGTTGGTCTTAATTTAGTTTGATGGTAGGTAATTAAATATAATATTAAAAATTGCGATACACGGTAATTAATCACTAGTTCATCTTTGGATTACATTATTTTGGTCTGACTACGTCTCGCCTCGGTTCGTCTCAATCCAACAGTGTAAAACCAGCCTAAGATGCATGTTGATCAGTTCAGTAAACGGGTCACAACTATCAAATAGTAACTTAATATCTTCTAAACTGTCTAATAAAAATAGTCGTATTGTAAATCTTTCGAGCTGAAAAATAATAAGACTGTATCTGTGTATCAGAACAAATTAAAATAAATACAATATTTAATCAACATTGTGACGCTAACGACAGCGCTAGAACCAACAAAAAATGTGCCGTGTATTAAAAAAACTTAAAAACGAGCTCGCTCAATCAAAACAAACCTAATTTCACGTTCCTAATTTTTCAATTACACAACACAAAACAAGACAGACGACAATATCCGTTTTATTATATATTATACACGAAACGGCATCCATAACAGTCGTTTCCACAAAGGAAATTTGTATCAAAACTTGTCATTGTTCCAGTGCTCGTAGTGACGACGTTTCTTAAGAGAACCGGCCCGTTTTCATAACTTCACGTCGGCATCCTAACGGTAATGTTTTAGCAAAATGAATTTTATATCTGTGAGGATAAAGTTGATTATGTTAGGTCCTATTTTCTCGGATAGGCCGTAATGGAAGTGAGTTGAGAGACAATGGGAGTGCTCAGTATTCTAGAGTGGTGCGTGTTTCCCGCGATATCGCGTTAATATTCGTATTAGGTATCGGATTATGGTTAAGGAATTCGGATACGCATCGAGTAAACGTTTTAAACGATGTTTTAACTTACACTGAGATGTTTTGCGAGGTTTCTCGGTTGCGTTTCTCATTTTTGTGGTATTAGGTCGGCGAGTAATTCGCAGTCACTTTGCTGTGGAAATAATTATGGTTTTCGTCGCAAACAGTTTTGCTACTTTAACGTCAAAATATGAGAAAAGATTTAAGCGACAGATGTTGGTAATATCTCTATAACAATATTAATATCGAAGATTAAATTAAACCTGAGAATAACATTATTAAGTAAAATCAACAATAATATTGGAACGATCTTACTGAGCAAACGTCACGTTTTTACCTAGGAACTAGGAACTACATAATATTAAGTTAAACTAAACAACACGTACGGTTCACAATACATTTCCCACGTCCGCTAATTATCTAGCCAATGTCAAGTTGAAATAACGAAAAAAACTGTCATTAGCTTATGAACATTCCGTAAGAATGTATGGGATTGTGTTTAAACATTTACTTAAAGAAATGATAATTATAAAGACAATTGCTAATTTTGCCATTATAACACTTATTTCTCACAGATATGACGTCATAAATTATATGTCATAGACACAAGGACTAACGATGGCCTAGGACCTTTTTAGGAGGTTTTAAGATTAGTAAGATGTCAGATGCTTCAAGACCTAGTACAGCCTGACGAAAAGGGTCGCCTAAGTGATATTATATTACATAACCCGTCTTTCTGGAACCGACTCTTGGGCATTGCTTTCGTATAATGTAGAACAGGAATAAACACGGCCACATTTTGAAACATTTAAAATATGAATCTATTTACTACTGGATTCTATGTCACCATCATCATCATCAACAACTCATGAGAATCTACTGCTGCTATGGCTTTTCTCTACAAAAGATGCTTTGCATTACATAATCAGGGTAAGATACAGAAGGGCAAAATTCAGCAATAATAATAGTATAAGGAAAAGTTTTACTGTCATTCTTAGCCGCAACACACATATATTCCCATAAACAAATACTATGCCTATGATAAGGGTAAGAGACGCCACTAGGGAAATAACCATGACTAAGAAAGGTTTACGTCAAATATAGAAAAGGTTTTAGGTACTATCAGAAGCTTAGAACACAAGAAAAATTATAACCTAGTACTTGTACCTACTGCCATGATAGGGGCAAAATCACTAGAGGAAAACAGTGAGAAAAAGAAATATTAAACGGGTATGTCTGTCAGTTTTTCAAAGTATAAAAAGATGGATAGGACATCCGTCTGGTCTGCGTTCATGTTCATGATGCATTTAAAAAAGTGGAAGAACTTGATTGGTCTGCATCGGCGGTGCACGCAACAACCACGAGCGACCCGCTCTAATATTAATAGATTCACAGAGAGCGCTGAGAACGGATGATAATACCGCTAAACACGTGTACGAGGTTAAATGGTACGAGTGTTTGAAGATTTTACACGCTCGTGTCTCTAGAACGTAGCTAACAGAACTATGATTCGGTGTGAAATCCAAAACAACATTTTCGTTTAGAGAACAAAAAACTTTTAAATGTCGAACGAGAGCTGTAATATTTTGCGCACAATACACAGTAATACAATAAATAGTACGAAATAAGTTGCAAAAAACATAATACAATTGGTATACTATGGTTCTACAGTTATCGTTATCAATCAACTACAAAATATTAATGTGATTGAACTTAATACTGTAGAAGTAGTACAGACCAAATGAACAGATAAGCCATAGCATCTAATGCAAAGAATCGTGTGAAAGGCATCACAGACACACGAGCAGCTCTTGTTACTCGAAATATTACCGGCCCCGCCTCGAGGCATCGTGTGTAGCCGTCCTTAATTCACACTTTCTTGGGAAAGTTACAAAAAATAAAGTAGGTATGAGGAGTTACAAACGAACTTGGGTAAGGATTAATAATGTAGCCGCCCGCGGCCGAGTGATGCTTCTAAGAAATTTTGATGGTCGTCAGTGCTTCTTCCATGCGGTTCATTATCAGGGTTTGCAAGCATATCTGAGTTTATTTAATTGTATTTTTAGGGAACTCAAGATTGAAATGAGTTCAGGGAAAAGAATGAAAAAATGTCAAAGTAAGTGCGATAATAAGAAACAAGTATTTTTCTAATAATTACAATACCCCCGCTACAGAATTTAAAAGATTCCCACCATCTAATGGCTGTAAATAAGGTATTCTGCGACTAAGTTAAAAAACACCAATATCATTAGTGCCTACTTTTAAAAAGATATTTATTAATACATAGCTAGTCATATTTACTTCATGGCTAATTATAAGAATGGCCTGACGTCACGCGGTCCACGTTAAACCGAAACAACCATGTCACGATTCATCGGAATCTTTGCCGTTCCAGTTTCCAGACGAAAAGTAAAAACTTTTATATTGAACCGGGTGAATATCGCTCGAATAAATAGAAATCATTGTGATATTGGTCCAAAGAAAAACTAACCAAAAGCATAACGAAAGAAGACATACGAAATGCAGTCTAAATAAACTATTTACTTCAAATAAACTTTAAAATAATATTGAACTAAACACACGAATACGCTTTTAACAAGATGTCAGCATAAGCAAATATTACACTACAAATAGAAAGTTAAACAGTTTTGGACATCTCTGAAGCTTTCAAATCCAGTCATTAGATACATCTAAATACCATGCCCGATAAAATCAAGCAATTAATTTAAAAAGCAAAGCCATTCAAGTGGAAGGATTAACGGTAAAACACCGGCAACAGTAAGTAATGAAACTATTAGAAAGATAAGTAAGAAACTGTAGAATTTAATAGAGAAACAATTAGAGATAATTTCGTTAAAATTACAACTATTACTGCAGAGAATTTCACTAACAATCGTTACTGGATCGGGGACAAGAGAGCGTTTTGTGCTGATAGACTGCCGGCTCACACAGACTAGGAAATACCAGTTCACCGGTTCGGTTCACGTGACGTGCAGTACTACTTTATAATATCACACTTCACTTGTAACGGGCCGAATCGAGAGTTAAAATTAATGACGATGAACTTGAAAGTATTTATAATCATAATGTAATAAAAATAAATCATACGAGTGACTAATTAGTTGAAGAATTGACAGAGATATATTCTAGTTTATTGGACGTAAATATAAATTAGGAGAAGGAAAAAGAATGCTCTGGAATTGCTACCAGAAATAAATAGTAGAAGAATGAAGTTTATTTTATGAACAAAATGAAGATTAGGCAATAGTTAATTAACAGTTCTATGCCTACTTTAAAGCTACTATATAAGCTATAAATGGTGGGCCTACTGCATTCCATTCTTAGAGTTAAACTTGATGATCATCAGATGGAATAATATAATCAAATCTACAGCTTTGATAAGACTTGTTTCATTTAAAACGAATAATTACTAATTCAATTTAATCATAAAAGACGAAATCGATTAATGTATTCAGAATCTTTATCTTCTATCCAATTGTTATTGAGTTTTAGAGTAAATATTGGACCAGTTGCAATATTTTCCACATTGTGTGACGTAACTTTGCTTAAGTGAATGTTTGCTTCATCTCTATAACGTCTGTTCATAATTGGATCAAGTTGACTGTCGCGTGCAAGAGTTTCATTCTCATTTTTGTGTACCTAAGCACAATTGCAACATTTATTTTGCACCATACTTAACATTTGTGCAAATTGCTTATAGTCACAATAATTGGTGCTTTTAACTGTATCTGACTTTTCTTTAAACTGGGTACTTGGAGTTGTATGATCTTAAACACAATTATGGATTATTACGTGTGGTTTTTTAATTATCTTTATTATTCTGAAAGATGTATGTTTGTCTGCCTACCCCTTCGGGATTAAAGGTGTGATGTTATGTTATGTATGTTTGTATCTTTCTAATCAATAAACGTTGGGTTCCATCTTTGTTTTTATGTGATTAAGGGCCATTTTTCAATGCTCAGATAAATTTTAACTAAGGAATTACTTTAAATATTTGACAATTCTTATATACTAACAACTATCAAAGAAATTGTATTCTACAGTTAAGAATGAACTGATGATTGAAAAATCGGCCCTAAGGTTGAAATTCTGTCGCGGAGAACCTAACGGGTAACCGGGGCTCCGGCTCGTCGTGCAGGAGAAGGAAAGGGATGGTTTTTAGGCAGTAAGAGTCTGACACTCCCTCCCCTAGGCGGGAGCAGTCATTCGATGATTTTCCCCCCTTATAAAAAAAAAGTTGTAATTCTATTTCTAGCCTTACAATAGCTTGTCATAATGTTGCATTAGTAATAGATAGTTGCTTGACATTTCCTACTGTTTGTTGTTATGGCTTCTTTCTTAGTAAGGGACACCCTGTGCATAGAATGCCTCTCAGGCTTTGAAATATTGACATTAACGGTCGTGCTTGTCCTAAGTGTCGATTAGTATATTAGATAAGTGTAAGTTAAAGTAGCTCCCCAAAACAATTGCCTTAAAACAATAGCATTATTTATTAATTGATTTAAGTCTATTTAATAGTATAACCTTATTAAATCAATTTAAGTCTATATTATCGCATTGAGTTACGGTAAAAACAATCAGAACCAGACACTTTAATGTTCACTTTCTAGATTTCGTTACTGCTATAAACACAGCAAGATATTTTCACAACTTAAGTTTTTTGAAATATTTCTCACAAACATTATACTTAAGTTAAAGTATAGTTATAGGTAATTAGTACATCCTGTTTTTGATAACCGTGGGATTATCTATAATGTCTAGTCATCAAAGAAAATAAGCAGTTATTGTTGTACTAGAGATACTGGCCTTAGGAATCAGTAATTAAGGGTTAATTTATTTTATTTTTCAGGAAATGATATTGGAATAATGACCTAAATAACTTTAATAGGAAATATAATGGTAATTAAATACACTGACAAGGATATAAACTCGTAAACGTATAGGTACAAAGTTGTACGGTGAATCCAGCGATAGGCAGGAAGGAACTAATGACAAAAAGGGAACTTATCAATTTTTAGTTACCTAGTAGGTAATTTTAAAATAATTACATAAATACCTAATCCCCGTCCCAGTATACTATTATAAATGCGAAACTTTGTGAGGATGTACCTATGTGTGTGTGCTTGTTACGCTATCACCTCAAAACAGCTGAAGGGATCGAGATGAGTTTGGAACAGGGGTAGGTTATGGGCTGGAATAAAACGTAGGCTACTATTTATCCCACGGGAATACGGGCGAAGCCGCTAGTAGAAGCCAGTATTTATATAAGTCCTATTTCCCTAAATACAGCTTCTAAAAAACCGTTAAACATAAACTTCTACTCGTTTTAAGTTAAAGAATGAATGGACTTAATTGCCATTAATGTGGTATTTTTTCCAGCATGTTCCACAGACTCACTAAACACAAAGTTCCCGACATAATCCATGTTTAGCTCACAACCGACTCAGGAAACAATGATCTCTCAAAGGCTGAGCTTAACGACTTGAAAACTTCCCCGCGAGACCTCATAACAACTTTACCCAACAGTTCTAAACTTACAGAATATACAGTAAAACAAATAGCAAACATTACCTCTTAAACAATTGTTTGTAATGCATCCTAGAACACCACAGTACACATCACAACACAACACAAAACACTAAATTCAATGTTTGGAATTCACTTCAAATTACAACAAAAAACATCCAACGGCGGGTATCACGAAAAAATTCTGAATACAAATAATGGGATGCGTGGGACGCGGCGCGCGCGCACCTCCGGGGAGAGGGGGGTGACGTACAGGTGGGGGCAGGTACGCACCCTATCCTTACAAAGACGGTTAACGACAAGTGTTGCTCCGACAAGTGCCGGCGATTGACTGAGTCGGCATGATCTACCTAGGTGCGCGCGCGCAAGGCTGAGGTCGCTCTATTGTTGAGAACGTAGTGTAATAACGGATGAAAAGTTTAAATTTTCCCAATAGGATCATTCATAATATTTTATATAGTGTAGTGACGCTGTTGAGTTGTGACGCTCCTTGCGGTTAGACGTTATTTTAATAATTCCATTGTCCATTGTTTGAATTAGAATTAGGATTAGTTGTACCTAACAGTAAGTACTACTATACTTGTACTATTTATTCTGTGGTTCTACTAAAACATCACGTCATACCCTTTATTTCCCAAAGGGGATTTTATTGCGAGAACTACAGTTTGGAACCTATTATATTATAAATACTTTTCAATACTATAATTTCGACAAGAGTTTTATTAACATGTTTAGTAAGTTTGCTAACATAACATCATAACATCACGCCTTTCATCCCGGAAGGGGTAGGCAGAGGGGCACATTACGACACTTAATGCCACTGTACAATGTAACACCCACATTTCACTATCTATGTTTTAAACTGTCAAACACCAAGCGGTCACCGGTGACCACAACCTATTGTTCTATAATTCCGCTCGGACGCTGCTCATGTCACAGAGGGTCATGGCGATCCGAATGATCCGCGGATACCGCACGATCTCTGGGGAGTCGGCGAACCTCCTTGCCGGATTACCGCCGTGGGATCTGGAGGCGAAGGTGCTCGCGCGCGTGTACAGCATGCGCGGAGGCACACCGCCGGGGCGAAACCCCGCTGCCGCGCCAAATAGGTGCGTGGCGGGATGAGCTCCGGCGCGATCTCATGGCGGAATGGCAGCAGCGACTGTCGCAACCGAGGGCTGGGCTCACTGCCATCGCAGCGGTAAGTCCCCTCTTTGAGGAGTGGCTTGAGAGACGCTACGGCGTCCTCACCTACCGCCTGACGCAGGTCCTCACCGGACATAGGAGTTTCGGGAGGTACCTGTGTCTGATGGGGCGGGAGGAAACGTCCGGGTGTCATCACTGCGAGGACCGCCCTGAGGACACGGTGGAACACACTGTCGCGGAATGCCCTGCGTGGGCTGAGCACCGCCGTGTCCTCAGGGAAGTGATCGGCGATGGCGACCTCTCGCGTCCGGGCCTAGTGCAGGCCATGATGCGGAGCGAGGGGGACTGGGAAGCCGTGTCCTCCTTTTGCGAAGCAGTCATGCTAGCTAAGGAGGAGGCGGGACGCGTGAGGCAGCGAAGCGCTGCCTCCTCGCAACCCAGCCATCGCGAAGGCCACACCGGGCGTCGGGGATCGCGGGACGATCTCCGGCCACCGTAAGCGCGGGCCTGCGGACGGCGAGCATGGGTGGCTCCCCGTCCGACCAGAAACAGACACGAGCGTACGGCGCGTCGCGTTCCGCGCGCGCCTCAAAGAGCCATCAGACCACCACAGATGGGGCCCAATACGGCCGATGCCGATTCGGAGTCACGGAGAACCTAACGGGTAACCGGGGCTCCAGCTCGACGTGCAGGAGAAGGAACGGGGTGGTTTTTAGTCAGTAAGAGTCTGACACTCCCTCCCGCCTCACCCAGGCGGGAGCAGTCATTTGATGATTTTCCCCCCTTAAAAAAAAAATAAATAAAAAAAAAATGATCTATAATTGTGTCTATAATGACGGTACTCGACGAGTTAAGTCTCATGAAATAGGGGTGAGCCTATTGCTTACCGGGCACAAATCCGAGTGAGATTTTTTTAAAGGTCGACCTGGAAATCGAACCCGAGACTGCCTCGTTATTCGGCAGTCGCACGTGCGACCACTCTGCAAACGAGGCAGTCAGTTTGCTAGATTAACTTCTAAATAAAATTTTTCATACAAAACCCAACTTTCATTTCAATGAACCATTTCAAAATAGTTGTATTACAATGGCTAAATAGTTGTATTACGCACATGGATTGGCTTCGACCATGGGAAGTTCTGTCCATTATGTGAAGGTAGACACCATGCGGTAGCCATGATGCAAGGGGTGGCACCTATCGAAGCGGAACAGCGATTGGACCGCGACCAATGCTGTTCTAGATTCATATTTTACTTACTCAGATTTTTTTGTCATCAGTTGCTGTTTTAATTATTATAAATTGTGGAGAATGAGTCTGCAATTTTATCGATAGATCATGTTACTTCGACTAATGTTTTTATTCTGATTTGTGTAGTTATTGATTGAATTAAGAAAATATTTTGTGATAATTGACCGCAGTAAATTTTTGTTGAGACTCCGTGTGAGAAGAGGCTTTGCTCAGCAGTGGGCATTTATAGGCTGTTGATGTTGATGAAATTTTTGTTATTTTATAGCTTACAGAGACCAACCCATTTGCTACAAAAAAAATAAGAGAGTAATTAAAAAAAATGTCGATAAATAATTTGAGTCTTTTTTTTTTAAGGGGGGAAAATCATCCAATTACTGCTCCCGCCTGGGTGAGGCGGAAGGGAGTGTCAGACTCTTACTGACTAAAAACCACCCCGTTCCTTCTCCTGCACGTCGAGCCGGACGGTTACCCGGTTACCCGGTTACCCGGTTACCCGTTAGGTTCTCCGCGACATAAATAATTTGAGTCTTAAGTCTTATGCAGGGAATGCAAAAGGCATTTTTTTTTAAATTACATTGTGTGAACTACACTGTTTTTGGACTATTGTGATAGTTTGCAGACGTCCTACTAAGTTATGCACATCAATATTGTAAACCTGTGCATTTAGTTGACCTAGTATTTAATACTTTAGGTAGCTTAGACTCTCGAGGAGCATTATGCCAGCTCAAAAGTAAGAAATAAATATTATTAAGTACATAATCTATCTACATAAATAAAAATGAATTTCCGTTCGTTAGTCTCGCTCGAATTCGAGAACGGCTGAACCGATTTGGTTAATTTTGACCTTGAAATGTTCGTGAAAATCCAAGGAAGGTGTAAAAGATGAGAAAATAGTGTTTAAGGGATACGAAGTTTGCCGGGTCAGCTAGTGAATTATAAACATTAACTTATAACAAGGCAACAACTAACCACAATTACGTTTGCATTAACTTAACTCTTTGGGTACCGTCGTTATAGACACAACTGACGAACAATAGGTTGTGGTCACCGGTGTCCTCGCGGTGTTTGACAGTTTAAACATATCCTAAGGATCAAAAGATTCCTAAATTCAGGAAAAATACTCCTACACATACCTAAACATCATATAACTATCTTATACACCTAACCTCATCTCATCTTGATCCACAAACGCCACTAGTGCCATCTAGCGGGTAACGGAAGAGATACACGGTGTAACTAACTAGTGCGTCTGCGTCGATCAGTGGACAGGAAAATTATAATAACTGTCTCTTTTGGGTTCCTGACACTTAACTGTATAAAAATGGGTGAGTAGATATCTAGAATTAAAAATATGTGATCTGCTTTGGCAAACAATAAAAAAGGAACCCTCTCATTATCCACCCTCCTAAATTCATACTATAAAACGCTCCATTATGATGAGAAAATAAAACATTATATTTTTTATTTATCCTATACCTCTAGATAGACCTATCAGACTGAACTATCATTCAATTAAAAACCTGTATCTAAACATTAACATTTGATACACAATGTTCAGTCCAATACTGGTCGGCGTCATCATGATCTTATCGTGAATAATTGCAGTGATATTATCGATGTAGCTACTGATAGTACTGAGATGAATATGCAGTATACATGGTGTTATTAGGGATGGTAATGATAGGAAGTAAGTTTCAGTTTAAGTAATATCTGTTTTTCAGTAGTTTAAGTGTGGGAGAACCATGCTTCGGCACGAATGGCCTAATACATGGTATAATGTATATATGTATGTGATACCACGGCCTCACAGAAAACCGACGTGAAACAACGCTTGCGTTGTGTGCGTCGTATGGGTGAGGTTACCAGAGGTCCAATTACCCCCACTCCCCAATCTCCCCAATCCCTGAATCCCCAACAATCCTAGTAACGCACTTGTAACGCCTCTGGAGTTTCGGATACGGATTTCGGATATATACCGGCTTATCCCACAAAAAAAAATTATTCATTTAGCGCAGTAATGCACTAAAGAAAGGCTATATTCTAAATCAACTGCAATTTTCGGTTGACCGACTTCTGAGCAAAAATTTTGGACACTATAGTCTCGAAAGTTAAGTTTTTCGGCGATAAGTGTGTGTGCGTGAGACTGAGATGTCTGAATGCGGAAAGCCTACAGATTGGTAACACCTGTATAGCACTGAAAACAAATGCATGCTAATCATGGCATTTAACGTAAATCAACCAACATCTGATTTAACAACAAAGATAAAAACGATGCAAGAAAGCCTCGAAGTAAACCAGTGTCTTCAGTTGATTTGTTTCTATAACCCAGTAAAGATTAACAGATAAAATAAAAGCATTGTAATAATTAACATTAATAAAGTAGACATGAATCCAGACAATTAACCTTGCCTGGTTTTTTGCCTAGCGTGTTCAAGAAGCCTCTTGGAGGTTGCGTGTGCGCAAGGTCGCAGATGAGACGAATAACTTTATTGAAATTCATTATTTTTGTATTATTTTGTGTATGATTTTAACTTAACAAAATTTTGGTTATTAGGATTAGGTAGGTTCTGCCTCGTTGGCCGAGTGGTCGCAAGTGCGACTGCCGGCCATGGAGTTCCGATTCAATATATTCATTCCGATTGCCGGGTTCGATTCCTGGGTCGGGCAAAGCTTTACTGAGTTTTTTAAAAATTCTTATTAGTAGCACGGAGTCTGAAAATATGCCCGGTATATGGCAGTAGGCTCACCCCCTATTACATGGGACTCATAACATAAATAGTGAGTCTTTCATTGTACAGTGACATAATGCACACCTCTGCCTACCCCTTCGGGGATAAAAGGCGTGATGTTGTGTTGGTTCTGGTGAAATAGGTAGAATTTGCATATTTTTAAACACCATCACATAAACTGAATTAATTTAACAGTTTTGTAAAATAATTTTGTTTCTGGAGTATTCGTATTTATTATGTTGTTATCTATGTGCTTTATTACCAATCACACAAAAAAAACAATCAATGAAAACAATAATTTTCAACACCCACAAAAACCTAAAGAACTTTGAACCACACACATAAATATTTTATAAAAAAAAGAAAAATAGACACAATTATGGCCACATATGTAAACAATATAATTGCGCAGAAATATTACTTTTTTCTTACATGCAATTATAATTGATGACTCAAGCAATCATTGAACAATTGCTGTTCTATGACGTCACAAAATCGCGTCAGAGATTGCCCAAGACACAATTAAAACTATAAATCACTAAGCTAATTGTTTATCAAAGCATTCATAACTATATTGCAATTGAAATACGTATGATAATCGTGTGTACGAATCTTTTGTTAGTGCCTATATGATTTTGCGTGTCCTAGATGAGTAATTACAATTTAAGTATTCAATAATGAACGATAGATTGACTTATTTGAAATTATATTAATCGAGGAATTTCTATTGATTGGTTGTTTACAGAATGGCTAAAGGCTGAAAATTATTCTTTTTAATTTTCATCATCACAGCCCGTAACCATTCTATGTTGGTCATCTAAGAGGATTTAGCCGTAATCTCCCCGTTTGGCAGGCTGGTTTGGAACCGCAGTCCAAAAGGTTCATAACTAAGTTTATATGTCCACGACCGTACAATTTTGTTCTGATGCTCACTCTCATCAAATCTTTCTTAAATTAACTTCACCATGCGTAGCGTTTTCCGATTTGCACTTCATTAAGGAAATAATTCAAAGAATGGCCATTACACACTCTTGTATAATAACTAAGGAAGATATTCAAACCCCGTACCATCTAGATAGCCTGCCAATATCCATGATATTGAACCGATCTCTGAACGCGGAAGAGACGTGAATGAATTAATAATGAAAACATTTAAAGACGTGGCTTATATTTGCATAATTTTTATTATCTACTTTATTATTTATAGCCTAATTGAAATAGATAGGCGTTCGAAGACTGAATGTCCAGTAAAAAGCTCAGAAGTCCGATTTTAAATTGCATAGGTATCCGTAAATTAATGATGTTAATATTTGATATGCATTGTGAGTGGAGATATTTTTTAAATATTCCACGAATTTCAAATGGACAAGTCTGAACCTGAAATCAGAATGAGTGAGAAACAGAGCAAAGCCAATATAGTTAATTATTGTCTATCACAGGTAATTTATAATCATGTTAAGGATAACGAAGATCTAGCCGTCAGCAGTATATCATACTAGACTCCCAATTAAAACAAAATGATAGTTACAAAGCCTAGTGCCGACGTCCAGCGTCATAGCAAACTTAATTAAAATACCATAGAAGATTGAATGGAGGCACAAACATTTTTGAATGCTTGGCATTTTATAAGAATCCTAGGTCAGGTAAAATTATGCTCTCAGAATAAGATTTAGAATTCTTATTGTCCGTCTTGTGTCTATGTGTAAAATGGTTTTGTCAGTAAAACATTGACGTTTCTTCAAATAAATGAACCTTTAATGGAAAAACAATGGCTAAGCTATGCTTCATTATTATCTGATGATGTGGATGTTCACTACAGAACATAAGACTAAAGACATCTAGAACAATTAATTAGTGTTCATATGAACTGACTAACTTTATGCCATGTTGGCTAACAAAAGCGCCTGTAATCTTTGACATTCCTGCAGAAGCTTGCTCAAAAACCACACAACTACTAAACAAACGATAAACACACAACTACAATAGATTAATCTAAACCAAAAACATTAACGAAGGTATTAAGGCCAAAACTACTCGGTATACATCATTAAAATCCCCTGGAACTCCCATCACAATCTCAAAAGACACACTTGGGACTTGTAATATCAAAATTAAGAGGTGTAATCAAGACGTTGTAGTTGAGACTGTATCTCTGTAACCTGATCTCAATGATATATGTTCAGATTGTTCAGTGTCCAGTTAAGTTGAGTGTCGGCCTTGGACTGTATTGTCATTGCAATCATTTCCTACCTCCTTCACTTTCTTAGACAACGGTTTTTATCAATCAATCAATTTGGAATTACTTTTAAGTTCGTCTTTTTTGCTTCGATTAGTTGGATTAAGTTTATGCGTTAAATTGCTTCTAAAATAAATATTTAATTATAATATGTTATAGGGTAAGGGTTTATTGACAGAATAAAGAATGTTAATTTAAACTGATTTCCTAAAACTTTTTACTTTACCCGGATCTAACTCAAATATCGTGATCTATCAAATCAAATCTTGAAATGTAAAAAAGAAAATTACACCTCCATTCACGAACTACTACTAATCCAAACTATTAAACTCTTCACAAAAAGTGGGGAAATATTTACTGTAAAGATTCATTCAAATCCGTTTCAATTTTTAAATAATTTATGCAAAACGATGGATATGCTGTTGTTCCAAGCCAGTTATTTCATCTGGCATTACAATAATCAAAATTATAACTCAATCAGTCTGCTCTTTTTTCTCAATAAAACATACGCTATGAAATTTTATTAAGATCATAATATGATTCTATAAATCCTTTTTTCCTAATAAATTATTGCAATAAACCTAAATCCTTTTTTCAAGACGAGTAGATTTATATATTTCTATTTCAATGGTCTATGATCTAAAACTTACCGGTTCTCTCCTGGTCCAAGCTTATTGTTCTCGACGATGGCAGTAGCTCTGATCCTATGGTCAGGCTGTTCCCCAATCAGTTTCTCACTCCTGCCGTTATTGAGGTGCTCCCTAGCCACACTATACGCGTCACTAATATCCCTATCCACAACCACTCCACTATCACTTTCACAAACCACTTTAACCTTTTCACTCGCGTCAACTTCGTGTTTCTCCGGTTCCACTTTATCTTCTTCTTTTATTATGTCTTTCTCTTTCTTTTTGTCGATTCCGTTAGCTATGACTGGGGCTGGCTTCGCCTGGAGGGATTTGGGTTGGGCTTTCGGGGAGGATATGGTGGGCTTGCTCTCGATCGCTCCGTTCTCGTTGATCGATGTGACGTAGACGGTCGAGTTTGCTATGTAGCCGTTTAGCTCTTGTCTGTTTTCTGGCTGAGTTCGTTTTCTGCGATTTAGCTGGAACAAAGATAAAATATATTTGAAATATAGCAACTGTATTTCCAGTGGCAGTACCTATTAAAATTGCAAACAATAACTCAGTTTACGCACAGTGAATCCCTATTGTTCCAAAGCATCTAGCTTTATTGAACTACTGATGCAGGGCCACATAAGATAATTAATCCGGCGACAATGTCATCTTGACCCCATTACAACACAAATTAGATAGTGTAATTGAATGCCGTTGTCTGCAAACAGAACATGCAATATTGATGGTATCGTAACTTAATTAACTGTACATAATACTAGCATAATGACGTTCATTGGGTAAATTAAAGGGTAGGCAGAGGTACACATATAGAGGTACAATAGGCAAGACTCATCATCATCATCAGCCTGTATTCGTCCACTGCTGGACATAGGCCTCTCCAAGACTCACTTTTCACCAATCTATATACCTCTATATAAAGGAAAGTCGTGTTAGTTACACTATTTATAACTCAAGAACAACTAAATCGATTTGGATGAAAATTAGTAAGGAGGTAGATTAGAAGCAGAAGACGGACATAGGATATTTATATCCAATACTTTTTTTTACTTTTTACCGAAAATCACGAACGGGAACGGGGGAAAATGGGATTGCGCGTACGAAGTCGCGCGCAGAAGCTAGTTATGTATATATCTCAAAAAATATTTATACACAGCTTTCAGCTTTGTCTGTTCTGGGCTGGACGTAATTTTTGGTATAAGCTAGCAATGTGAAATTCTCAAGTAATTTTAAGTAATGACTATACTGAATCGAGTTCAGAACAACAATGCAACCGTATTAATGAAACCAATTCTATTCAAAAACATTTCAATTTTGACAGACCTCGAGAAAAGTCAGAACAGTTTCAATTTACTATTAGCGGGACAATGTCAAGGCACACGAGAGGTATCTGACCTTATTGTCTGTTACAAGTCATAATAATTGTATCCATTTTATCTAAAGCTATAAAGTCTCATTTGATTTAGAATGCTCAGTACTTGTAGGTAGTCAAGGTTTATATTATACTATTTTATGAAATTTTCTAAATCCACATGTCTTGTAAAAGCGAAGTACCTAACTTATTTATCTTATGAGTAAAACATTGCATTCAGATTTTGCGACAACAATTATGAAGTTTGAAAGGTATCAAAATTAAAAATTTAATTAGTCCGTCAGTTACATAATGAAAAAATATTAGACACGTATTTTTTTATTTTCTCGTATTTAGTTGCAATACGTAGATACGTAGAGGTCGTTACGTCATATCGTGCTACAAAATATGACACGCTGTGACGTCCCACGTTATTTAAAATTAATTTATTGTCGAAAGTATTTAATTTTGTGAGAAAAGAAAAAATACGTGTATAAAGTTTTAAATTAATGTACCAGACGGACATTAAATTAAAATTTGGGAAACTACCCTATTATAGTTTAAGTATCTTACCCGAAACGATGTTCAAATCTTCAAATCTTCAAATCACGTTACCCTATTACCTATATTTTTTATCTTCTAGACGAGTATACACTGAACACTAAAAATTACGATGTACTAAAGTGTCTATACTAAACCCTAAAAATGTTAAGGTCAATACGGAAAACTGTTCAGTTGAATGCTGCAACTAATAGACCACCAAGACAGCCTTACAATCTTAATACCTCTACATGTTCCTCTATATTCTGTATGTATGTGTATCACACGGTATGCGAACCCATCCAATGTTGAAACCATCACAGCCACTTATCGTCGTTCGCAGCACATTTAACACGATTACTCGAGTGTAGGTTTCCGTACCGCGTCAAGATGGTGATAAAAAACGTAAACGTGTACTGTACTGAGAAGATAATCACAGTCAGGAACAAAACACCAGTGAGTGAAGAAGAAATCGATGTAAGTACTTACTTATTTAAAAGTCAATCAATGTATCAAGACGATTTACATTGGGTAGGTACACGTTCAAATTATCATTTTTTTTTAACCTTGTCCCCACACTGGGGTTTTCTCCTGTGTCGTGGGCGCGTTTACTAACATACAAGTTCATATACACATGACACCCAGACCTAGAACAATAATCTGTGAATCACACAAAGAGTTGTTCCATGCGAAAATCGAACCCGCGACACGTTGCGCGGTAGCTACTTGCTCAGCCACCGCGCAACGTGTAGTCTTATGTTAAGGTTCTGATCATTGATTTTGTAGCTACTAAAGTAGGTACCTACTGCAGAAAAATTTATTGGTTCTTCCGAATTTGAGTACGAAATCTAGAAATGCGCCCTAAATAGAAACTTGTCTGTTACACTAAATAACAATATACCTAAATAGCATGCAAAAGTAGCCACGGAGACTTCAACCAATCTCATTTCGGAAACACACAATTACTCCTTGTAGACCTTAAAAAAATAGAGACATTTAATAAAAATTGCAAGAACCCTGACAAAAGAGGAAAGCTATCAAGCTGAACCATCTCATAACGCACACCAGATGACTGTGTCATGGTTTTTTATGAAAAATGTTAATGGTACCAAACAATATGTCACCCCGGTGTGCCTCAGCCCCAATTAGCGGCAAGAACTCCACTTGACTTTAGGGACATTTAAAAACGTGATGCAACAAGTGGGCCCTTGATGGCATTTTATACTAAAGCTGATCATTTTGTGAGAAACATTGTTTTTTGCCAAAACTATTATTCACATTTTTAATAATAACATCAGTGGGCTTAGTCTTGAACTCTTGATATAATTTAGTTATTGAGGCTATTATTTAGTCATTAATTTCAATCTGAAGGAAATATCACAGGAATAAATAATAAATTGTAATAATTGGTTTTTAAAAAAAACTCAGTATTAGCAAGGAGTCTAGAATTGTGCCCAGTATATGGCAATAAGCTCACGCCCTATTACATGGGACTCATAACATAAATAGTGGCATAAAGTGCACATCTGCCTACCCCTTCGGGAATAAAAGGCGTGATGTTGTTATGTTGTAAACATGGTGATATAGAGGTAAATTGTATAAGTGTAAAAAAAGTGTTTAATGTCATCTTATTAAGATTATTAATATTTGTATCTTTTTCTTAATTGAGCTTAACAAATTAACTTTGTTGACTAAATTCTATTTGCTCCTCACAATTAACAGAAAACTAAAAATAGTTCTACATTAGGACATCAATTGAGTAATTGTTTTATCCATTAACCATATCAATTGGTTTTCCCGGTTCAAGAGCGAAAGATCAAGCAAGTAATTGCTACGATTGATTTCATAGATATAAAACTATGTTCAAACATTAAAATCATGAGTAAGAAGGACGAAGAGAATAGCTCAAAATCTCAGTCTGCACGAGCACATAAGGCAGAAGATAGTTCACTAAATGTGCAACTGAACAGATTTCAAATAGTAAATCGAGATGTTAAAAAGAAGTTGAAAATAACCGAGAAAAATCTAAATACGATTCGCATTTTCCATTGGACGATGAAGCTGAAAAGGAGATTCTTTCACCTGTTTTAACAGCAAATGTTATTGAAATAATCAGAAGCGAGCGAGTGAATCAAGTGCGCTCCACCACTGCGAATGGAAGTAACGAATCGCCCGGAGATGACGGTACAAACCGTCTGAGGTGTGGGTCAAGCCACAGGCGAAACATGAAATAAAACAATGTTTTAACTCAGAAAGTGGGAGGAAAAAGTCTAGCTGAACCAAACGAGGTCTTCATTACATATGATTATTTTCTTAACTAACTTCTAAAATACGATCTAATAATTAATTATGTTGCATAATTTGTAATTGTTGTTTCCAGATTTTACCAGTATTACATGTTACAAAATCATTACGGTACGAACTACATCTTCTTATATTGTTTGTATATTTTATATTCAACTAAGATACTACACGGGAAACACTATTCCATTTTTTTTCAACAATGTTCTATATGTCATTGTGTATTCTACACAGCCCGCTGTACCATTTCTCTTGGACCGGAATCAAGTGGCGTTGTGAAGTGTGTGTTGCTGGTCTATGCAGGCCAGCTCACTTGCGCATTGTCCTGGCTAATCTATTGTCCGTGCTCCTCATATCTTGGTACGTACGCTGTGGAAACTAACTTGGGCCATCGAGTCGAGTGGCTTCGTCGTCGAGTGGACTGGAAACTAACCTAGTGGAGCTAGCTGTTCTCATAATATAAGAGAATGTTGTATATACTATGATATAGTGATGACTAAACGATGTTGTTCAGGTGTTGTAGTTTGTTATAGGTAGAAATTGTTTGTTAATGTCTGATCCGAAGCTTCTATACAATTACATTTCCACCTAATGGCGGTCTTTTCTAATTATTTGTATCTGTCGTACGATTTTAGTTATAACATAGGGAAACATAACCTTTATGAAACAATCTTACATACGACAGATTAAAAGTCCTCATAAAGCAGGATCACATTCAAAGAAGAGTGACAATTCGATTCTATCTGTGGTATAAAAGTACCTTCTTCATCTACCTATGGTATAATCCGACTTGAAAGGTAAATAAGTCAAGTGGGATTGTCGAGTAGACTTGACGAGTGATTGGCTTTGTACCTCTATATATCCTGGTAATCATGTATATTCCTAGTGATCGCAAAAGCAGTCTCTGGTTTATTTTCTGGTCGATAAAGTGTCGTGTTAGCATATGAAGTTTGGAATTGGGCCCAGTATGTAGCGATAAGTATAGTTAGGTTGGAGCCGCGGACAACATTACGGGTTACAAGATCTCCGGCTCGCAGCGGGAGTAAGAACGGGGTGGTTTTCAGTCAGTAAGAGTCTGACACTCCCTCTCATACCCAAGGCAGGAAAAGTTATTAAACAATTTTCCTTTATCCCTTTAAATAAAATTGTATAGTTAGGTTTTGCGCATATTCTACGTCTTTGCCCGCTACATCTTGTGCCTTGGACCAGAGTCGAGTGGCCTCGTGAAGTGGAGCGGTGGACTGAATGCAGGCCAACTGCACTTGTGCCTTTGTCCTAATGTATAGTATTTAATTTTATGCGTATAAATAGAAGAAATTCAGGTCTAGTGAGTTAAAGAAAGAATGTAAGAGGAGCAATATTGAACGTACGAAAAACTGTTTCATCAAAATCATGGCTGCTTAGAAACTAACTACGGTATTATAAAATGTATCTTTAAAAGGAATTTTCAAAACCAAAGAATTTAAAAATATCTACAATATTTACTCAACACAACCAAAGATGTACATCATCCCCCTATTTCAATACTAAGGTACGCACACACTGTAACACGCGCGTTCATACTACCAACGCATTTATCGCGCGATCATCAACGCCCATTGTAAACATTGAACATTCAGTCAAGTATGTTCTATCTTATAATTAAGTAGTAAACAAGATGCATTAGCACAACATATTTAGATACATAATCCTTGTATATAGTTAAAGTTATAACTGTTGACAGTTTGGACATGTCACGTCGTGAAACGTGATTTGTTTATGATTATTAGCTATTAGAACATCTTCATTATCATTTTGAATAGACTAGATGAGTAGATTTTATAAAGGCCACGTGTTTGTCTCGTACATAATGAACCTTGATTACTATTTGGTATTAGTTAGGCAGGTTAAACGTGGATCCACGCGAGACAAAATGTATTTTCTATTGTATCTCATATCGGTGCATTCAAGCTGTTAAAGGATCTGGTTTAACTCGTCGAGTACCGTCATTATAGACACAATTATAGAACAATAGGTTGCGGTCACCGGTGACCGCTTGGTTTATGACAGTTTAAGTGAGTTAAGTTATACATACACCTATGTTATTAAAATATATCTTACGGAATCTTACCTCTACCGAGAGTTTGGACATGTCAACAGGCGTGATCCGCTTGAGGGCTGAGAGCCGCTGCAAGCGCTGCCGCGCCTGCTCCTCCACGGCAATGAGGAACGCATCCTGGATTATATTGTGCCCGATGTCCGATACTGTGAACAATAACATAACAATTCATAAATTATAAAATAGGTTCATGAAGAAATTTATTTTTACAGGCCTTAGTCTAACGAACTTCCATAAGATGTCAGTGTCAGTGATGTTAATAAAGCTCAGGCTTTAATTTTCATCTGTCTTTTACTTCGATCAACAATAGCAACTACCACTATTGTTGATCGAAGGTCTTTTAACAGTAAATCGTAGCATTTGGTTAATTATCATGACATACGATTGTCAAATCAATAAAAAATGACGCACGTTATTTAAGGGTTGAAAAACATTGTTTGGTTTTATCTACCTCTACCTCTATAAGTACCTACTTAAATTGTTAGGAGTTTTTAATAATATGTTATAGTGCAACTTTAGTAAGTTCATCGCATTAGCATTACAAATTATTATCAATGTGAAGCCGGCGCGGCACCAGTAACCGCGCGACAATCTCGCATCATCCAATGTGTAAACACCTTTAAAAGTGCTGACTCGCTACGCTAATGCAGCCTCACAACGTCCCATAGATTGGATTAAGAGCTTACCTACTTCATTAAGCCGTTTTATACTAATCTTTAACACTGGACACGTTGTCTGGGGGACATAGAAGCCTATGCTTCGGTTAATATGATTTGAGTATAAATAAATATCAATAATTTTGTAACACTAAACTGCGTTTGAATTTCATAAATAATGAAATGGCTTTTAACAAAATGTTAAATTTATTATTATTGGTTTTGTGACTATCTTCTATATATATATATGTATTTTTTATTTTATTTTTGTATGGCATAAGCCAGACGGCCATAAACGAGCAGACGGATCACTTGATGGTAAGCAATCGGCGTCGCCCATGGACACCCGGAACACCAGAGGCGTTACAAGTGCGTTACCGACCTTTTGGGGATTAGGATTTAGAGTATCGTTGGGGATTCAGGAATTGGGGATATTGGGAAACGGGGGGGTAATTGGGCCTCCCCGGTAACCTCACACGACGAAACACAACGCAAACGTTGCTTCACGTCGGTTTTCTGTGAAGCCGTGGTATCATTCCGGTCGAGCCGACCCATTCGTGCCGAAGCATGGCTCTCCCACACTGAAAAATGTATAACTATTTGGTTTAACTCGTTGAGTACCGTCATTATAGACACAATTATAGAACAATAGGTTGCGGTCACCGGAGACCGCTTGGTGTTTGACAGTTTAAATTGGTAAATATAAAGGAAGTTTTCATACTGAGAAAATATTATGTGATTGATTAACCCATGATATACCAGATATACGCGAGCCACAATGGGTTTTCTAGTGTGCCTTATATTTTTCGGTAGGATAACCTTCACTGAAAAGTACAATTTAAAACAATACAAGTCACATTTGCCACGAAGGCCAAGACCAAGAAGAACAGAATACAAACTTCACTCTTCAATTTCCATAAATATCGTAAAACAATTTCATCAAAACAGTCTGAGGCCGCGTGCATTGAAATCGATTGAAACGATTCGCGTGGCACAACGATGCGATGGTGCAATTAATATTCGGTTGGCAATCGAACGCCTCCCGAGTGAGTCAACCATTGTGACTGCCTGACTGACTGACTGAATATATTGAGGAACTCATAAGAACGTTTGTATTGCGAGGCGATGCATTCATGATTTATGCAGATAACATTAAACTTCGCTACCTACACATTAGGTGTGCATTTGGATAAATCTGCATATTCTTTAATCTACTCATTTATATTGATTATTGGTTTGAATAAATTAAATTTGACTTATTCGGTTGGCGTGTTTGAAAAGTATTTCATATATCAGATATGACAAACCTTCTAAGACTAAGTCTTACGTAACAGCTGTTATTAAGATTGCAGCTCAAGCTTATTTTCTTCAATGACAACAGAACAATTTTTCACCATTTGTGCTCAACAGACGTGATTTCTCTAACCACATAACTTATCCAACTAAATAAATAAGTACCAACCACTAACCAATGCAAATGTAACTTTAAGCACACTCCCAAAAAGGTGGAATTACCGCGGAATCAGAAGTAACCCTCCAACCATCCAACGATGATCAACAGTACCCAAGGGGCAGGTAACTTATTTACTATGCCGGTAAGAAAGTAGCAAGTAAGGGTAAAGCCGTAAAAATGAAAAATGTGCCTCCATGCAGCACTTTCGTTGTGAAAATACCAGGTATTTTTGAGTTCTTCGCGAAGGACATTTATGGACCCTCGGTTGTAAACGTAAATGTGGGCTGTGGGATTTGAATACGAGAGCGAGTTAGGTTATTTTGTGTGTACTTTGGTATGAATGAAAGTAGTTTTTGAAATAGGATGGGCAGGTACCAGTTAGATCTATGTGAATAGGTACGGTATTTGGCAACTAGTCAAATTGAATATTTATTTCGAACTGTCAAAAACGACAGTTTTCTATGAATTTTGTACGAGATTGTGAATTGTGTCGTTACGTTTTTTTAGCGTCAAACAATCAAGCTTATTTTTTTTTAATTTACTGTAAACATACTAAACTTAGGTTGGTCATAAAAGTAATTAATGAAAGTGTGATTATTTTCTAATATTTTATTGTATTGATCAGTCGAAATAATTTATTTTTAATTAAGGAAAATACACAATTGAAGCGGTCTGCATTTCTGTTTTAATATATATCTTTTTATTCAAACCTGGACAATACCCTCCTCTAAAAAGAGGGGTTTGTCATACCTCCATTGTTGGCAGAAGACATTGAGACCGCAGTTTGAAAGTCTCAGTTTCTATCGAACATTTAGTCCCATAATCGACTTGTACCTGTGTCCTCATATCGATACCCACTGGAGGAGAAGGGTGATGACAAAATATATTCTATTCTACCATCACATAGCGGTTAGTGACACAATATGTGACAAAACATGATGTCTATGCTTTAAATAGAAATTATACAAAGCATGTAATACATAATCCCGTAATAATAACTTGACGACGAAACCGTTTTCCTACAATTTGTACGAATATGTACCGTGGTACCGTTTTAAGTATGTGTCAAGTATTTTAAGTGTTGTCGTTTACTAGGTTGTACTTACTATTATGATGTTTAAGTTATGAAGAGAATATGAAAGAAAATATGTTTCGTAGTTTTAACAAGAAGATTCGCATCTATTTTGAGCATTTCCAAATCGAATAAAATGACCAGGTTACTACCCAGTGTTCTAGCGTGAGGGATATCAGAAATTGAATAGATTTTTTAAGAACATATAATACGTATTTCGTTTTTCCAGGGGCAGATAATAAAAACACCAAGCCTAAAACTATATGAAAATAACTACATTTATTCACACGTAACATCACTTGCGAAATCTAAGCCAATATAAAGGCACCTTTTGTTTGCCTACCTTAAACTGTCAAATACCGCGGGGACACCGGTGACCGCAACCTATTTTCTTTAATTGTGTCTATAATGACGGTACTCAAAGGGTTAAGGGAATAGGATGGAAGTGGCAACTTCAAAAGCTATACTGACAAGTGACCACATATCGTCCTTGTACAAAAACTAGCCCCCTAGACCCTGTACCACAGACACAAGTACACATATTATGTACCGTTCTATCCGTTTGCACTGGAATGTATATTAAAAACTGGTTCCATACTCACCACAGTACTAACTGACCAACTAGTTCAACCAAACAATTTATTATAAACACTATTTGTCTAACCTCAAGCTTTATTATTCTCTGCCCAGAATCGCAGTCGCTTTCTGATGTCAAAGATACGTGATACATCATCATTAGGTGAGGTTCGAGGGAATTTTGCGGTTGTGACATTTGTTTTAAGGGTTATTGTTGCTTGTGTAGTTTTTGTCGCGTAGATTCGAGTTTTTTCTTAGATGTATCTTGAAGGATGTTTGTCTGGGTAAGATGTTGTGTGAATTATTGTTCAAGTAATGGGCTTTTAGGGCCGTTTCACTAACTTTTGTATTATTCGTCTAGTGCTACTGATAGTCACGAAGATCCTTCAGCGGTTTCAGTTTCAATATTTAAAAAATAATGTATAATAATTTTAGTACGTTATTTAGAAACTTACACTTTTCAGTAGGTACCTAATATGCATACGTATATGCGTGTGTTGCCAATACAAAAAAAAATCTAAATTAACAAAAACACACAAATATAAATTAGACTAATATCGATATTCCAATGTCCACAAAATTCGTCTGCTCCGCATATTTTAATTTAAATAATGAATAACATTGGAATCGTGTTTAATTGCATAATTGCTACTCGTTATGTTGATTAGCTTAATATAAACATTCTTCTGAAGTTTTTTAGAGTATGGAAATGATATTATGACAACAACCATCAATTTTGTAATTATTGAAATCGGAATCATTATAGAAAATGTTATAGTATTATAAATGTCATAACATCATCATAACATCACGCCTTTTATCCCCGAAGGGGTGGGAAGAGGTGCACATTATGTCACTGTACAATGTAACACCCACTATTTATGTTATAATACCCCTGTAAGAGGGGATGAGCCTATTGCCATATACCGGGCACAATTCCAGAGCCCGTGCTACAACTGAGATTTTTTTTAAAAACCCAGTAATAGTTCGCCCGACCCGGTAATCGAACCCGAGAACCCTTGCCCAGTCGCACTTGCGACCACTCGGCCAACGAGGTCTATTATGAATGTCAGTCTTAATATTAAAATTGGATTATGTACCCAAACCCGAAGTTTCATTCAGTTGGATAAGTAATTTTCAATATAACATTACAGTGATTTGTCATTGGTCGAAAAACAGTTGCATTTGCAACCAAATTCATCCTACGAACCGATAGAAATCACCCATATCCTTCTAAACACACTTTGCTTTAACAGATTAATGAACCAGTCAGTCACAACACAGCGGTACGAATGTTGCTTTTACAGTAGACACGGCGAAGCACTACATCAACCATACAATACTTACATACTATCACACACAACAATCATACACAGCCAGTCTTCCAGTCCATGGTGATAAGCATCAGAACACGCACAGAACCATGAAAGAAAGAGTGAGTTGGTTATTAGCAAGGTAATATTACATTGTTTGTCGTATGGTTACGTGTTACATACTGTCTGGCTGTTACCTTTGTCACTGTACTGTAATGGTGTGTCCACTTCTGTGCGGATGCATCGCTCGCGAACATCTCGAGAATTGGGTGGTTTCCAAGGTATCAAAATTAAAAATCTAATTAGTCCGTCAGTTAGATAATGAAAAAATATGAGATACGTATTTTTTATTTTCTCGTACTAAGTTGCAATACTTAGATAAAACGGCGCTAAGTTTAGGAGTAGGAGGTCGTTACGTCATAACGTGCTACAAAATGTGGCACGCTGTGACGTCACATGATATTTCTAATTAATATATCGTCGAAAGTATTTAATTTTGTGAGAAAAGAAAAAATACGTGTCTAAAGTTTTGAATTAATGTACCAGACGGACATTATAATACAATTTAGAAAACTACCCTATTGCGTGTGTGCATTTGTCGGGGGCCAATGCCGCCTTCGCTGCTCGTGAGGGGTGCATTTGCACAGATGTGGACGCAGCTTTACAGGTAGAAGGTAGTACTGAACTGCCTTGTCGATGCGGAAATGTTGACTAGATTGCTATCAGTTTTTGAAATGACTTTGTTAAATTAACACTATTATTAGCACAGAACATATAAACCTTTAAATGTTCTGTGATTATTAGAGGCCAACCGTAGATACTTAGATAGGGACTTTTAGACAACGTCGTTTAGACAACGTAGAAGATTCACGTGATACACAATATATTATGTAGAGACTGCCTCGGTGGCCGAGTGGCCGCAATTGCGACTGCCGGGTAAGGGGTCTCGGGTTCGATTCCCGGGTAGGGCAAAGTATTATTGGGTTTTTAAAAAATCTCAGTAACACGGAGTCTGGAACTGTGCCCGGTATGTGGCAATAGGCTCACCCCCTATTACATGGGACTAATAACATAAATAGTGAAAAGTGGGTGTTACATTGTACAGTGGTATAATGTGCACCTCTGCCTACCCCTTCGAGGATAAAAGGCGTGATGTTATGTTATGTCACAATGTATTTTCTATTATGTCTCATATCGGTGCAGTCAAGCTGTTAAGTCTATACTTACAGAACTATTTCTGTCACTGGAGAATCTTCATATAATGATAGAGATGGCACGATATGTAAGTACAATTAACTTAGAATTGTTAGCATGTCAGTATTCGGGCGAAAGAGGAGGTACCTTGCGATACAAACATTAACAGATGTTAATGTTAAGATTAACGTTATGTTAAGATTAACCCAACGTGCAAAACTACCCATAAACATAGGTACAGCTAGGCTCATAACTAAATCAGTGATCATTACTAAGACTAACCCAAAAGAAAACTTTGCTCTCCCAACTAACTGGATAGTCTGAGGTCTCATTATAATCAAATATATTAAGTTAGTAAGTAACTGTAGTCATTACTGACCACAAATCTTCTACTTGATATCAAATGTCAGAACTGGGAACAGACAGCGGAATTCCATCGGGATTCTACAAGCAACAAAGATTTTTCCGCGAACTTTTTCGGATCGGAAGACATATTTTGATTTGACATATTATTTATTATATTCGTTTATTTTGTGGTGTACTTTGTTATATATATATGTGTATTGAACTTAAATGAAAATCGTAATTTTCTATTTTCAGTATTTTCAGGTTTCTAGTCTAGAAAGTACCTAATACAAGAGAGGCTAACCCATATTACACGCCATTCATTTTATGACAACCCCTTCACCTCTGGCTACCCCTTCGGGGATAGAAAGCGTGATGTTATGGTAACTAGAGAAAAGTTTTACAGTCCAGTATGAAAGCACAATTTTTGTCACTCATTTTTCTAACCAAAGTAAAGGCTCCAATTAAAGAACAGTTCACAATGTGTGTTTACAAATTGTCTAGACTAGCTGCGTTCAATGTAGGTACCTACCTACTACGGTTTATAGTTTTCTTTTTTGCTTCTTTCTTAGCAATTAGACGAAAACTAAAAGATAAATCTACCTAATGAAAGCCATAGAGGCCATTAAAATATTCAGATAACGGCGTAAATACTAGGAAAGTTGTTTTAAATCAGTTAAGAGTTGGAATCTTGCGTGCACAGATGTCATCGAAATCTGCGTCTAAGAATGTTAGCAACGTGATATTATCATTTTATTTTAATATTGTTTAAGTACAAGCGTGCGTAAATTATTGTTACGCAATCATCCATGTAGCTGAGACATTTCTAATGTCGTAAGACTGGATAGTCTACTAAAATGCGATTTGTCGTATGAGACAATAAATTGACACACACAATCCTCTTTGATTGAAGGATTGAAAGAACGGCGCGGCGGCGCGGCGGCGCGGCGGCGTGGTATTCGATATTCAAAACTTTTGACAATGCTTTTGTTTGATTCGATGAGAACTCATCGAATCAAATCGAATGGACGTTTGATTTCGATTTTCTTTTTTATTTTTAAGATTTTTTTTAATTGCGTGGCCAATGTCTAAATAATATTTTTTATTTAATTCATAGATTTTAGAAATTCCTAAAGAGCAAAGAGCGTTGGAGGCAAAAGAAAAAATGAAGTAGATACGTAACTACTTAACTTCTGGTACTTAAATACAACGTTATTAAAATTATATTTCTTACAAATAAGAACAATACTTAATCTAATAAACCTAGATCAACATCATACATTTTCGATAGCCAATACCCACGCCCAAGAGGTTGCAATAAAAAGGAATTTATTGCGGACATAGTATAAAAACAATAATTGCATCATCATTGATTAACTCTGGCAATTAGTTAGTGATTCCAATACCGACTGATTGGATGTGTAGCAATATGAAACAGATATCCGACGAGCCTAATAAAGGCTTAGTACCTATATTGACTTGTAAAAGCAGATGCTTATTTGTCATGAAATTATTACCTGATTACTCTTTCTACGGGTGTTGTAGAAACCGTATTTTTTATATTTGATGGGCCGACGTTTGACCACTATCTCGCCTGGTGGTAAGCGATGATGCGGTCTATGGAGCACGTGGACCCATTCACTCGGGCCTTGAAGTCACCCAGGTTAGACCCTTCAGCAAATACAGGCTCTGGCAAAGAATTCCACTCCTTAGCAGTAAGCATAAGGAAGCTTTGATACGAAGCGCCTCGTACATGTTGGTTGGACATCTACCATGAATCGGTGACGCTTCGCCGAAACATAAAAAAATAATTGTAAAACATTTTTTTAACCCTTGGTATGCCGGGAGCGTAGATATACGCGAGACACAATGTGTTATCTATTGTGTCTCATATGCCAGCAGACAAGAGGTTAAGGGAGTATCGAATGGAGGTTCTTGCTCGTTCTCCTCCATTCCAATCTGAATTTTGGAACGAGCACCTAGCTTCACAGACTGACAGACTTTTGTTTAATTTTGTTAATGTTGACTGCTTTGACTTTGAAAAACTGCTCAGCAGCGCTCTCTGATAAATCCTGAACCTTAAACTGAATTTTAAACTCCAATTTATGACCTGACTGTCAAGCATAGGCATTATAGCAATATCCTCTTATGTTCAGGAGTAAACTCAAATAGGTATCTCATCAGTGACTGATGATGAACTCAAATAGGTACTTTCTCGACTCCCATCAGCTCTCAAGAAGTGTCCAAACATTATGTAGGTACACAATGTCCGCCCACGCGTGTCCCATGGTAACAAAATAATAGACAATCGTCATGACGTAACGGCAACGATGCCGCATAGCTGGTGGTGTTCAAAACTGTACAATACAACATAACATTAAGAGTGATTGCAGAAGGTTAATAGAGATATATTTGGAAATATTTACAGTCTACAATAGTTCAGTGCAAATGCGTCCTCTACAAATGAAAGTTTGTCATAATATTCACACGTTTTGCAAGCGGGATGCGGCATTTCGCCTGCTGCTTGTTCCAATTTACCAGAAAATGTGACAGAACAGTAATATACTTACCTAAAATCAAATCTGGACTAAGTATTTCATTTTAACATTCTTTAAGAAACAATCTTCTCATACGAAAACGTAATCTACTGTTATCCCTTCTATTTTAACATTATTAGCACTCGACAGTGACATTATTACTTGGCAAGTCAAGTTATCATCAACTGAACCTTCTGTGTATACCTCCAGTGTGCCGTATTACTCCACTATTGTCATTACAAAGATTTGCAACAGTTACTTGAGCCGGCATTGTTCCAAGACAATATGTTTAAATAACTCTCACCCAATGTTCATCTCTGTACTCTTTAATTTACGAACCGAGTGAGGAATATAATGGCACACATCTTCTAGTAATGTTATGACTATAGAATATGTGTCAGTAGAGTTTAATATATTTTAATTTACTATCACTTTTATACCTTGGATCCTGGATGCTGCAAACTTTATTGTATTGCTGGAGGAATAATCAAATTTAAGGGCATTCAAAGTCAAGGTATGAGAGCAAAGATAGTGTAATTTTAATAATAAATTTGCACGCCATATATGGCAGGATACGCTGGAAAAAAATCGCACCGTAACACCTTTTTTACCGTATTTTAGCAAATAAACATTTTTATCATATTTATAAAACATATTTATGTATATACTATATATCTCAAATCATAGTAACTCATGGTAACAACACAAAGACTCTAAGCACAGCTTATGACAAGTAAAAAATCTGTCTAGGTTTCAGAGAACAAAAAACAGTAAATTCTATCATAAAACTGTCAGTCTACGGTACGGCTATCTTCCACACACTGAATTAAGCTCATAAACGAAACGAAACATTAAACGGTTGTCATAAACTTCGTGAACCCGATCTCCCTAATTCCTAAATCTCGAGAATACCTGCGGGAGTGTTCTTAAATCATCACGGAATTAAGCAAAGACCTTAGCTCACACACTCAGGGCCGTGTTTTGAGAACGTCTTAAGCCCAGCAAGCCGCGTAATGGTACAAAATAACGCTACTCGTAAAGTCTGGAGCCCAAGAAATAAAGTTAGAAGGAAATAATTTTATGATAATCTGAAGCTATTTTGGCTAAATTTTGATCGTCTTTGTTCAGTTGAGTGGATTGTACGCACTTACGCTGCGTACTGAATAAAGTATTAATTTGGAAGATTCTGAATGATTAGATAGGCTTTTGAATCTTTGTTGAAGTTTGCTATCGTATTGTTTATAAATTGTATCTTATCGTTTTCTTTATTCGATTTTGAATGTTTCATTTTAACCAGACATTATATCAGACACCTGGTTATTTTGGATTATTATTAAATTAATGAAAGCAATGAAAGCGCATGCTCGTTCCGATAAGTCATAAGTAATCGTAAGTAAAAAATCTATCTACACAAATAGAATTTTTGTATTTTATAACATAAGGTTTACCTACTGTTTACTCTGTTTTTCTCTTCTCCACAACAGACAAATGTTTTCGACCGAGACTTTTTTGAACCTTATACTATTTTACTCAAGGTGAAGAACGACCCTAGGACCTTGGCACTCCAACCTTCTTCTATAGCAATAATGATGCTAAACAAATGAATTAATTCTGTCCTCCGGGTCTCACTCAATGTTACTACCGCTGAGAATTACAATCAGCCATTGATTACCACACAACTATGTGAACCGACTCAAATGATACATTAAATACCTAATGTACCATGACTGATGACTCATTAGTCATCAAGGTGTATAAACATCAACTACACCTGATACTTATTATACTGTTTACGTCTTTACTACTAAAACGTAAATTATAGTTTTACAACATGTGTAGTCCCAATATAGTAGTAAAAATCATGTCATACGACTTGAAATTGCCAATTTTCTGGACACCATTTCTTCATCGTGACAAAATTTTTTTTATGGCATAAGCCGGTAAACGAGCAGACAGATCACCTGAGCAATCGGCGTCGCCCATGGACACCTGGAACACCAGAGGCGTTACAAGTGCGTTACCGGCCTTTTGGGGATTAGGAGTTTGTGGATCGTTGGGGATTCAGCAATTGGGGAGATTAGGGAAGGGGAGGGTAATTGGACCTCCGGTAACCTCACTCACTCGACGAAAACACAACGCAAGCGTTGCTTCACGTCGGCTTTCTGTGAGTCCGTGGTATTACTTCGGTCGAGCCGGTCCATCCATACGTGCCGAATTTCATATTTCTAGTTTCTTAAAGACGGCACAGTATGTACGGCATAATAAAATGTCATTTTTATAATATGGCACACATTTCCATTCTTCTCATATTATTCACAAATTCTTTCATTTCATCTTTATCCAATTTGAGACTTGCTGCAAGGCTTTCGCCCTAGTCGTCTGCCTTGAGACACTCCAGCAAAAACTTTAATGAATCACAAATAAAACAACATCAAAATTTCACCATGTAACTGTAGATATCTTTGACCACATCAATATATCATGCGCACAAGCAATAAGAATGATGATGATGGCAGTGGATGATAAACGTTGAAATAAGAGGTAATGACTGCACCGGCCATTAGACATGATGTATGAACAATTCATCACGACACTGCACGCCGCCAATGACGTCATTCCAACAATTATCACTATATCTATCAGTTTGTATGACAATAGTATTTATGTGGACATTACCTAATATAGGAGTGTGAGTGACCAGTCAATGGTGGTTTTGGATTTTTGCTGTCATCAAAAAAAAAACATTTTCCTTCCCAGAACTCAAAGAAATTCATACAATCTTCATACTACCTATTGCTGACAAATTTAAAAATAGAAAGATCCGATCATTTTGTGCCAAGAAAGAGTCCCCATTCTGGACGAACCACTTAGGAGATTTATGGGAACTCGACCAACAAAGCTGTCCTAAAATAATATTCCATAATACCTGGAGAGACAAGGAATCCATGACATTGCCATTGCCATTGGATACACTAGAAGATGTATCCATATTCATACAAGCAACATAACTATAACTTCAAGTCGTGGTACTGACAAGGCCAACCAGTTTTTTGCATACCGATTGTTGTATACATCGGCCAGGAAGATGAAATCCTTGGAAGAATCTGCTGTACCTACCAACATGTTCAAAAGCTATAAACCTACTCGTATATTATAGAGGTAAAGCTGAAGGGTTTTTGCGAGTATGTACATGTTTTTGGGAATGACTTGACTTGACAGTGGGATTTCGACAATGCATTTTTGAATTTGGTAATCATGATTGTTTGAAGACAAAGATAGAACAAAAGTCTTAGTACGATAATTCAAGTCGAAATTCTTAGTAAAAGAAAACGATGAAGTAAAAGGTGTGTAAATGCTGCAATGAAGGTTGTATTGATTAATAGATACTGTTGGACTTGTGACGGATATTTGGAAACAATTATGCTTTTTGTTATGACGATCGCATGAAATGTTGTTACAGCCAAGACTAATACTTCTCCAAATAATATTATTTTACATAACCCGAGTACATGAGATATGAAAGTAATAGTACATAGAGATAAGATACATAATGAACACATACATTAAGACTTTATGAGCAATATTATGCACAATACCTCCTCGTAAATATGATAATTTGAAACTTTTCACTCCGAGTGAAATTTTTACTCTATTATTATACATATTTCGTATATAAAACGCCTAAAATTATGTATAGTATGTAAATCAGTTCGTTAGGAAGCTACGGAATTTGGTTTTGTGTCCGGTTATAGGCAAAGGGGCTCGCCTCGAGGACATAAAATGGACGATATATGGAGTTGAAGACAGGCTTGCCCTTGTTGTTATATCGTTTTAGTATAAAATGTCACGTCTTTGGACGCCGATATGAATAGCTAGAATGGTATGGGACACTTAGGATGATGTGCTAGTATGAGGGTCCTAAATGCTAAATTGCTATGCTTTCAACATAAGTACTTCTTATGATGATGACACAGAAAACTAATCGTGAGATAGGCCTTATTCTGATGGTTTGACACATTCATTTGTAGAAGAATAGAAAAAAATCCAGGATCGTACATCGTAGTCGTATTATTTTCGGATCGTAAGTGGTCAGTGCCACGTACAGGCCCTTGCAACACCAGGAGTTACAAGTTTGTTGTTAACGAATGGTAAGAGGCATCGGTGAAAGCAAATCCATGGGATATTTTTTTAAGGGTTGAAAATCATCGAATGACTGCTCCCGCCTGGGTGAGGCGGGAGGAAGTGTCAGACTCTTACTGACTAAAAACCACCCCGTTCCTTCTCCTGCGCTTCGAGCCGGAGCCCCGGTAACCCGTTAGGTTCTCCGCGGCATCCATGGGATAATAAGTTTATATTCCTATAAATTGTGCTTTTGTACTTTCTCAAAATATAGCCAAAAATTTGTGATGGAGTATTAAAAGTACACGCCGTTTATCCTCGAAAGGGTAGGCAGAGGTGCACAATGCACATTACGGTACTTAATGCCACTGTATAACGTAACACCCACTTTTTACTATTTATGTTATGAGTCCCATGTGGTGAGCCTATTGCCATATTTTGCGCACGATTCCAGTCTCCGTGTTACTACTCAGATTTTTTTTAAGAGCCCATTAATACTTTGCCACACCCGGGAATCGATCCCGAGACCCTTGCCCGGCAGTCGGACTTGCGACCACTTGGCGAGGTAGGAAATAGTACTTCAGTATGAATTTGCCATTACGTGAGTGAGACTATCGAAATATACTAATTTCTATGGTGTTTGACAAATTGACATGACTGTAAGTTGCAACCCGTTGCGATTATATTGACGACCTGTTGCATACTCATTGTGTAACTCGACGGGTGATAAACAGCTGATATCTTACAATATTTTCGGTACTACATCACAAACACACTTGTTGTTTTCCAAAGGGGTAAGCAGAAGAGGTCCGACGTATCGTAGCTTCCCTTTTTACTATTAATAAAATAATAACATAACATCACGCCTTTTATCCCGAAGGGGTAGGCAGAGGTGCACATTATGCCACTGTACAATGTAACACCCACTTTTCACTATTTATGTTACGAGTCCCATGTAATAGGGGGTGAGCCTATTGCCATATACCGGGCACAATTCCAGACTTCGTGCTACTACTGAGTTTTTTTTTAAAACCCAGTAATACTTTGCCCGACCCGGGAATCGAACCCGAGACCCCTTACTCGGCAGTCGCACTTACGATCACTCGGCCAACGAGGCATAAAATCTTTCATTATAAATAAATACTTGCATTAATATGAATCCTAGAAAGTGATTGGTATTCGAAATACATAATTGAAACCTTAGTCACCGTACGATTGTTAGACTAACAAGAATTTGGTATGGCATTAGATATTTCGTGTATCTCTGACTATAATAAAATAAAGATAGCATTATGAATGTATACAAATACTTATTACAACTCAATTTAGAAAATTCCTGACCAGAAATATAAACACGGTGCTAACTTTAGTACTTACTAAATTTGAAATTACTTAATTTTAAACGCATAAAACTCAAATTGTAGTACAACCCAGAGGATAGTCAGACAACCCTGGACATTAACCCAAGATCCAATGAAAAAAAGCAAAGAATCATACTGGTATTAAGACCGGATCCGTCAGCGCTCGCCTTCACATCCCATGTAACTTGGTAGAACGCACTACGGCTCCCATTATAAATATCCACACAATATTCCACAAACTCTTGTAACACATTAAAAACTTTTTGAACAATGTTCACACTGACAGCAGTATAGCACAGAAATCCATCGACAACTGAGCGCCAATCCAGAATCCTGATGCAAAGGGCAAAAGCCTTACAGAGCCTAAGTTCACTCACCTCTTACAAAGCCTTCACTGGTACTGTCACTTTACACCACAAAAACTAAGTGCACCACATATTGTTGAAGGAAACAGATCGGTTCATAACAGGAGATTGTTATTAAATATTATTTGACGATGTTTTAACTGAACACTACACGTAAGTCGTGAACGTTCGCAAACCTGTTACCTTCTTTCTCACTCTAGGCTGTATGGCGTGTTGCCGTGTACTGGCCTACGTTTTACCGTAATGTCAATTGTTGAGTCATACGTAACGCGGCTCGCGCGCGATGTTTCGTCGTTTAAAAAAATGTAGCTGTCAAATTGGTTTTTGAAGTTCGATTGTTATTTTTTTTTTGTTTTACAGCGGTTAATAAATTAATATTTTAATTTTAAATGGCTATACTTGATGAATAAATAGTAGGTACACAATGTATGACTTTTAATTTCTTATTAGAAATAAGCACATTTTTTTATTTGTGGGTAGTTAGAGGTCTGCCTACCCAAATATAAAAACGTTTGGTATTATCTGGATATTTATTTTTCTTTAAGCATGGTAAGTACAAAAAGATTCATAATTGCATATAGATATGAATATCTATATAGATATAATATATAAGGTTTGGTTGGAAACGGTCTTTCACACATTTCACCAATTTTAAGGATAAAAGTAAGAATTTCTTCTCAAGTTCAGTTGTTATAAGCCCTTCAGAACACAAAACAGTGTTCTGACGTCAAAACCGCTTGATTAATCATTTAGAAGTACCCAAGACCGCAGCAACGTCTCTAAATATGGCAACACTAAAAATATAACCTCAAAGGCTGCCATGTCCGAGCGAAAACGCGGCGAGCGCGTTCAAAACCACGAACGTCGAATACAGTTACACGTCTCAATGTGACAAGGTTCCATAAACGCTGATACTCAACGACATTACAACCGTGTCATAATAACACACATTCGTTGTTTTACAAGCACAATACGGACGGTGGAATGACGTATACCTACTGAAACTTATTCGTTGGTGTTAGATGGTAATTAGTTAAACGAATTTGGACTTTAGTGGTTTGGGATAAGGTTGTTGATGAAGTTTGGAGTTGGTAGTTGCATATTGGTTTAGTTGCAGAAGCCATTCGGACTGTAATCATATTACTGCAGTACCGATACACTGTACTGAACGTGGGGCAGCATACATTAGGAAATGTAGTTTCGCTTTCTAGGTGGCTTTTTATTTTAATATATATATGACTTATTAAGTAATTAGTTGAAAGTGTTTAAACGCTGCAATAAATAAAATAATGTGGAAAATACGGTAGCTATAGATTCTAGGAACTGAAATGAAAATTAAAATAGAATAAAAGTCCAGACAACATACGCGTATTTTCTATGAATCATTTTAACTTCAAGACCAAGAAAAATTATACCTAAGAGCAGACAGTTATTTAATCAATTTCAAGCTGACCATTTCTTCAAACTAAACTTGAAGGCAGCTAAGGCCTTATGTTGGATTTTTTAAGGAGGAAAGTCATCGAATTACTTCTACCGCCTGGGTGAGGTGAGAGGGAGTGTCAGACTCTTGCTGACTAAAAACCACCCCGTTCCTGCTCCTGCACTTCGAGCTGGAGCGCCGGGAACCTTTTACGTTCTCCGCGGCTCCGTATCGAAGGCATCTTAGGCTTTATTTAGGGAAGCTACATATTTTTAATTAATTCCTTAAAACTTAATTTGCTTTCTCTGAACCTCTATTTACCTTCGATAGCCAAGCATCATTACCTGTAACCTTTTTCAATTCACATTAAGACTGAAATAAGTTCCATAATGAGGATATACCTATATAAGGTTTATTTTCCGTCTATAACCGCTGTTTGCACCCTATTTCGCAATGAATACACGATACAATCTTAAGCAACTACACCTCTGGGCTCGCTGCCATTGCAGCGGTAAGTCCTCTCTTTGAGGAGTGGCTTGAGAGACGCTACGGCGTCCTCACCTCCCGCCTGACGCAGGTCCTCACCGGACATGGAAGTTTCGGGAGGTACCTGTGTCTAATGGGGCGGGTGGAAACGCCCGGGTGTCATCACTGCGAGGACCGCCCTGAGGACACGGTGGAACACATAGTGGGGGAATGCACTGCGTGGGCTGAACGCCGCCGTGCCCTCAGGGAAGTGACCCAGAAGGAACGGGGTGGTTTTTTGTCAGTAAGAGTCTAACACTCCCTCCCGCCTCACCTAGGCGGGAGCAGTCATTCGATGATTTTCCCCATAAAAAAAAGCAACTACACCTCAAAAATATAAAGCATTTCATGAATATTTAAAGTATCCAGCTAATCCACTATTGCCTTATAAAATATGCATCGCCCACAGGTGCTCGCAGTAGAAAGAATCAGAGCCATTTCTTATTTACACCTCGTCTCGAATCGCTCCGTCAAATGTTTCATAATAATTTATCAGCCTTTCTATTATAAATCCACTAAAAAACATTTTTTTATAAGATTGGTCGGTAAACGAGCGAGAAGTAAGTGATCCGTTCACCTGATGGTAAGCAATCCCACGGATGTTCGAAATACCAGAGGCGTTACAAACACATTCCCAGCCCTTTTGGTATTAGGAATTTGAAGATTTTAGGGGATTCGGGGATTGAGGATATTGGGGAGAGGGGTGATTGGTCTGCCGATAACCTCACTCACACAACGAAACACAACGCAAGTGGTGGTTCACTTCGGTTTTCTGTGAGGCCGTGGTATCACTCCGGTCGAGCCGGCCCATTCGTGTCGAAGCATGGCTCTCCCACACTTAATTGATTTGCCAAGAAAACTCATTATAAATACATATTTCTGATTTGATATTACATTAACCATGAACCTGCTAAAGTATTTACATGATTAAAATATTTCAGTGTTTTCCGTAACTAAGAAAAACTTCGATTAATTTTATGTAATTGACTGTTTTTTTTCACTCTCTCGTTAATTACTTAAGTGGCTACAAATGTGACGGTCACATAGACGGACGGTGATCATAGACAAAATAAATTATTTTAATTTTTCTGTGTGTGAATCTTTATCAGATCATAAGATTTTATTGATCGAAACTGCACAAGATCTCGAGATTTTCATAACTTTCCGCAAAGACTTTGAAGGTCTATGCCATGCTCTTTTATTTAACCAAAACTGACGAAAAATGAATACTGTTTTGTTACATTGCATCCCTTTTTCTATAGATTAAAGTGGTTGCAAGTTTAAAAAAATCTAAATTGTTTTTTCTGTGTTTTATGGAAACAAAAAAATCTTTGTATAGGTAGATGCTGGTGAGCAGCATACTTAGTGGTAATATCTATCTATACTTTCACATAGAATCTCAGTAACCTCGACGTGGTAACTGGCCAGTCGTAATGAGAAGTAAATGGCTCCATGATCCAGCAATTAGACGCAGGCTTCATAGTACATAGTTACACACACACATGCATAAAATATAGAGGTGTTATACTGTCCAGTGGAGTGCTGGATACTTGTACCAAATTAAGTTGAAACTTTAAACTTCACCACATTGTATGCTGCAAAAGCTATGTATTTTTCTTAAAAAAAAATCATCGACATGGGGGGAAAATCATCGACTGCTCCCGCCTGTGTGAGGCGGCAGGGAGTGTCAGACTCTTACTGACTAAAAACCACCCCGTTCCTTCTCCTGCACGTCGAGTCGGTTATTTTTATATTTATGTTATGTATAGTTATGTATAGATTATTTAATGTAAAGGATAACCAAAAAACCGACCAATGAAAGATCTTTTATAGATTTTTGGATTGAATTTTGTATGGCGCTTTTGATTGTTATAATACGCTGTCTTTGAAGATTTCTAATCGGTAAATATTATGTCTTAATATAGATGCAGTCTACAAACCTAATCAGTATTCAATTAATAATTGATCATTTCATAATGTCGTCAAAGAAGTCTAATTGTCTATATACTACGCTTCGCCGCACTGGTCCACTGTCCAATGAAAATCGTAGCAGATATGTATGTAAAATGTACACGTCTATCAACCAAAATTAACAACTAATATCAATCCAAAGTGTTTGAATTAAGATCAAATTTTCCATTACTTGTGTAGAGTTTTTGTCAAAAACTTAAATTGATCCAGAGACTCGGTTAACTTAACGTGTTGAAATATCGTACCCTAAATTTGTCCATACAAAAGTAGTCTCTAAATTTCGGAAATCAGGCCTATAATGGCGGTAACTAACTTATCTTAGCTGCTCAATCCTCATCTCAATCGGTTATTGTTTAAACTGCGCCTTAAGTACCACGACAAGTGACTAGTGAGCCCTCATTGTGCACTTGATTTTTCATATATTTAACGTCAATGTATATACAAATAGGAACCTTCCATACTTTCCTAGGATATAAGTACTTACCTATTTTAAGTAGTAAAAATAAATGATATATTAACTACTTACGTAATTTGGTCTCACTCCTTCGTTTCACGCGCAGTTTGATGACACACGATGAAATGCACTGTGGGCAAGTATAATAAATATATATGTATATGTATTTTCAGAAATCTAATTTTGTATAACGACCACGTGAAATATTGAAGCAGGTGACTTTTTGGGTAGTTACAGAAATTCTAAAATGCCAGTTTTAGGTATTTCGATAGCATTTCGGGCATTATAAATATAAATTAGGACAATATTACGGGTCTACCGCCTAGTTTAGATGTTTCAAAAGCATATATAGTATCCGAACCTTAAATATTAAATATTCCAGAGTAATTAAACCCCCTTGCCAAATCTAATTATAATTTTCTAACCTTACGAACACCATCTACCATCGAATCGAAATCAAACCATCGTTGTGGTCAAGCCACGAATTTATCTATCACAGAAAACAGCACTCAACGATAATATCTGAACAATTGAATTCAGGATCTAAAGTAAAAAGGTCCTATCAACTGAACCAGTTCACCAGAAAGTGGAGAAAACAGATGCTCTGCCACTACACCATTTAGATCGTCATTTATTTAAGTACCCAGCTATTTTCCTATTGGCACCCCTCGCGGAAGGGCGGAGAATGCCCCAATGGCTACCTCTTTAAAAATAGATTGATTCAACGTCCACTTAGTGCGTTTTCTGCCTCAAAAATATCGTTGTGGTCGTGAAAACTTGACTTGGGTCTGTGAAATATTGTGTGTTTTACAGTTTTTTAAATACCTAAGTGCTTAGATATTTCAAATGCTATTTAATGTCTAACTCTAAATAATTGGACTGGAGAAATACAATCGATTCGGTACCGACTGCGTTACTTTAGTCCTATCTTTGGACTATTTTTTTTTATGTAATAGGTATATTTACATTGATTAATCTACTGGCTAATTGTTTTTGCAATAGTTTCTTTTCCCTCCACCTCTTATATCGAAAAACGATATCTACTTTGGAACAAGCAACTAGCTTATGTACTGCTTGCAATGTGATTTATTCATTCTTGGGATCTTGCCCATGCCCAGTTTGTATCCACGATTACTCACCTCATGTATATGCCCAAGCACCTCCGCCCTCGACATGTCTTCCAGGCGAGTCTCGTTCACATCCATGATCTCGTCTGCTAACTCTAGGTTATCCCAATTACCGGCTGATGGCGAACCTGTAGGATAAGCATTTTAATTACCAAAATAATGTGATCTTAAATGAGATTAGGTCCAATATCCAAACGATCCCTTAGGTCTAGTTTAGGTGGAGGAAACGGATCACCTTATCACCACCACTACGTTGCTTACCACCATGGTAAGCAACGTATCGGCGCCACCCATGAAGTATGAACAATCGTTGCCGGTCTTTTAGCAATTGTTGACTCAGGTATTGACTATGGGGGAAGAAGGCTCGGTTTTAATATACCAAAGTGGTTACTCGATACTCTAGGTGTTGGTCTTTTTATCACGTATGCACCTAAGCAAATTCAAAGTATCAAGGCATGGTTTTGTTTCAATCCCACCACAGTAAAAGGAGCGCAAACCCAGAAAAATTTAAAGCTTTTGTAAGTCGTATTTTTTCAACATTCGGCCGCACTTTTCAAAGTTCTTTATAAAACTTTGAGGTGTATCCACAATCCGGAAAAGGATTTGAAAGAAAAAGGTCAAAAGAAGACCTTGTCTAGCGTTTGCCTTATTAATTTTGTTTCGAAAAGAACGGTTAGATGTAAGCGTAAAGTACTATGTACTTTATAGTTGTCATTAAATTAGTGAAGTTTAAATTCACGATCGAGCTCAGTGGCGTGCCTTTGGCGAGGCCTATGTCCAGGAGAGGACTAGAACTGCCTGTTAATGATGATAATGAAAGTTTAAATTCAAGATTTTGTAGGTTGTTTGCTTCCTTGGTGTTGAGAGTTTTTAGGTACATCTTTAAGTAGCTTAGTCTTTTCGTAATAACGGGACAAAAACACAACGTTTGTATGAGTATAGGCGTGAGGTGGTAAGGTATAATTTTGATCTCATTTAAGTATACCACCCTGCTGGCCATATAACAAAGGGTTAACATCATCATATACCTACATAAATATTAAAAACACAATGACTCTTTATTTATTTTCTTTTCAAATATGACTAGAATCAATAAACATGCAATAGGAGAAAAAACTTAGTCATTTAATGTTTAAAACAAACACAGACAGTGGTCCTTAAAACGGCGAAAGGACTAAACAATGTCTAACATTTTTTGGGCGCACGATCGACTGAAAACTATAGAACTCCTAGATTTTTATTCCAATCTTTTTCAGTACCTAGACAGATAAATAATGTAGTATATCTATCTTATGAATTTACAAACAATATTGTATTAATGTTAGCTAGGTACAAATAAATAATATTCTATTCATTGAAACCTTAAACACTTTCAGACGTCGCATCATTTTCAGCGAGATAACCTAGCAAAAAAGACTACCAAAATGGCCAACTTTTAAATAAACCACTCAAATATAAGACCTAAATAAATAGAAATTAAGGTTTAACTTTGAATAAAACTTGTACTTACCGTATAATTTGATTTTATTATCCTTGGTTTGCACTACAATAATAACATATCCCTCTAAATCAACAGACTTGCATTTCACAGTTGTCATTTTATCAATCGCATTTATCTGCGTGGTTGGTGCGTTAAAAGTATTCATTTTGCTTTATTATTAAACTATTTACTATCTCTAAACACAAAATAGCTATGAAAAAGACTCATTCACGCCCCCGTCGAACGAATCAATGAATATTTTTTTAATTTCATGCCAACGTTTACGCCAACGCCACTTCAAACACAGCCCACTTTTTAAACAATTATTCATTTTTATTATTTTCCACATTCTTTATTTAAATCTAACCCGGAGATAGTAAATCGGCCATCATTATTTTTGATTCTCACTCTTCACAAACCGAACACTCTTCGAACATCTAAATTAATAATATCACAATTTATTAATAAGTCTGTTTTAACGTAATTTCACATAATTTTAATGTATTGTCGAGGTGTAGGCGAATATCAGAGTATTTTCCCCGTGACAAGTCACGTTATGGTGTTTAGAATAAACGCGGTCGGTTTATCACATGCCCTGAATGTTTATTTCATTTTTCTATTCACGTATACATAAACTGAGGGATTTTAGATACTTATTCGGTTATTAATCTAATATTTAAGGCGTATCGACGTGTTTTTGAGAGTGAAAACCGGCCCCACGTCCGCGGGCTGGGTGGTCGCCGCGAATGGATACGACTATCCCATTTTCGCGCGATCAATAATGCTCCCTACCCAGCATCCCTTCAGACTCCCACAGACTAGCGTTCTATTTTCCCGTTTTTTCTTATCAAGGCGCGCGTGTATTTCTAGTTCACGAAAATGTCTGAGAAATCATTTAAAAAGATCAAAAATGAATGTAAAATTGAAAAAAAAAGATACAAAAAGTACGACAAAAAGAGTTTGTCCTCAGGTCCCACCGAGATTTGAACTCGGATCGCTGGATTCAAAGTCCAGAGTGCTAACCATTACACCATGGGACCGCTTAAATGTGCTGCTGAAATTACTGTCCAATACATTATTATTGCAATAAAGAAAAAAGAAGTTTTATAATAATAAGAAAATAATAACTTTCAACTAAATTTTAATAAATTCCACCCGAAATTAAGGCGTTGAATAAATTTCTGTCTTCCAACTACGCGATGCGACAGACATAAGATGGCACTGTCATAATTATTGTCCCAATGTAATTTTTATGTTCAGCGCCATCTATGATTTTGCAATTAAAACTAAATGTGCCACATGTCTTTATCACGATGCCTGTAGACTAATTAATTCTCTAACGTAGAAGTTCCATTTACTATCAATTATTAACGTTTAATTATATTTCTTTGAAAATTAATATTTTCTTTTTTAAAAATATTTAGATTTCACAATTTTTACAACTTGCAAATATGCGTTTGTATTATGGTCTAGCAACACCACTTGTCAGTTTGTCACTGACTTCGCTACGGTATGGTTGTCATTTCGTCCGTCTATCAAAGAACGTGATAGATGAATGGAAAATAATTAACTTTATCGCAGCGAAGACATCTCTCGTATCTCCTCGAAACATAATGCCGCGCGTGTAATAACACCTAAGTGATTTTCTAAAAGTGCTCGCTTCTACACAACACCGCCATGATCGATGTTAGAAACAAAGATGGCGGAATAATACGGTGATCATAACCAAACGCGTTGTTTTGTCGTGTGTAGCGTTATGTGCTGTAGTGGGCGGCGGCTGCAGCAGTGTCGGGGTGCGTGAGTGAGGAGGAGAGGCGCGATGGGGGCGCGGCCGGGGTGATGCCGCCGCGGCCAGCGGCCGGCCGCGCGGCCATGGCGGCCGACAGCGAACGCCCGCCGCTCGCTCTCTTCACCGCTGTCTACGACTATGTGGCACAGGGAGAGGATGAGCTTTCCCTGCGTCGCGGCGAGATCGTCGAGGTGTTGTCCAAGGACGCCAACATCTCCGGCGATGAGGGCTGGTGGACGGGAAAGATCGGTGATCGCGTCGGTATTTTCCCTGCCGTATACGTGACGGAGGAAGACCCGCTAGCCGTGGAGCCGCCTCGCGTCTCCTTCTCCGAACTGAAACTGGAGGAAGTGATCGGAGTAGGCGGCTTCGGGAAAGTGTATCGTGGTTATTGGAACGGTGAAGTAGTAGCGGTGAAGGCGGCGCGTCAGGACGCGAACGAAGATATCGAAGTTATAAAAGAGAGTGTGTTGCAAGAGGCGAGACTGTTCTGGGTGCTGCAACATGAGAATATAGTGTCGTTGAAGGGGGTCTGTCTGGGGGAGCCGAACTTTTGTCTGGTGATGGAATATGCGCGCGGTGGGCCTCTCAACCGAGTGCTTTCTGGTCGTAAGATACGGCCAGACATCCTGGTGGACTGGGCCATTCAGGTGGCGCAAGGCATGGCGTACCTTCACGTTGGCGCGCCCATGTCGCTCATCCACAGGGACCTCAAGAGCTCTAATGGTGAGTTCTTTACTGTTATTATAACTTCACAAATAAGAATTACTCTACAGTGTACAGCTGTTCATATGTATACTGGGGTGGATTTTCTTTATTATGTTCGGTTACAATTTGTGGTACTCTATTTTTGTAATTTTCTCATTCAAGTAGTAGGTAATTAGCCTAAATTTTATTTTTACCTGATAATTAGAAGGATTAAAAATTCAGCAGAATAGATTTCTGATTCTACATTTATATGGGAACTCTCAGTAATAACTGGAATTAGTATTATAGTTTCTTCGGTCTGACCTGCGTTTTTATGATAACAACCAAGTTAGAAGATTTTTATCAGTGTAAAGTGTACCTTTACAACAAAGAAAATCACTTCCTGATCTATTTATCTTGGTTATCTTTTTGTTCAAATGTCATTAACCTACATCATTATCAGTTGCCTAAATATCCTTGAAACTTATAACCCCAAGGTCATAAGCACAGCTGTGTTATCAAAGCGGAAATTGTTCACATACCCGTAGATAACATTATTGACACATGGATAAATTTCCTAATAACTGTCACAGCCCTATATGATATTACCTATCTACCTACTTTATTAATTTTAGACAATCCCTAATGCTAAGGTAGGTAGGTAGTATAATCTTTCAACAAAGCGTACCTTGATAGATAGTTATATAATTTATCTGCCTTGTTCACAATGATTCTATACAAACTACAAATAGTCTGATTTATAATTCGAGTCAGTAAAATGACATTTCCAGTGTTGCACGGTTTTAAAAAAATAGGGTCTCAAATAAATAGTGATGTGGAAAATTTATATATATAAAGTTAGTCTAGATTACATTCATTTATTTAAATAAAATATATATTATTCATATTTATTTCAAGAAATGAACTCAAAGTGTTTCGAGGACTGGCTTAAAACTATTTTGCCAAATTTAAGGCCAAATGCGGTGCTGGTACTAGATAACGCACCAATAACTCGACCACATCATAGACGAATGTGTGGATTCATTTATAATAAATGTAACTGATTCCGATTCTGAATATACTGATTCAGAATCGGATTCGGAATCGCAACCGTTATGAGTAAAAACCTATAAAATTACTTGTATTATTCTTACTTTCCATTATTGATTCCTCTGAATCCCCCATCTTTTGTAATAATGTTGTAGTGAGAAGTTTTAATATGCTGGGAAGGTTCATATTTCTAAAATTGTATTATTTAATACGTTATGCTTTAAATATTTACAATAAAACCAGCGTTGTTTTTAGGTATCAGAGAGTTCTGATACCTAATAAAATAAATCATGACTAAACTTCTAAGTCGGTCGATTGTGGAACATCACTATTGTAGTGGGTCACCCTTCTTTGTGAAAGTGACAGTTGCCCCTGCCATTTTACTGACTCGAATTAAAAATCAGACTTTAGGCTAGGTACACAATTTTTTATATATCGGTATGAAATAATGTTATTTTTGTCATCAAATTGTTTACTTAACCCGGCGGGAGTGTGGTGGGGTGTAGCATACCCCACCACTAGTTTACCAAGGTATATTTTTTTAACTAGTAGTAACTAGATTTCGTGGCTTCGTGTAGCTGGAGGTAAAAGGTTGTGGGAGGGGTTAGTGGCTTTATCTCAGTGTTACACCGGCTGGTGATTGCAGTTCACGTGCGTAAACGTCCGTGGGGTAGGTCACACCCCGCCACATAGTTCGCGTATTGTTTTTATATTTATGTATATTTTTAATTTTTATCGTTTTTGAATAAAAATGGCACTGGAGGCAGATGAAAGATGTATAAGAAGCATTATTGATGAAGTTTTAGCCGAATCTTCAGATGAATCAGGTTCTACCGAAGAAATTGATCATTGCAGTGAGCATAAGCTTGAATCGGACACGCAAGTAGTGTGTTATGACTTTGAAGAGATCAGCAGCGAGTGGGATTCGGATGACAATATTCTCCTTGCTGCAAAGAGAACTTGTCTGTCTCCACTGGGACTGATCCAAAAATTATTACGTTACAACTCCACAAAAGCAGGAGTAGACATTGTGGACGAGCTGAGTGCTACTTATAATGTATCTCGCTCGCAACAGTAAGCGTTGGCCAAAGACGATCTTTTATGTAATTTTGCACATGGTTGTTATCAATGCTAATATAATTTATCAGATTTTTTTTGCATAAATAACAGAATTCCTACATAGTTTGGGATTGAATTGACAGAAAAATATTTCATCAAACATTTGCCAAAGAATTTATGCACAGATGTGGGAACCATTGCGCCCAGCAGTGGAAAACAGTTCAGGACGATATACTCGATGTGCGGATTGTCCTCGGAAAAAAGATCGGAAGACAAAACATGTCTGTGAAACTTGCAGAAAATCACTCAATCAATCAAACGTGCAATATTTTCTTGCAAAAATTGTGCTGACAGCGAGGCCTCTTACTAAGATATTCCATTTGATTCTATAAGTGCTTTTTAATTTTAATTGAAAGAAGATCTCATTTTTTGTTAATTTAAAAGTTTTTATTTTGTTTTAATTATTATGGTTGATTTTATGAATATTTTAATAGCGCAAGTAAATTCGTGTCCCCGAAAAGTTCTCAAATTGTTCAACTACTAAGAAAGTAATAAAAATTTTAAAAATATATATTTATTTGTTTAATTTTTTATCATAGGGATTCTCATTTATAATACTTAGTAAAAAATTGGACTATTTTAAAGAAATACTTAGATAGAAGACGTTTTGTTCCACGGGGTATGTTACACCCCACCACATACTCTATGTAATTTTTCCGCACCACACTCCCGCCGGGTTAAGTATATTTGTCAGGGAAGGTCTTAGTCCAGATGTCTATTATGCTCACTTTCTTTCTCCAGTCCAGTTCTGTTCAGCGTGACACGGACTCACTAGGAAGTATATTAATTTATTTACAAATTTTGTAGTTCTCTGGTTACTCCTCCTTCTACCCAAATAACACGAACTTGTTGTTAATGAAACTTAATGTACTGTTGTTGATATTTGATTAAACAGTTACTATAAAAATATCCAATATTATATTATTGTTGCTTAAATTGCATAGTTTTTTCGTCGTGTATATTTTTACATACCTAAAACTGGAATATCAATCTTAATTGCTACACAATTATGTACAATTTTGCTATAACCTCAGAATAAGGATAAAATAAGAATTTAATAAACCAAATTATTTAAATCAAAGTAAATTATTATTTTACAACTACACATACCAACAATTTATATTCTGTCATAGACAAAATGACCAAGAACTGTCAAATAATGTAAAGCCTTGTGCACATTTTCTTTTTTTTTTCTTGTTTATGGTGTTGGTGTAATAATTACTTAACACCTGTAATTAGTAGCTGCCTTTAAAGTCCCAGCTATGTGGTATTGTATGCTATAAATGGTTACTACACTGCAGATGTCAATTGAAATTTTCTCACCTTTTAGGGGATCACATATTTAACACTTCTTGAAACTGAACATAATTGGGTTCATTAATGAATGCTGTTTTATTGACTAGTTTAATGAGCCTGTTGATCTAAAAGAGTTTCATGTGTACCTATGCTTTAACTATGAGTTGGACTTGCAAAATATTGTAGATGTCTGTAAAATTTCATTACCCACTACTTAGCTAAAACATTTTTTGTAGCAACAATTAAATTTCTCGATTTTATACTTGTACTAGCTAAACCTGCAAATTCGTCTGTATGTGTCTAAAATGAGTACATTAGCTACCTGCTAATAAAAGTCCCATCAAAATCGATCCAGCCATATCAGTGATTAGCCAGTACAAATAAACAGACAGACATGCAAAAATTCTAAAAAGTGTTATTAAACTGTCAAACACCAAGCGGTCACCGGTGACCGCAACATATTGTTCTTTAAATGTGTCTATAATGACGGTACTCAATGAGTTAATTGTATGTTATGTTATAATTATGATTTACTTGTATGCATATTATATGTAGTTAAAAATTGTTGTTACAATATTACAAATAGACACTCCAATTTTAATATATCTGTATACATAACAATACAAACTAGGATCGAGTAGCTCATCCTATTGACTATTCTGTTGGCTAGCAACAAATTAACAATTACGATATTACATTTACCCATATAACAATTTAATTACTATCCAGTACTAAATAAAAAATTAAACAAACCTTCCTTTATCATCTAATTGTGACTTACCTAACATAGTACATTTCGTTATTGAAGTAAACCGGGCCACGAGTGTCACTCACTGGCTCTAAGGTCTATGACCTCTTTTCATATGATTTACACGATTCAACAAATTATATTTACTTATGCAGTTTTTGTCGTTGTTTACTTAGATTGTAGCTGGAATAATCGTTATTGTGTCAGCAATAATAGAGCTGTAACATAATTCTGTTTATTTTGCTAAGGTAACACCTAGTTTTGTTGTTTTATATTGCATTTGTATGTATTTGCTAATATCATTGGTCTTGTTTTGTCTATAATAACTATTGGGTGTAATATGTAGACCAATAATTCAGGCCAATGTATATTTACTTTTTTAAAGTAAACATAACAGAACATCACGCCTTTTCACGGCAGAGGTATACATTATGCCACTGTACAATGTAACACGCACTTTTCACTATCTATGATATGAGTCCCATGTAATAGGGGGTGAGCCTATTGCCATATACCGTGCACAATTCTAGACACCGTGCTAATACTGTTTTTGAAAAACCCAATAATACTTTGCCCGACCCGGGAATCGAACCCGAGACCCCTTAGTGCAACTACCAAATCGCACTTGCGACCACTCGGCCAATGTTAAAGTAAACAATAACAAGTTTTCCTAGGAATTCCACAATATTCATAATATCCAGTTAAATAATAGGTACCTATTTAAAGATTAAAGAACGTAAACAAAATTAAGATATAAACATTATATAAATCAATGAAAGTATCTTCAAAATATTTAAATCACATATACAAGTCATTAAAAGCCATTTAGTACATAATATAAGAAATTTTATTGAGGACACATTGTTTAATCCAATTAGTTGATGTAATTAACTTAATGCCATGATACTTAAACCTAATGGATGTTATTAACAAGGCTAACAAATCCAGTACACTACACACCTGCTACCTTCAGAGTTAAAGTCAATATATTTTCTTTTAATTAGCTACAAATCAATGGCCTTCATGTAAACATATTTATATTAGTTTATGTGCGAGCCATTGAAATCTCGAAAAAAGGAATTATTGGTAATTTTACCACTATTAAGCAAACAAACCTCGTTTTTGGATTGAAACTAGTTCAGTAAAACCTTTTTTTATGACAAGAATTACTTATTTTGGTAATATATTAATACTGTTAATGACATTATCAAAATCAGAGAAAAATAATTATGAAACAAGCTTTTTTTAATGAATTTACCTAATGGGTGTGATCTTTATTGTTTTTTTTTAAGTTTACTTCAGTCCTGGTGCTAAGTAAATATTAAAATAATTTAATTGAATATATTTATTAATAGATAACAGAGATAAGCGTAAGTCCAGATTTGACCGTTTATAAAACATTGCGTAGGATTTTTTGATAAACGTCGTGTCGAATGACGTCACGACTTTGAAACTCTTTACGAAACAATGACGTAGGCAGCTGCCCCACTATCTAAAATAATGCGCATAATCTGAATAGGTTTTTATGAATTGATAAATTAAAAAATACTTAATAGGTCCTTCTTTTTTAATCTTACAATATTATTTTTGTTGGTATAGTTAGGCATACTTTCCACGACGCGTTATTTGACGAATGCATGCAACATACAAATGACGATAGGCGAATGAACGCAGCTTCGTGAACAGTATTTATTTTTATAAGAAAACCGCAACCATTTATTGCGTGTTTCTTATTTGTAGCCTTAGATTATAACTAGTTATGCAGATGAAGATCAACAACAAAGAATGAAGGAAAGTCACCATAAATGTGCATGATTGACGTAACTGAAAAATGTAATTCACTAACTAATAGGAAGCTTCAATTAAACAAAGTCTGCCAATATTGAAGTTACCCGAAGTTCATCGATCGCCGCTTGTAAACAAAGGTTACATTTGAAATGTCACTAACCCTATTAGTAATAAGCACAAACTTACTTGCAATATGTACAGTTAAACAGACGGCTCTTGTCTTTGCGTGTTTTATTAGTTACGGACTTTCCGATTCAGTGTTTAAAAATACTTTTTTTTATGAATAAGTAATAGGAAGTTTTTTTAGTCTGTTACCAAACAGGATCTCTAAAGATATCGCATGATATCTGCTTGCGTTTCACCGATACAATGAAGTGTATTCAACTACTTACAATTTAGTATATTCAACTACTTTAGTACCTAGTTCTTGGGGGTACGCCACGGTGATTCTTTATTCTATACCAGTGTTTTCCTTGTTCAATAAACCAGTCAAATTTCGACGTTATTCTCGAACACACGTCAAGACAATGACGCCATATTAAAATATAGTGTCATATTTGCTTCGTATGTCCTCTAACTATGACGTTGCACACTCTTTTCGAACAATAGTGGCGTTGCGACAATGTAAGCACGTCATTTGCAGTACAAAAACCAACTCTATGACGTTATTAAACCTGCTAATTTTACTTGCAAACAGTTATTGGACGAGTATAAACAGAAACGCCTATCCGAATTAAGCTTTTATTTACTAATTAATCTATTGAAACCAGTTTCCAATTTTGATAAAGAAACAAACCTATGCCTAATTCTAGTCTGTTGATATCTGCATAAATTATAATACTTAGTCCAACACACAAACTGGCCTAATGCTGATTTTCTCCAGCTGAATCTAGCTTTCGTGTTTCGGAATAGTAAAAAAGTTACGACATAAGACATCATTATACACAAAAAGTATGAAATCGTCGCAGAGACAAAATTGATATGATCTTATATGTGAAGTTTATGAAGCAAACAGAGAGAAGTAAAAGTTCGTCTTCACATCGCAAAATTGCTAACTTACGGGCTCTGAAATTCTTCATCAAAAACTATTCATAGGTATAAGTAGCTCAAGAAACAATAAATATTGACTGCAAAACTATCCTGCTCCGCTTTCAAATAGAATCCACTAGAGAAATACCAAAACTATCCATTTGATAACTAAGAAATACTCAAACAGAATTGAGAAGAAGTGAAAATTCTAATATTTCAATCTCCCCTCAGTTTAGCCCCTGCGGATGGGGCGCTAACCCTTTTAAACCATCCAATCAGCTGAAAGCTTCCTGTCATCGTTGCTGCCGCTGCTGCCTCGTAATTGGACGATATTAAACGTAAATACGGATTTCCATCCGTAATCGCATATTTCTGGGTTACATTTTGAACAGATTTTAATTTCCGTTTGTTATTACGATTTTACTTTCCATTATTAAGCTTTGATTGCCGCTTTATTAAAGCTGAGTCTGGTGCGATAGATAGAATTAATTTTGTTTCGTTTCTACCACATGTGCAATTTGTGCGATTTTCCAATATACCGTATAAATTCATTTCGCAATTAAGAACAAAGAAATTAAATTAAATTATTTCAAACCCTTGACTCTAATTGTTTTACTATATTACTCAATATTGAGTAAATAGTTTACTATAATTCTTTAATCTTTATGCTTCTACGTCACACTCGCCAATAATTTCATAACGTTACCCAACATTATCTCTAACGCGAACATTTCTCATTTCTGCACAACCTTGTCTGTATGTCACGGTCTTGTTTCCGTTTAATCTCCTCAACGTGTCCGTTGTTTCACAAGAATTACATCCTTCACCATCGACCTTGGGTTTTAACATCATGTTTTACTAAACACTTCTGTCACAGACGTCATAGTACACGATTAAACTTTCGATAATTTTAAACCGGATTTAGCTTAGATTTTTCTGCCAACAAATTAACTGCACTTCGTCCGGTTAAGTACTTATGAAATGTCTAAAGATTACCAAGAGATTTCTTTCAAAATTAATTATGAATGTTTGACAGTATCGAGATGTTATTAGATACAATAATGATATCAAACAATCCTTACGTTTCTTCTGGGAATTCCTATCCGTGATTTTGGGTGTCTCAAAAATGGTTTCTGCTAGAACTCCGCTAACCTTTTACCTATTCGATGAAGCTTGTGACAATGAAAAAAACGGATTAATTAATTCAATTACGCAAACTACCGTACACTTTCACTTGTCAAGCTTGGTATTGACATTCATAATGCAATTATAATTAATCGTTCTCGATTCAGCTTCGAGATATTCTGGAAAAATAATAATTACAAGAAATGTCGGTAAAATTGATGAGGCCTTTATGGTTTCCATACAACTGATGGTAAAAGCGACACAGTAATCATTTGGGGTACAGCTGGCTGTTATGAGTCTGACATTTGACGCGACGCGACCTGCCTTCAATGAATGTCGTAACCAAGCCGACTTGTGTATTAAAACAATACGAATATGATAGGTACTTGAATATTTTATGAACGAAAACTCGACAAATGTACCATTGTCTGTAGGCAATTTGTCTGTTCAATATTTGGTTGCTAGAAAATTTTAAATTAAAGTTCGTAAATTATTTGCTTTTTCACTCAATCTGTCCATACCAATATAGAGTATGATATAAATTACATTAGAATTTTAACCCAACATTAATATTTTTTAAGCTTTTTACGGCAATTCTGCAGAAGGGTCTTCCATAAATTCATTTCTCCTTATCCATACTTAAACGGAAAGTATAAAAACGCGTGAAATACTGAAACCTTTTGTAATAATACTCGTGTCCGTATTACGTATGCTCGAAATGGGACATCGTCGTCTGCGTACTAAGGCCAATCGCATCCGTCTCTACGTAACTTTGAGCATGTGTGACGCAAAATGCCGCCGTAACGGCTCGGGGTTTCTACAGCCTTTATGTTAGAATATCCGTCATGTCTATTTTATAGACTATGATCCCTTCCTTCAGGGTAGGGATAGGAATTTATCAAAAATGTTATTGGCTTCCTCCTTGAAACGAGTCGTTCTTGAAGCTGGGTTTAGCGTAAATTGTTAAATAAGTTACCTGCTTGAAAGGCGCAGTTGTTGAGATATCAATGGCATTTCCATAATACTACTAACTATGTTAATATTATATTTATAATCGTCTCATATTATTTAGCCTTGGACTAAAAAATTCGACTATTACAAAGTTAGGTTTATAGGGGTCTGTGGTGTAAATAAACTCGTGAAAGTAGTATCTCTACCGTTATAAATGTTCTCTTACTTAGACCTTCGTTTAGCGCACAAATTAATGGTCTTCTTTTACTTTGTTGTCCTTACCAATGTTTTAAATTGCAACTGAGACTGTTCTTTGTAAGAAAGTTGAACGAGAACATCATTTTTGTTTCGTCGTGTCTCCGAATTTCCTGTTTTGTTGCGGTAGGTGATTTCAGACCTCAAGATTGTACCTATAATATCTTAGTACACGTATTAATTAGTGACTGATTAATTGAAACTTACACGAGTAGCTTTACAGCATTTGTTTACTATATATTTTAACTAGCGGCCCGTCCCGGCTTCGCACGGAGGGACTTAAGATTTTTTACATAGTTTTACGTTTTATTTATATTTATTCTCAGTTTATTATTTTTGAAATAGTAGGTAAGTACTTACCTAATAGGTACTTATCTTTTGGATGAATTAATAGTCTTAAGGTAACCGATTGAACAATTCAAAAGTTATCTAGAGCAAACTTTTATAAGGATTGAACCATTAATTAAAACGATTGTTATGGGTAAACTATAAAAGGTAGACATATGCTCTCGCGGAATTTTTTAAAAATAATGTTAAGATGAACAATTCATCTATAGAGCATTTTTGCATAACTTTAACTATATGCTCAGCGCACGCCACGGAAGGCCTCAGAAACGATACTTTTCCCCCGTTTTTAAAACATTTTTGGTTACTGCTCCACAACTATAGGACCTAGCGTGATATTATATAGCGTGATAATATATAGCCTATGTTACTTCTGAATAATGCAGCTTTCTAATGGTGAAAAAATGATTGCAATCGGTCCAGTAGTTTTTGAGTTTATTCATTACAAACATACAAAAATACAAATCTTTCCTCTTATAATATTAGTATAGATATAGATATAGATTACAGCTTTCAAAAATTTGAATTTTCTTCTTCCTAAAATACTTCTTAATATTCTGTATGCGAAAAATCTCTGAGCCTTCCTAGGCCCGCAAAATATCGCAGTCATCGTTGTAATCTTATTAGTTGTAATAAAAGGAGAGTCATGATGGATGAGGCTTGCATAAACGATTACGATGTGGTTAGGGCAGGTTACATTCTACAACTGAAATTTTGTGGAGCAGCCGTAGTACCTACCGGTCACAGATTTTTGGGTGCATTATTTGTAGGTGTAAAGTTCATCAGATTTTTTTAACAGTAATTTGATCCAATGTCTGTTATAGCAATTAATATTTGATCCATTATCTTAGAAATCTTCAAGAATAATACGACGATACCCAACTAGTTTTATATCTAAAAGCTCATTAATCTTCAAAATGGCGACCATTATCCGCTAAATAACCTTATTTGTTGAATACGGATCGACGGAAGAAAAGCGGATACCGATCGACTTTCGTTTCGCCGTGAGAATATTGTGACATTCTAGCCATTTCTGTTTAATTAAAATGCTGATTTTGTAACCCGTAGCACCAGTTGGTCGCAATTTGTGAGTGCGAATTGAAAGCTTTAATCTTTTATGATCTATAATAATTTTGATCTGTTAATGATAATAATTTGACGCTTTAGAATTGATATGACTTTGGTTTTGTAATTTTACGACTAAATTATCGATTAATAAACTCTGTCTAGATATTCAGTTTGTTGTTAAAACCAGTCTGAGAGTAATTGGGTCTATTTTAGCACCGAGTTAGTGGAAAACATGTTCCATCTACGTGAATATTATTATTATGTCATCGTTATTACACTATCATGTCTTTATAAGCTCATAAGTCATTAGACATCTAACGGTAAGTGACATCCAAAGTAAAATAAGGAACTATTTGTGCTCCTAGGCACTGCCTCGTTGGTCTAATTGGAGCGAGGAATTTGTTTCCCGGTGTACGAAAATAAGCTCGACTTGTGTGTTAATGCTCTTACTTCTCCCATCGAATAATGAAAGTTATTAACGGTTGTTGGTGAGATGTTTGTAATTTTGGTGACACTTTGATAACCGAAATGTGCACCCTTGTAAATGTTGTTCTCAAACCCATAAAATCTGAATTAATGAATGTTACAAAAAAGCAATAGGTACGATTTAATATATTTTTCATTTATTTCGACTTGTATTGCACAACGTCAAGCTTTTATCTAAAGCAGAACGTAATGTAAGCGAAATAATCGTGTTCCTTTTAAATATTATTTAATATTCAAAAGGAATTGTAAGCGTTGATAATGTTAACTGGTAAAAATATGTGGCTTAAATATGTCGCAGGTTCATTTCGCCAGTTTTTTAATTAGCCGTAAATTACTTCAAGTATTTTTGTTGTTGGGCAATTAAAAAAACATTGCTACGCTTTCGGAATTCCTTCTTCTGAATCGTAACGGGTGTAATTTGGAACAAGCAAGTTTTTATCGAACTCTAAAGATTAAGATATTGACGGTACTAATTGCTTATTCAACTTTATAAAATATTTTCCATGACCTTGACCTTAAACAAAATACCACCCTTTCCAATCTACCCAGTAATTTATAACAGAAAACAATACACGTAATTATCTCAATGAAATCTACTTAAACAATAGATTGATTGATGCTACAATAAATCAACGGAGAATGAATGAAGAACCGATTTTAAACAGCTGTACGTTCATGTACAAAGCTACGGGGTCTTAAGATACCCGCATTGCGGTGTTTTACCGTGCCACTATAATTAAAAGGGGCAAGATGAAGGGAAAACTAAAATCGTGGTTAAGATTAATGGGCTATTAACCTAAAATGTTACCGTTAAGTTAATATTGCTGGAGACTGAATTTAACTTTGTCGAAATTATATTTTAGTGAGACTTAATTTTGCTCGTGGGGACAGTTGCCAGTTTTAATGAGTTTTGCATTATTTAGCCGAATGTGTTTGACGATGTTTATGTGGCAAATCTTAAACACTCTGGGAGCTTAAAGCTAAGTGTCTTGGCAAGGAACAGTTCTTTGTTCAATTTGCATTGTAATTTATTGGTAATAAGAATAATCTATTATACCTACAAATACTAATTTTAAAACATTCTCAGTTCTTAAATAAAAACACATCTTCACCACCTTGAATTGAACATCGTTCGAAGATACCAGTCCTATTCAACGTCCATAAAAATATATAGGCCTGTAATCTCATAGCCATTCAAACCATTGATCGGGTCTTAAAACTTGCATTATAAACAGGCACAAGGAATCATAATAAAATTATAACCAGCTCGGTTACCCGAGACATCGTTTTTGACGTGAGCACGCGTCGCCAATCGTGTCCACCGTGTTATTGTAACACAAGATGTTTTACCAAAAGCGGGTAATATGAAACCAGTAACGCCACTGTTCTGATTACATTCCGCTGCTGGAATATTTGCGTGATATTTTATCATTTTTGTGCGATGCAAGTATAATACTGTTGGTTGGACGAAAATAATATAAAATAGCTTTTGTTTGATACCATTTCTTCGCAACTTCATGTAAGTTGTGAACAGAAGTTAACCAAGTTTTTAAAACAATCTGACTTATTTTCCATCAGTCGATTCATAAATATTCAAGGGTTGGCCTTTTTTTTCAGAGTTTTATGGGTCATAATTAACAAGTAACGCAGCCAAACGTGGTCACAGTTTCCATGCCGTTAAGCATGGTTAATTATGGTAAAAAGATTAAGTTGTTAACTGATAATTTTACTCATGAACGGACTTGCGTCACTGTGGCGCGCCTGATGCAATATTTTACTCGTTGAACATAAAAATGTCTATTTAAAAGTATTTTAAACCATTTAAACGTTGCCCAATAATCACATTTCGTATAGTTAACGTAGTTTAACAACTAGTCAAACTGTTAAATTACTACATAAATGTAATGGTATAGCCCTTGCCTGTGGAGATCTATGATGGGAAGGCAGTTGACATGATAATTGCCGAAGTTACTGTGTGTTATTTACAAAAATACAAAACAAGTGTACCTACATCTAGTCAGATAGAATTCCCACTCGCCCTTAGTTCCATGCGTCTAGACTGGAAATCCTGCAGACTCAAGTACCTAACATGACGTGTCGACTTATATGCTTCAGCAAGTATGTTCTCGTACTAAAATACCAGAGAAACTGATACGGCTTACTGATAACTGGCCGCTGGTCAACTAGATCGTAAAGCAGGTTAATTGCGAAACGCTCGTAACGACAGCGTTTAGGTTATACGCCCTTTGTTGACTTTATCACCACGGGTTTACGGTGTGGTGAAAGCTTACACTGTGTTTCTCGTCACATTACCTTTAATCTTTTCAGTTTAACGATACGGAGTAAATTGTCTGGATTTAGGGTTTAGTGGGCCTACACTAGTAGTTACGAACGACTGTTTGTGATTAGGAAACAAATCCCTCGTTATCGTTTCTATCGTCAAATTGTCCCAAAATGTACTTTATTCTTTCTTTAAGTCGCATCTCGTGTGGTTATTATCGGCGTAAACATCTAACTCATATTCCATAATTTAAATTGTCTTAGCTCACATATAGAGAAATTTATAATTTTGGTCACGTTATTGAACATTCATTAGGGATAGACAAAAACACAGTATCCAAAGAATAGTGCGAATTAAAACGAAAAACTTATAAGTCCATTGTCAACACCTCGACATCCTATCAATACATAAGAATATATTCAAGTCTCAAGCAAAGGGCCGTGGGAAAATAACACCATTCTCAGTACTATGTTGTTTTTTCTAAGAAACTAAGACGTCATAAGTCTCGTTGTTAAGTTGTTCCATTATTATAATACATTATAGATTGATCTCAGACGTCTACGTACGTTTTCAATGTCAACGGAATTATAAACTAATGATTTTGTTGCTATATCATGCCTTTGAACTGTGGCCTCACGAATCAGACGAGGCTTGATGACTTCGATTATACATCAATTCGATCATCGATTGATATGTAACTAAATAGAGTGTAGTTATCATTGATTTTCCTTATATTGTCGTGCTTTCGAATGTTCATCTTGATATTAAATAGATTATTTTTACCTTTATTGTTTAAAACTATAAGATAAATATTAGCTAGGTTTTCATTGAATAATTTCAATAATCGTTTCCTAGATCTTCTAATTATTGATGGGGAAGTCCAATTTTAGTAGTACCACGAAGAAAGCGCCTTCATTTCATCATCCCATATTTATTATGCGATGTGCAAACAACTCGCAATTTGTCAAATACGTATTAAATTAAGACGGTATTAAACTTTCCGTAGAGTTAGGTGTACTAAAAGCGAAGGAAAGCTTAAGTGTAGGAAACGATATAAAACTTATCCTTGAGTATATTATCGACATAAAGTTATATTATTGCGCTCGAGTTTCATTCGTTCGGTCTATATTTTGATATAGATAGATTTTATCTAGTTACTTGAATACTTATTACCTATGGTGACTCCTTTTTCACAGTAAAACTGTCAAACATCAAGCGGTCACCGGTGACCGCAACCTATTGTTGTATAATTGTGTCTATAATGACGGTACTCGACGATTTAAATAGTTCTAAAGGACTAATCCTGATCTCTCGAAGATTGTCATAGATTTTTATTTAAATGAAGGCATGCAGAATCCGTCCTAAAACTAAAAGAAAATTGCTACTTAACCTAACTCTGATGCGAAACCAGAACATTGTCGATTTTCATATTCCTCCACGATTCTCAGAAAATAGAATCAATTGTGACAAGGCCTCCACACTATTATTTTTCCGTAAACAAGTACGGTTATGTTAAAAACAATACATGTATGTCTTTTGTCGTATAAATACAGTTTCGTTTCGTACTATACAGCTAAACAATGTGCCGAGTCCATTGTCCACATTTTCCGAAATGAACATTTTAAAAACAAAACAATAATATTTTTCTTCTAAAATAATTTCATCAGCCAGCAACTTAAGAATTTCATTCTATACTGATATTAGGATGGCTGAGTATATTATAAGGATTAAAGTTAAAATGAGTTTGAAGTCATCATAAAAATACCCTTTTTCATAAACAAAGGCGAACAAAAGGACATAAAACGTTTTTTGGTCGTCCAAAATATATGGTAATCAAACCATTGGTATCAATTCCCAATTGTTTGACCATAATATCCATCGTGTGTAGAATAGTAAATACACACAGTTATTTGCCTTATCGTAAACGCTTCCTCAAACATGTTTAGAATGCGGCAATGTTATGCAAAACATATGATTAGGGGTAAAACCCATTCGTATTATTGTATCCGTTTGACACAGACAGACAAAAGGTTCACCTGTCGAACGAATATGTACTACTATTATAAAGAAAAAGCCCTAACCAAACCCGTTTGATACAAAGCTTTTATGCACCCTATTTTACTTAATACACGTGCGCCCTTATAATTATTGTTTGCTGCCAGTCTCCATGTAGGGAAAACATACATTATACACATTACACATTGCATACGCTCTTTTTGTTCGAATAACCTAAGGGCAAATTTATTGCACGCTATTTTAAGCTTAAGATACCACTCCATTTAAAATGATTCCTCTCTCTTGGGTTTACTTTAAAGGTTCTAAACAAAGAGCTCCTTTCAATGCGGTTCCATTTTATTTTTAAACAGTACATGCTTGAAATTAACTTAAACTCCCACATGCCATCAGTAGTGGGTGACTGACCCAATCAATGTGATTGAGCTCAGTACAATAAAATACTTAATTACTATACCATTAACGTTCCATTTTGTTAATCAATTAACCTCCCTTTTCCTTTCACGACTCTTCCAATTCTTTTTCTAAACAAGATAATTCATAACAGATTTCCACGAATTCAACCAACTGTGTTGTTATTTGTTGTTGAATAACAATACGTAACAACTAATACACAAAGTTCAAATTCATTTATTAATACAACTATGCTAATTACGACCTAAATAGTCGATAATATGTATGAACAGGCGACAGTCAGACTTAATTGCCGAAATCAAATACAGTCGTGCAACGTTGTAAATGAGACATAAGGTATCGTGGGATCCCAATACACGTATCTTAATTCTGATTATTATTTATATTATGGATATGATGAATATGTATTAGATTAAGCTTTTACGTACACTCGTATACAGGATTACGAAAGCGGTGTTTATCGAGAGACGAACAATAATAGCACAGATAATAAAACGAACGTTTGTGATTCGGACTCCAATATAAACAAACAGTATCAAAGCATATAGTGACCAGATTGGCGATATATTAAAGAAGGGCCAAATTAAAAGTACCCTTAACCGACGAGCATGCATGAAAAGATTGATGACTGTTAATGAAGCGAAAGAGGTATGTAAGAATCGTAGTAATTGGCGTTCCTTAGTCTCTGCCTACCCCCATGGGAGACAGGCGTGAAGTTATGTATGTATGTATCAAAGCAAACCGATTATTGCAGTTGTTTGAAGATTCTGTGGTATTTTAAGAGCTAATAACGGTTGGACTTTTAGTTAGTTAATTAGGAATGAAAACTGCTACAAATAAACCTTAATAATTTTGATCTTTAAAATCGAATGCCGATTTAAAACTATGCTTATAAGATAAGTTTAAAACACCTTAACATCCAAAAGTTTCTATTAACTGCTATCCATCAGTCGGACCACAAATTTCTTAAGTTTCTCGTTTTAAAAAAATATCTATAGGTGATCTTTAAAACTATCTTTTGTGTGCTGTTCCTCTCTGTAAAACTAAAATATTAAGGTACATTAGATGTTATGCGGATCTGACCATCCATTAAGGATGGTCAGATGCCATTTTGCGGTACAACTGTTTGTATCGCCCACGCTTCCATCTTTATCGAGTACATAATCAGTTTCTAAACAGTGGAATGTCTGTTGAAGTACCTTCGGACATCTGTTTGAGCTTAAGATGAATACAATATGATGAAATATAGGAAGAAGCATAAGTAGGAGTAGATTTATTTGAGAAATCGCTATGAAAGATATGTTATTAAGATGAATGATATACGATATAAAAGATACGTTACACCGAAAACGTTTAGGTTAACCGAATACATTTCCAAATAGCCACTTCATGGTGGCATAATAAAATAAGACTAGTAACAGCAGCTACGAAAGAAGTTAGGAATAACACAGTTTAATTGATAATTTACTGCTTAACTCGTCGAGTACCGTCATTATAGACACAATTATAGATCAATAGGTTGCGGTGATCGCTTGGTGTTTGACAGTTTAAATCAAGTCTTACACGAAATGTAAATATTGTGCAGATAACACAAACAAAAATTGCACTTTATCAAAAAGTAAGCAACATACGGATCCTTAATTGTGTTTTTATGGCTTTTTAATGGATCATAATTTCTTCGGCAATAGGCTCACACCCTATTACATGGGACTCATAACAACTAGTGAAAAGTGGGTGTTACATTGTACTGTGGTAGAATGTGCACCTCTGCCTACCCCTTCGGGGATAAAAGGCGTGATGTTATGGATGGAATTTCTTCGGGTGCTTAGATATTCATATTCAATTTTCCTTGATCGTTTCGTAGTATTTGTTCTAACTGTATCAAAGTATGGTGGCCAGACCACTGATTGCTGGGTGCTTCTGCACTGACAATATCACTCGGTACACGCGTACCTACTATCCGTTATCTGTACGTTCTGTATTAAAGCTCAGCTTCCGGACTTATCATGTTATGTCATCGTTCATGTTTACTTAGTTTTATGTTTATGCTGCTGGACTCCCTTTTACTCCATTTATGTACCTTATATGACAGTTACTAACAACAATTAAGAAACTTTCAAGCACATTAATAATTTTTTTTTGGAGACTTTCTCCCTCTTCATACCAGAGACAAAAGTAGGAAATATTTGCACTCCATTCATGGTTTTTATAGATACCAATTGGCTTTTATATATTATTTTTCCTGTTAAACAATTAATTATAATTAATAATTTAACTAATTAATCAGTTTAACATGGAACTGTAGCATCCAGCCACGAACTAAACCCGTGACACATATTCAATTACAAGTCGTTTGTATAATCTATAAATAACCAGTTAGTGACCACAATCATACAGGGACTCAAGTGGTCCAAATGTACGAAACCTGCCTAGGCTGACTCACACAGAAAGCGTTGTTTTTAAAAACCTGATGATTCATCGCGGAAGAAATCACTTTCGACTGGCCAATCTTCAAGTTTGGTTAGTTGACGCCTTGCATATTAATAGACTCCTAGAGTTGGCATTGTTGATTCTATGTTATACAATAAATTGTCAATAGTACCTGCACTAACACATCAGTGTCCGCCTAAATTCGAACCGATCTAAAAATGGCGAAGTAATAACTGTGTCACCAATATTTCAAGATATTTGAGGACCAGCAACCTACACTTGGCCCTCACAATGGATTACCACCTACTTCCTCTCACATTGGTCCTCAATCTCCGCAATAAATGTCTGAAAACGTAGCAATAAAATTGCTTTTGATAGGTTTAACAATTTCCGAAAGTGACAAGTTAATAAGCGATTTAACTGTATAATTTATGCTTCATAGTATTTTAGCTCCAATTAATTCAAATTACTAGAAACTATTTTACTACGAAGTAATAAGTCGATTTGTCCTCCAGACTAGTGGACTTCATATCAATTACTTATTTATTAGGTACTATCGACAGTATCGACTAAACTCCTTACCTACCAAGGATTACTTACCGTTCATTTATACTATTAGCGATCCAATAATTGATCACAATCTATATTTCTTTCATGAGGTGAAAATTTGCATTTATATGATAATGAATACTAAGCAATCATTATCTTTTTTGTATTGACCAGAAATATTTGCGCAGTTTGCACGATATCTCTAACTTGTTTACTTCTATGTATCAAATTCCAAGAAACCCATACTGTTAACTATAAAAAGATCATACGATTTTATTCCAACCTTGGCGGAGGCGAGACGAACGGCAGACGACACCATGCTTATTGTTTATGGCCTATCCAAACAATTCAACTAGTATTTTTGGTAATAAATAGTATCGTAAGTGGAAACATATTTTATCTTTATGTGAATCATTTTGGCAGCTTTCGTTGCGTTAGAAAAACATATCTTGATTGGATTATTAGCATTGGAAAATGGCCCAATATTATTAGAGTTGGAAGTCGATATGATACTGTAGTGGGCACTTCATCTTGAATGACTCGCGTTAGAAGAATCAATTACCCAATTGCTTTCTGTAGCATGGTAGTCATGAGGTGAGTTAACGATTATATTAGGAACGTGAGTAAAATCCACTCGACTACCAACGCGATTTATGCTAGCATCAGAATGATCAACAACTGGGACTAAGATAAATATAATATTCAAGTGGACTTTGGATCTACTTCAAGTTCATCGCTATAGAAAAAGGTTTTCCCTGCTTTTAATTTGTTTCAACATTTGGCGAGGTCAATATTAGCTGTATTGTGTACTTGTGTACATTGAACACGAATGTTACTTGGTTCCGTATGGTCTCTAGATTGGCATACAACCTATGTAATATTATTGTAGTTACTTATGCATTGATATTTGATAGTTTTGTAATTATTAAAGGACGTAAAGTTGACTATTTGGCCACTCTTTTAGATAACGAGTCTTTTCTCTGATATCTGCGTTCTGTCGCTGTGAGATGTCGATACATATCGATCGAGATGGTTAATTGGTCATGCTATTTTAATTTTACTTGCAACGATGGTCAATGATAGCCTATTCTACTTTAATAGTCATATAAAAATAAAAAATCCTTCATTTTAATTAACTTAAAAGAACTTTAAGAGAAAATGTGACCTCTGACTTGGAAAAGACATCTAAAGATCGTTGGATAACAAATTCTAGCGCTATTTAATTTACAATCTCTCTTTAAATAGGTAGGAGGTCTCTCGACATTTGGCTAAGAACTTGAATGAAGTAAATGTACAGTAAAACTATACAAAATAGAATTATGATTCGTCCGATCAGGAAACGGATCATTGACTCGTCAGCAATGCGTAATGAGCTGCGATAAGTTCCTATCTTCCCGCCTAATATCCTGATTATACTTTCCGTATCCCTTCCGCATCCTGCTAATGTGTTATATCTATTGTAATAGCATAAAATAATACATTCGCACAGATTTAATACTATTAGCAATTCTGCTGACAGACTGAACGTGATTAACAAAAGTTTGTACAATTACATTATCTCTCAAGAATGTGCTTTTATTGCTTTGTTATACACAATCTTATTTCTACTAAGATACATTACAGTAATTTACCATTGTATTCGCAAAATTGATAGGCCGTTAAATCCAAAGTACAGAAAATAGCACTTAACATTAAAACAGACTTGAACCGCAGATTATTTACGTAGTCTTAAATACTAATGTCACGGCGACTCTTGGTTATGTGACACCGTTCTGTGTCGTTGGCCTGGCTTCCGAAAACCGTGCGTTATTAGATATTTAGATGTTAGCTTACGTAATGTCAGCGATGTTGATAGAATCTTTTGGAACTTTCATATTTTGTGTGGAGTTGTTTCTGAATATAGTAGTTGATTCTCTAATCTATTCTTCGTTCTTTGCTGTACTGGTTTCAGTCACAATTCTTCGCATGTGACGATCATGATACAACCATAGATAAATCTGTTAGTCTTTTTTTCTAGCTAACTGTCATTTGGGTGTTACTATTGAAAGTATTCTTTATCAAATTCAAATATTTGATTTATGTCAACTGCTCTTACCGATAATGTTATCATTATCACAGTAAAATTGTTTGAATATTTCTGATAAGTGACATTAGACAAAATGTACAATTAATAATGCAAACAATCAATGTTATTGATTCTCACTAAGTTTCCTTCACTATGTCCAGTAAATAAGATCTACTTTTATTTGTCTATACATTGTACAAGTATACTTGATGTAACAAAACGCATATCTACATCGAAATAATCAGCACTCTATCACACGATTACAAAAATAATTGCAGTACATTACTAAATTGATTTGTATACATGATAATGTGTTGACCGATAATTTTACTAGTTATCTAATTAGGTAGTAAAACGCTGTTTAATTTATTATTGTTTACAACAAACACGACGAAACAACGTTTTGTTTCGTTTGTTTATCGTTTATCTTTCGCACTTGAAAATATTAATTTCCACTGGAATTGAATGCTTACACTGTTTTCATAGAATTTTATAATTATTTCGAATAGGACGATATACCTACATTCCGGAAAGTTTTTATGTCATACCGTTACCGACAAACTAATCCTCGATTTCTATGCATCTAAAACTGAAACGTGACGAGCGGTAGTGTTGCCACTGCGGTACCAGTAACCTTGGCCGACCGTGCCATGCTCGACCCGGCACTGCTGTGGAGCCGGTCGAGCTAGTGATGTAAAAAACTAAACTCTTCTACTGTACTCGACTTTTGACACCGTTTGAACGAGCCTCCATATTGTGTGTTACATTTAAATTGACGTGACAAGCGAAAGTCGAACGTTTTACTGATATCAATGAATCAATGCACGCCCCGAGCTTTGTCTAGGTAATTAGTTATATTGACATCGTGTTGCTAAGTTATTATTACTTAGTTTTTAGTCCGTTGAAACAATAGCTTTAACTGCTCGGTAATTAAAATCAGTTGGTATCGTAGCCTTTAACAAAATTATTTGCAAAACTATATCTTACTCCCTATGTTCACATGAAAATCCTTAGTAAAAATATAAAAAGTTGCTCGTGTAGTACTGCTTTAAAACAACAAGTTTATTAGTAAATGTCGGAGCTGTTTGAGAAAATAAATCAAGTAATATTCTCAGCACTAGCCGGCGACGGCCGCTGTGCCGTGCGAAAATGCCAGCGGCAGCCGGCTGACGCGAATGTTTTGCATTTCTTTAAACATGTTCATTAAATTCTATTTTCTTAGTTATCCAGAAAATTTCCCTACAGTAGAAGTGATTTTCTTGTTCCAGTTTTCCACATAGTTGTTCAATACCTATTTACTAACTTGTTTTTTTTTTGTTTCAGGTAAGTCTTGGACAGAAAAACCTATCATCATTCATCTGTAACATTTGTGTTATAAACGTAAACCTATAACAACAATATATTTATTGTACACAATCTCTGTAATTTTTACTATCGAAACTTTAATAGTACTTATTTATCTATCAGACCAATGACCTTTTCAAGCATTCAAATGTATTCTAAACTAACACTCGATACTTAAGAGCAGTATGATGCTGGTGTCAACAAACAGACTGAAAGCTCGTAATACAGATGGTACTTGGACTGGACATTTAAACACACTTAACGTCCACTTTCACGACTGACCACCGCCACCTTGCCCTGCAAACTAATTAGTAAACACTTCTCTAAGATACAATAACTTACGTCGCATCGAAGGGGTCGGTACAACTCGGAATGCGTGTTCTTTCGTCATGCAAGACCGTACCTCGAAACAAATCCTACTCTGAACAATTGATGTAAGGTCGATTTTGTATCGCCACCGCATATTGTTTACGTTCGCGGGTGAAACCTGACGAAACGATTGGAGTGCCCCATAAGGTATGTGGGAGAGACGACAGGCCTTGTCTAAAGCTGTGTTGACACGATACGGGTGTGTATGGTCTGATTTTGTATATGAACTAGCTGAATATAAACGGTTTAAAGTTCGATGATCATCTGGCCATCATGAATGTTGAACTTTAGACTATTGTAAACAAGACTTAACCGTCTGCAGCTGACGTGTAGTCCCACAGACACCGCGAAATACAAAATCATGTGTATACCGTCATTTTTCAAATACGAGCATCACTGCTGCGAGTACCTTACTATATAGTGCTCGCTATACTTTAATTCTACAAAAATATTTGCTGTTGAAATGGTGTCTGGTATAATATACACCTCAGTTGAATTGTAACAATTTAACCACGTCAGTTGCAGAGGGTTAAACTTAATTCGGTCTAACGGTTATTTTGCACAAACAAAACCATAAACTGCCTCGTTGGCCGAGTGGTCGCAAGTGTGACTGCCTGGCAAGGGGTCTTGGATACGATTCCCGGGTCGGGCAAAGTATTACTGGGTTTTTAAAAAATCCTCAGTAGTAGCACGGAGTCTGGAAATGTGCCCGGTATATGGCAATAGGCTCACCCCCTTATTACATGGGACTCAAAACATAAATAGTGAAAAGTGGGTGTTACTTCTGTGTGCACCTCTGCCTACCCCTTCGGGGATAAAAGGCGTGATGTTATGTTATGCAAAACCATAAAAACGTAATTGAATACTGGTTTTTTTTTTTCATATCCCATGGCATGACCAAAATATCCAAGTTAGTTAAATGCTTCAATAAATAATAGTGGTTTTAAATAGAACCTCGAGTTTGGACGTAAACAAAGTTACTTTTAGCATCTGAATCGAAGATATCGTGTACAGTGACTCCACGGCTTTAGGAATTTCAAAATGTATGGCTTCTTATGCATATTAGACGTTCAAAGGATCCGTTCGTGCGGGTAATTAGTGGAAATTTTTAGCTTGAGCACGTCAGACCCAAACCTATTAATAATACACAGGTTTTAGTTAAGATATACCTCTATAACCTAATCTCCATTATATTCATTGGTTTTCCAGAAATATCGATTTGTTGACTAAGTCTGAATTATGAAGTCATCGCTTGATAGTGGTCGATCTTCTGATATATCAAACTTTCAGCAACCAAAACAAAATGTATCTTCGTTTTGCACAACATAGTCCGGAAATCTATGCAGTATAAAACTCGTAAAACATTTGTAGATTAGTTCTCCAGAAATGTGATTCACTAGGTCTATACTATCCCAGAGAAGATATACTCACCAACGGATCCAAGTAATTACACACTAGCCTCATTATCAGGAGAAGCCAGATGAAACGATATCTGTTATATGAACACAATTAAGATAAGACTCCATAAGTCCTCTATAAGGCTTAATCGTGGCTCAGCCAGAACTATTAACTTTCGACCGTCGACTATTTATGGCGATTGTAATCACCTCGATGGACTGTCCGGCGATTATTTACCAATTAAGACACTATTAACATTTATACGTTTATTCGTTGACCCAAAGAAATGTCTAATGACCTGGTATACCTCTATAGCTGAAGAGACCTCATTTTTTGCGAACCTACAACTAAATAGTGGTCTAATCTCTAAAATTGATATAGTAATGAATTGGTTTATGTCGGCAAAACCATAAACCAAGTAATGTTTTAGAACGTTTCATGTATAGTAAGCCTAGCCTATCTGATTACCATAATACATTGTCATAGGAACAGCCTCACGATTGCCACCTGATTTATAGAACATTGATCTTGTGTTTACTCGTTTAGTCGTTTCTAGGAACCTTGTTAGGACTGGTAGCATGGTCGCTGTGTGCACGTAAACAACATTTTTTCGCACGTGATGCCATTTGAGTCTTCTCGCATCGTGTGAGATCTATTCGTGTATTGAGGTGGCAGAATTCGTGTATAAACGGATAAGGTAATATTATTAAAGCCGTAACCGCCATATTAGATTACTATGCACGATAATATCCATATTTGCAAAGTTTTAAAGGGGCATTTATCGATTTTATGGGCAGTGATTTTGTACGTTGAATGCTTGATGCCTATTTACTAGTTTGTTATGTGGATTTATTTAACCTTTTGCATGGTATCAAGATAAAATTCTTTTCCATCTGTCAACTCATCATCAGCTTGATAAATATAGAAGGTAGAAGAATCTATTACTGAACAATATACTTCATTTAAAATGTTACAAGTGTTTAAATTTTAGAAAGTATTTTTACCTAATATGACTAAGTAAGGCCAATTCGATTTATTGAAAAAGAATAAGTACAAATACCTATTTCTATATTTATTTGTTCTAAATATCTTTCCTTCCACATATTTAAGTAATTGAGGTATTCTTCTGATATTGTTTAGTTTGATAAAACTGTTTGTTTACTATTGTTCCACGGGTTATAGAGCTCGTGTTGACGGCTGTAAAATATACCCCGGTCATAAAAATGTTATCGCCCCACTATGCTTTACGATACTATAATGGATTTTGTCATCGACCTGTCTGGCTGTCTGTCTATGTTTGCTTAGAAAGGGCTTAAGAATCTACCTGAACAAATTGTGGCAGGTTTGATGTCGGTGTGTGGTGAATAAAAGATGGTTATATGATGGTAAATTGTAGCGTTTTAAAGAGAAATATGTAGTAGACCTTTTCTATTAGGCTTCGATTTGTACTAACTTTTATCCGCGGCTTTGCCCGCGTATTCCTGTTTTACCTCATGGAACCATTTAATCGTTATAAAAAGTATCATATAGAGGTAGATATAGTCAGCCCAAACAATTTTCATCAGAATCCGTTCAGTAATTTCAGCGTGATTGACGAACAAACATCGAAACATAGAAACTTACACAATTATAATATGAGTGTGATTGTAGTGCCAAAAATTGCTGATTGGTTGTAATGGAATAGGTACCTACTTTTTTCTATTTTGAACTGTCAAACACCAAGCGGTCACCGGTGACCGCAACCTATTGTTCTATAATTGTGTCTACAAAACTGGTACTCGACGAGTTAAGTAAATAAAAGTATATTTCAAATAATACGATTATACGGTACGGAACTTTTGAATTCCCAACCTATTATTAAAATTATTAATTAAGACCTCAAGAAACATCGAAACACAAGTAAAACCAGTAAAGGGAAAACCATTAATTTATAACTTTAGAAACTCATTTGCATGTACAGAGACGAGTTATAAATAATAGTAGCTTGTGACAACTGGCTTAGAATTCAATGACCGACAGAACAGAAGCCAGTTTATCCGTCTGTCACCACTGGCGCCTGATTATAAATACAACTCCATACTGTCGCGACTAATAATTACGCCCGGTTTCGTTCAGACATCCCGTTATGGTGAAAAAAACGTTATTTGTTAGCTTTTACGGTAGTTAATTGGCGATAGATACTGGTTCTTGTATGTCGTTGAGAGATTCTTGATATTTTCTTATTATTGTAAAAACTGTACATGTTGCTTAGCTATTATTCTTCTTATTCTGAAGAAAAAAAGGCGAAATATATTGAGTTTTACTTCTGTTTATCGCTAAATTAGTTTAACATTGTCGCTTTTACAAAGACTTTACAAATATCCTATTAATTAATTTTCCTGTCTTCAAAAACTTCTGTTGCTACCAGTAACAAAGATCAAACCATAGTACTATAACAGTTTAATATCCAATTATTTATTTATTTATTAAGAGTTACCAACATTTGATTACACAACTACAGTTATCCTCATATTTTATATAATTATCCTCAGTATAATTATCCTCAGTTAACTGCTGACCCTAAACTCGTTTAGTATTGCGAGCATACGACAGTGCATCTTACCAATTCACAAGTAGTGCAGCAATAAAAAAAATACTAACATTTTATTACACACTTAAAACAAACAAGTAAACCTAAACATAAAATTGTAAATGCACAATAAGCCACTATGCCTACCATAAAAAAGATCAACATACAGACAGAATTTCCGTTGTGTATCAAGTATTATTTGTACCATAGCACAATACGTGGGTGGTCTACACTGAGGCGCCGACGTAAAATAGCCAATGAGATTGTTACATTTCTGATTAATAGCGCTTATTAATTTTTATCATTATGCCAATAACTTACTCAGTTTTAATTGTTATTTTTGAACATCTGGTCTATTTTTCTTTTAGTTATATCAACGTTATTTATTTAATATACATAAATAAAATGTTTTGTTTCCTTGTGAACTAAAGATACGCGGGTATTTTTGGCATGAATGACAAATTGCTAACCTTTTGCATTATACAATTGTTAATCCTTATAGTATTATTCCATTTTAATTGTATCTGCTTCGTGGGAACTAGAAGGTTTCTTAAAACAGGCTATATGATTTACTATTTAAACAAAATCTGAAATATTTAATTTACGTGAAATATAAACGACTAATTAACAAACTGTCAAGAAGAAACTGAATGATATTAGCCTATTTATAAGAGAACAAAACTAAAATGTAAATTGTAACTTGTCACAACAATTTCAGTTGACATCTGTTCTCACGGCAACTACATAATATTTACATTACATTTGGCACTGTATTTTCCTGCAGTATTTTCCGCAACCCACCGTAATCAACATATTGCCAACGTCCGTCCAGTTCCGTTAGTTTCCTTCACAGCCTGTCATTAATATTATTTGCATCACAAGTACCCACAAGATTTAAATGATGGATTTTAAATGTAACGGTTTTTTGTATAGGTACATCCATAAACGTATGGGCAAAGATCGCGAACCTTTTACGTATTTTAATTACTTTCGCAAATTGGTAAATCTATCCGTGATGGTTCTCTTTTCCATCTATTCTTACACTCTGCAATAATGAGTATGTTTAAAATGCCACTTACATTTGTCATTTATCCCAAACTGTGTGTAAAATTGTTTTATGTTAAAGGAACTATAGAGGTTTTCCTTATTAATATTAAGAATTAATTGATTTGACACGTAACTGTAGAGAGTGAGAGATAACGGAACGGAATATGAGGTAAATGCTGTAACAAAACTATGCAATTTTTGACATCGTAAAATTGCAGAAGTAAGTTATACTATGTCCTAACCTTCAAAGAATACTACATCTTCAGATACGCCTATTTCCCTAAACCTTTGGCTTAGTCTGCCACATGCTCTGAAAATTGATATTCCTAAGCTTGGATCTGCCGCATTTTCTGTTACGAAACGTACAAAAGCTTAGCAGTAAGCTTTTTATTGTGTGACTGAATGAATACCAAATTGGTAGACATCCTAGATTTTCCTCTACTTTTGGCAGATTTATACCTTTATTTGTTGGTCTTCCGTAACTGTAAAAGAGCTGTAGGTACTCATACCTTAGTATGAGAAAATATTATTCTGTTTTATATCATACACACATCAACAGCCTATAAATGCCCACTGCTGAGCAAAACCTCTTCTCACACGGAGAAGGTTTGAGCGTTAATCACCACATTGGCGGATTGGCGATTTCAAACTTATAATTACAGGCCCATGTTTCCTCACGATGTTTTCCTTCACCGTTTGTCAGTGGTGTCTGAATAATCTTAGAAAGTAGGTACATTTAACTCGGAAATAGTCACATTGGTACTTGCCGTATTATATCAGATCTCCATTAATTTCAAACCACAGCTTATCTGTAAAATAAACTCCTAACCAAAAGCAAAAATGTAGTCTGAACACAAGCCTAGATAGTTTCCCTGCAAACAATGGCGTCTGAGACCCAGCCAGTGCGCACTACAGCTCGTTAATACAAGGACCTTCTGTCTGTTTAATTGAAGAACCGCTCCTCATTCCCACTTGTTTTTGTCTCCCAGTTTCCCCAGGGTTTGAAATGTTGTCGCTTCATAATTAATGCACCACTTCTAACATGATAATTGTGGTAGACGTGTGTTGTTTGCGTATTATTAAGGACTCTATTAGCGACATTAGTAGGGTTAGGTAGGCGGCAATTAAGTGTAATGTTGTCTTCGTATTACTTAGGTTTAAATAACAAAGTGTTTACTTACCAAAAACTTGATCCTCTAAACTTAAGTGTAGACTTTCTGCGATTACGTATTGCCAGATTCTTCAATATCCTTCGTAAACTAAAGGAAAATCTTCGTAATAGCCAAATGTTACCGGCAATAAAACAAGGATTCAAAGTCCATTTACAGGGCCGACAGACAAACGGTTTCCCGGGGGAACAAAGAAAGAAAGTAATAGCGGGATTGTCGTCATCAATAACATTTCCGTACACAAGTTTTATTTTAAGAAGTCGTTTGTCAACGTCGGCTCCACCCTTGTTACTACAGAAAGAGTCAAGGTGTTATGAATTTATAACATTATCGTATAGTTCTGAACTAAACTACATCCATAACTCTAGTGAATGAGTATTTCATATGCGGTCGTTTGTGACAGACCTTAAAAATATTTATTGCGAACGTTCCAGCAGCTTTTATGTAAATAACTTTTTTATTAGGATTCACCGCAGTCGGGTAGAAGTAGGTTAAAGTCCCTCTCAAATAAATAGTCGGCAACGGATATTAAGAATAAATAAGAAGTTATTCGAACCTCCAGAGTTACTGTTATACCAGTTGATAAAATTATACTATGGGAACAGATGTAAAATTGTAGAGAAAAATCCTACAGCTATAAAAATGTGCTACTTGTACCCAACAGCGGAAAACTGGAATTTATTTTTCGCAATAGAAATCGAATTGTTGCAATTTTCTCCATCCACCACCTGTCCATTCCCACAAACTACAGTAAAGCGCTGATTAAATTTTAACCTGGATTTAGAGTCTCATGCCGCCTCCAAGTTGCATTTTATAGTAACAGTGTCTGAAAAATATAGTGCCTTTGGCCTCATTTCTTGAAATAAAGTTTCTTGGTCTATTTTGTTTTCTAGAAAAAGAAAATTGCGTAGAACAAGACAATACAATTCTCTGCACTCATAAACATAGAAAACCAGGAGATATTATCCCACTCTGAATTGTTGGCGTCATTGAGATATTATACCCAACTGACCTACGCCGTAGAAAAATATAATAAAGACTGCAAACAAAAGACGCGAAACTGCTGTCTGGAAAATATTCAAATAAGTTCATATTTATTCAGGAACAAGTTGAAAAATAAGAAAGGGCAACATGGCACCGTGTATGAATTTGGCAAGCATAAACGTACGTTCTGATGGTTACGTCTGCGGCTGCCGCAGTAATGTCTGCAATAAAAATATTTTTGTAGCTGCCACGGACTTCGATTGCGAAGTTACCGATCTTGGAATTACCAGTTTGAACCACGTTCTCTAAAAGGAATGAAAATATTTACCATATATTTGGACTCTTATTTACTTTCGTTTAGATCTCAACATTCAGAGGAAGTTATTCTCATTTAGAGACTTCCCTGCCAAACAGTTTCTTGCATACTTTGTTTATGAAATGCCCAACTTGGGAAGTATTTTGCCAAATAAACTCAACTTTCTCTCTTAATGTTCAAAACTTTGGCTTTAATAATACAGTTTATAGGTTATTTGCAAATATTGAAACCACTTCACTGGGGTGGGCTTCTAAACTTTTTGTTGGGAAATCTTCTGAATACATTTTTATGAAGAATTTTACGAGGGCTGTCGCAACTTTTTGTTGAAAAATAAGCCTTTGACGTGACTGGCACCGGTTTAACGATGTTTCAAAACTTTTTCAACCTGCCAATGGCAAGGTCCCCGTTGCGTAAAATTATAAGAAAACGAATCCAACCAGAAACCCATTAAAGCGGAATGGTAAGGAAGTTTGAAACAAAACCCTTTATTCTACCATCTTACGCCCAATTTCACTTCAAACATCCCGAACACGCCTCTATTTCCATATTATCTACCCTTTCGCTACATAAAGTTTCCTCGACGTGTATAAGGTGATACAAACAATGCACCCTCGCCCTTTCCTTTCCATGTAAATGCCATGGTAAAAGTCCATTTTCTATCCGACCGCCCCGTCGGGTGATTTTAGGGGAGCGTTGTTTCAGAATCTAAAAACTCAGCTGGAAAATATCAGACGCCAGGGATTACACTGCAAGAAACGATATTAAAGTTCCCTGTCTAATCTATTTAACAAATAAGACAGCGTTTACTGCTGGGATTATCTCTGAAAGTATATTAACTTTTTGAGGAAAATATTGCCTTATACTTTAAGATTAAATATTAAAATATATTTTGTGTTCTATTACGGTCTGGTGAAAGAAAACAGCATGTCGGCTGTTAATCATCAGGACTGGTGTCATGTGAGACGCGTGTGGGTTACTAATGGTGCTCATAAGTAGGTTTGTCACCACACCAGTGGTTTATTGGTTTTGGTGTTATTTCAAGGGTTACTGTTACAAGCTTCTTTACGCTGCAACCCTACCCAAATTGGCTATTTATTTTTGGTCCTCAAATACGAGCTTAGAACTGAAATGAGAATAAATATTTTCCAGCAATAGAAAAGTGTACTTAGCTTTAAACCTTTTGCACAAATATTGCTGGCAGTTAGAGATCGGTTAAAATGTGCTACAATTTATCATATCATTCAATTTTATTCGTATTACGTGTCGGTACTTAATTAATGATTATGAACAATTCTCTAAGTATAGACTTAACCGCAGCAATAAGGTAAGATTACGTATTCAATCTACTTCTGATAAACCTGGGCTAATAATAGAGCGACGCTATAATAAGCAAGCTCTTATCTATAGTACTTAAGGTCGCTTTTAGATGTACCTATATCGGCTTTCTGGAACTGAAAACGTCATGAACTGCCATTATTAGCTAGAAGCAGAAGGCACGACCTTTTAACACTATCGCACTTCTACGACATGAAACATTAACTAAGTCTACCGCAGCCGTGATCTTCGTTCTATTGGATTATTTAGAAATAGTCGCACAACAGATTTGTATGGCTTTCTTGTTTATGCCTTAAGTGACACCTGTATCTCTTCAGAATAAAAAAAAAAGTAGTAAAAAAGTTATTAATGGTGTTATCAAAAACCAACTGTTTCTCAGCCATACACTTCTTTAAATATCGTAAAGACATTCAAATTCTACAAACGTTTCCTAAAAATCGTCATTCAAACAGCGGAACTCATTCATCAAGTCAAGCCTACTTAGTCTTAGCCTACGTGGTACATAAACTACAGGCCCACGACCTCCACCTTCGTCTACACGCAGTTCTCTAATTTTTACGCGCTGCACAGTAATTCTATCATTTGTGTCGTCGACTTGTGTTTGTGCTTCAAAGGAATCATTACGTATGCAGGTGGGTAGACCCTACCGCTGTTTCACGTGTCTGGAATCAATACGCTCACAAATACGTTGGATATTTATGTCTTAATTCAACGCCGGTGTGGCTTACTGGGTAGTAAGCAACGTCTTTGTGTGTTTTTCATTTTTATTATCGTTCATGCTTTTTTATTGTTTAATAAAACTCAGTTTCTAATCCTGTATCAATATCAATTCAACCAGAATCATATTTAAGAAATGTGGAATAGTGATTATATCGTGCTTAATTCGGTTCAGCTTCTAATAAATTCTTCTCAAGTTTTAATTCCTGTCAAACCGATTAGATGTCATAAATATGTAAATCGAAACCATTAATATAATATACACTTTCATTCTTTACTTCCTCTTCATCAAAAGATCTTCCGAAGCCGAGGAGCAGAACCGGAACTTATATCCTGCCGGTGGTTCCCGCGCTGAATAATTCATGGCGCGACGAGTCGCGTGCGCATTGATTGACGGTGGATCGGTGAAACTGATTCTTTGAATGATGACATCAGTAACTATACCTATAGGAGTATAGGAGTTGTAACGATCTGAGACGGGTTTGGGAGTACCACGAGAACTTTTCAGTGATTGTATCCCTCTTAGATAGATATGAAAGTTGGTCGTGTATGAAGTATTGCCATTCTGGAGTGGTGTTAATAGGGTGTGTTAAAAACATAATGTAGTTAGATCACTACAACAAAATATTGACGTGTAAATAGTGTCACCAATAATATCTTATGATCAAGTTTTATTAACAACAATGTCGTTATGTGATGTAGATCACTCCAACCAGTTCACGAGGAAAGCTTTAATACTAGCATATTATTTTTATCTGAAGGTATGTGTGAGTGTAACAAAAAATCCACGATTTGCAACAATTTTGATACTGCAAACATCAGTGACGTAGTCACAGTTCCGTCATACGCCACTTTAATGAAAGCGATTCTTTGAAATGACTTTGGGAGTTCCCAAATACAAACTGGAGTTATCTTCCACGCATCATTGATAATAATTCAGTGAATCAATGGTAATGCGTCGAGCTTTAATACTTTGGAGCTGACTTCATACAGAATAAAGATTAAAACCCTATGTAGTCAGAAAATAGTTACTCATGCATTTAAATTGGAAGATTTCCGGTCTTGATAACTAGGGGTTTTTGAGGTAATTTTGTGCAATAGCAACACATAGTTCAATAAATAGAAATAGAGTAATGCACACGTCAATGGTCAAGTAGAGTTTTAAATTAACTTGTTTCAAAAGAGGTAACTAGTTGTCATAGAACCATTTACATTAGTGAGGTCAAAATACTAGTGAAACATAAAACCCTAGTTCAGACAACCGAACAAGCATAAAGAAAAAATAACGAGACTGCTGCAAGAAAACTCGTAATCACGGAATAATTTATCGGTTAAATCGATTGCTGGAACAATAACAACAGTTGTGGGAATAATGAATATGAAAATCTGTTTAGACTAGTCGCTGTGTGTGGTGTGTACTTACGACTATCATTGACTGGTAGGACTTTCTACGAATGCCGTATTAGGAAAGTCACGATCGGGTTGGTGTTGTTCTGGGAGTCGATTCGGCTATTTGGTGAAAGAAATATTTTCTTGTTGCAGAAAACTTAAAATCTGCCTACCTACAAGTAACAACAAGACACTGAAAGATAATTATCTTAACACTAAAGTTAACAACATTATCTCAAGTTGTTTCCTCAAAGTTTCGTTACTAAAGTGCGGCATTTCACTTGACTTGCTTGATACATTATCATCATCATTATGCCGAGTCGCAAATGGGACATTTGGTGGTGCCATTTACTTGACATGATCATAACTGAAGACTTGCCGCCACAAACGAATAATGACTACTTAAGTCAAATTATCTTCTGTCACTTCAACAGATATATTGCCAGCAATTTATTCTTGAAGCAACAACAATATTGTCATGTCTTCGTTTTCATACAAATTGCTCATCAAAATATCACCGTTTAATCCTCATTACTGGTTGCTACAATCGTCTGTCAGTCTTCTGACAAGTATGCCTTTGCCTTTGTGAGATGATGGACGTATGAATTGAATGTTCGCATATGCGTAGCCTGATATAGTACCTACCGTGGATGAAGCGGTTTGAGAAATCCCTCGCTGGAGGCATTGAAATCTTTGAGACTTGTGCAGAGATGTTGAACCTTTTGCAATGCTTTTACAGCGTTACGTACACCGGAAAATCCTATACAAATAAGTAATTCGCAATGGTTTATTGATGATGAAGCTTGAATCTTTAAATTACAAATAAAAAGCAAGATAAATGTCAATTAAAAAAGACACATTTAAAATCCGTCCACAGCACAATAAATACAAAAGGGTTATTATCCATCGTCGACACAAGTCTGATGAAACTGGCTTCATAATTTTGTGGGACCAGTGAACCAGTCGTTAAGTCTGAGGCGTGGTCGTAGTCAATATATCACCAGAGGGTACGGCGACATTTTCTTTAAATTTAACATCGTGTGCTCGTTCTGTCATGGCGCTCAAATTATTAGTACTTAGGTCGAGGGGTGGGGCGAACTTATTAGTCGAAGTTGAGGATTGGCCTTTAAAAGAAAATATGGAAATATACTTGGCAGTCTTGTCAAAAATCTTTACGCTATTCACAGTATGTTTTCGGTGCTTTTTCCAGAATTTCTTTTCTTGCATTTCCTTACTAATGTACGAAGGTTTGAAGTTTCAATATTTCAAAGAGGTTGTAGAGGTACATCTCGTACCAAAATGGTTGTTTGTGTTGCGGGTCACGTCTCACCTCCAAACGGGTATGGTGTGACGGGGAGGCATGGGAAATACGTTACATGAAGGTCGTCTTCTGACTACGATGGTTATGAAGATGTAGGCTATTATCCATAGTATATCCATATTGTATGTTGCTTTAGTGGTCTCATTATTACTTCATTTAACAGGAGATCTAGATAATCTTTGCTAATTTTATTAGTCAGATTCGCACATAACTAATACAACCATGAACAGATTTTTTAGGTTTTCTTTAAAAAATGTTCTGAAGAAAATTTTGTAATTTTTAACATACTTCAAAAAGAAATAAACTGGTTTTCAGTTTGACCTGTACGCATGTATGTATGTTTGTGCGCGATTATCTCGCTATTGGCCAAACCGATTTTTATGCGGTTTTCAGAAAAGGGTTGGTTACACTTGGGATATAGATTAACTTCCAAAGCAGAGGAGGTTGAAGTTGGTTTTTTTAACGTATTTTATTAAAATAATTATTTTATACCTACCACAATAAACACAAGAAAATTATCTTGAACAACAAAGCAATAAATACTGTGGTTCATTTGTTACAAATTTCTGTCTTCCTGTTCTTTTTTATACGAAACGGAATAGAAATCAGCGGATATCCATAAATCAATCGATTCTGGATGTTGACGCTCCACATTTTAGCCAGCATGAGATCGATCTTATTCTTATGGTAATACTGTTTTACTGGGTCAAAGAGTCGAAGAAAAACTATTTCAGCTGGATGGCTAGATCGCTTCTCGACATTCAAGTTGGCTAAGTGAAATGGGACAAAGTAAAGCTTTTATGTTTAATGTGCCTAAGTTGGACTAAGTTAACTATAGATGCGATATCAAAGGCCAAGAATCTACATGACTTGGTTACCGACCTGTGTGTTATTTACGGACTTTAATTATTTTATGTTATGTTATTCAAGGGCTTTTTTTTTCATGACACAAGTAAATGTCACACGCTGTTTTGCTTTTAAATATTTATCAAGAAAATGATGCTTACGATCAGTCAGCCGTGTGTCGGTTGCGACGATTGTGGCAATTCTTGCGCAATTATTGTTGATTTTGATTGATTGGTTGCAACGGATACAAACAACGACTAACTTGTCCAATTCGTCTCACTGGATCGAGTTAATGAACGTAACTAAGAAAACAATTTCCATCTCAAAATGCAGTTCGAATTAATTCACACTTCGAATATACTTGCTTGGTACTTGATATAGGAAGAGGACTTTCATAGACTTCAGTCTTAATTTTAATAGGCATTTGATGTTTTCTTACTCTACTAAAGAATCGGATTTCTTAAACAGCGTACCGTCTTTTATAGTCTTCAAATCTCGTTCAAAAATATACCAAACACGAAATTGATACTAAAGCGGTTGCCCAAAGCCCAAGTAATAACAAACCTCCTTTTAACGAAATGTATTTGTATGGCCCAACCCGGTCTATATTTGGCATAACACTTCTAAAACTCGGCCAGACGACTTGAGATCGATTTATGGAGCTTTTGCATGTGAACTGTTACCAACACGAGAGGGAATAGGAAACGTAATGACGAACCAGGTCAAGGATCGGACTTGATGCAAATTCTAATAAAACAATCTACATAACATCGCTTGCAGTGCCTCGGGGTGTGTAGTGCATTTACGGAAATTGGATTAGGTTTATTTTTACGTTGAAACGGAAATTCTGTAGTTTAATGTCAAGGTATAAGTAAGGCTTTGACTGCCAATAGAAAATTTTATTGGAAAATTGATGCTTTTAATTATTGTACTCTCAGAATATTGCGTCTAAAATTCTTTTTTTTATATCAAGTGAAGCTGTGATACCTATTTGCCTTGCCTCTTTGCCTATTTTATTTAACCAAGATTAACAAAATATGTTTGTAATTTCCAGTGTTACTGAGCGAGGCTATCCTGCCGGATGACCAGTTGGAGGACAAGACTCTCAAGATCACAGACTTCGGTCTGGCGCGGGAAGTGTACAAGACCACCAGGATGTCGGCCGCGGGAACGTACGCGTGGATGCCGCCTGAGGTGAGATCAAACTTTTGTTGCTAATCCTGCATGACAAGTCACAGGGAACATTGCTGTTGCATCTATGATGACTTTGACTAGTTGAAACGGAAAATCTTTGAACACTTTTTAAACATGTTAATGTTCTTTTACCAAAAAAAAAAAATGTAAGAATAGTTTTGTATAAAAAATATTAAGCCAACCATAGATTAACATTAAACGGACGTCAACCATAACCGAATTATGTAAATTCGCAAAGCTTAATAAGTTTTTTTATCTTAAAACAAAGTGGTAACCAAACCATGCAGGTACTTAACTTTTTTCTAATAAAACATGTCAAGTACCCAAGTATGTTACTCCCACGTAAATCAAGGTGAGACTGGCAGATCGAAATCAATGCCCACACCGTGTGGCCGTGGACTAAAATACGTTAGTTATGAATTAATTACTGCCGATACACTATCGATAGTTCTCTCCATTGTTCGACACCCGCGTGAGGCTCTTTTGTACTTGTGCTTCGAAAGTGGTTTGGTCATTAATAGAAGAGAGATCTCTAACTTCGGTTATCGGTATGTTGTACGAAAATATTATTTTCTTTAAATCTTGAATCCTTTTGTAGTTTGTTTATTTAATTTTGGTCATGTCATTGTGTGTTGAATCAAATGTTCAATTTTAATGTAGTACAAACTTTCACTGTTATATCAAGTTGTTTTTTTAAAGTCCTGGACCACCTGGTACATGACTTCGCTACGAAGATCCTCATGTGAGATTTAATCTAAATTCCTAATCTACAAGTTCCTATAAACATCTTATTGTTTTGTCCATATTTGAGGTCTTAACCTTACTTTTCCCATTCGTGCATATCACCAATGATTCCCCTTCAAAATGCAATGAATTTGATGAGTAATCAGAGCAGTCTTTATCAGCATAGAAACCCATACACTCATATCACATTACACAAATTCTTCTTAACCACAGCACTAACGAAGCTAATCTTACGTTGCAGGTGATAAAACACTCTACGTTTTCCCACGCGTCCGATGTGTGGTCCTATGGCGTGTTGCTATGGGAACTGCTCACGGGAGAGACGCCGTACAAAGGTATAGACGCGCTGGCCGTGGCGTATGGAGTAGCTGTCAACAAGCTCACGTTGCCCATACCTAGCACCTGTCCTGAACCCTGGAGAGTGTTGATGGAAGGTAAGGATTTGGAAAAGATCCTTTATTATCAGATATGATTATATTCTATAACCGTAGATTTGGTAAGTAAGGGTTGTGTTGAAGATGTTGATATCAACATCTAGATCATTAAGAAAAAGAATCTCATACATTTAGATCCTAAAGCTGCCTTAAGAAAGGATTTATAAATGATATGTTAATACTAGTGTTAGTATGGGTTTGCATTAAAATTTGATTGAAAATATCTTTCGATGAACAGTAAGGACCACAGAGTATCTTTAGTTTGTTTTAAAATCAATACATACCAAACTAATGTGTAGGAACCTTAAGAAGTTAAACTTCTTCATCACGGACTTATCATTAGATAGTTTTTTTAACAGTTCTATGGCCATGTTTATGTACCTAAGTATTAACCGTAAGATTTACTTTCTTTCCAGCGTGTTGGCGATCAAACCCTCGCGAGCGTCCTTTATTCCCCGAGATCTTGGAACAGCTAGAGAAGATCAGACAATCGGAGTTCACGCGCGCCCCACACGAATCCTTCCACACCATGCAGGACGGATGGAGACTGGAGATCGAGGAGGTACTCCGAGACCTCAGGAGAAAGGAGAAGGTATGCTTATATAAGTATAGACCACCAGGTTCTCAGGTTACCCTAGACCGTCTAGAATATCGACTTTATTTGTTACTGAATAAGGTTGGAAATCTGTTAATTTTAAGGAGGGTTGGTTTATGTGCTGGTACAGTCCACACTGCTGTGAATAGTAGAAATGCTCTTTTCTTGTAAATATCCCATTTCTGACTCACTAAAAATGTTGTTGAGGTCAATACACTAACTATAGCATATTAACTTCATGCTTAAAAGTAACAATGTTTCATTTAAACTCAGTGTCACTTGTTTATCCACTCTGTAAATTGAATCTAGAGCTGGTATGCACATTTTCCTATGCAAACCTTCTTGCTTAATCTTTTTCAAAAAAATAAACATTGGAATAAATATTATTTAACTTAACAGCTAAAGTAAGAGAATATTCGCCAAGAATGCTCATGTCTCATCGTTTTCACAGTAACCTATTCATCTATTTATTCATTTGAATAATTGTATTGTAGTTTAGAAATATATTAACTACATCGTAGTTAAAACTAACATTATTGACTCTTTGTATACTAACAACTAATATACATTGTATTTTCTCACGATGCTTGCGGATAGGAATGCAAAACTATAGAGGAGGTTAGTGATTCGTGTTTCTAGTTTGTGTTGTTGCATATTTATAGAACTTTTAAAGCTTTTGTCGTTTATTGTAGTATGTAATGTAAAAATCTATGGAGACGATCACACGACGATCTAGGAACCAGGAGAAGTACTCTGAATGATCTCTAATGATGGGAGGAAATATTTTAAAGGCGATTAGATTTTGGGGTGTTAGACCAGGGTTAGTAGGTTTTTACCTCACTATAACCATCCCTGTGGCTTCAAATATCTTGGGGGCAGCCGCATCTCTTCATCATCATTCTACACGACGACAGTTCTTTACCCATAATTCGGATGGTTACTTTAGTAATCAACATCTGTGCTTTTTAACCGACTTCAAAAAAAAGAGGAGGTTCTCAATTCGACCGTATATATATATGTTTTTCTTTTTTGAGATATTTTGTACCTTCTAACTCGCACAAATAAACTGTAAATTGTGTAATGTTTGCAGTATGTCCGAATTATATTCAATTTCTTTTTATTTCGTATCGTGTAATCGTCTCTCTATGTTCGTAGTAGAATGTAGTATAGTTATTATTATATCTGTAAAACAGATTTATGAATAATATTCCATGATTATGTATTACGAAGTATGTATACATAATTTATTTGTGAAACTAACATATTATAATTAAATGTAATATAAATATTGCTTTTTGAAATACCGGGAGCATGATTAGAACGCCAATATTAATTTTATTTTAAGAAAATGCTTACCTATTTACTGAGTGTCTTATACATATTGTATATTATATTATACAAAAACCTATATAACCAAATTTCGAATATAAAGATTGTATTTTAATCATTTGTTGTTTACTAATGTCATAGTGGACAGACCTACTTCTTAAGTCATCTATTAACTCTTTATAATTTTATCTTTCCAGGAGCTTCGATGCCGAGAGGAGGAGCTGACTCGTGCCCAACTTCAGCAGCGTCTGATGGAACAGAACCTCGCGCAGAAGGAGAGGGAGTTGGAGATGAGAGAGATCGACCTCGTCGCCAGGGAACTTCACATACTGATTTTCGCGAGCAATATGTCCGCTAACCAACCGCCACAGCCTAATAAACGGAAAGGTGAATATTTTATGCGTGAATTTATTAAATAGAAAAGTAATAAATTAAAAGTAGTCTTAACTGACGAGAATGCATGAAAAGACTGATGACTGTGAAGCGAAAGAAGTATGTAAGAATCGTAGCAATTGGCGTTCCGTTGTCTCTGCCAACCCCCATGGGGGACAGGCGTGAGGTTATGTATGTAATACATTGAAAGATATAGGCTTAGACTAATTGACATCTTGATCCGATAACGAGTATTGACCTAAACGGTGAAGAGTTAGATTCAGGGCGTAAGTTAACTCGTCGAGTACCGGTTTTGTAGACACAATTATAGAACAATAGGTTGCGGTCACCGGTGACCGCTTGGTGTTTGACAGTTTAATTAATGAATGTAAACCTTCAAATAGTAATAAACATCAAGAAGGATAAGGATTCTTTGATAATTTTCAATGGAGATATATCCAATTTCATTTAAATCAACTTTTGCATAATTCCTAACACTAATGCCCTGGGTTTTCTCCAACACCGCATGAGTCAGCTCGTTGACCTACTGACACGATTTGAGCATATTTTCGGCCTTGGTAATGATTTCATCACTGTCATAGTCAAGGCTATGCAAACCTTGAATGTTGCGAAACTTAGTTTGTGGTCTGCTTTATATGTCAGGTGAGGTACTTATTATACGATAGTATTATCATTATAAGTGTCTACCATGTCGCAACCACGGATGTTATGTCGAAACGATATTCGTGTACGTTTTATTAATGGATACACAAATAACTTCATATTTAAATCTTAACATGGATGTTTTCTTCTGTCATATTGGCTCTTATAATTTTTATTCTTCATTTCACTTGGTAGGTTAGTTTTTATTTATGTTCCTTTATTCAGTTGTTGTGTATTTATTGTTATATATTATTCGTTTATCTCATTAATTAAGGCCATCAAAATTACCAGTGGGAGATTTTTTATGTATCATTCCTGTATATTGTTCCAGGCAAATTCAGTAAGATAAAGCTGCTGAAGAAGGACACGATCTCGTCTCCGCTGGACTTCAGGCACACGCTGACGGTGCGGCCCTCGGAGGACGAGTCCAGCGTCAAGCAGCTCGTCGCCGTCGCCAAGGACACGCCGCCAGGATCGCCCGCCATCATGAGGGCTATTGCCCGTATGTATACTGTCATAGTTTTGTAGCGTGTGTTATAGACAATTTTTATCAACGAAGTATAACGTCTTAAAACTACAGTTACACAAGTGAACAAACAAAATAAGAGAAAGTTGGAGAGCAATCACAATAACTGTGATCATCTACCAAGCATAGGAAGTATAGACCTTTTCGGTTGATGGTGGTGTTGCACAATATAATCATAATAGTATAGGTATGTGTGACCGTGCGTGTTACGGTTGCAGTGCCCGCGGACGGAGTGAAGGGCAAGACGTGGGGCCCGTCGACGGTGCACCAGCGCTCGCGCACGCAGCTGCCGCTGGGCGCGGCGGCGCCGCTGCCCCGGCCGCGACACGCGCGCTTCAGCAGCTCCGCGCCCGACCTGCCGCCCGCCTCCCGCACAGGTAACGCCCGGCGCCGCGCCGCGCCCGCCGCGCCCGCCGCGCCCGCCGCGCCCGCCGCGCCCGCCGCGCCCGCCGCGCCCGCCGCGCCGCGCAAGCGCAGCGGCTCGCACGACGACCTGCTCTACGAGAACATCGAGCCGCGCCGCAACCGCTTCCTGCTGTGCCCCATGTTCGCGTCCAACGCGGACCTGCCGCACCACTACGACGCAGTCTTCGACGTCCCGCTCGAGCGCTCGCTCGACCGCTCACTGGACCGCGCGCGCCGCAAGCCCGCGGGCTCCAAGGGTTCCAGCAACCTGTTCAAGACCATCCGCTCCAACAGCCTGGCCGGCCTACTGGCCGTCGCCGGCAGCCTCTCCTCCGATACCACGGAGCTGCTTCGAGACGAATAGTTTGGGCTAAAGTTTCGGGCACCGTGCGCGTTCCAAATTTAATCGAAAAATAAAGAAAGTAACGGTGCTAATGTATCAATGGAATTGTTCCAGTAATTTTTTGTTACTACCTATCTGTGGACAGTACAAAGATGTTGCCATATTAAATACATATCATTTCTTACTAACATTCCGCCATAATTCATTTGATGGATTTGATTCCTTTTTGTTAAGTCAAAGTACTATCCACCGTAACAATAAATGTAGCAACAACACTAATAACTTTATCCCAAACTATAATTTCGAAACGAGGTCGATATTCTGTTAGGTATTCCCATGTCTACGAAATCACGACTCCATATTAAATTCGAATCGACGCGAACTATAACATTTTTCGAAAGTTACGAACACAAATCTCGCACCAAATCGGCTGATACGTCACTCTATCTGTAAATATGTTACTTATTAGATAATGTGTTGTTGTTAAGTTCCAAGGATTTGATTTTAGTCGGTAGGATTAGCTGATAAGAATTTAAAAAGACTTATTTTTCTAGCGTTATTCGTTTAGTCGTACTATTACCAGTGTTTGTCTCCTTTTACGTAAAACGAATTTTACCGCGGTAAACTAATGTATAAAATTAAAATTAAAGTGTTTTGGATATTCAGTAAAAACATAGCAATATTATTATTATTATTTAGGAATGTATAGTTTGCCGTGGTAAATAATCCTATTCTACACGCCTACGTTAGCAATTGAAACGATTGATTTGAGATCTGGTTATTACAGTAGTACCTCATCTATTAATTAGTTTGAAAGATTTACTGTTGTTTGGCCAAAAATATATTCTAAACATTTCCAAGATCTCTTCAGAACTGAGATGTTCTCAAATATCACTGCCATTTAAAAGTGCATATAGTTTAATGATTTGTGTTTTAACACCTTCGTTTTTTGTGACTAATCTAATCGTGATGTTATAATTGAACAAATTTCTTGTAATTTAATTACGACTACGTAACATTCCTAAGAAATCGAAGTTTTCTAGAAGTTTAGCTTATGATTAAATTTTAAACTTCATGAGCATTATTCATGCATAAATCTTCTACATATAAATATATGTTTTGAAACGAGGTGCAAGCATCACTGACTAACTGGCTGATTGACTGCGAAACATATCTATTTTGACGTTTCATAAGCATCTGTTGAACTCACATGAGTTCATTGAAAAGAAACTACAAAAAAAATTTAAAATTAATTATACCCAAACACGTAACTATACAATAACATTCTATGAACGTACTCGTATGCAATTTACAATAATGAACATTTTTTTTTGGCCAAACAAATAGTAAAATAGATATCCAGCATTTAGGACGAGGAAGATGAACGATAGACAAACTAGTAAATAATTTATCTCTTAGTTAGTAATCGTTAAGTTACGTCTATTTAAATTTAAAAAAAAAACTACGTTACTGGGAATTATTCGACTGACCGCGAACTTGGTTTTTGGATCTTGCCAAATTTTAATAAAAAAATAAATATGTCAAAAAGAAAATAGCAAACTTTTTCTTTATGATGGATTTATTTGAAAAGGGAAACGATAGACAAATTTTTCGATTGTTTCTTTATAGTAAATTCTTTGTTTAACGTCCGCCATTTTGTTTTTTTTTTCGCTGCGCTAAAGGAACTTCTCAAGACAACTTGCTCTATCCTTGTGAGTATATTATTTTCTTAATTTAAAATGAACGCGTTCTAAATTAGTATCAAATTTGTACTATTGAGACTGGCCATACATAGTTTATAGACACCAAATTAGTCATTAAAACACTTCACCATCAAATTTCATATTGAACTTAAAGAAATCGTATTGTCTCTGTTACACATACGTTCTTTTGCAACGACTAACAGAGATAGCACTATAGATTCTTTTCAAAAGTGTTTCAATATGTAATTTCAAGCTTAAATCTGAACTTTTATTATTTCATTAGACAAATTACAACAGTGTAAATATAAACTGTTATTGTTGGGTTTTTTATATTCTAAATTAAGTCAAATATTTGTCTAATGTTCTAATAATAGTCAGCTACATTTTATTTTGCGTTTTTTGTCGATTATTTGTCATTTTTGCATGACCCATAGTTACATTATTCCTAGTATATGAAAATTACACGTCAGTGTCAATTGCCTGGATTAGAGCGCGTTCTGTACGTGTCACAAACTCGTTGGCAAGTTGTGGCAATTGTAAGGGAACACTAGTATAAGTTAGGTAGTACTGTTTGGAATTGATTGTATCATGTTGTTGTGTCGACCGTGTGGTACTCTGTATGCTAAGTATAGCTCTTTGTTTACTTTATTATGCCATGCCGCGGCCAGTCCACGACGCAATAACCTCAAAATGATTGGACCTTCTATTTAACACAATAGAAGCGGCAGACATATTGTTTTAACGTTTGAAATTGGAACGTTTTATTTTTCTTTTGTCGTCGACTGGCCGCCTCATAGAGCAGAGTTTGTAATTTTTATCATTACAGTAATCTAGAATCAGTTTTGATTTTTTATATTTATATTTTTTTTTTCGTTTGTAAATTGTAAGCATTTGTTTGCTTTCAGCCAAGTTTTTTTTTAATTTTAAACACGTTATCTATAAGTGCTATGCATGCTTACCAGTTCATAGTATATGCTATATACAGTTTTTAAGATATATATGTATCTGTTGTACTTACTTATTTGTTAGTTATATAAAATTCGCTTTTATCACCACGTCATATGGCACGCTTTCAAATGTTTACAATGATTCCGATATCTAATAACGTGTATTTGGATGTCTATATGATTTTGTAGTGCAATAGAATTTGTGTTTGGTAGATAGAATTTTTCGCTTGTTTATTTTAGCGTCCGACATATAAAGCTCAAAAAATATTTTTTGATGAAATCATATAGGAATCCAAGTGTTAGTAGCGATGTACAGAATACGGACTGTATCCCCTGTAACATTCAGTAACAATGTTCTTGGCGGTGGTGGCAATAAGTATTACTATACGAAATACCTTATATCAAGAGGCTCACGTCACATCACGGCATGTCTTAAGGCAAAGGACTGCGCGTATGTCCCGACTTAAAGCTAGAAAACGGGACTCTCCGTTATTCAATTTTCGACCTTATTGAAGTCTTTGTTGCAAGTTTTTTTTGTAGATTTTATTCTTTCGAATTGGGATTTTATGTGACGATTATAAATTCTGAGTTAGCTTGTTGTTGTTGTCGTTGGGGACGCAGTTAGTATTTTTTATTAGTATAGTCTTTTTTGAAATTGGGGTTTGTATACCGGCCGGGACATACGACAGCCTAACCTCGACAATATTATAAGACGCTCGAAAACCAATATGTAAAATAGATAGCTCTTCGGTGATCTGGTTCTTTCATAGTTATATAGATTCTTTTTATATATCAAATAAACCTTTTCCATAAAATCGAAATTGGTGTATTTTTTTAACATGGGTCTACTAATCATTAGTTACTAACACGATCCCCTTAACATTGAACATCGAGAGCCATAGACTACAGAGTTACGAGTACAGATAATAAATAATAGAACAGATTAAACAAACCGGTGTTGGACGCGCTTACGCTTGCTCACTATGGCTATCCTAATCGGGACAGGTTGAGAAATTATAACAAGAATATTATTTATTAACAAAATGATATTTTCCGATTTGTTATAATAAGTTTAAAGTGTTATACGATTTATTTGCACAATGTAAGTATGATAGATTCTTTGATTTTTATTATTATTTTGTTTGTTATTTATCATTTTTTTTATTGCTTCTTATTTGAATGAACTGTTTGGCATGTATAGTATGAATCGTTTGTTATTCTTGCATGGTTATTAACGAAAATAGAGGAAGAATGAATGATTATTATTTTTATATATTTTCAAGGTCCTTTTATCATTATTTTTCCTCTATTTTTCCATTCAATATCGTTTATATATTAATGTTATACACTGATTCACTTCACACTTTGCTGTTGATTTGAATATGTTTATTTCCTTGTATATAACAGTGTATAAATAGCTATTATGTACTGACTGCGTAGTTTTGATGTGAAATATTAGACTCTAATACTTTTTGATAACGTACACTTTCCATTGATTGTGACTAAACTGTAGAATTTTCATATTTTTGTTATTGTAGATTTAGACTTAGGATTTATTTCTTGTTTCTTACTTAAATGATAGATTTGTTATTAGATATTTATTCTAATGCATTGATGTCATAAATTGTCATTGTCAGCCAAATACTTATGTTATTAATAGTGCTTATTATTGGCATGGGTAGATAAGTTCAAGACAACTTACAACCTGTCTATTTTATGAATTTTCAAGTCATCTCTAGTGGCTTCTTAGTATTTTATACCAAGAATTGGATGCCAAACACTTGATAGAGATTTTTATTGATTTTTATAATAACATTACACAAGCAGCCCTAAATTCTCTTACTCATGCAATCTCTTACGTATGTTAATATCGAAATCCAATCTTAAAACAAATTATAAAGTCTAGCAAACTCAGTTATTCGACTAAACTGATCAATCCATTATAGACCTTATATCCGATGTTTAGACACTACTTTTGAGAATTTTAGATTTATATCAAGTGATTAAAACATCCCAAGTCACATCATTCGACAAACCTGGTCGCATACTCAAAGAGCTTTTAATATTTCACATGTAACCTCCGCAGTGGTATATAAAGTCACGCACGCACATAAACACACTAACGCCTATGTTTCCATTCACATAGGTTGTTTTCTTCCTTACACAGACTTCAGTCCGGACGACTGGGGACCTGAGTTCCCGCTGTCCACCGCCTCGAGGTACTCCGTGCCTATGCCAACGTTGTATAGCACTGAAGGTATGGATTTTGAGGTTTTTTGGCTTTAATTTGATTAGTTACAATGATGAGTACTGTAATACTGTTCTTATTACAAGTACTACTTAATGTGGAGCTGCGAAGCACTTAACGGGTTGCCGGGGCTCCGGCTCGAAGAGCAGGATTAGTAACGGAGTGGTTTTTAGTCAGTAAGAGTCTGACACTCCCTCTCGCCTCACCCGGGAGAAGTAATTCGATGATTTGCTCCCTAAAAAAGTACTACTTAATGTAAACTAAGAAACCTTTAAAGTAAAAGAGAAATCTTTTTACCGAAAATCAATGGTTTTTTTTTTCAATTTCTTTTGTAATTTAGTAAGAAACATAAGGCTCTTTATTTTATTATTTACATATATTTATTTAAAAAAATCTGGAAAAATAGGAGCCGACCCGCAGCGGTAGCATGGTCCAAGCTACCGGTGGTTAGGGCTCCAAAGACAGAAACCTCACGATATGTGCCGCTTCAAGGAGAATTGCTTTTTGTATCGGCACAATGATAGCCGAATCCACACTTATTATTTTATTTTGATGAATACAGATGTCCGATATAGGATTAGGTAGTGTAAATAGTTTTGTCTTCATTGGATACGTTTTATACCCAAATCAGTGTCGCGAAGAACCTAACGGGTTACCGGGGCTCCGGCTCGAAGCGCAGGAGAAGGAACGGGGTGGTTTTTAGTAAGAGTCTGACACTCCCTCCCGCCTTACCCAAGCGGGAGCAGTCGTTGGATGATTTTCCCCCCTTAAAAAAATACTCAAATCAGTATTGTATCTTGAAGAGAATGAACTATTGTAAGGGTAATGAAATCAATAAATTGAATGGTAGGGTCTTAGCTTCTGAGTTTTGTTGTTTTGTAGCTAAACTGATGGGTTGATGTTTGTTATTTCGACGGCACGGTTGTTGCCGTGGTTGGACAACCGGCTGCCGAGCTACGCGGGTTCGATTACCGCACCCAGCAACTCTATGTGTGAGCAATCTCTATGTATTGTTGTTTCGGGTCTGGGTGTCATATGTATATGAACTTGTATGTTTGTAAACGCACCCACGACACAGAAGAAAATCCTAGTGTGGGACAACGTTAAAAAATAATGTTATCTCCAATATTTTCAATTTAAAACTTGAATGCTAAACCGATTTGTAAATGGTGCTAGCCAGCATAGAAAGGAAACTCGAATTTAACTGGGTAGAAGCTAAAGGACTCGCAGGCTACAGGAAAGTAAATTTATATAAACTTCACAGTAAGAAATATAAATTAGTGTTTATATTCTTACAGGTTACAAATTCAAGAAGCCAAGTATAATCGAGCTGGTGCTATACAATATGGCGGCGCTGCTTGGCGGGGTGGCTGCTGGCTATGACGTCAGAGTATCCAATGTCAGCCCTCTACATCCTACGTTACAACCGCATAGGTATTTATTACTTTTTATCTTGGATTTTTAGTTCATTATCGCTTGTCCAAGCTGACTTGTTAGCAAAATTGACTGTTTTTATAAGTTACTAATCACTTATCCATTCAAAAATTTTGGAATTGTCAGTAGTAAATCATAGAAAACGCAAAAATCATATTCTACCTCGACATTAAGCTATTGTTCCTTGTTTACTTTCAGACCAGAAATAGAGCCAGATCCACTAAGCTCATCAGTGTACGAGGGGTTTGGATATGCGCACAACACGTACCACGGACCCACCAGACATTTGCGAGCGCCGCTCAATGCCATCACCGGCTCCCCTGTAAGTATCACTAGATTTACTAGAGCACAGATCTTTCATTGGGCGGATTTGTTACCTGATTACTTTACATCTTATTTTAATTGCAGATCTCGGGCCTGCAGTCAGATGAACAGAAACCGATCAGGTTCACCGACTCCCCCACCCACTACGCGCACCCATCGTCCTCGTCCGGCTACGGACACTCCGCGCAGCCGCTGTCCGGCACGTCCGGGCTCGGCACCAACTACACCTCCACGCAGCCACCCACGCCCTCGCCGCGACGGACCTCCTCCTCCACCTCCGACCACCTCGCAGACCTCTACCACAACTACAGGGAAAATTTCCAACCCTCGCCCTCACAAGACAGGGACTACTTCTACCGGGCCGAGCCCTACGCGTACGACAGGACCGCCGACTACGTCGTCAAGCACCCGTACTACGGCTATGACGAGTGCTCATTCGAGTACAGGGAACCCACCCCGGACTACAGACCCTCGCCACAGTACCTCACACACAGACGAACTCCGTCAAACTCCTCCGCTTCTAACTCCCACCCTGAGGAGTTCTCTCCTTCCCGACAGTATAGAAGTAAAGAGAAGAGAGACGACTACAGACCCAAGACTGAGTACCCACGTAAATCGAACGATTATTCCTTACCGAGAGACTTTTATAGACAAGACTCACAAGAGAAGAGCGAAGTGGAGCGACCCGCGAACTTGGGGCTGGAGCTGGCGCCGACCAAGCTGCGGTCGAGCCTGAAGAAGTACAACAAGAAGTCGTCAGCCTCGGGCTCCGGCTCCGGCGGCGGCACGCCCACCAACCCGACGCCGCCCGACAGCCTGACGAGTGAGACGGACAGCTCGTACGTGTCGGCGCGGGACGCGTCCAGCGGGTCCACGTCGCGCGTGCGGTTCAGTCCGGAGACCATGGAGCCCGAGCGCCGACCCTCGCGCCACACGTAGCGAAGGCTCAAGAAGTTCGACGACTACCTCGTCTGACGCGGGACTGTACATACGCTTGCGGGTAGTCCGTGGAACGCTTCGCTTCACACCTGTTTATTTACAGTGACTTTACGCACTTTGATGTTAGTGACGTAGCCAAGGTGGGCTTGTGACTGTGGACTCACTGAATGGTTGTTTACTTGCATTTAACCAAGTGTTATTTCAAAGTGACTAAAATGTTAGTACTTAATATCAAGGTTGTTTAATCACTGGCTCTGTTACTATAACCATTAAATAACACATACATAACCTCACTAGGCAGTGTGACAATATTAGAGGAATTTACTTTTATCATGTTTCCTTCAATGGACAGTACAACACAAATGTAAAGAAGAGTCTTTGGCTACGAAGTACTTGCAATAAGCTAATGTATAAACGCGATTGTGTTCATTATTTAATGTATGCGTAGTTTCCATTGTACATTTTGTATGATACGTCGTCATAATAAGATGTATTTAGCCGTCAATGTAAAGCGAATCGCTCTTTCACAGTGCCTATCGCGCGGAAATATTGATATTATTCCTTGTTGCGTGATCTAGTAGTTAGATGTGATTATTTCGAGATTTACATGGACAAGGTAGCTTCGTGAGGCAAACATACGTAATGATAAACAGATCTGTACATTATCGAATGTGTTAGTATGAGTTCAAAGTATTTTATTGCCACGTGACACCATTTCCACACCGAGGCTTCCTTGCACCATGATAGATTCTGATTATTTTACATTAATTCTGGTTTGATGTTAGTTAAGAGGAATCCATGTAGGCACAAACAGCGTTGTACAAATACAAATTGTAAATATCTGGCGTTTGAGCTGAAGTACACAGCGGACAAGTAAATTTCGTTAAAATGCGAGTTTCCTTTAATTTCGTTAAATTTATAAATAGTACAAATGTATTTGTAAGTGTCATCGTGTTCGAACGCGAGGCGAAGAAAAAAAAACATATTTTTAATTCAACGTAATCAGTGTATATTTTGAAACTAACAATTAATATATTATGTAACTTATATCACTAAGTTGTATGCATTTTGTACAAAACATTAGATATTTTTTACTGAAGAGTGTCAGTAACATTAGTACCTAGTATTGTGAGCAGCTTTTATATCCCACATAAATAATGTAAATTAGGTAAAAATACTAGTCGGAAGTTTGCGGAAATCCTAAATATTGCATATCCAGCTAAACATTGATATTATATTCGATATTACGCTTACCCGAGATGCACTGGATTGCTGTACCATCGAGCTGGTGACACATGGTTCCGTTCACATGAAGGCCTATGTCGGGAAGCTTGAAATTATCACTTAAATTAGCGAGTAAATTATAATTAAGATGTATATCGGAACATTCGAATAATATTAGCTTTGGTAATTATTGTTAGCCCGAATCAGTGCCTAATGTCTGCTGGAACGGTACATAGAGATTATGCCATGGGGAGGAACGATTTTATCAAAATGAATTACTTTCTATTATTTATTATGGCCAGTAAAATCATTATTGACAACTGAAGAAATGTATTTATTCTTTCAATTTTTATTATTTTCTTGTGCAATATGTGAAATTATTTTGCGTCCATATTTAATTTAATTATATTTTTATTATTTATAAACAAATCGTCGTGAATGTAACAGTATTTTATACAGTATTCGAAGTATTGTATATTCGAAAATTATATGTATGGTTGTATGTAGTATAATTTATTAAGTTAGCTTGACCAGTGCCAATGTCGTCCAGTGTTTTGTTTACATTATCTTTTATTTCCATGTTTAGTACAAACCAAAACGTAACCAAATTATCGTAAGAATCTCTTGTAAAATTAAGTTTCAGTTTAACAAGTCACAAATTCTGAGTCAACGATTAAAACGATATTATGTAAACATTTATCTGAGATTCACGGCGCGTTTACTTAAAAAAACTCTAGTCCTGAATTTTTATTTTATTTTAATATCTGGCTGGTAATCGATGTGGTTACGAACGACTGGCGAACGTACTTCGAAGGAAAACGTAGTTTACGGGGCATTTCTGTGTTTTATATACATTCCATATGTTTTGAAGTGATATTATTGTAATCAGAGATGCGTTTAAGACGAGTGTAAAGGTTTTGTGTGCCAATAACATGAGGTGGGAGGATGCCTTACGTCTGTACGTTGAATCGACAAATAAAAACCTAGATTAAGCTTTTTATGAAGTCTTATTATTCCTATTCCTCGACCAACTATTCTCTTTCCTGACCTTTAACCAAGGAAGTCTGTCTCGTACACGTGCTAGAAAAGAATATAAATTATTAATTCATATACCTCTAAGCAACTACCATTTAGATGCAAATCTTGTAACGAAATACGCGAGGCATCGACTCTTGCCTGTCTAGAAATTCTTTGTTACGTGTCATGAAGTCGGTTAAAATAACACGTTCCTAACGGTTCACATGCTGGGGTCGATTGGAAAGCATATTAAAGATAGTCATTATGTAGACCTAGTTGTTCCTTGGGCTGGTTTTAGTTTTTAATTAATACGGACATTCCAGTTATTCCTTGATCCGAGTTCTAGTGACGAACAGCCACTTTCAATGAATAATTCAAGGCAAAAGTCGTAACAGTTTTACTTACAAACACGCTACCGACTCATTCCGAGACTAACGTATAAAGGCTATATTTTTTATTCAGATTAAGACAACATGCGTCGCGTTTTATATAGCCATGACAGATGTTCATGGTGTTGAATTGTGAAAAACCTTTCTTTTCATAAACAGCTTGGGTATTTAAACGAATGAGGTGAAAATTCAGTATGAAACTTCGGGCTTCAGTCATGACCCGCGATTGACGGTTCGGGTGCAGGGCGCATCCCCAGTAACCCTTGCAGTTGTCCAATCTGCAAAATCGGACAACCGCATGGTATATTTCATTTTTGCATTGATGACCCTGACTTTTAATCCTGTATAATACATTAGCTGGGTTTTCCTTGATATCCTTATTTGAAGCACCGGTATACTTTATCGTGAACATTCTGTATTTCAGTGGTTCGTATTATGACTTAGTTGTACATACATAGACTAGATTTAAATTCGACATAGGTACTGCTGAGGGGTAGATTCTGTGGATTGTGATGAATGGAAAGCTTGTCCAATTGGGAGTCTAACTTACATTTTAATTAGTTGTAGGCGCTACCTAACTACTACAATAATAAGCAGGTACTTCCACTGATTCAACGGTACTTTTCTATAATGAATCATAGGTACATATAAGGTCTGTGCTCAAGACTATCGCGAGATTGATTACAATAAGTAGGTACCTACCGATGTTTAATTCTATCTTTAGGTTACTTACTATTACATAAAAGTTATATGTTAGGTGCATAATTAATTTAGATTACTGCCATATTTGTTGCAATGTGACAGCGTATGTAATCATTCGGTGGTGTTAATTGTAATTTTAACTTTATGGAATTATTTTAGGTATTAGTCATCTACCTACCTACATATTATATATTCTAATCACTCAACTTGTCGCGCTTTAACCCTTAAATGCATAATAACGTATTTTCAATCGGAAAAAATATATGTGCTAAAAAAGTGGTCTAGATGACCGGAAAAATAAAAAAAAAAACATTTGTTTTTTAAATATTTTTATACAGTACAGATACAGTATGCATTAGTACACTATATTATACTATGGTATATAATAATATGGTGCATATAGACAAACATAATTATCAGATATTGACAGAGCTGTGTAGCAGTCTTTAGACTTTTTTGAACACAAATGGACGTTACATTTAGCACATTTTATAATGCTGAGTAAATGGCAGTAGGGTATCATACATCTACCTCGGGTTTCTGTCCTTATCTGGCTGTGATCCATTTGGTCCAATCTGACTTCAAGTGGAGGCAATGTTTGGCACGGTTTACCCCTTCGGATTTTAGGTGGTGGCCCTTGTGATGTACTGGATGGGCTGCTGGTGCTCGGGCGCCCTCTGGTAGCAGGAGGAGCATACTTGCACAGCGTATCGGCCAGTTCCGACCTAAAATCAGCTAGATTCAGTATAGTTTTCTGTGGCACACCATTTTTAGTGGAGACTTTTTTATATAGAATCCAGGAATTGATGACGGATAAATCCAGCAGATGATAAAATATGCGCATATACCATTTTCTGCTCTTCATTCGGATTTTATGTCTTCCGAGAAAGGAGTCCATCAAATCAACGCCCCCCATGTGAGCATTATATTCTTTGATCAATTTGGGGCATGGAATGGAAATCCGCCGTTTCTCTTTTTTATCGAATCTATCAATATTCTCTACAGGCTCGGCTCCTACATATGTTGACGCTAATATAACCTGTTTATTATCTTTCCAGCTTACGGTGGTTACATCTACGCCTTCGAAATTTGTGACATATTCATCATATGAACCTCGGGCTACTGTATATTTCATAACATCCTGTTTTGACGGAAGCTTACATGACTTACCTAAGCGGTTTCGTTGTATAGTTCCCAAGGAGTGAATTCCCTCTTTAGCTAATACGCACATCAAAGGCAAGGACGTATAAAAATTGTCAAAATAGACAATATGGTTTTGTTGCCTCGGAACTATTCTCAGAAGATTCAGAACTGTTTGCCCAACCACTCCAACATAGGGTTCATTTGGCAATCTATCATCAGCCTCTTTTCCAGCATAAATTTGAAATTTGTATGCATAGCCCATCAAATTGCAGAGGACAAACAATTTGAACCCCCATTTGTGTGGTTTGTTGGGAAGGTATTGTTTGAGAAAATGGCCTATTTTCGTTGAGCACATTTGCTCATCTATGGATAATCTTTGGTCTATTGTAATGCTTGAAAATTTTGCGTTGAAATGTTCTATTATTGGTCTAAGTTTGTGAAGTTTGTCATGGTGAGGATGATTCACAGGTAAATGATTTTCATTATTGTTGAAATGCAGAATCTTTCTAATTTTTTCAAATTTATTTACCGGCATTGCATCTTTGATAGGGCTGAAACCAAACTTTGCGGACCAGTAGGATCGTGTGCTGGGATAGTGGTATACAGACATAAATATGAGGATACCTAAATATTTACGCAGGTCTGATATTGTTAGAGAATCCGGTCTATCTGGTTTTGTCTGAACAGCATAACGAGTAGTTTCTGTCACAATTTTTTCCAAAATATCATTTGTAAAAAAGTAGGTATAATTGATATGGACTTTGCAATTCCATCACCGCTGGGGGCAATTCCTCGTTTCCTCCGAATTTGACTGCATCCTCATTATAAACAAATGATTGTTTTTTCCATACTAAATTCCTTGTATTCATGCTAAAAGCCGGAAGTTCTGAACTAGTACCTGGTAGTGGTGATTGTTCATCATTGTTAACCAAAGGAGGATCCTCTTCATCGATCCCAGTTACACCTTCATCTATAACCTCGTCTTCTTGCTGATCTTCAAGCTCTCTCACCAACTCTTCCCGAGATGTATAGAACGGTACATCGTCTTCGTCTGATTCTAACCCGTCATCTAATAATTCGCCATTTTCTAAACGCTGAAGCAAATTTTCTATCTCCCTATCTGAAAACAATACACCACATGCAAAACAAACCTCCAATAAGCTCAAAACACAACCCAAAATAAAACTACAATCACCTTTTCTAAGATTCCCAAAAAAGAACGTTAGTGCATGATGTATCGAAATCGATACATGGATAAAAACGAACTTTTGAGAAACAAATATAAAATAAAAGTGCAAAATACAAGCATCTACGTATAGATTTCAGACTTACCTTCCATCCTGGTATTTTTTCAAGAAAAAATATTCGTAATTTCCCGCTATGGCACCAGACACAAATTTGAAATTTTCACAACGACTACTTGCTTGCGACCATAGACATTGTGATTAAAAAAAAAGGCAAATTGTCAGAACTGTCATATGTCAAAACTTTTTTTTTTTTTAGTAATATGCAACGGTAAGATTGGCCATTCTACTTGACAGGTCAGTTTAAAAATAAAATCGGAATATGGCTCTGAAGTCTTAGTATCGTTTTCGATACTTTATGCATTTAAGGGTTAACTCGTCGAGTACCGGTTTTGTAGACACAATGGGGTAGACGACTAATTTTTATTTTAATGTCCGTCTGGTAGATTATGTAAAAACATTAGACACGTATTTTTTATTTTCTTACGGAAACGAATAGTTTCGAAGATATATTGATTTGAAATGTCGCGTGACGTCACTTCTCAGTACGTTTTATACTAAGAAATGACGTTTTAGCCCCCACTCCTAAACTTTGATTCGTTTTATCTAAGTATTGTTTTATTATACAACAAAATAAAAAAATACGTGTCTAATATTTTTTTATTACCTAAGTTACGGACTAATTATATTTTTAATTTTCATACCCTGTCATCATCCCCATTATAGAACAATAGGTTGCGGTCACCGGTGACCGCTTGGTGTTTGACAGTTTAATATAGTTACTATGTCGCTACAATTTATTTGTAAAATGACAGAGATGGTATGTACCTACGATATTTAAGTACAACTTTAAATTGAGTCGCCTTTCAGTATTCGAGCGTAAGGCATTCGGGGATAAAATGCGAGATGTTATGTTATGTGTCATGTTAAAATAACAATCAGGGTACATTTTTATTGCAAAAACGCTTAGAAGTGGGTTGGTACCTCCTTCGCAAAGAACTCGCTCCATTCAATAGCAGGTCGTGTTCTTGAACTCCATCAAGCCGATTGTAACCAATTAAATGTTCATTACACTCAGTTATCACTTTCTCTTATCTACAGTACAAGGGTAACAAATGAAACGTGGCCTTTATGTAAAAACAATTTATTAAATACTGCATAACTAAAATACTATGTCAGTGCGATGTAAAAATATACTTAACTAAACCAGTAAAAGTGCTCTTAGAGGCTAAAATATTTACAGAACAAACACTTCTGTCCACCGAGGTGTATCTCGTACAAACATCGAAAATATACTGTTCTATGGAGAGTGTTAAAATGACCCATTTTATAAATAGTTTTATTGTTCTCTTTCCAGCAGCCTACGGCCACCTAGCGATACGTCTAAGTAGACAGAATAAAATTTTATACAATACATAAAACATCTTTCTGGTAAAACAGGAGTGGTACTGGGTACTGCAAATTAGCCAAGAGCACATTTGACAAATCGATCGCACACTTATACAATACACAGGAAATTTCTCGGTGGTTCATTTCTCACGGCACTTGCGTAATTTTCTCCACCCGTTACAGTTTATCTTTAAGAGTAACTTTCGTGAAGTGTATCACACGGTAACAGGTAATAGACGAGTCACAATTATCATTTATTAAAAAGAATCAATTAATTAAAAAGAATATCAATTTGCCAAAGTGCCATTACTAACTGCTGACTAAACTTTACATTTATTATGCCTTCACAAGAACTATGTTCCATAATACACAGGGTAAATAATTTCCAATGAAACAGATACACGTTAAAAATATATATCAAAAACACCCTGTGACAATAATCCAATAAGCATTAATTTAGGTTTAGAACCAAAGTTCTTATTCTAAGTACTGGAAGTTACCAGAAATATCACAATCAAGTGGTCTTACATCTTTCTAATCTTTTTTCGTCTTATGTCTATAGAAAAATTGTGTCCATTTGACTAGTAGAAACACTCTGTGGTTTATACTCTGGGAACATTCGTGACACTGGACATTACACATTCTATATAGGTAAACTTTAACATACATTATCTTAACTTTTTATTTCCAAGAATCTCTTATACTTTGCATACTATTAAATTTGCAAATTTGCATTCCATAATTTTACTATTCCCCAAATAATTTTACAATCAGTCGATTGGACGTTGACATCCAACATAGCCAGATACAACGGTTATTCAGATCTGCATATCAGTACGCCACATAACTTCCGTGGGATGATTTATTTTACAAACACAATGTTAGCATAAACTCAAACTATAAAGTCGTGTTTAAAACATTTTTCGTGCACGCGAATAACGGCCTCGAATTATGACATTCGAACCACGATTAATGTTTATCTTAAACGTTAGGAAGCAATAATCTTTAATAATAACGTTCCAACGGATCGACAAGAATCTTCACATTCTCGATAAAAAAAATATAGCACCTTCAAAGTTAATGCTGGTGCTCCATTTATTCACCACTATCCACACGTTTAACAGATAACTAAACATAAAATAACGAATAAAAGTACCTACTAGACATCATATTAGAATAATTATTGGACGATTTTTAATTTGCCCAAGGAATCTCATTACACCTTTTAACCTGTTCACGTATCACGCAGCGTATCTATCTCGTATACGGAAAGAGGCTAATATACTCTTATTAATCCAGCTGGCGTGTTGCAGAGAGATAAAATAACCATAAAAGCAACATTTGCAATACTCTTTGAAGTATTTTACTGTCGCGTCCGTCATTTCCGGGAAGTTAACCACACCAATTTTAATAACTTTTAGCTTTGCACGTTGACTGTCCATCATGCGACGTTTTAAACATGTAACAAAATAAAAAACATAATAAAAGTAGTTCTTTACTTCAAATTATATTCTTTGTTTTGTAAACTAGGAATGAGGCATCGCGTCCCCAACCCAAGCCAACTAATCAATTATGAACGAACACATTTTGGCTTGTATTATTTGCCCCAACAGTTGCTTACATTTTCAGTTTCAGAATATCAATGAGTGATATTTTATTTTTATCGCCAGTATTGTAGTTTCAACACGTTCTAAAATCGGTCTCTTACACTCGCTGTATTTTACAATTAAAATCTTGTTTGTGGGATATCTACCTACAATTCCAAAATTTGGACATTTACTGTGCGTAGGTACCTACTTTCAAGAAACGCGACAGTATTTCAGCCTTGACCTTTTGCGGTTCATTTATTTCTCCTAGCTCTGTATATTGTTTTATGAACATATAAGCTACTTATCGCTAATTAAATATGAAATGTGGTTATAGATCTAAAGTTTGTTGAAACCAATGTGAGAACCGTGGATGGGAAAACAATTTCACTTGTCGTTCATTGTTTAGGTCCTGTACGTAGTCTATTTCGGTATAGTCGTTCCTTGCCCACAACAGCTTCCGCCGCCATAAATCTGGGATAACGGGAACAGGGAGCACGTCATAACATGTTAATATCCCAAGAATGATAGATAGATATCGCAGGAATTTATGAGTTTCTGTTGCCTATGCGTCTTCGTTAGATACAGCAAATTCCGTGGTCAAACGAGACACTTTTTATTCACCACATTTTTTGCATTCAATCGAATATTGGACTCTGAGACGTACCAAAGAAGCTGAAGTAATCAATGGGATTAACTAGACAAGCGTCGACGTGTATTGAGATTAATTATTGTAACAACTAGCAGACTTTTATACAAAACAAAGTAAATCGATTTCGTAACGTGATGTAAGCAAATCACGTTACGAATAATAAAGGCCTAACTTTCGAGAGGTCGTGGCGATAGACCTTTTAAATGTTCGGCTTATTAAAGTTGTATATACGGATTCTAACCGGTGAAAAATAAAAAAACTTGCTCCACTGTTTTAGTAGACGTCTCATTACCATAGCACCTGTACGATAAACTTGATGAAAAAAATGCGATAAAAAAAACTGACATCGTCCTTGGATTCTGCGTTAATGCATGACCGCGTGAAGCATAATGTTAAAAATACTTCAAAACACCAATTGTTTTAAAGTGTACTAAACTCCGCATCGATCTTATTCTACCTAGTAACAGCATTCAATGGGTATTTACGACGAGTGAGACTGAGAATCAGCCACAAAATATGCGATTACTACATTTTTACGAGCTGCTATTATTCTCTAACAATATTTAAGTTTTTCTTATACGTCTTCATGGTTTAAAACCAGAATGTGAGGTCAAATACGAAAAAAAAACGTTCCTAAATCTAAAGCGGACTCAGACTCAGACTTGTGATTTACGATACATGCGTATCGAATTCGGGTACGAGTGTACATTTTATAAAAGCATGCTCGTTTATGTTTTAACAAATGATATAACTAACTTAAGTGTACCGTACAGTCCGTACGGGGCGGTCTGCACGTGATCATAAAAGCGAAAATGAATAATATTGATTGGAATCTGAGCGGTGTATCAAGAAACATTCTATAGTTTCTTCGTACAGTCGCAGACTACTAATGAACTTATAGCAAAAATAATTACCGTACTCTTGGAAAAAATGTGAGACTTTGAGGTGGGTGTTAACGCTACGTACGGTTATTCTTATGCTAATCATCACGCGTAACTGCCATAACTCAGATGTTGCAACTAAAATACAAATTACTTGATTACTGGCATCTATCTTGCTTGTTGATAACGGTGGTTGAGGCCAAGCACTAAAAGCAATAATATGTTAAATTGCTGCGAACAACTGATTCGCATAAATACAAGGTGTTCAAACAGAGAGTGCATTTATGTATTTTTATTTTGTACTTATTCATACATTTTCCAAGGTCCTCTCATATTTTTGCAACAGAACAGTCGAATGTAAATTCTACTATGTATATTAGCTATAGACCGACTTCGTAATTAATTGGACGCTCAGTTGCGTCGTCAACTCTCCAATCAAATCCCTATGAAAAATCGATACTTACATAGCCAACATAAAATGTGAAACGAATTTTACAATTTTAAAGTGAATTTTGGCATTCATTATCAATTAACATAATTAAGAAATATCACTGAATAAGATTTATTTGACATTGAAATCTAGAATATCAAGTAATTCAGATTTTTCTAGATTTACATAAAACTCCGCTAGTTCTCAGACTGGTCTGGCGTCAGACAAGGGAAAGAGGTCGTCGAATCTTAGAAATATTTATATGTATTTTGCCCTTGAAAGGACGGCGAGTCCTAAACTCATTGACCGAGAGTTTGCACACATGCGTCCCGAAATACATACACATGAAGACTGCTTGTTATTATACTAAAATACAAAAACAAACCCTTTAAGTAGCTAGGCAAAGTATCGATTTGGTATATTCGTTGTTGACGCAGTCGTATTCGTTCTACGTATTTTTATCCTCCTGGGTTTATTATGATTCAACGCAGGATCCGCCTAGGCAGGACTTTTAGGTCCATCTATTTTGGGCAAGGCCAACAGTCGAGACGTCTACATCTACAACAGGATTCTCACTAGACTCAATTAATCGAGTTTGTAATTTATTTGAAGACGAATCTATTAAATTATTAGCATTTAAGGAAATATACAAAATTTTGTGCGTATCAAATTATTGAAACAATTTTTGACTCAAACAAAATAAAAGAAAGCCTAAGTAAATTTTCGCATTTTCATCTCGTGCGTGACGTCAATGAACATAGCGGGAAAGGCGGTGTGTGGCGAGAATTTATTAATACGTACGTACACAGTCAGGGGCGATATATCCATAGACCACTTAGCTGTCGAGTTTAGTAAGCTTTAATTATCAGTGCATTGGACCGAGTTATCTCTACAAACTACAGTTACGTCATGTGGAAAACAATATGAGTATTACAGCGTCGACCAAAAGATTGTTATCAGACATTCAGGTCTTTGAAGCTCCAATTACTTTACTTCTTATATAAAGTATTGCGGTGGAGACTGCAATATTTAATGTTTATAATAATGCTTGGCTTGTTTGTTACAAAAGGACTGTTTTCTTTTGCAACTCAAAAGACAGGTGAATGGCGAAATGCTTAAAGTACACGGACATCCGCGCATAAGAGAGCCTATTATAATAAGTGGTTTGAATCTTTGAGGTGTTCTGTTGTTGGTCAAGAAAATAAAATTTAGAAGCAATATTATAGTCATATAAGAATACTGTTTACTTCGTTCGAAGTCTATGAGTCATAGTTACATATTGATACTGACTGTTGCTGATATGGACGTCGAAATATTGATTGCAACTTTGCAATTACTGGAAGATTAACTGAGTCAGAGACCGCCTCGCTCCTTAATTTCAAGGTAGCGAACACGTGTCATAGTTAATAGTATTTCGTTTACAACTTAGGATTTATCGCAAGAAAAGGCATAAAACTTAACACTTTATAGTTGATGGATATTGTACCTACCTAGATCTGATAACAGAACACAATCAATATGTAACTGCAGTATCGGCGTTACTGAGTTGCAACCATAGCTAACTATCCCTAGCGGACTAGAATTACTTAACGACTGACGAATACCTACGTTACGTTTTAAAAATAATACATCGTTACTCACCATCTAGATGTCACGGCACAATACTTACTTTCTACTTTCTCTCCTAAAACTGTTGTTTGGTACATAATTATCCCGAGTAAGAGGCACGTAGGGAGGCACCTAGAGCTTTTACTCTAATTTGTGGCAGTCTATTTAGAAAAATTAGTTAGGAGCACATTAATGTATTTCAGTATTATCTTATCGGCTTCCTATGCTCCAGCGCGTCCCCCAAGATAACACGCATCCTAGTCGGCGTACGAGCCGCGCTCCCGCGCGTTCTACGCCTACCCGCACTACCCTAATGGACTGGCCCGAAGCCTTAAAAATGTATAAGAGATTAAAGCTCACTTTTCATTCGTCCACGACGGCATTAAATAATAAATACATTCACACGGCTTGATACGCTACATTTTAGAAATTAGAAGGCCTGACTTGCTACTGCGCCAAAAATAATATTGAATAAGTAACTAATGACGGGATAAAACAATAACGGGAACCATAAACCCTGAGGTAACATAAACAAATAAAAACTTATTTCTGATCTCTCACTACATACACAACATGCAATATTTAAGCGGTATTACACAGCGACCTGCCGCCGACAGACAATACACACAACTATATATTATGTACATGTTAACTACTGCCACAAATAAGTATATTATGTATTATTACAAATAATAAGTAAATAAAGGACACGACAGGGCGGGGGATATGTATATAGAAAATAAAAAATAGAGAAATATACAATAAACTCTATTTAAACATGAAATTTATTAAAGATAAAAACATACAATGTTTTGTTTTACACAAAATAAAATACCTGGAGGGTTATTGTCGAGCGCCAGGGCGGCATTAGCGGAGGCGGGGCGCGCCCTGGCGCCCGCGGCAGATATACATAGTGCGACAGGTCCATATATAGTCCAATAATATAATACATTAGCATATGATAAAAGTGTACACATATATGATACTGTCAAGCCAACTAAAACTCACAAAAAAGTCATGTCGCGCTCTCGCGAATATAAAACTATGTTAAATCTTACAAAAATACTTATGTGACTAATTTGAAATGCACATATAGGATCTCGCTTTCCGTCTACAAAAATAATCTGAAATTGGAATGAAAATCTTTCTTAAGCATTCGGCCTGGGAACGATCACAAAAGTTACGGCGTTCACAACGTCCGCACACAATTTAATTATTTCTCTTCTGAGTCTTAAAGCTAACCGATAGAACCTGTCCGTTGAGCGTATATCCATTGAGCGCTTGTATGGCCATAGCGGCCTCGTCATACTCACGCATATTCACGAATGCAAAACCTTTGTTTTTCTTTGTTTCAGGATCTTTGATCACTTTTATGGAATCAATTGCACCATAAGGACCAAAGAGTTGCCATAGAGCCAGCTCCTCAGTGTCCTCACCAATGTTGTATACATACACTGTGGTCTGATGCGGAGTGGGCGCCGCGCCCAGCAGCGGCACGGGGCTGGCCGGCGCCCCCAGTAGCGGCAACGGCGTGTGGTTGGTGGCTGCCATCGGGTTAAAGCGTTGCTGCCCCTTGTTGATGAACGGTAACGCCTTACCAGGCGAAGGCAGCAGTGGCGGAGGCGAGGCTTGCGGGAACCCGGGGGCGAAGGCAGCCGGCCGCGCTCCGAATGCTGCGCTCAAGTTGGTGCCGTTAAAGGCGGCGGGCGCAGTGCCGTTGAAAACTGCTGTGGCGCCGTTGTAGGCAAGCGGCGCAGCGCCCACTGCGACACGGGGCGTCGGCCGCGGCGCGTTCTTGTTAGCATTTGGTTTGTTCGCGAATTTGACCACTATGGCGCCTGCGGCCGGGATCGGCGACTGTCCGTTCATATGTTTGATTGCCTCCTCAGCCTGCGGCCTCGTCTCGTAACACACGAACCCGATGCCCTGCGAGACCCGACTGTTCGTTATTACACCGAACTGACTGAATAAACTATTAAGACGCTCTAACGTCATGTCTGGAGGTAGATTGCTAATGTAAAGGTTAGATTCCGTGTCAGGTTTGTGGCTGACCTTATTTTCAGGGTTCAGTAATGCGAATGACACTTTCAGGGTTTTTCCTTGCATGAGGAGGCCGTTGAATGCCGCCCGCGCCTTTTCAGCATCCTCATGTTTCTCGTACTCGACGAAGCCGTAACCTCGGTTGGCTATTAATTTACAGCTCTCTATCTTGCCCATGGCGGAGAAGAGTGCGTACATCATATCACGCGTCATCAGCTCGGGTATGTAATTGACCATGAGTTTGGTCGGTGACACATTGTTAGCGTCGCCGCCGCCATTCTCCATCTCGTTTTTAATCATTGTTCTTTTACAGTAAAACTACACTACAGAAAACAAAATACTAATAAAAATCACACTATGAACAGTTGTTTACTTCATTTGCGACATGTATAACGAACAAAGAACGAACACAAAAAGTCCCAGTCACACTAAAATGCCACAGCGACGCCGGTTCACAAGTTCATCATCACACGAACGAGTTTGTTTTTGGAATGTTACCAGGTTTCGTCCTTTTTGTTTGGCAAGTACGAAATGCAACTAGTTGATTTATTACATTTCACTTTAATTATTTCAGTTATTTGTTCGACTTTAATAAAATGAATTATTTAATTGGCACGTGTTTGGATATTTGGTTACTGTCAAAATAATTATTTTATAATTTTTTGATCGCGTGGCACATTTTTATTATGTTGTCTATGATATAAATTAAAACCGTTATAACCTCTGCACACATAGCTAACTTCCAAAAATATCGCCTAATAGCTTAAATATTAATTTTAATAGCTTTTTACCTATTAACGCGACAACCTAAGGGGATATAATAGACATATTATCTTTTGGAGAATATCATAAAATATTTTATAACATGACCTTACGATGTACTTCAATTAGTTTTTTTAATTATGATAAAATAGTATATCCTAGACCTTGATTTTTCACGAACAATAGACAACTACAATAAACAAAACTTTTCAAAATTATAAATAGGCAGAACAGGTAAAGTTCTGATTAGTCTATGGTACCACAAATATATTTCTAGAAAAATATTTTAAATTAAAAAACCTTTGAAAGTAAACGCAAAATAGGTATATACATATTAAATTCGTTTATCGCTTCAAAGGAATTATATCATTTGTTGTTTTCTTACAATAATGGTTTTTAGAATTGGTAAATTTTAACTTGCCACACCAATCAGCTGGTTGACAGTTGCAGGTTGTTGTGTCAAGTAAAATGTCAACATGAAAGAAACAGCTGCGTGTGACAGAGATTGTCAAAATTTAAATTAACAATTTGGTTTCTGTCAATAACTCGAATGATAAATTAAATTTTAATTAAAAAGAATTCAATTTTCTGATTATATCAACATGTTCCTAACAAACATTCTGTGCAAGAAGGCGAAGAGCAAGTCTGTTTTCGTAAATATGTCTAGTTTTAACTTAAAAATTTAATAAATTTAGACGATAAATCCTATTTGAATTTTCAGGCTGATTATGGTTCTGATGGAGAGTGTAGTATCTGGTCACCAAACTACGATGATAAGGGAGCGTTTAGCCGATAAATTGGAGTTTATACGCTTCGACCCTTACAGTGAGTAAAAAGACATTTATAACCTCAAATCAAATACTTACAGAATGATTTTGAAGAAATGTCAAATATATATATATAGGTATGTGTATTATGTTTATTTGTAATATACTCTAATATGTGTATTATTTGATGTGTATCTATCATATGTATGTATAGGTTTATGTATTTTATTGTGATCTATTTATTTAATACATTTCATGTCATGTTACGCACAGTGTCTCTGTTTTTACCGTTTTTCCTGTCGAAGGACTGCAGGAAGAGATTCCTTCGGGAATATGTAGTACCTATGTACCTCCAAAATATTTATATATGTGTTCTCCTGTGTACTGTCTGTGTGTTGTGCATAAATAGATAAATAAATAAATAAATGTCCAATTGTGGGACAAAAGCCCCTAATGAAGGTCGCTTAATATCCACCCATAAAAAGGACACAAGTACATCGTGTACACACGGCCACACATCAACCTATACAAATCCAGTTTATCCTGGTATCGCGTTGTATCATCTTTCTGCACATTTAACATTCAGTTTATACTGGTTATGTAAAGCTCGATATGTAGCCGTATGTACCTTAGATATAGATTTTTAAATTATCTACCTAACTCTATCATTCAAAAATGTAAGATTTAATTTGTGTTGTTAATTTTATAGGTTCTGAGAATGTAGGATTCTTTTATCGGTTTTAATTACCAATTATTTTGCGAATACCTTATTAATTGTCTAACATCTATGATACTGAAATTGTTTTTCAGTATGTGGCACAAACAACAACCTATACTTATACCTTTTACATGGATCTCCTAACATCATTCTCTGTACTATACTAATAACTATCCAATAAGTATGATATACTTTCGAAAAAGTCCAGTAACCAAAAAATGTTTGGTGTGTGATTCTTGTCTGCCTCGGGAATCGGACCCAAGACATCTTATTCGAGACAACAGGCTAGAGTAGACGAGGCAGTCTACTCTAGCCTGTTGAAAATCATCCCCTAAATTAGTTCATACAAGAATAGTCTGTAAATATTGGAAATAAAGTCTATAATGTAGTTATTGGAGAGCGGGCACCGGTGACCGCTTGGGGATATGGGCTAGATACTTCTACTGTATGTTACATATGTATGTTTGTTTGTTTGTGCCATATTTTCTCGCGATTGGCTGAACCGATTTTGATATGATTTTCAGAAAAGTGTTTGTTACACTTAGAAGCTTTTAGAATATTAATTAACCGACTTCAAAAAAGAGAAGGCTAAATTCGGTTTTTAGAATATTAATTAACCAACTTCATAAAAGAGAAGGCTAAATTCGGTTTTTAGAATATTAATTAACCGACTTCAAAAAAGAGAAGGCTAAATTCGGTTTTTAGAATATTAATTAACCAACTTCATAAAAGAGAAGGCTAAATTCGGTTTTTAGAATATTAATTAACCAACTTCATAAAAGAGAAGGCTAAATTCGGTTTTTAGAATATTAATTAACCGACTTCAAAAAAGAGAAGGCTAAATTCGGTTTTTAGAATATTAATTACCTAACCGACTTCAAAAAAGAGAAGGCTAAATTCGGTTTTTAGAATATTAATTAACCAACTTCATAAAAGAGAAGGCTAAATTCGGTTTTTAGAATATTAATTAACCGACTTCATAAAAGAGAAGGCTAAATTCGGTTTTTAGAATATTAATTAACCAACTTCATAAAAGAGAAGGCTAAATTCGGTTTTTTGAATATTAATTAACCGACTTCATAAAAGAGAAGGCTAAATTCGGTTTTTAGAATATTAATTAACCGACTTCAAAAAAGAGAAGGCTAAATTCGGTTTTTAGAATATTAATTAACCGACTTCAAAAAAGAGAAGGCTAAATTCGGTTTTTAGAATATTAATTAACCAACTTCATAAAAGAGAAGGCTAAATTCGGTTTTTAGAATATTAATTAACCGACTTCAAAAAAGAGAAGGCTAAATTCGGTTTTTAGAATATTAATTAACCAACTTCATAAAAGAGAAGGCTAAATTCGGTTTTTAGAATATTAATTAACCAACTTCATAAAAGAGAAGGCTAAATTCGGTTTTTAGAATATTAATTAACCGACTTCAAAAAAGAGAAGGCTAAATTCGGTTTTAGAATATTAATTAACCGACTTCAAAAAAGAGAAGGCTAAATTCGGTTTTTAGAATATTAATTAACCGACTTCATAAAAGAGAAGGCTAAATTCGGTTTTTAGAATATTAATTAACCAACTTCATAAAAGAGAAGGCTAAATTCGGTTTTTTGAATATTAATTAACCGACTTCATAAAAGAGAAGGCTAAATTCGGTTTTTAGAATATTAATTAACCGACTTCAAAAAAGAGAAGGCTAAATTCGGTTTTTAGAATATTAATTAACCGACTTCAAAAAAGAGAAGGCTAAATTCGGTTTCTTTAACATATTCTATAAAATAATTATTTCTGTTTCAGTTCAACAAGAAAGTTTATACAAGGAAAGGAAGAAGATCAGGAGCATAAAGTCATCATAAGATAGGCAGAAATATGTATAGGTATGTAGGTAATAGGATATAAATAATATACAACATGTTTTAAATGTTATAATTTAGTTATTGTACTTTAAACAATAAATAAATCTTTGGATACAATGTGTTTCACTATACTAGAAAATTATGAAACTTCTCTGTCATTAATGCATGTTACAATTTGCTACCAATTTTAATTGTACAGAGCAGAGTCTAATATATGTTCAATATAATGAGTTTAGAATATATGCTTTACTTTCCAAGTTCTTACGGCTAAGTCCGATACTGCATGCAATTGAATAAATTTCAAAATTACATGTAGTGCTTCTTCGTCCAATGTGCCTTATTCAGACAAAAAGTGCTAATAGTGCTAATTAAAATGAATTTACAACATAAAACACCTTCAATTTATAATTAATAAACTTCCGTAGCTACTACGTACGACCAGACAAACATTCTAACTCTAATAAAATTTTCAAAAGAGAAATTTCAATTTATATAATAATAATATAGGCCAAATATTGATTAATACATATATTTTCATATCACAATACAAGAACTTAATTAAATTTAAATTTTCGTTTATGATATAATTTAATTTAATAATAATAATAATTCAAATGTTTTTACTACGTTCTCATGTTCGAATAATTTAATTATTCTGAATTTTTAATAAAATGCAATTCCGATATTTACCAATACATATTCCATTTTCGATAAATGTAAATATTAACTTTCCATTCAATAAATGTTTCAAACACTTAATATTTACTCTCACTGTATTCTTTATATCTATCTCAAATCTTACTAGAAGATTGCTATGACTTACACAAGTCCTCAAAATACCTTTTAAGGCTTTCTAAGGTCGCCCAGTTACAGCAACAATGATATTATTGAAATTAACATAATTTGAATGAAATTGACTAGAATATAACATTAATGTACTTAGGCACCTAAAAGAATCTATTATTAAATATTCCAATAATTGAATAAATACAGCATTTATAAATATTTACACACAGGTGCAGATGAAATAATTTTGAAATTTAATATTGACATAAAGAGTCCTTAATTGATTTATAATCAAATATTACAATATGTACTTATATGCTACTTATAATATATAGTATGAGGAAATTCTTTGGCTTATGATAGTTTATATGTATAATTAAGATTTAAAAAATGTGAAATTATTGGAAGTTGGTCCTCTAACGACACTGTATTGATAGTACATATATTTTTAATGGAATGATATTTTAGTTAGTAAGAGATGAATTTTATATATTAACCTTTATTTGAAGTCTGCTTGAAAGTTGATGAACTATTTTATATAATAAAGTTGAATATGCTGAGATTGAAGTAGTATATTGGAGATGAACAAGAACCATAGAGTAGGTAGTAATAGAGACAGGGAAGACATATAGGCATAAGATGCTGTTTCCTTTGCCTTACTGACTTTTCCTAAGTTTACAGGATAATCCATAAACAACAATGTTGTATAGGTACATGTCCATAATCTGTTCCCTATACTAGGATTTTCTCTATATTTTTTCCAATACTTACTTTCCACTATTTTCTCCAATTAGGAAGAAATTCGAATTCTTAAACTAGATATTTATTTCATATACCTACATAGTTTTATTAAACATTCTTAGCCTAAACAGTTTAAAATTTAACAGATAGATACAATAAAATTTAAAATTTCTTAGAACAATCGAAATAAGTATGATTGATCACACATACCAACAATTTGAAATTTAGACAAACAATAAACACATTTTTACATATAAAAATACATAATGTCATGGAATACAATAAGAATTTATTGAATTTACTAAATAGAATAATAATTATAAACATTTTTACAATAAGTAATAAATAAAGAAAATATACAATAACAGTACCTATACGACTAGATTGTCACTGAATTGTAATATTACATTGTTCATTATTGAAATATGTAATTAATGTTCACAATAATTCATTTAAAATGTTCCAGAATTTTCTTAGAACGATTATTAGATATTTTCAGTTCAATTTCTATTTTTCTGATATTCTAGTAATCTATTCGACTAACAGCGTTTTAATAGTTTATTTAGAATATGTCTACATAATATTGTATACCCGTAAATTAATTTAATTAACTGAATTTACGAAAACTGACATTATAATATTGGCCGCCATTTTTTGATCTATAGTATATGACGAAAGCAATAAAATGTATAAAAAATTAACAAAACAGGATAGAGATAGAAATACAACTTTTTTTGCATCTTAGGGCTTTAACTTAAAACTTACTACTAGGTAATATTTGAACATATTAAAAGGTTCACTGATTGATCAGACAGGCGGCAATACTAATTGTCAGTTCGTTCCATCGCTTCGAACGTAGTTAACTAACATAGCTTACCCTATAATTTATCAATTTCGCAAGGCCGAAAAATCACTTTATTTTTTTTATTTTTCGTTTAATTTTAATCGTTCCAATGTTTCGATAATAACAATAGATACAGCTACCAACTCGATCAAAAATTGGCATTTTTAACAATTCCTTCCTTGGTCTGAGACCGCAACACCCTTTTTTCCAACGTAACATATCTACCGTAAATTAATCGATAAATAATTTTTAATAATATATTCAAGAATTAAATAATCTTACTTTTTTAAATAGCACGCTTGTTTTTGTCTCATTCCTAATTTAAATCTTTCTACACATTGACAATCTTACTTTCCCGCCAAGCGTGCCATCAAAACAATCTTAGAATTACGTATAATTAAAAAAAATTTAACATCAAAACCTCATACATGATTTTATAATAATAAACAATTAAAAATAATTTTAAAACTCTTAAATATATTTAACTACCAATCCTAATTTTAAAATGTTAAATTTTATAGTTTTTTATACTAGAGAGATCACTTAAGTCATTCACTCACTTTTCAAGTCATTCGCTCCAAGAGTGGAGCTATGTCAGGGTACTTTCATGCAAAGAACTCCGTTTTTGTTGTCATGTCGAACTCGGACTCCTCCATCTTGTACATCTCGATCAGCTAGAAATATTCCCAAAGTTCATTAATCAACATTTTGTCACACCCTAACCTAATAAAACTAAAAGATAATTAAGCATTTATTAAGGCAAAAACCGGTAAACGAGCAGACGGATCACTTCATGGTAAGTAATCGGCGTCGCCCATGGACACCTGGAACACCAGAGGCGTTACAAGTGCGTTACCGGCCTTTTGGGGATTAGGAGTTTGAGGATCGTTGGGGATTCAGGAATTGGGGAGATTGGGGAAGGGGAGGGTAATTGGGCCTCCGGTAACCACACTCACACGACGAAACACAACGCAAGCGTTGCTTCACGTCGGCTTTCTGCTCGGCCGTGGTATTACTCCGGTCGAGTCGGCCCATTCGTGCTGAAACATGGCTCTCCTACACTTATAATTTTTCAATTTTCATAATTTACTCGAACTTGTCACAGTTACGTTTATTGCTTTGCCCTTCTTTTCGAGATTGAACTGTTTTAGGTGTCAAACTAACTTTTTCATACGAAATTAAACCTTAACTTCTGAGTAATACGTACGTTATCAATGTCCTTAGAGAGTTCCTCCATCTGCTTGTCATGGGTCACCTTAAGCTTTTCCTTCTCACGGTTTTGCTTAATGGTTTGAGTCTGAAAGCACGTTTAATTAAAATTAAAAACTATTACAGTTTTACAAATTACCTACTTATTGATTGCCAACAAAAAACTGGTCAGGGCAAATGCTCCCCTAATGATACACTTATGCGGTATTTGATTATTTTGTTGGTATTGAATAATTTTTAATAAGGAGTTCTAATTTCTTACCTTCCTCTCATCCAAGAACTTCTTGGTATTGTTCTGTTTCTTCTCCCTAAGCCGTCGATCCTTCTCCTGTTTGGTCTTCAAGGTCTTGTCATTGGCGACCTCCTTGCTGGTCTCCATGCTAATCTTGGCTTGACGGGCATTCATTTCTTTCAGTTCCCTTAAATTTTTGGAGATAGGAAATATATTATTAACTCAATTGTAAATCATGCTGGACTTTGGGTTCCCTATGAGTCTTCTATAAGAGTGCTTCTACCTGGTCTGTGGTTTAGGTTAGTCTTATGGCCGTTTCCAACAGTCACCTCTAAACCATCTCATAACTAAAAGTTACTTAACATGACGTAGCACCAAGCCCTTGTAGAATTAAGTGTCTCTTATAGGTTGGTGAAAACCAGTTTCTTTAAATATCACCTACCTTAGCTTAGGGGTTCCGTAAAATTTAAGAGAGTTGATGAAACGAGCATTAGGTAGATATCGTACATTTTATATAGTTTAAGATATATAGTTACATAAATTAGGCGTGGGAGTATCCATACTATACAGGGTGAAATTTTCTAATGCCAAGTGACATCAGAGTAAACTTCATGAATTGAATGAAAGGATTTATACGAGTCATGGTGACCCGGAGGTTTAAGACCCGCTTCTCATGTGTGAGGATGCTGGTTCAAAACCTACCAACGGCAGGTACCAAAGTGACTTTCACCGAGTTATATATACTTACTTTCTAAGAATTATCTAGACACCACTGACAAACGGTGAAGGAAAACATCGTAAGGAAACCTGGGCTTATAATTTCTAATTATAAGTTTGACATCGCCAACCCGCATTGAGCAAGCGTGGTGATTAATGCTCAAACCTTCTCCTTGTGAGAAGAGGCTTTGCTCAGCAGCGGGCATTCATTGGCTGTTGATGATACAGTTTATCATCACAATATGTTATTAAAGGTTACTAGAAATTAATTCGTTAGAAGAATAAATTTGTGTATCCAAGAAAATGGCGCCCGTTTCGACCAATTCAGGATTTCATTGGTTTAATTTCATTCAATTTATGTAGTTTGTTAAAGAGATTTCATCCTTATTGACCCTAACGATGGATACAACAAAAGTAGGTAAATTTTGGTCAGGTCGATAACCGTGTGCGGCAAGCGATTTTATAAAAATCTTTATAAGCAGTGTTCTTTCTTTTCAAAAAAAAAAGGAATGTTTTGAGTAAAACTTTCTATCTAAAGTATTGAGATGTTCCGACTTCCGAACACCATCATGTAGCCATAATCCTGGCAATGTTTATTCATAATGTATTCGCAATCATAAAACGAGTGATGTTTGCAATCAATCACAGATTCAATGTTTATGATATGGAATATGTAAACTAGTGCAAAATTATTTATGTTGTGAGTTCATAATAAATGATACTGTAGATAAATATTACATGTGTCGAAAATAACTGTTTCAAATATGTTTTTTTTTACTATAACTGTGCATCTTACGTTGTACTATGAGAGACTTTAGACCTTCTTACTTCCGATTCGCCATACCTAATCCAATAAGTGGGTAATGGATCTAGCAAGTTGTACTTTTGTTAATTGGACCCAGACCCGGAACATCAATCTATGGATCACACAAAGAGTTGTTCCATGCGGGAATCAAATGCTGTTTGATTTTGAACTCTATTAACTATGTTTATAATTTAATTTGTTGAACATTTTGATTAATTTCGGCATCTTAAGAGATTTTTAATGGCAAGTTATATTAAAATAAAGAAGTTTATACTTGTATCCACTCTTTACCTACTTTTGATCCACTGAACTAATTTCCCACCGTATGATCAAGAATTTCAGATGTCTTTAAAGCCTTTACCTCTCATGTTTTCCCTCGAGCTGTTTCATCTGTGCCAGCTGGGTAGCTTCCATCATCTTCTTCAGCAGGTCACGTTGCTCGTTGAGCCGGCTACGGGCGCTGGTCCACTCCTCCACCCTGTGCTTGGCTACTAGCTCGCTCCAAGCTGTGGCTTGCTCATTCACCAGTTTGCGGAAGGAAGCATCATTGCTTAACTGGTCCTTGCTGAAATATGACAAGTTTGAATTAAACTTTGTTCTTTAGATTAACATTAGAAGTCCAAGCTGCTTAAAAGTTGTTAAACATAATTATGAGGTCTCTTAAGAGTAGGTAGAGATTTGAGAATCTAAGTTAGTACTTAAGTCCCTAGGTAATTCCAAATGTTAAGTATTATTTATCTGGTGTTCATCTTTTTTTGCTTTTCTGTTTATGGAATAGCCTGAAGTTAAAAATAAGAAAATTGAAGCAACATTAACTACCTACACGTCATTACAAGAAAAACAAATCACACTGCATGTGAGAACAACATCATTTAAAAATGCAATAATACATAAATCCAGAGAGAAGAAAGTTCCCGAAAGAGAACATTATTTCAAGAAGGTATTTCAGTGTCAATAAATATTTTTATTTTTCTCAATGAAACTGTGGTAAACATCTTTCTCCTCGGTCTTTGTTTACGAATGCTTGCATTTATAAATACAAATTCGGGGGAACGTTAAACAGAAATGTTACTTCCAAGGATATCTGCACAATTCAGAAATGTGTTATAAACACGTGTTGGTATTAAATTCATCAGTGTTTAAACTGATAATAAACTAACGAGTTTAGTATACCTAATAGTTAAGTATGAATAGAATGCAAAACATCTACTGATCCACCATAAGCTTGTGCTTAAAAACAGACTTTATTTCGAAGACTGCTGCTTGCTCTGAGGGTCAATTTTTGTTTAAGAAAGTGTTAAGAATTCCAATCCTTATGTTCAATCAATGTGATGAATTGGAAAATGGGTGGATACCTAACATTTCTCTTTGTTCAGCTAAATTGAGTTTGTGAGTTTGTTATGTTGTTTTTTTTTAAAGAAAATATTTGTATATTATTAATATTTTGTGTCCTACAAATCTAGACATTATAAGGCACTTAAATTAAACATTCGAAAACTGAAAAATATCACAAATCACCCTACTTAATAAAATATTTTCGGAAATTCTCAATCAATCAATCAATCATTTAATCAAACTCATTCTAATTAGACTTGCGTGCGATTTTTACAAAACGAAATCAAGTCTAATAAGATTTAATTCAAAAATATTATAGGTAATTAGGTAGATAACACTTGTGTAACCCTTCAACAGTCCTGTTTTTGACATATAACAAATATCAACTCACTTCTTTCCTTTAATCATCTTCTCCAGCGCAGAGCACTGTGTCTTCTGCAGTGCCATCTTCTCCTTAGCATGGCGCTTCCTCATGGCTTCCAACTCCTTCTGCTGCTTCCTGCCAGTCTTCAGGAAGCCCTTCTCTTGGCGAAGAGACTCCACTGTGATTGGCTCGAAGACTAGAGGAGGTTCTACAATGAAATTGAGATGAATAAAATTTTAGGGTTAAATTAGGTATTCATTTTGTTATAATTTATGTGAAAAACGTCTGTATCGATTTTGATAAAATGTAGCATGGTTATTGCTAGTTATTTTATGTGCTACTTGACAATTTTTCTGCTAACTTTATTTTTTATGGACGATGTCGGCAAACGAATAGGCTGATCACCGGATGGTAATGGCATTAGATAGCATTCAAATATTTTTCATATTTCACTCTAATTCGTAGGTTTCACTAAAATATTTAAAAAAAACTCTCGTGAAAATCTCTATAATCACTACATATTCAGCACTTTTCCTAAAAAGACTACACATTCATGAAAATAATAATAAAAATTATTATTATAATTCAAGAAACAAACACAAGACCCAAAAACAAACTAGATACAATCAATAATCAACAATCACGTAAACACACTTTCCTTCCCTTAAACCATTGTCCTACAACAATACTGTGTTTCTTACACCACTTTAACAAACAACACAATTTATTGTAGTAAATAAAAACACACCTAAACAAAATGATACTGAGCTCATTTTGCCACGAACTTGAGCAAAACTCGTCAGCAGTCGAGAGCATGTAGTGATGATCTGATACAAAACATGTGGATCGTGAAATATTTAAGGTAATACGTTTAGGATATGGTCTGAGTTATAAGCTGAGCGATTTGATGAGAATTACTGGTGTGATTTGTCCAGAATAAAAGTATTGTTTGGTTTTAATAGTGAAAATACTTTAACTAGAAGATTTCACTTCAACATAACATCACGCCTTTTATCCCCGAAGGGGTAGGCAAAGGTGCACATTATGCCACTGTACAATGGACCCGGCAATCGAATCCGAGACCCCTTGCGACTGTCGGAGTAGCACATCATCACAATCAAATATCAAAGTTTTAAAGCGATTACGTAGTGCGGGTTTTCATAATTTTCAAGTTCAAATTCATAGAAACTACTAAATCGATTTTAATGAGACTTATTACCTAAGCAATTATTACGGCAGGTGATCATAGATCAAGGTCCAAATAGTTAACTAGTCCAAACATTTTAAACGCAGTTAGTTTTCTTTTAGACTATATTCCATATCTATAAGACAAACTAGGGACTGAATACAGTTAAGGTATAACGTTACGGTACTGGTATAAAATAAGTACCTATAACCGATATGAAAGTTATACCGTTATTAAACCGGTTACCGGTAATCGGTACCGAAAAACTCAGATTTGACCGTTGTACGACGTAAAGTGTGAGGTGCAAGGGGTGTGTAGCGAACATAGATATAACAACTATTTTTAATACATATTTCTGTGGGTGGAAGCAGCGGCAACCGGTAAGCCTGCGCCTTTGTGCCTGTTTTTCGAGTATGGTCACCAAACTCGCTACCTCTTCCACCTTACACCACGCTCCAAAACGGAATGATTCTTAAAATATCTACTGCATGTCATACACTGCGTTAGTTTAGTTAAGCTTCAGTGTAAAATACAGCACACAAATTATGAATCCCTATCTATTTGCAGCTTCGCAGATCTGCAAGCTGACCAGTTAAAACATATTTCAGTGGTAAAAATTTCTTTAGTTTATGTTCTTACACGTGGTTTTACTCAGAAATGGGCGGCAAAACAGAGGGATATAACCATTATAAGTAGACCTTGCGTTTCGTATGTTTTGTATGAGTTAGGAGGTCAAGTTATGTTGGAGGTGTATTTTGATGTGCTGTTTCTGGTGTTGAGTTTATAATTGTGTCTGTGTTATTGTGATTGGAATGTGTGTGGATTGAGATTATTTGAGATGTTCGTGTTGATAGGAATGTTGTATGGTTGATAGAAGTTACGCAAACTGTCTGCTAGCTATGTACTTAATTAGGTTGATAGATTAATGGGTTCTGTGCCTTTGTTTTAGTTTTAGTAGGTTTCAGTTTTTTCCAGGTGTTTCATGATGATAGATCTTAATTATATAATCTTTAATTTAACTATTTTGTAATTAAACCAGTATATTTTATTTTCTATTTAAGATAACAAGTTTGCTAACGGAAAGAAAATATTTCGCGAACTGTTAGATCCAATATTGGTATACCGTTACCAGTTACACATTGAAATTAGACTTATACAACAATTTCAGGAGTATTTCAATCTAAAATAAACCTTAAGCCAAGCACAAAATTCATACTAACAATGACACCGAAAACTTTCACAAACCACAACCAATCCGATACCATCCTAAAAGGGACCATAAATCAATAGAAGCATAAAATTGCATTTCACTAACCTTCTTTCTTCTCCTCGATCTGCACTTTCTTCTCCGGGCCAGTTTCCTCAATGCCCAACTGCTTCACTTTGTCATTTCTTTCCTTCGCAGCACCCATGAACGCTCGGGGATCCGACAGAGCCGCCATGAAATCTGATTGAAAATAATTAGGCATGTTAAAAGCAGTAGAAAGAAAACTACATAACAACAACATAACATAACATCACGCCTTTTATCCCCGAAGGGGTAGGCAGAGGTGCACATTACGGCACTTAATGCTATTGTACTATGTAACACCCACTTTTCACTATTTATGTTATGAGTCCCATGTAATAGGGGATGAGCCTAATATACCGGGCACATTTCCAGACTCCGTGCTACTACTGAGATTTTTAAAAACCCCGTAAATACTTTGCCCGACCCGGGAATCAAACCCGAGACCTCTTGCCCGGCAGTCACACTTGCGACCACTCGTCCAACGAGGCAGTTGTAGTGTCTTATGCACCATTAGAAAGGTTAAGTGTAATATGCAGCAGTAGCCAAATGTCATTTAGCGCTTGTCTACGTGTAGAATAGAAAATTAAATTATATGGAATTGACATAAATTTTGACACTTGTCTGTGTCATCCCCATACATTTTGATTTCTACTCTCTCTGTAGACCAGCGCTAAAGTGGCGTTTGGCTAAAGGTCAATGATACCTTTGTCTGCGTTTTTCCTACAGGAATTTCGAAAAATCTTACCCTATCTCTTGATTCTCTCTTATTTTCTCTAAGGAACCCAAACCTTAGCTACCATTAAACTGTCAGACACCGCGCGGTCACCGGTGACCGCAACCAATTGTTCTATAATTGTGTCTATAATGACGATACTTAACGAGTTAACTAGTAATTTTAGCTGTTCATTATCTGCGAATCCTTCGGTCCCCATTAATGATCCATCCTGAATCCTGATTCAGAATTACGATCCAAGCAATTAAACTTTATCAAAAGTATACAAATACTGTTTTATACCTTCAAACCCATCAGGCACGTAGATCTTCAGCTCGATATTACAGAACAGCATGGGCAGCGACATGGGGAAATTGGCTTCAGTCCTGAGTGAGATGTGGCGGTACCCAGCCTGGAGACCATCTAGTGGCAGGATGCGCTGGCCCAGCAGCTTGCTGTTCTCATCGTATACACCGAAACGAAGCACTGCTAGGTCTGGTAGTACCACCTAAGGAGTAATATTTTGTGGTTAATTGATAATAGAAGTCATTACAATATTGAATTGAATTGAAAGTAGTCTTTTAATTGTTGTTTTATGTTACCTTTCGGAACAAGAACGGCTCCTCATTGTAGACCGGATTCAGACCATTGGCTGGCACCATGCGAGTCCTGAACTCCTTACGGATAGTGTCTGATGGTAATCCGTACATATCCACCTCTACGTATGTACCGATCTTCTTGTCTGACAAGAACTGGCCGGCAATGACCTGTTGGCAAATTTAAAATATTTAATCAAAGTTTAAATAAAAAAGTGCCGATAATGTACCAAAAAGGTTGAATATGTTTAATATTCCATAAATATGCACAAAGACTTTGAAGAATTTCTAGCAACTAGCACAATTTCTAAAGAAACGTGTTTTAATTTAAAATGGATTTTTAACCAAGTATTATCAGTCAGTAAGAGTATAATGTGGTTTGTTCTCAATGTCACATTCGATTAACGCCTAGTTTTGGGTGTACAGTGAAATTTTTTATGTTGACACATAATAAACATTGTGTTAAACAATGATATTTTTAACAACCACCAATTTTAATGACTTTACCTGCACAGAGCACTGAGCAGCAATCACACCGTCTACAGGAGCATCAGCGAAGGGATCGAAGCTTCTGTCAGCTCGTCGCATGAAATCAGGCTTCAGAAGGTAACCGCAGTTTCCATTGTACTCGAACTTGCCCTGGTTCAGCTGCATGGGCAGGTCTGACGTTTGGAAGTTCAGGGACACCATCTGACAGCCGGCGTTCCAGAACACCTGCGGAGGAAAGAATTGTTCAAATCAAATCATTTATTTGCATAAAATGTAGGTGTTTACAAATAGGTTGTTACAGATATAATATAGTGACCGTATACATTTTGCCCGTTTATTGGCATGCAAAATATGGTAAAAAAGCTGTCAGATTCAACATAATAGTAAGCAATAATTAAGATTTACAAATTTGTTTGAATATCTATTGTCCTGACCAGCTTAAAGGAAAAATCTTTTTCAAGTTCCCGTTTCCACGAAATCTTGCATAAACCTCATTTGTGTCGTAATGCAATTTTGACGTAATGTATGATGAATTAATGACGGTATTTAGTACCTGTGGCATGTAGTTAGAAGAATCAGCTCTGGTACCCTTGGGGTAGATCCTGGACATCTGTCGCTTGTTGTAGTTCACGAAGTCGATAGCCTGTGTCTTCAAGTAGTTCATGCCGGTGGTCTCCGCGAACGAAGACATGTTGTGGTAGATGTTCTTTTCTGGAAAACGAATATTTGGAATGTTTTTAGTCATATTTTACAATTATTATCAGCCGAATGGCAATAGGCTCACCCCCTATTACATGGGACTCATAACAACTAGTGAAAAGTGGGTGTTACATTGTACTGTGGTAGAATGTGCACCTCTGCCTACCCCTTCGGGGATAAAAGGCGTGATGTTATGTATGTATGTATCAGCCGAATTTTAAGATCAGCGGAATACTTATTTTACAAGTCAGACATATCAAGGTTTAATGAAAAACTCTTTATCAGAAGTCCAGTATTTGCTGTCTACTTACTGTGCAATAGTTCGATCATGAAGTTCGGATGTCACTTGTTTCTTTTAAAGAGAACTTGATGATGATGACATTTAGAATATTTACCTGTACATCATACTTACTGTCAGCCTCTTCGAAGCCCTGGAACTTGATGGGCTGTGCGTAGTTGACCATGGAGGATAACCAGGGGTGCACATTGGTGGTGGACCCAGTGTACGCCACAGGAGGGGGGGCGTCATCACCCGCTGATGCTGCTTCAGCTACTATTTCTTCGGGCTGAGGGAGTGATAGGTGTTTATTACTATTAGACCTATATTTGGAGTATGTATACATGAGTTGATATAAAAAGCCATAATTTTTTTTTTTATAATAAACCGTTGCTCCACACTAGGATTTTCTCCTGTGTCGTGGGTGCGTTAACAAACATACAAGTTCACATACACAATGACACCCAGACCCGAAGCAACAATTTGTGGATCACACAAAGTGTTGTTCCGTGCGGGAATCGAACCCGCGACACGGTTAATGAAGCAATATTTAACTTTCTGCAAAAGGTGCTAAATAATCTAGACAAAGGACTACCAGCTATAGCGTTATATATGGACATGTCAAAGGCATTCGACCGAGTCGATCACCAAATACTTCTTAAAAAAATGAATGCGTATGGAATCAGAGGAAATGTGTAAGATCTTGTAAAATATTATCTGTCAAATAGACAACAATACACTGAGGTGCGACAAATTAACTCATTGATAATGACAGAGGAAGTATACACATCCAAAGCTGGGACTGCTCAATTTGGCGTTCCACAAGGAAGTGTTCTGGGTCCTCTGTTTTTTCTCATATATATAAATGACATGCCTTTAATCACTAAATATGACCTTACACTATTCGCTGATGACAGCACAGTACTATTTATCGATGATAACATGACAAATTTAGAATATGACGTAAATAGTACCTTAGCAAATATTGTACAGTGGCTTAACACAAATAACTTATCAATGAATGTCGATAAAACTAAAATAATGAATTTTAGAATACGCAAACAACGCATTGATCATTTGACTGTACAATACCAACATAGGAAAATAGATGAAACTGAAGCTACAAAATTCCTGGGCTTAAATATAGACAATAAAATTAACTGGAAACTACACATTGACCATGTTTGTAAAAGGCTGAACCAATTCTCATATGCCCTTAGTAGACTCAGAAAAGTTGCAAATCAAACTACCCTTAAGACAGCGTATCATGGTTATGTTGGATCAACCCTAAGATATGGCTTAATATTCTGGGGCAACAGTACTGACAAAGTTAGGGCATTTGTAGCGCAGAAACGATGTTTAAGGGCTATTTTCAAATTACCAGGAACTGAGTCGTGTATCCCATATTTTAAAAAACATAACATCCTCACTTTGCCAAGTCTGTACATACTTGAGGTCGCGTTATTTGTTAAAAACAATCCCAATCTATTTACGTTCCGTGAGCGCGTAAGACACGAAAATAAATTACACATAGTTCCAAGCAGAACACATCTAATGCACGAGAGCATATTCTGTATAGTATCGAAGATATTTAATAATATTCCGGGAGATATAAGACAGATCAAAGAAACAACCATATTTAAAAAGAAATTACATGACATATTGGTGAATAAATGTTATTATACTACAAATGATTACCTAAATGACAAATCCCTGCTACAATATTCTATACCAAAATCATGACGTGTTCAGTATTACCTATTGTACTTATTTTACTAAATAAATCATAATAAATATTTGACATAAGCATTTATCGACATGACATATGTAATTTATCTAATAATTTCTTGTTTTATTATATAATTGACTTATTTGAACATTAATATTGTACCCAACTATTGTACGCCCTATGGGCAGGACACAGCTGAGCTCAACCAAATTATGATAACAACTGTATTATGTATCTACCTGTGATCTACAATGAATAAATGAATTTGAATTTGAATTTGAATTTGTTGCACGGCAGCCGGTTGCCCAGCCACCGCACCAACCGTGCAGTCAATTTAAACTTTAATTGTTTTTTTTACCAACCTTCTTATCCGGAATAGCAACGGCAGAAGCGTCTTCCTTCTCCTCATCCTCAATGACAAACTGTCCCTGACGGAACAGCTCCAGCTCCTGTTTCTCCACCTCAGGCTTCAGCCGCTTGTTTTTGATGAGAATCTTACGCTTCAGGGCTGACGGTGGTGGTAAAGGTACTCCAGGCTCCAACTGTAAACGTAATTCGGTTTAGTTATAGTTGGTAGCTATTAAGTGATTTAATTGATTGGTTTGCTTTTTTGTCATGATTTAAACATAATAAAATCACGCCTTTTATTCCTGAAGGGGTAGGCAAAGGTGCACATTACGGCACTTAAGGCCACTGTATAATGTAGGGGGTGAGCCTATTGCCATAAACCGGGCAAAATTCCAGGTTCCATGCTACTACTGAGATTTTTTTAAAAACCTCAGTAAAAAGAATACTTTGCCTGACCCAGGAATCGAATCCGAGACCTCTTACTCTATACTGCAGTCACACTTGCGACAGCTATGCCAACGAGGCAGTCATGGTTTAAAAGAACGAAAAAATATAACTTCGTAAAATCTCATTGATCTGTTAGTAATGGTAATGATCACAATATTTTTATTGGGACCTACTAAAATCTCCGCTTGAATTTATATCATAGCACCTATTAGCTAAAACTAAAGGTGGGATAACTAAGGTGGTAAGGTGGTAAACCATGTATAGCAAATGGGATATAACTAGACCCCTTCTCAGCAAAGGATAGCCTAGCCCTGAATCTTCCAGTACAGTACTTAGAGGATTCAAGGCCAAGCAGAACCATAGTGGGCTCAGGCTGTCACCCTGGAATATTCTTCATACTAGCCTTACAGGTTCTTCATTCCCTTGAATTTCTTTTGGTGGTTATGGTAGTATGTAAAGCCTAACATTTTATAGATTCAACGGCTGCTGACTCCTGCTGATTCCTGGATTTAACGTCAGAGTGAGATGTGTTTTCAAATGAAAGAAGATTATTTTTCTCGGAATTCTTGCACTTTGCGAAAGAGATGAATGAACTATTGTATCTAATAATGATTAAGTGTTTAAATGTATCCCTTTCAATTTTATATTTATTGAGTAGTTTAATATTTTTTGTACCGTTCTATTCATATAACTAAATAAATTTATATCATCCTCTACTTCTACATTTCTGCGAACCCTCTATAATCCAAAACTTCCTTCCCTATTACGATACTCACAGGATGTTCCGGCAAAGCTTCCTTCAGCAGCAGATCTCCGAGGATCTCATCACAGTACTTCGCGAGCTTGTACTGCTGGGCCTTGCAGCAATGGTTCTCAAAGGAGAGGATCACAGGATAATCTGAAGTCACGAAGGCAGTGTCCCTTAGCGCATAGATCACGTCTTTGAAGAGAATATCTGTGCACATGGCCATGCCGTGGGTGATTATTGGTTCCTCATCTTCCCCTTTGCCGTCCCAGCAGTCGAGTTCCACGCACCTGGAAGATGGAGAAATATAACATACATAACATCACGCCTTTTATCCCCGAAGGGGTAGGCAGAGGTGTACATTATGCCACTGTACTACAATGTAACACCCACTTTTCACTATTTATGTTATGAGTCCCATGTAATAGGGGGTGAGCCTATTGCCATATACCGGGCGCAATTTCAGACTCCGTGCTACTACTGGGATTTTTTTTGAAAAACCCAGTAATACTTTGCCCGACCCGGGAATCGAACCCGAGACCCCTTGCCCGGCAGTCGCACTTGCGACCACTCGGACAATGAGGCAGTCATGGTCAGCATGGAGCAAAATATCAAAGTAAAATACCAATACCAAACATGTTTACGAAATGACATATTTATTTAAAAACACCACGCCTACTTAGCATAATATCGGCTTTTCCATTTTGAATCAGTATCTACGAGTAATAGTTTTGAAAATAGGGATTAAAATCGTAACTTAAAACAAGAATTAATCTACGTTTAGATAGTTCCTAACAAATAAATCTCACAATCAAACTAACACATTTCATCTACTTTTACGGAGTTGAACGTCCTAAATAACAGGCTCCTAACAAAAGCAATTAAGCATACAGCATCAGAGATCAGTAACAAGAGAAGAGAAACTAACTTCTCTAATTAATACGACGAAATTAATATGTTTGTCGACGGATCCAAACTCAACCGCAGTTCAGTTGTAAACTTTTAACTAATGTAACTTAGACTGACTTTGATTTAAATTGACGGAAGCAAGATCGTTTTGTTAATTGGTAAAAACGTGAGGCCAAACCAAAACCAATAGTGATATGTATTTAGTATAAGTACCTTGGTTTACAACTGTTTTTATCGACATAAAGGATGATTAAGAGCCGATATTTTTCCAACATCAGATAAAATTTAATTTCATATAAAGTTCAATTTTATTCACAGTTTGTAATTGAGAAATCGGCCCTAAGTATAATTAGTGTCGATTCTAAAACTTCAGCGGCCTACAAGCTAAAGTGATTAAAAGCTAGAACTTTAAGAAAATTCTAATGACAAGATTTAAACAAGATCCTAGGCTTTTAGGGTTAACCAGTCTTTAAAACTTTTTTTTTTAAGGGGGAAAATCATCGAATGACTGCTCTCGCCTGGGTGAGGCGGGAGGGAGTGTCAGACTCTTACTGACTAAAAACCACCCCGTTCCTACTCCTGCATTTGGAGCCGGAGCCCCGGTAACCCGTTATGTTCTCCGCGACAGCACCATTGATTACGGACAAAATATAAAACACGACATAACCTATCAGTTATGACAGTTATGTATGGTATGGTACAAAGGACAGTTAAAATAACGAACTAGAGTAGAAAATTCTTAAAACACTATTTTCGAACTTCTTACAATTGGTTCAAAGTTATATTTTACCTGCATCCAGCCAACAGGACCTGCCGGTACATCTCCACGGAGCTCTTGCCACCGAACTGTCTACCAGACAAGTAGGTGTTGTGTGAGGAGTTGATGTAGTAGTGAGCCAGGGGCTGGTCCATATCCATATAGTTGTCCAGCCTGTCCAGGAACACTGGGGCATTCTCGTCAGACATCAAGTAGCGGATCAGACCATCTTTTGTGAGGCATTCTGGAAAATTAGATGTATGTTTTAATAAATAAATAAGTATTTAAAAGCAAGAAAGCATTTTATTTTCTTTGTCGTTGTCAGATTGCAGAGGTGCACATTTTAAAAGTGAAACCTTTGTCAGTTCTTCTATGGTTGTATGTATTAGGGTAGGCCCCTTCATAACGAATCATTTAGTGAAAATCGAAATACCGATTTGTGGAAGTATTTTGTGAACCCAGCAACTTAATCTGAGAAACCTTTTCTTTCACAGTTGCATTTGTGTCTGACCATTGACTCCATTGAGAAAACCTATTTCCCAAGAACAGATATATAAACCTAAATAAATATATCTTTGACTGCCTCGTTGGCCGAGTGGTCGCAAGTGGGCCGGCAGGGGTTTTGGTTTCGATTCCCGGGTCGGGCAAAGTATTACTGTCCTTTTTTTAAAAATCTCAGTATTAGCACCGTGTCTGGAATTGTGCCCGGTATATGGCATTAGGCTCACCCCCTATTACATGGGACTCATAACATAATTATAGTGAAAATTGGGTGTTACATTGTACAGTGGCATAATGTGCACCTCTACGTACCCCTTCGGGGATAAAAGGTGGAAAGTTTTGTTAAATCTATCTTCTAAAATATCTATGTCTTCAATTTTGCTAAAAATGTTAACCAAATCCCTCTTAAGCCAAGTGGTCACAAATAAGCCATTAAGATGCAGCAGTGACCATCTGCATTTTGGCACCCACACAAAACTGACTACACAAATTGTTTACTGACAGCTTTTTAAGTTTTCACTAAAATACATAGTTTAGGTCTGTGTCAACAGAAACCACTCCTAATCTGCTTTTTATTTGTAGACTCAGCTGCCAATATGCATAATTATGCAAAATGCAGTAGAACCGTAGATATTATTTACAGCTTTTTTTTTTTTTTTTTCTCTGTATTTATTTACAGGACTTTTATCTAAAGACATGTCAGTCCTATTGATACAAATCAAGAAACCCTTAAACTAGTTGACTTAAAATAATAATACAAGCAAAAGCAAAAAAAGAAAAAAAGAAAAATTAACAATCCAACTAACAAGACTCACTTAATACATAATAATAGAATTAAACTATACCATTAAAAGGAAACCGAACACAAAGGAATTCAACAAAATATTATGTTGTTAGGGAATTACTAAAAATATTATAAAGTTTTTTGGCTGCTTCCGAGTTGGGATTGGACAATATACTATGAAAGATACCGACATCTAGTCTATTTATTTTTAAATCCCTAAGCAAAGCTTCTATATAAATTCGATACCGTTTGCATTCCACCAAGCAGTGTTGGACGTCATCGGGTGATTTATTAAGAAAATGTGTGCGGAGAATCTGCAATACTTCTATAACGGATAACCGCATAATTTTGTGTTTCCTTAAACCCGAAATCGAGCAAAATATGAAATTTTTCGATACCTATCTATACAGATAAATAAAATTGCATTGTCTGTTTGTAATATTATAATAACCGATTTTTATTTCAGTCATATATATACATACGATACGCATATTAATTTATTTTTACAATTTTTGTCTGCCTGTCTGTTTATACTGGCTAATCTCTGGAATGGCTGGACCGATTTTGCAAGACTTTTATGGGCAACGTAGCAAATTTACCAAGGAATAACATAGCTTACTTTTATTTTGGAAAATTGTAACAAAAACCTGTTCTGAAATAATATTCTACGCGGACGAAATCGCGGGCAACAGCTAGTTCTCAATAAGTACTATTGATATCTGGAATTACGCCTTTTACATATACAGGAACTTTCCATTTGTCATATTTATTTAAAACATAAATTTACAACTTTCTATTACAAATAACTAATTGTGTTATAATTAAAGGTAAACTTACTGTCATTCTTCGCCTCATCGCACTGTTCATACGTGTTGATGATCTCAGCAGCTCGCTTCTCATCATAGAGGGGGTACAGGATCTCGTTCAGCCGAGGATCTCGTTGCTTCTCATTCAAGAAGTTCACGAACTGGTCCAAGTTGATACGGTCTGATTTGCCCTGAGTGCTGTGGGACATAAAAATGATAGGAGTTAAAACAAGTAGACTGATAGTTTGAGAAGGTTTGTTTGTGATTTTTGAGTGTTATGCTCTCATCCTATTCTTGTTCGTAATACAGAAAGGTAAAAAAGTAAAACTTATCAAATTATGTGTATAGAAGACAAGGGGTTAAGTTTTTGATGTAGTTTTGATAGACCTCGGTTTACAGAAGTTTTGTTGTTGTTGAATGTAAGGCCGCAGCCTAGCGTTAAAGTTTACACCAGTTGGTACCTTTTTGACAGGGTAGAATAAGTGGAAAAGCTACTTAACAACATACATCTTACTAACCATTCACGAACTGTTTACGTATTTGACAATAACCCTATACCCACTCATTCTTATTTGGATTTAAAACATTTCGTTTTTACAACTAGATTGAAAAGCAATACAATTTATTTTCTCGATCCATCCCTATTTCTATTCAATCGAATTCAATCATCCATTACCCATAAACGGCTCTGGAATACTATCTATAGATAAATCGCTAACGTAAACTAAGGTACGGGTTTAAATCTTAACCTTCCCAACCTCTGTCTCAAAGGGATCGTTAAACGGTACTCTGGGAACTGTATCAAGTGGATCGGTAGATAAATTTACTACGTTATCACTTTTCCGTGGTTTTATTATCCTCGTATTGTCCTGGTTGCCCAAAGGTTTAAGACGCCCGCTTCTCATGCATGAGGGTGCGGTTTCTAAACCTACCAACGGCATGTACCAATGTCACACCACGGACAAATGGCAAAAGAAAACATTATGAGGAAACCTGGGCTTATAATCTAATTATAAGTTTGTAATCGTCAACCCGCATTGAGCAAGCGTGATGATTAATACTTAATCCTAGATCTAAAGTGGGATATAAGCGAAGTTCATGAAGCATTTCATGAAAATAAACTGAAGAATTTGAGAGGTAACTTAATAAATGGTCAAATTCGACTTTAGAGACTAGCTGTCCCTAGACAATAATTATTTGAATCGTACAATAATTGACGTCAAACTGCCTCATTTCTCCCTTTCAATCGGGATTTCGCCCTGGCCACAGCACGGTCACAGCTTTACTCAAAGTGACCGATGACATTCGCTGGGCTATGGACAACCAATCTCTCACTGTTCTTGTGTTGTTGGACTTCAGTTCTGCCTTTAACTCCGTGGACTTTGACATCCTGCTAGGGGTCCTGAAGGCCAACAATTTCTCTTCTTCCTCTCTGGCCTGGTTTGAGTCTTATCTTCGGGGTCGCCGTCAGAGGGTCCGCCTTGAAGAAACTTTTTCTGATTGGTGTGACCTTGCTGCTGGGGTACCCCAAGGTGGCGTCCTTTCTCCTGTTCTTTTCTCCATCTTTATTAATACCGTTGCCAGGGTCATTTCATCCAATTTCCATCTATATGCGGACGATTTGCAGCTATATCGCCACTTTGGCTTGTCCGAGGCCCATTCTGCTATCGATGCCATGAATCGTGACTTGGATGGCGTTGCCGAGTGGGCTAGGTCTTTTGGCCTGCAAATCAACCCTCTCAAGTCTCAGGCCATGATCATCGGTAGCAGATATTATCGAAACGCTCTCGACGTGTCTGGCCTTGGTCCGTTACGTTTGAATGGCACACACATTCCATTCACTGATACTGCAAAAAACTTGGGGGTGCATATCGACTCGAACCTGTCGTGGGCCTTTCAGGTGAACGAGGTTAGTCGGAAAGTTCATTTCTCCATCCACTCGCTGAGGCGCCTCCAGACCCTGCTTCCGATGACGACTAAGATTCACCTCGTCCAGGCGCTGATCTTGCCTCTCATTGACTATGCGGATGCTTGCTATTTGGACGCCACAGAGGAGCTATTAAATAAACTTGAGCGTTTACAAAATGTATGTATCCGTTTCGTCTTTGGTCTTAGGAAGTTCGATCATATTTCTGAATTTCGTAACAGGCTCAAGTGGCTCCCAATCCGTCTTCGCAGGAACACTCGCATATTATGTCTCCTCTATAACATCCTGTTCAACCCAGCCTATCCTACTTATCTCCGAGACCGTTTCTCCTTGGTGCGTCCTCCTGAAGTCCTTACTCGTTCTCATCTTAAATCCTATCTTAAAATTGTGCCCCATAATACTAACTTCTACTCCTACTCCTTCTCCGTTCATGCAGTGAGACTATGGAACTCACTCCCGCCGAACATTCGGGATGCCAAGTCAATCTCTATCTTTAAGAGACAAGTGAGAGAACATTATCTTTCCTCCTGAAATATAGATCTTTTTGTTTATATTTATATATATATATATATGTAGGTATAAAGGTTATTTTTTTTTTATTTCTTTTTATATAATAGCCTTGTATTAGTCTGTTTTATTGTTTATTATTGTTATTTCTATCGGTTTCTTCGTTATTATTACTACTATTATTTTTTTTTTTTATTGTTTGTGTAACATACTATGTGTCTCAGTGTTATTATATCTTTTCCTGCCACAGGCCCACAGGAAGAGATTCCAGTTGGAATATGTGGGGCCTATGTACTCTGTTTTTATATATGTGTTGTACTCTGTGTTGAATGTGTGTACATAAATAAATAAATAAATAAAATAAATAAATAAATAAATAATATTAATACATTTGCTGACTGCAAAATATACTGGTTTCCAATTGTTTTTAACAAGGCGACTATTTTTCTGATTATAAGAAGAATACGTATAAGAATCCTATTTAATCTGCAACACATAGGCACTAAAAATACCGTAAATCTCACCGAACAGCAATATTTTCGTAGGTAATCCGTATCGTTATCATACCACATTATCTGTAATCCTCTTTGAAAAAGGATTACACTAACGGAATCTGCCATCAATACGGCTCGGAGAGGCGTAAGACCTCTATCTCCTGTATCTTAACCATGGAGTATCTTGCTCGATCTTTTCTATACTTTGGAATGAACAAATAGATTCACTAGGGGGACTAACAGATAGACATTTATAAACTCCACCCGTGTTTAACACTTGTCTTGTTTGTTAAGAATGGGCTGACGTTTGTGTGCTGATCACCTAGATGGCACTAATGTAGCTTAAGGTCTTCTATAAAATATTGACTTTCCTATGGAACACAAAGAAATTTTCTATTGGACAAACGGGACCTCATTCATTATCACTCTCAGCGCACTCAGGCCCAATTCCAGTCTCCCCAATCCCCGAATCTCCCACAATCCTCAAATTCTCAATTGCTGGTGTTTTAGGTGTCCATGGGCGGCGCCGATTGCTTACCAGGTGAATCCGTTCGTTTACCGGCTTATCCCATAAAAAATAATTAGCCGACATTGTAATCTATTTAACTGTGACTAAAATGTACTTACATAGACCGAAACAGTTCCTCAATATCATTTCTAGGGCAGATTTTGTGATACAAAGCGTAGAACTTGTCAAAGGTGAATGCTTCCTTCTCCATTGCTTCATTCTTTCCTGATGGGAGACCAAGTTCTGATAGACACTGGTACACTAGTTTCTCAGTCTTGCCTGATGCGAAGGTCCTGGCGACCACCTTAACTGGCACCTTTCCTCGAGGGTCTGTTAGGAAGCAGAGGCGCATCCAACTGGAATAAGGAGGAACAGATTATTTGGGAGATTTTGTTGACTTTTAGGTTTTGGTGTAGAGGTATACATCACGTTAATCAGTAGTAGGTGTGGTTATCTCTAATTATTATTATTATTTAGTTAAGTGTTAGGTTTGCAATACACAATATGATTAATAGGAGCTGTAATAGGTACTACGAATAAAGCTTAGAACACATTCGACACCCACTTAGTAACAAGATAATTGATGGATGATTATATTCGAAATAGTTTTACTGAGAATACAAATAAGATTGCTCGTTACTGGTTAGTAACAAGCCCACGTTATTATTTGGAAACGCCAAATAGCGTGAAAAAGAGCACAGACTAAATCCTCTTTTATATCGATAGTAAGAAAGAAAAACTTGGATATAAAAAGTCAATCAATGAGATTAACTATTATGTTTTACGGCTTGGTCACGTAATACTAGTCGAGTAATCGAGTTCCTCATCAAATAATTACGTGAGTAAGCCAAAAATTTATAAATAAAAATGTATGTCTAACGAAAGTTATTATAATATGGTCATGGTATCTATGAGATTAATTAAAAAAAAAAACTAGAGACTGTGAGAAATCGCCAACCAGCATTGAGCAAGCGTGGTGATTAATGCTCACACTTCCTCCGTGTGAGAAGAGGTTTTGCTCAGCAGTGGGCATTATTAACTGGTGATGTGTTACAGTAAATAAATCGTACACTACTTTCATTAATAGAGATGCCTTCTCCCTTAATTAATTAATCTAATGATAATAATATAATACCTATTTTAATGGCTTGAAAATAAAATATGCTTATTATGTTAAAGTTGAATTCACCTATTCAATCGACTCCCGATCACATCACATTTCAGTGGTCTTCCACACAATTATTAATGAAAACCACTGCACTACCGAACCAAAGTGACACATGCCTATATACAGATTAAATAAAATTGGAGTGTAGCCTTAGCGCTTTTTACTGCATACATGTGAATATACATACGATACAGATACCAAAATAACATTTATTACAATTTTTGTCTGTCTTTCTGTCTGTCTGTTTGTACTGGTTAATCTCTGGAATGGCTGGATCAATTTTGACGGGATTTAATAGCAGTTAGCTGATGTTCTAAGGAGTAATAGGCTACTTTTAATTTGGAAAATTGAAACAACAAAGAAAGTTATGTTTTTATAAAAAATATTGTGAGACATACTAAATTAACTAAAAATCAAGGGTAAAAGTAGGCTACGCAACATCGCCGCCACCGCGCACGCTGCTCATAAGGAAGAACCCCTCTGTGGTTCAAAACTAGTAGAGCTTTTCTCAGTATATTCACGTGATTAACCTGCAGTTTTTAGTTAAAGAAAGTAATGTCCTAAAATTCATATTCTACGCGGAAGAAGCCGCGGGCAATAGCTAGCTTAATATATTAATTTACCTATACCAAGCTACGATCCTTCTAAAGTGCATAAAGCACCATATCACATTCATCTCAAAACATCAAGTATCCTATGAATAGAGTTGTGTTCAACGCTTTGTTCACAAGGCGTCCACATCAAGCTATGCAAAACCAGTATAAATTGACCGTCGAACATGAGAGAAGATCATACAAACAGAGGCCATGATAAAGTGGTTTTGTATACCTTGATGTGATTTAGTTATATAACATTGTATCAGGGTGTAAGGAACACGAACAATGTCTATTTTGACTTCCATTTTGTTCCCCCTTTCAAAGACATGACAAACTCTTTGTTAATAATAGCGTCTAGTGCTCATTGAAATTGTATGGAAATCTATACTGCTTTAGGTTTGTGCGATATGACGCGACGGTTCAATGGGAACGTTGGTGCTATTGAGATAAGATCTCACTATATTATGTGTTGCTGTAGGTCATGGTCTATAAATAGGCTTTTTTTAAGGGAGGAAAATCTTCGAATGACTGCTCCCTCCTGGGTCAGGCGGGAGGGAGTGTCAGACTATTACTGACTAAAAACCATCCCGTTCCTTCCCCTGCACGTCGAGTCGGAGCCCCGGTAACCCATTAGGTTCTCCGTGACTTCGAATAGACATCGGCCCTGTTGGGCCCCATCTGTGGTGGTCTGATGGCTCTTTGAGGCGCGCGCGGATCGCTCGGCGCCGTACGCTCGGTTCTGTTTCTGGTCGGACGGGGAGCCACCCATGCTCGCCGTCCGCAGGCCCGCGCTTACGGTGGCCAGAGATCGTCCCGCGATCGTCTATTAAGCCAAGCTTAAGTTTCGTTAGGTACAGCTCGGCAAAAAAGAGTTTGACACGGTGACAGCTGGAACTACTCCACTCTCTACTGCTCCACTATGGACTATATCCCATGGATAAACAATGATCCGAACATAACACCTACCTCCTCTTTTTCCTATCAATTTATTTTTTAAAATCAAAACCGATTGAGTCGCAGTGTACTAGGTTGTCACAGGTAGGTACGATACTAGCGAGTAACTAGCGACGTCAATTTTTCCAAATTTATTTTAGGCAAGCTGTATATTGTTGACTAGTATTTAACATACATTTCCACTTTTTATGTTATGAGTCCCATGTAATAGGGGGTGAGTCTATTGCTACCTATATACCGGGCACAATTCCAGACCCGTGCTACAACTGAGATTTTTTTTTCTACTTTGCCCGACCCGGGAACCGAACCCGAGACCCCATGCCTAGCAGTCGCACTTGCGACCACTCGGTCAACGAGGCAGTCCTAATCCTACTACATTAGAAATGTAAATTATGTAAAATCGGACCGAGTATTCAAGAAATATAATGTCTAGAAAAAAATACTTTTAAAAGTATGAAATGTGGAAGACGGAAATGGAAAAAAGAATACGATAAAACCTAATTTCCACATTTCGGCTACATACTATTGAATCAAAGAATAGACTACCATTTTTTACATAATCTAATAAATTAATTTATTCAAAACAATATCTCGGTACATACACCAGAGTACTTATATAAAAACAAAAACGCTTCTTTTTTAAATATACTTATAAAAAAAATTCAACGCGCCCTGTTTGTGAGTGCGGAACACGACCTGTCATATCCAGACCTCTTTCTACTGAACCTACATGAAAAGGGCGGCGTATATCATAACGATTAATGTAGCTAAGAATCCTCTTAGCTACATTAATCGTTATGATATACGCTTCTGCCTATCCAAGCAGGGGCCTTCCGTGATTGGTATTGTTTACATATTTTTTACTAAGTTTTTTGCAAAATTGTAAAAGTACATGAATCAACATTGCTAAAGTTTCATGTTATAAATTTAGGGATAAAGGGTGGTAGTACTACGATAAGTAGGTGAAAATCACGGTTTTCCCATGTGAAACTAATAAAAAAATATGGATTTTATCATTGAATCTTGTTTTTACTAAGGTCATTTTAGAGTCACTTAAGAGGCCAGTAGAATACCAGCACAAGGCCCTGTCTTGCCCATACTGATTAGGGTGCTTACTCTTGAAACCAATCTCAATGTCAATATAATTACAATCCAATAAAATTTCAATAATTATTCAATGTCAAAACTATACAACCTTTATAGAGGTAGTAGTAGCTGTTAAAGTAGCATTCAGAGTACGGGATGTAACGCCAAACTCAATACCATTTAGTTGATTCAATATCCAAACAATACGGATGCAATGGGCGCTAGTGCTGCAACTCAAGAGTACGAATTTTCACAATACCAATGTCGATCGATCGGAATTGGATTCAAAAGTAAGCCCCTGCTCCCATTTCACCGCAGACTTGGGATATGAATATGTATACCCATTAGTATGTATTTATAAACTAACACTATAATATGTATACATGCCACTTGTTTTTAACGTGTAAACTGAAGTATTTTCTTTCTTTTCGTTACTATGCTTCAAATCAAAAGCATAATGTTAGGCCTCTGACAATTCCGGAGCTGCGGACAACTTAACAGGTTACCGGGGGTTCAAAGCAGGAGCACGAATCGGGTGGTTATAGTCAGTAAGAGTCTAACAGTTGACTGTCCCTCTCACCTCGCTCAAGGCGGGGAGAAGTCAATGAATAATTTTCCCGTCTGAAAAAAGGATTTAGCCAATATAAAAATAAAGAAAACGTTTTATAGTAACTAGTCATGTTTTTGAGTTCCGCGCCCACGCCATCATGAAAATCACGATAAAAATTAAATTTAGGCAAAATGTTATTATTTTAAGGAAGTCCCTTTATAAGTAATAACTATTAATTATTCAACATGTTAAATTAAATGACTGGTAGATTTTTCGCCAAAAGTAAAAATCATCCATTAAATTAATTATTATCAACTGTTGTCTGACCAGTAGTAGCTTTGAACCAGTATGTAAAATCCCTGGGTAAGACAAAATTATATTGCTCGAAAATGTGGGAAAGGGTTACTCGTCTAACTTCAAGCTACGCGAGGACCTATAACGCGTAGTGATCGTAATTATATCTTACATTTGTTTAAGATAGAGTTACTCTAATAATTTCAAGCCACGCCCGGGACCTATATAGCTTAGTCAACGAAGTAAATGTGTCTCACGATCGTCATATTCAAGACTTTGATAAAAAAAATGTAGCTTCGATGGTGTTACACCCAAGTTAATTAATCATAAATCCGTACGAATTCCTTGCACCTATATACCTCTATAAGTTAGTAGGTATATAAGTAATGGGAGGTTATTGTCCATAATTTATAGCCTTGGTAAGTGAATTAAAGACAAATTACTGGTTGAGGGTAATTTGTTGAGTGGCTCCAATCTATTGGAGTGCGGGTTCTTTGAATCTGGGCGTGTGTCGTGCATATTTCATTATTGAAGCTTTGTTTACATCATCCTTGGTTTTGTACGTGAGGTAGGCAGAGGTAGATTTATGCGAGCTATGGTACTTTTTTCATTGAAGTCTTGTGTTACTTTGTTGTTGTGTTGTGTTGGACTATTCCAATAGTGGCAATAAGGGTTGTAAACGTTACTATCTATAGACAAGGTGTAGTTTTGAAGCCGTTTCATTTCTCGGCGGCATGTCACAGAAGTCATAAAAGTTCAATGTAAAAGAAAATTTCGGGCCAATAGTTAAAAATACGGCTATAATAAATTCTTTAAGTTCGACAGTATTTCAGAATAAGCGACAGCAATGTTTCTTATTGGAGTTTTACGGAATTAAGAATAATATCAATTACGTGTTTGAGTTTGTGTGTGTTGAGCCGCGTTATAAAGCTAGTTATAAGACGGCGCGGCGGCGTGTACTTCGCACTTACGGATTTCCGTAAATTACAGAAAAATGAAAAATATTTACCTACAATTTTTTTTATTGATTCGGACTCAAAATTAATAGCTGAGTTACCTCCTAGAAAATGACGCGACTTTAAAACAACACCTTGTATAAATATGCCTTAATTAACTAAAATCGCGGGTTACTCAAGTGAATATACTGAGAAAAGCTCTACTAGTACAGAGAGCTGCGCGAGACGTCGGCGCACGCTGCTCATGAGGAAGAACCCCTCTGTGGTTCGAAACTAGTTTATTTAAATCTGTTTTTAATTTATTATACATAATATAATATTATATAATAATAATAATAATAACCCCCCTAAGGGGCCACCTTGACGTGGTGGGGGGGCTTACGGAAGGCATGAACTACAATTAGGTCACTAAGAGCTAGACCCACCCTTTAACGGAGATACAAATATTATAGCCACTAACACCTCGGCGTTACCCTTCCAACTAACGGCCTCAATCACCAATGCATTTGATCCAGTCACAGGCCAAATGGATTATTTTCCTAATTTTCCCTGTCATTTCCTCAGTCTATGTTGCCTCCCTTGACTTTAACTCTTTCTTTTTTCTACTTATTTTGTCGCGATATCAACCCTTGGCCATCCCTCATTAAAAAAAACCCTCTCATATATATGCGATGCGACTAAGAAGTAGAGTAATACCCCAGGCGGGTACCGGAGTTAACAACGATGGAGAATCCCGCCCCGGGCCCTCCAGCCCGGGCTGCCCTTCGTACTCTGGGGAGGGCACCGTATCGCAAGCTGCCCAGTCACAAGCTGTTGCAGCACAACATGCTCAATCGTCAACATGTTCTTCACCAACATCATCATTATTTTCATCCATCCCCTCATCACCAGCATCATATCTTAACAATCAATAATCCAGCTCAACCAATTCATCCCCATTATCATTTCATTCCGCCAGGGACGTTGTGCAGGAGGCTATCTCAGTTGAAATTACTGCACCCGCCCAAGGTGGATGGCGCACACGTAAAACGTGGACGAAAGAAATGAACATTTTCATCATGCGCCACTATTACATCCTCACTAATTAATGATTAAAATCATCATCTCCAAGGTTGCTTTGGCCACAAGCCCGCAACTCTGGTGTATTTCCCCAGAAATGGGTGAGGTTCTTACCTAAAACACATAATAATAATATATAATATAATAAAAAAATAAAAAAATTAAATAGTTAGAAACGAAACTTAGCTAACAGATTTATTTAAATCTGTTAGCTAAGTAATTGAGAAGAATCTGAAATTGCAAGTGCGACTGCTAGGCAAGGGGTCTCGGGTTCGATTCCCAGGTCGGGCAAAGTATTACTGGGGTTTTAAAAATCTCAGTAGTAGCACGGAGTCTGGAAATGTGCCCGGTATATGGCAATAGGCTCACCCCCTATTATAAGGGACTCATAACATATGTAAATAGTGAAAAGTGGGTGTTACATTGTACAGTGGCATTAAGTACCGCAATGTGCACCTTTGCCTACCCCTTCGGGCCTTCGGGATAATGTTATGTGGCCTAAGGCGTGATATTATGTTATGTTATGAATATTCGTCTTTATGTTACGGTTATGGTATCTTAGTAGCTTTTAGATTTGTCATAGGTACATTTATACAATACAATTTTGAGTTACTACTAAAATTAATTACATTTTCACTATAAAATTACAATCGATTATTTAGAAAACTTTTAGTTGTATCAGTCGGCAGTCGGCCCTAGTTTGTCCTTATTGTGGATCCAGGCAGTTCATTTCACTCAACATAAACACAAACAACAGCACATCAAGCTACCCCACAACTCTCTAATAGATTTCCAACTAAAGCACTTTGTGATAAAGTAGAAATTTCATTGGTAATAATAATCCACCCTCTAGCGGTGTCCGGTCATTGCCCTCCTGAATACAATGGACATCGCCCACGCATTTCTCTTTTATTATTCCAATTGTAACATAACTTTGTATTACGGCTTTTATTCTTTAAAAGGGTAGGCAGAAAGGTACTAACAGTGAAGGCACTTTTAGTATCTATTGAGGACAATATTATGCTGGGTCGTATGGCGATGGAAAAGTGGAATACATTCTTTGACTATCCCTGCTTTTCCTGCAAGTAGGTATAGTAAGAGCTTGATTATAGAACTACATATTTAACAGACACCGGGCAGAAGAGCTGTCTGATCTAATGGGGGCTACTGTATTTTAGAAAGAAAGAGACATTATTTATTACGTAACGAAACACACGTAGACAAGAAGACAGGTACAACAATGAAGTTCATGGTGCGTCGCAGGCTCGCAGCGCCAAAGGCCGGATCTCAGTTTCATACTGTAATACTTATGCACGGTTGGTGCGGTGGCTGGGCAAACGCCTAACGCGCAATGTGTCGCGAGTTTGATTCCCGCACGAAACACCTCTTTATATGATCCACAAATTGTTGTTTCGAGTTTGGACGTCATGTGTATGTGAATTTGTGCGTTTGTAGACACAACCTCGGCACTGGAGACAATCCATGTGTGGGGCAACGTTTGTATTAAAAACAAGTTATAATACTTCTTGGCTTTAAAGGTTCTTGACATATTTATACTAGTTCTAGACGCGTATGAGCGTGGCAGCGTAGCAGCGTGGGTGTATTTCTGTCAAACCTCGCATAAGTAATACGACTGTAGCTTGTGAATAAATTATTACTTTGTACCCTGTTTATTTTGTAACTTGTAAAATCGATATTATGGGGGCTATTTGTTAAGGAAAACTTTACAAGTTGTTACAATAAGCAGTCCCAAAAAACATGGCGTTAATATTTTAAACGTACCTAGAAAAAAAAATAGAAAAATTTTTTTTAACAAAAGGAACATTACTCTATATTTTTCTCCTGTTGTCCTAGAAATAGGTTCGCCAAACCACAAAAATGAACGCGTTTTTGCAAATAATTTGGTATCAATCAAGGGGTTCTTTGTTTCGTGTTTGGTGTCATTGATGACGTTGACGAAGACAAAAAGTAAGTTATAACTAACTATACAATATTCTTACCACAAAACCTTTCCAACGTTAACTTTCAGCCAATAATTATCTGCATAATGCAAGTCGCTTTCAAACAGCCGATCTAGAAATCATTAATGAAGGCCTTTGTTTAGCAGTATCATAATATATCATAGCAGATATTTTGTTGCTAATTATAATAGGGATGTTGACACGGTATGAAAATTAAAAATCTAATTAGTCCGTCAGTTAGGTAATGAAAAAATATTAGATTATTAGACACGTATTTTTTATTTTGTCACATAAGGTAACAATACTTAGATAAAACGAACCAATGTTTAGGAGTGGGAGGTAGCTACGTCATTTTTGAGTAAGTATAAAACGTAGGTATGTACACAAAAGTGACGTCATGTGATATTTCAAATCAATAGATCTTCGAAAGTAGTCGTATTCGGAAGAAAATAACAAATACGTGTCTAATGTTGATAAATAATCTACCAGACGGACTTAAAAAAAAACAATCAGCCGAACATAGTAAGTACCTACTCCTTTTTTGAAGTCATTAAAAATTAGTCATCTAACCTATCATAATGATTAAAAGTTCAAACTGTAAATAAGAATTTCATCAAGGAAATTCAAAAACTACGTCAAATACCTACACTGAAATCACTTTAGCAACTTTAAATTAACTTTATGAAAGTCAGACTGCAGGATATTGCATGACGTCCCGAGTTGAAAAATTAATATCTCTCACATGTCATGTCGGCGGGGCTCGACTTCAAGCCAATTTAATATCAATTCGGAGACTAGAGTCTGAACGTATTACGTTTTTTATAGCTACGAAGATTTTAGTTATTAGTTATGATGTGTTTATCAAATGTAACAGTTAAATGTAGTTATATTTTACTTTTATTCGATAGGGTGTGGCTCTTATTGACTAAAACCAATCCGTTCCCATCTCTGTTTTGAGCCAGAGTTCGGAATCCTAATGCCCCGCTAGGTGGTTGGCAGCTCCAAGAAATGCATGTTTTACTTGACAAGAGAATGAATACACCAAGTTTTTGCATTAAGTCAATTTGCTTTATATCAATCAAATGTTACATTTTACTACGAATCTAATACACGTTATACCTTCAACACTAACTAAAATTACACACACTATACATAACTATTAATTAAAGTTATTATACTAGAATACCTACACCTTAATGTATGAAGGAATGCTTAATATAAAAAACACCAACTTACACCGCAACTTAAACACAAGAGCGAAACAAAAATCTGTACAGTCAACCACAATATGTTTTTTTTTTTTTCTATGTTAATTTCGTTCGAAATAAAATAATTTAATTAGCGGCAGTGTTAAAAAAAAGATGGCCGCCGTTGACAGCTGTCATTTTATTTGACAACCGTAACTTTTAACGGAATCTGAATTAAATTATTGTTTGTTTTTAAATTCTTTTAAGTGTGATCTTAATTTGTTTGTTTTAGTTATTTCTCTAGTATATACGTACTTGTAGCTTGATAGATAGTTTGAAAAGATCAGAACTTCACTCCACAAGCAATAAAGTCGATTTTGTATTAACATGTGGTTGTCCATACAGGAGGAAAATAAAAATATCTACGTACTGTTTCATAAGGTTAGTCCGGGGGCAGGTGTTGTTAATTTTGTTGTTGTGGGTAATCTCCCGGAGAGCCTCTTTCCATGCCTTTGACAAAGAAAGCAAATGAACGAAAGGTAACATGCAAAAAACGTGCAAAACAACTTATGGGATTTCCAAGGAATTGGATACAAATCAAATTGAACTCTTAATTACTAGTTTTGTAGGTTCATTGATCAATAACCGTTCTCTAAGAAACTATGTGGTTTTATTTTTATACACTTTGGTATTAATGTTTTAAAAGCAAGTCCTTTGAGAAATCCAAATAATTAAATTATGTTTAACCTACTAAATTCGTATCAAAAACGTTCTGTTTAACTACGGATATTTAATTCCGTAGTTAAACAGAACGTTTCCGAAAATTTTAAATTACTTTTTGAACTAGTTAAATTGGATACAAAGTTACGAGTCCTTAGAAATTAGTTTTTAAAGAAAAGAACCAAGAAATCGTAGAAAGAATTCACTTGATTTTTCTACCACCATTCTTCAGTTAAGTAGGCGTCCATCAATCATATTAATGGACAGTTTGATTTGACAGCATTCTTCATAACTTTCTTCAAGAGACAATTCATTAACTTTAAGAATTTATTAGTTCAAACCACTTTGTAAAACTAAAACTTTGTCAGTTCACTAATGAAGATTGAAAACAATTAGTTTTGGAGCCTTAACAAAATTCTGACGACACAGAGCAAGAAAGTTTCAGAACTAATTCCAAAATATGGTTTCTATCCAAATATTACTTTAGCTACGACAATTTATGATACTGTTTGTATGTACAAAATTACCTTGGAAAGTCCACAAGTCATCCACATCGACACATAAATAATAATCACAAAAAATCTTTGAAGCAACTCCATATTCTAATCATTAAAATGTCGCTTAGATCTGCAACATTGAACATCGCAACGTCGCACGGTCTCTCACTAACTGACATAAATGTTTCGTTTGCAACACGCTACACTACACTAAGTTGTGTTGCGTAGCATGCTATTGTAACAGTTACAGCTTTTGTACAATGTACTAGCTAGAGGATTTTACTACGCTTAGAGTAAAATCCGCGCAATTTTACTAGATTCCGCATTTAAAGTCAACGGTCCGTTTTCAAGCGCTTTGACTGTTACGGTGTAACTTGTAAGCTTTATGACAGCTGTTTGTCGCTTTAACTAAAATGCAGCACAATCGTTTATTATTCTGAATTCTGAACTTGCTTCAAAGTCTTACCACACTGCTTTATTTTCGTTTGGCCTCGAAAATGGTAATTACTCTTTTGGTTCTATATGAAAAGGACTTAAGAAGGTTTGATTATAATGAGGTAGCGAAAATAAAGTAGTGCTAGTTCTAATATAGACCAACACGTAAACCACAACATATAATTTAGTAAATCGCGGTGAAATTCTCATGTCTATTGAAGCCATGCCTGGTGAGCTGATGTAAACTTACTGCTTCTTTAGACAAGTCATCGGGCAAACGTTGTTCGCTTTGACATTGTGGGTGATCTGCCTCAGGCCTTGCAACCATACCTTTTTGGAAATATATCAATTAATTTTTGAAAAACTGTGTCTCTTTTGCCTCGTGGAAAGCAACGCTGATGCCTCGAAGTGAGTAATGTAGTGCTTTGTGAGGCTGTAGTGTATAGGCCAGTGATGATGAGTCGGGCCTTGTTTCGTTGTTCAAAAATTGTGGAAAATCAAACAGAACAATGTTGTCCATTTATTTGGACAATTGTAATTTATTTTAGAGTAAGATCTACTTCAAACTGACCTTGGCGGTAGCTGCATCAGGGCACACAACGTGTTGGTAGTTAATGTTGATGTAATCTGTTCCACTGCATATTGTTAATGACTTTTCTTCTAAGTTTTCTCCGTGTTTGTTCACCAAATTCATATTTAATTTTGAATCCTGTGAAAAAAACAATAGTGATTAGTTAATTTACACTTAAATATATTTTAACTATCGTAAACAATATCGTCGTATGATCGTTTTATAGCAGTCCACTGTTTCATCAATCATCCTTTGAGTATTCAATCATTCTCTGGTAAGTTTCAGAGAAAAGTAATTTTAATTTAACAAATTTCCTCATTTGTTTCTCCACCAGGAAAACATTCCACTATTTTTATCTCCTATCTCCTAACACGGGAAAATTAATCACCTGTCCGTTTTTATACCCGGAGTTCCCGGGGGACCGGTTATTTTGGTCCCAGTTTTACCTCATTGGGGATACAATGCCTTCGGTCAACTAAAGCAGGGTCTCTGACGTCAAATGTTGTGACCCCTTTGCCAATATTTACGAAGAATTGTTTGCGAATACGAAACTAGTGTTTCAGGCTCAAGTTACAATGTGTTTTTAGTCCGTAAAATATAGCAGGATGTGTTTTTAGTGTCCCTGTAACGCGACTTTTTGTAAACAAAAAACATTAGCTTCTCTTTGTGACGGTGGAATATTGTTTTTTGAGTTTGTTTCGTTGTGTTTGTTAGTTCTTCTTTGTGGGGAGTATTTTGATTGTTGTCCTGTTTATTTGGTGGTTTCGTAACCTATTTTACTTTTAGTTAGGCCGTATCTATATACCTATCAGTATATGTTATGATTTTCACTGTCTTTCTCAATCTTTTAGATAAATAATTTTCTATCCTTTCCCTAAATAAATTCCATAATTAACATCCTGTCGTTATTATTATCCATTTCATTTGCACTCGGTCGCCGGGACCATAAATAAATAGATTGAGAACAAAATGGTGCTGTGGTAGAGAAGTCAGTGCTGTTCATCCCGCGAATGTAGATTAACCTCTTCAGCACCATTACATTCAAGTCCTTATTATAGACAAAATATTCCCACTTGATCTCTGAACAAGCGTCAAGTCCAAGTACTCAAAATCTTTCCTTCTGAATAACAATGACACAACAAATTTCAGTTGAAAATTATCATAAACCGTGATCAACATAATTCCAAATTCAAACAGTTACCTTTGGCACTCCGCCGGATCTGACGTCACTGACTTGACAGAGCTCGATGACGTCACCATCCTGTAACAAATCACACAGATTATGTTAATGGGGTTTTAAGATGATAGTTGGTTTTATGGACTTGCTTTTGCCAGTGGCTTTGCCTGTATTACCGAGAATCCTTTATAAGTTAATGATTTTTACACGTTCTGGTGGCGTATTATGACGTCTTAAAGCCAGAGAGGTTCCGTTGAGGGAAAGTCAAAGTCAAAATTATTTATATCAATTAGACCAGGAAGGCACTTTTGAACGTCAGTAATAGAAATTTAAAAGTGAAGCTATTTGCTTATTCCAAGTTGTAGATTCCTATGTAGAAGAACGAGCAAGAAACTCCATAGGTTACTCTTTTCCAATCGGAACGAGATCTCACTAGACGACTTGTATAGCTATGTTTCTTTCCCTCAATGGAACCATTCTGACCTTAGGACGCCATAATAAACCCGCTGGTTACTGGGTAGCCGGTGTCAGGATACGACAGGTACTGTAGTAAATAGTTAATCATGTTGGTACCATTCCCCGGAAACCGCAGAGTGTGAAAAAGGCGGTCGTAAAATGGTAAGATTTGTGTTAAAGAGTAATTATAAATTAAAAATACACTTTCGATTTCAAATTTTCAACCATTCTTGACTTTTAACTTTTACTGATCTAAAGATGACTGGCCTTCGGTAAGGCCTTCGGTAAGGCCAGTCATCTTCAGACCAGTAAACGTTTAACAGATTGAACACTAAACCTGCTTCAACCGCTTCCCATCAAAAACAAATTCTCCGTATGACTTGACATCAATCTCATTTGCGTTTTACCAGAAAACAGGTAAATAATTCATGAGATTCCCAAGCTCCCACTATTATTCAAATCATACATAATTCAAATTGAATTTCATCTAAAGGCATCACATCTATGCTTATATTATAAAGATGGCAATAGGCTCTCCCCTATTAGGTACATGGAATTTTCAGCTACACTGGTGAAAAGTAGGTGTAACATCTATCTTATAAAACTGTATCTTATTTGTTTGTATGCGCTAAATTTCTTTTTAACACTAGTTAGGTAATGAAAAAATATTAGAAACGTATTTTTTATTTTGTCGTATAATAACACAATACTTAGATAAAACGAATCAAAGTTTAGGAGTGGGAGCTAAAACGTCATTTCTACGTATAAAATGGACATAGAAGTGACGTCACGCGACATTTCAAATCAATGTATCGTCGAAAGTATTCGTTTCTGTAAGATAAATAAAAAATATGTGTCTAATGATTTGAAATAATCTACCAGACGCATGTGTATTATGTGCATTGTTCCATTGTCGCAATCTAATTGCAGCGGACTAATGAAGCCTATTAAATGTTAATTCTTGCAACAATAATGTAATTTTTTCAGTACATGTTTACAATTTCTATCATTGTGTTGTCTAGTCCCAGTAATAAGGAAGTTATAATTGATAGTTTGTATTATTTATAGGTGAAGATTAGATCCTTAGACCTGGAATGAAAGACTGAGAATTGTAAGCGACTATCTAGCAGGTTGCCGGGGATCCAGCACGAAGCAGAAGTAGGAACAGGGTGGTTTTTATTCAGTAGGAGTCTGGCACACTCTTTCGTCACTCCCACCCAAGGTGGGAAAAGTCATTAAAAAAAATAATTAAATATGCTCAATTGCTTATTGACAAAAAGGTTCACATTACATATTTGTATGACTCTGGACCCCACACTAGGAGTCCCTGTGTCGTGAGGCCCAGTCTCTTTCAGTCAGCAAAACATTATAATACAAAAGAAATACAAAATGAAAAGAAAAAGAAAAAAAATGCATGCTATTTCTTTATTGTCTTAGGTTTAAATACAAAAAATAAATATTAATTACAACTTAATATTTACGACGACATTTAAACCACGATTTCTACTTACTCACTTACCACACAGTGACCTTTAGTCGAACAACTGTAGAACACTTGTACGACAAAGGAAGCGTTTCTCAATGGGAAATGAACTTCCTAACTCCGGCCCATTGCCGGTATTAAGCTACTTTATACGTTTATGTACCTACTCACTTTTACAATGCAAATTGTTACACTTGTCTAACTTTCTATGTGTATGTAATTGTCTGCTCGCGACTTTATACGCGTAGTCGTATTTTTACCCACCCTGTCAATTTTTTGGGAAAGCTTGGCATAAAAAGTATCCTATGTCTGTCTCCTGGTTCTAAGCTCCTCATCAACTTACATCCGTGTAATAAGGAGTACCTTAATGCTGTTTTCTTGCTATAACCCAACATTTTACCTTCCCTGAAAATGTATAACATGGGTCCCAATTTAAAATGAGAAAAACATCGCACAATATTTGGCATCTCGATTGTCTGCGATTTTAGATTTTAGGTATTTAATTCTAAGTTTTTTGTTTCATTAACATATTCATTTCTGTCTAGAAAACAAGTTCTAAGTCGATAAGAGTCCTTGGTCATACACTACCGGTCAAAAGTTTTTGCCCACCCTATAGATTGCGTGATACACAGCAAATAAAAACAACACGATAGATTTTGATATTTGTATTTTAAAGAACATTTAAAGATACAAATACAGTAATAATAAAATTAGGGTATGTAACTGTTACACATTTAAATTTTTGATTCATCGATGTAACCCCCTTTAGCTTTTATTATTTCGGTGCACAATATTGGCATTCTCTGTAATAATTTCGACAAATAATCGTCGTCTATTCGGTTCCATTCGTTTCTTAGGATACTCCAAAGATGTGAAGTGAAAGTAGGACACTGCTTTCTGACTTCTCTGTCCAATTTGTCCCACAGCAACTCAATTGGGTTGAGATCGGGTAACTGTGACGGCCAAACCATTACTTTCAGTACATTTTTAATTTCTAATTCTTTCAAATACTCTTTGCACAGCTTTGAGGAATGCTTAGGATCGTTGTCATGCTGGAAGATAAATGGGCTGCCAATTAGGCGCTGGCCAGAAAGTATTACATTTTCCTTTAATATTTTTTTATAGCCTTCTTTCTTCAAAATCCCTTCAATTTCACCAAGTCTCCAGTTGCATTTTTTCCAAAACATCCCCAAACCATCACCGAGCCACCTCCGTGTTTTACAGTTGGGATTATACATGGATCTAGCATTCGTTCTTCCTTTGACCTGCGCACAAACACTCTTCTCTTAGACCCAAAAACCTCAAACTTTGACTCATCACTCCATAAAACTTTCTCCCAATCTTCATGCGTCCAATTTTTATGTTCTTTAGCCCACTGTAACCTCTTAAGTTTATTTTGACGTCTTAAAAGAGGTTTTTTCACTGCCACCCTTCCAAAAAGCCCAGCTTCTCTCAATCTTCTTTTCACCGTAGAAGTGCTTAAAGGTAGATCTCTAGATTCATTGATCTGAGCTGTTATCTCTGGACCAGTGAGTCGTCGATCGCGTTTACTGATCAATACAATACGTTTATCTTCAGCGGTTGTGGTTTTTCGAGGCCGTCCTGAACGTTTTCTATCGCCAAAACTCTCGGTGGATGCATATTTTTTCACGTTGTAGTCTATGGTACGTCGAGGTATTTTTAATTCCGCAGCAATGGTACGGTTACTTTTGCCAAGACTATGAAGACTGGCGATTAATGCACGAGTTTTTATCGATAGTTCCTTGGTTTTAACCATTTTAAAACTTACAAGTCAGAATTTGCGATATCGGAAACAATTCGAAGATGAGCTTCACAAAAATATGTATTTGACTAAAAATTAGAAATCACAACACGTTCTCACGTCTCACACGGCTAACTGAGACTAAACTAGAATCATAAACACCAAAGAAATAATTCACAATTTAAAAATAATAAGCAAATCGGCCAGTACTTGTAGGTTTTTACTTGTCGCACTCACCGACAAAATATAAACACGCACTCGTATAAAGTAAATAAATAACGCACTTTATTATTTTTGGTTTGTAAAACACTGTTTCGGCCTTCTCTTGACGATATGGTAGAAAAATACACTAAATTGTACTATTTTGAAATTTAATGAACTGATTACGGGGTGGGCAAAAACTTTTGACCGGTAGTGTACATAATGAGGGGGTCAAAAGTGAATACATTTTGCATAAACTATACATAGACAACATTTTAAGACTGTACATTCGATATATTTCGTCTATTATTACGAAAAAAGCCTTAATAAAGGCAGTACGGACCATAACGTCCTATATGTCCTATTTGTAATTGTAAATCCTATCCTATAGCGGTTTAGCCAAACGGATACCATACCAAAATTGGTGATAATGAGAGTTTTGAAAACTTCAAAAACATCAGTAATATTTTTCCCAATCCCAGTTCTAGTCATAAAAACAAATAGATTATTATTATAAAAGAAACAATGAGTTAGGACTTTATGTCTCGCTTTACACACATTATACGCAAATAAGAAGGTTATTACTATCAGTTAAGAAAACTAAAGTATTTATCAAAATAAATGTTACTTAAAAAATGTAGTAAATTAAATTCTTTATAAAAAATTCAAATGGCGCCACTATCGTTTTTAAGGAACCGCAAAATGAGAAAATGGAACTTAAGCGAAGTATCGTTGTCTGCGAGGAAACGCCACTGAATAGGAAATTGACTTCCTAACTAGATCTCGCGTAGGACGAGATTCCCGCTCAATGCACGAACCGACACCATTACCAATTTAGTTCTTATTTCGTACTTGAGAATGAAGTGTAAATTGATTTATTTTTGTTTCTTGCAGTTGGCCTTTTTCAATTTGGCGGGGCACTGCATTGAGTTTATGATTCAGTTGAGTATAATTTTAAGTTTTATGTGCAGTATCTTCTACTTTAACTTTTAGGTGTAGCGGTTTAAACATCCTTCTGTTGAAAATTCCAATTCCGTGTTGAGGATCATCAGTATCGGCTCGAGACAGTCCCCATTTGTGGATATGTGTGAAAGTTTCGCTTCCATTTTTAAATATTAATGTTATTATTAGTTCTTATCACCAATAGGACTTTTACTACTTTTATCAAATAAACTCGAGGCACATTACCAACCATTTTCTTAGAATTTTTAAAACCAAATTACACTTTTCCTGTTTTTAGGAATTCGAAAAATTCTAATTCACTAAAATCTAGTTCTCAAATACACGTAATCAAACATGTCGATCATTTAGAGGCCATGTTGAATTTCATCTGACTAATGTGCAAATGCGCAAACTGATGAATTGATGACAGGCAGTAACCTCCAATGACTAGGATGTATTTTGAATCTATTTCTGTTTGTATACTGAAGTCTAGAACTTTTATATGTTTACGAAACAATGGAAATAGGAAATATCCTATGATTTCATTAGTGTGATTGATCTGATTTTACAATTCTCCGGCCTCTTCAATAGGCCGGTCTCTATTTTACCAGCGCTCAGCAAAGTGTTTGAAAGGCTGATGCTTTCTCAGATGTTGCGTCACTTTAACATGAATTCTATCTTTCATGATCAACAATACGGATTCACCAAAGGTCGCTGCACTACTGACGCGGGAGTAGCTCTAATTAAGCGGGTGTTCGCCTCTTGGGAAGAAGCACGGGATGCCATCGGCATATTTTGTGATCTATCGAAGGCATTCGACTGTGTTGAACATGAGACGCTATTGCTGAAGCTGAAACACTATGGCATTCGGGGGACGTCGCTAAATCTGTTGAAATCATACCTTCAGGATAGGCAACTTAAAGTACAAGTAAATAAAGTAAATTCACAGGGTGCTAGCATATCTATGGGTGTGCCGCAGGGCTCGATACTAGGTCCATTCTTATTTTTAGCGTACATAAATGACTTGCCCCATTTATTTAAAAATGAACCGCAGATGGTATTATTTGCTGATGACACTTCATTAGTTTTTAAAATTAATAGACGCACAAATAGTTATGACGACGTAAAAAATGCCCTAATGCAAGTTCAAAATTGGTTTACATTAAATAACTTAGTACTAAACAATAAAAAGACAAAATGTATTAGATTTGTTTTGCCAAATGTTAAAAGCAACGAATGTGACATATTATTGAATGGTGAGAAATTAGAGTTTGTAAAAGAGACAACTTTCCTGGGAATTACTGTAGACGACAAATTGCAATGGGGTCCTCACATTATATCATTAGCGGGACGATTGAGCTCTGCAGCTTATGCTGTCTGGAAGATACGACAGTTAACTGACATTGACACGGCAAGACTGGTGTATTTCAGTTACTTTCATAGCATTATGTCGTATGGCATTTTGCTGTGGGGACACGCTGCTGACATTGAATCTATTTTTATCTTGCAAAAGCGCGCCGTCAGAGCTATCTACAATCTAGGTCGTCGCGAATCTCTCAGAGAAAGGTTTAAGGAGATCAACATTATGACCGTTCCATGTCAATTTATCTATGAAAACATCATGTATGTTAGGAAAAACCTACAGTTATTTGGTAAAGTGTCTGACAGACACCACTATCAAACTAGACATGGGAATAGATTAAGTCAGCCAATTTCGAGATTAGCGAAAGTAAGTAAATCATTCATGGGATTCTGTGTTAAATGTTATAATAAGATACCAGGCGATGTACAACAACTAAATGAATCCAAATTTAAATTATGTATAAAGAAAACTTTATGTAGACAAGCATATTACAAACTTAATGAATATATAGAGGATAAAAATGCTTGGATGCAGGCTAGTCCGGCTCCACAGGATAACTAAAAACACTGTTGTTTTAATGAAATCGTAAATAATGCAGCTATATTGCTAAATTGTATATTTTTTTTAAATTATATAACCAATGTAAATGTGAGAGCCCTGTAATTAACTTAATATTAAATTAGATTAATAGAAGTCATTTGTGTCAGCTTGGAGTTGTCATGCTCACTCAAAGGTCTCATTGGCGGTGGCGCGTGCAGTGGATCGCTCGATTCCCTACAATATGGTTGAGTTGGGCGGTGCTGGTGTACGTGTCATGTTCGTGAACGGGCGCCGTCAACTGGGACTGGTCAGCTCCAGACTGTATTATTGTTCTTAAGGTTATTTTCTTTCTTGATCACTTTGACTGGATTTTGGTGTTACATTGTTCTCGCACAATCCAAACAGCAAAACTATGTAACTAGTAAATTGTATTGTGAACCTGATTGAAAAAGAGTAACCTCTGGAGTTTCTTGCTCGTTCTTCTCCATAGGAATCTACACCTTGGAATGAGCAAATAGCTTCACTTTTAATATTAATTTTATTTTGACGTTCAAAAGTGCCATGGCCTGGCCTAATTGAAATAAATGATTTTGACTTTGACTTTGACTTTGACTTTGAATTATTTTCCATGTCCAGAAATCTTTTGATGATTTTTGTTGCAACGATGTTTATGTAAGATTACTTCCGCGCGGTTTCACACGTTCTGCTCAGCTCCTATTGGTCATAACGTGATGTTTTATAGCCTATAGCCATCCTCGATAAATGCACTATCCAACACAAAAATAATTATTCAAATCAGACTTCCAGTTACGGAGATTAGCGCGTTCAAACAAACAAACAAGAAAACAAACTCTTCCACTTTAAATAATAGTACAAGATATATGATAAGTAATAGAGCATGGGTCATACAGATTTTTAGATCATAATAACTTAAAATAACACGAAACCAATTTCAAATTAATTCATAAGGACACAATAAAGACATCGTTTCAACTTGCTACTTTTGGAGTTAGTAATGATTTTAACCACGGAAACAACAAAAGGAAACACTTTCTATCACAAAATTAATCCTACGTACCCCATAGACACTAGAATAACGATGTGCCACGTTCAATTATGCTTCATACTCCAGAGAATGCTATTGTGGCATAACCCACATTTCACATTCAAGTCATAAATGAAAAACCTAGTTAATTCCATTTGCATTAAATCATACGAGTCCCCAACACCCCAGACCCAGACCTCACTCGCAGTTAATGGTGAAAGGGATCTGATTTATGCATTCCTCAGGAATATTTAACTGTGCCACGTTTGAATAGAATTGTCTGACAATTATTTCTTCTGTGTGGGTAAAAAAATGGTGTGTCTGTCTGCTTTAATATTTAGTTTCATCACGTTAATAATATAATAATAATAATAATCTTTGATGATAAAATGAGCAAAATACAAAATATCATCTTAATAAGCGATGTAGACCTTATACAGTTAGATGCCTGTACTAGGAAAGCCCTGTATCACAGGCGAAAGTAGCTATAACATTGTATACTAATTTAGGACATCTTATTTCTATAATTCAATATTACTTATCATGACTTAGCAAATTCAACTATGATTATTTTATATACATATTATATTTTATAAATTTTATATACCTCTATATATTACATATTATATAAATACATTCATTATATTATAATAATACCTACATAATTATGACAAATTATTTAGAACTAATACATAATATTACTACAGCTGTGGAATTACATACATCGGCAGAAACATAAATAAAACTAGGTTACTAAGTTCATATGGTCATTCACTTCACACGTGTTATTATAAAGTATTAAAATTTTGTGCTGTTTGTACAGCAACAAAGTTTCCGTCGGCTAAATGGATACGTTGCGCAATTATTGTGCAAAGGAAGGTGAATCAACACCTAACTCTGACGTACAACAATATGCGTACTATGCACCTTCATAGTCTATTGAGTTGATGAATCTGTACTCTGCTATCTTCCTAGCAGGGCACTCAGCATCACCCGTTTTATGCTTATTCGGCTTGCTATAGCGGGTACAAGTTGCAAACTTAGGAGACTCCGTTGTTTTCTTGCACTCAGATAATGCGTGTCCTACTTCTCCACAATGACCACACGATAAAAAGGGCTCTCGACAGGTTTTTGCTGCGTGACCGTATTGCTGGCATTTATAGCATCTTGTAACGAGCGTAAAATCTCTGACAGGGCACGAAGTCCAATTGATGTAAAGTCTTTCCTGAGAAATAAGAGCTTTGCGTATCTTGCCAGAGACTTGTATGATATAATTGCAGGCCGGTGCGTCCGCGTTCCGGATTTATGGCTTAACTTTATATCTTTTAGAAAGGATTCCATTGACATCCCTGAAAACTTGTCAGCTACGTTCTGCTCATAAATGCACTTGAATACTTCAGCATCAGACATAGAGCTCGGTACTCCTACAACCGTAAGTCGTGGTTGACGTTTTTTAGGTTCGTCGGTGGTAAGGCCAGATGATGATAGCTGAACTGCATCCTTGACTTTTTCAGCGTCTTCCTTGGTTTCGGTGCTAATTATAACACCTCCATTTTGTGTTTTACGGAGTCCTCGGACATGCAACTTCAATTCATCAGGGCGTATTATTTTCTGGACTATAGTTTAGGTTTCGTCACTTGATTGTACTGATGGGTTCACAGGGTAAATAGCGACAGAGCTCAAATTATTGGGAAGCACAAAGGGTAAGAACCCTTTTTCACCATGTCAGCAAATGAATTATTATTTCCCATTCCAGTAGAGTTCTTGATTATATTCTTGATCTCCGAAATTTGATCTGCCAGGTCACGTTTCTCCTTTAGGTCATCAATGATGTTAATAGCTAGGCGAGACTTTTGCTTGAGAGATTGATACAAAACTGCCATTTGTGAGACGCTGGATCCAATTTTCCGGCTTAGGTTTGTAATTTTCAATTTTTGCTCTGAGTTCAGTTTTCCCTCCGTAGCAATAGAGCAAACTTCATTTAATTGTTGTTCGATTGATGCCATCCATTTCTGTATTTCGGGCGTTGACACAACTTCGATAGTGAAGTCAGTTTGAAGGCTGCTTTTAATTGGTGAGGCACAGGAAGCAAGGTTGCTGGGGCTCTTATCCATTTTTAACCGATATAATATGTTTATGTTTCCATATTATAATACTTATTTTTAGGGTATAAGCAAATCTAAATCAAGTAGGTCACTATTTAATATTAAATATTGCTAATAAGCACGTCTGTTCACTTCGAACGGCGAATGCGAATTCAACGTTGGTTGTTCCCTGAAGGAAAGTGGTGGTTTTAAGTACTAATAGTACGCTCGTCTTTCATTGATATCTATAGGCCTTTTATGTCTGATAGAAATTTGGTGTTATTGCTATCAATAGCCCATGATGGACAGGATTGCTAGGCTTCTTCTACATTAGAGGGTTTGTCATAACCTCCAGGGTGGACAGGCGGGTTGGAAATGAGTACATGTCCTACGTATTACACCACTTCATTGTTTGATTTAAAATCTTTTTTATAATTTTTTTTTACACACAAACCACATATTATAATTTTTTTTATGGAAGATGCCGATAAATGATCAGACGGTTCACCTGGTGGTAAGCAATTGGCGTCGCAGGTGTCGATGACCGACGCGACAAGGCTATTTGGGGATTAGGAATTTGAGGATTGTTGTGGATTCAGGGATTAGGGAGACTAGGGAAGGGCGGGGGGTAATTGGGCCAACGATATTACTTTTAACTCACTTGGAAATTGCACCTAAGACTGTTCTATCGTTGCCAGTCGTCCTCACAACTCCAAATCAACAAGATCTGGACTTTGGGTAGTATTTTTCCGTCACCCAAAATAAAAGCTTTTACTCTTAATGTCGGTCCCTTTTACAAGAATTCCTAAGTACTTTTTTTGCGACATTTGTTTGGGTCAAACAATAATTAATTACAGCAAGTCTTAGTGGAAGTTCATATAACCAGTAATTGCAGAAAATATTTATTCTTTCTTTAAATCTGTAGTTACATTTCGCTATACCTACGGTAGTACTAATTTGATAGGCATCTTAATAAGGGTACGAGGATTTTCGAAAACCCCCAACAGTGCTTTGCCCAACAGTCGAACCTCACTTCTTGCTCGGCAGTAATCCTTACGACAACTCGAGGAACAAATGTCTATATAGATCTAAATAAAGTACTTACTCAACAAATCTCAACCTTATTGACGATAAACAGCAAACGAACTAGGTTAGACCTACATACCTAGGTATAAAAGAACCCTATTCTTCAACAATAATACCCCTCATTCATTGTATAAACCACAGAATGCGCCAGCGCGTCCTACTTGCATCATTACGTGTATCTATTTTATTCGATCTTGATCGCCTGTCAGTTGCATTCGCCGACCAATGGGACGCGCCTCCCCTATAAGCGTGCTATTGACAGTTGACAGCTTTCAAACGCGGGACCAACGCAACGGACCGTTGTGAAAAAAAAATGTACTTGGTTAAGGAATTGTATTGTTCGGTGTATGTAACTTTGAGTTGCAGGAATGAAAAATAGAAAAGGGTAGTAATAAAAGCTCCGACAAGGCCTAAAATACTAACTTTCCGACTACTTTTGTCCGAACGGCTCCGACAAGAAAAGAAGAATGGTCCTTACTGAAAATATTAAATCTACTGCCTAAAATACTAACTTTCCGATTCCATTACATGACTGTTTATTGCTACAATACTAACCTAACCTAACCTAAAACGTCTGTTGTCGGTAACTTAGTAATTTTGTCGGAGGTTCAATATTCTATTCGGAAGTTTAGTTTTGTTATTCGAAGATCCATTTTTATAGTCGGCCACAGATCACTGGAGATTAATTTGTTTTTCGGAACCATTATTATTTTCCATTAGAAAATGGTTATTTTAAGTGGAATAATTTTAATGGTATATCAATGTTTAGTATTTACATACATTATAAATCAGTCCTGTAGTTGCATAGGGTAGTGAGCACTGAGGGTCTATCAAAGATTACGTTCCAGCAATTTTGGAGTAGGTAAAGTGGGGGGGGGGGATTAATTGCAATGTTGTATGACAGTAAAATTATATTTTATTGAATTTCTCGACCGATGTCCACCGGTGACCGTTCTCCACTAACTCCGTTATAGACCTTATTTCCGATGTTTAGAGAGTATTTTTGTATGAACAAATTTCAGTTAATTCAGCAATAGTCTCATTTTTATTACATGGGATTCCCAATAAGATCAGTTAAAACTGGGTATTATGCGTTTGAAAAATCCCGCTTTTCAATGAGTATTAATGAGCCTGAGATTCTTAAGTATACCCTGTAGATTGTATTTATGACAAATAGCTTGATGTTTATTTGTGGCGACGACTAATTCTACAAAATGGTCCCAATATCGTGTGGGTTTAAATTACGATATTATTACAAGTAAACCTATTCTTAGACAATGACTAACTTTACTACAAACGTTAATAGTTTTCAATTAATTACTATAATTGCTAAACTTGAGCCAAATGTGTAATCATGAATCAATTTTATTATTTTACGATTTCCTGATCTTATTCTGGGAAAATGCGTCTACAATTTAATTGATACTTTATGAAAGTAAATACGTTTCTCGTTGCTTTCCTCGTTGGACGGTCAGCATCAAAAATTGAAGAACACATTTAGTACAGGGATTTTGAAAATATAAATGTGTTCATCAACTTTTGACGTTGACCGTACTTAATATACATAAGACATTTATTTATTTATTTATATTTAAACATTACATTTATCATTACAGGCACACCTAATACAATAAATGCAGGTACACATTATAAGTAAACTTATTACACAATATCCCCTAATAACCGTAAAATAATTTAGACAAAGAAAAACAAAAGAACATAAGCACATAGAACATTAATTAAACTTACAGGCTAATACATTTTCATAAAACTATCCCTAATAAACGTAAATAACTTTAGTAATAACAAATATGTACTTATATTTTTTTTAAATCTATGTACCTAGGTACTAACAACATAAATTATATAAATAGAATCACATAAGTACAAATCTTAGGAACTTAAGTTATTATTTACAACAGCCTCATATATGTATATAGAATATATCCGTAATATATCTACAAAAATACTGTTACTTATAAAATTCTGTAAAAATATATAAAAGACTGCCTCGTTAGTCGAGTGGTCGCAAGTGCGACTGCCGGACAAGGGGTCTCGGGATTCCCGCGTCGGGCAAAGTATTACTGGGTTTTTAAAAATCTCAGTAGTAGCACGGAGTCTGGAACTGTGCCCGGTATATGGCAATAGGCTCACCCTCTATTTCACGGGACTCATAACATAAATAGTGAAAAGTGGGTGTTACATCGTCGAGTACCGGTTTTGTAGACACAATTATAGAACAATAGGTTGCGGTCACCGGTGACCGCTTGGTGTTTGACAGTTTAAGTGACGTAATGTGCACGTCTGCCTACCCCTTCGGGAATAAAAGGCGTGATGTTATGTTACTATGTTATGTTACCAAAGTCGTGTTATCATACACATAATGTAGTCTTTGGTCTTTGAAATAACAACAAACAAAGTAATATATAATCGCAGAAAATATTACTTACATATCTACGTGTGAAAATATCAGAATTCTGTAGCTTTCATGTGTTTCAGTAGAAAAGCACGTGTCGCTCATAAAGTATGGAAATGATTTGCATACTTCTCTAACTGAGAATCCCCGCGAACAATTTTGTGATCCCCGTCTTTTTGTGTGTGTGATATGTAATGAGAGAGAATAATAATAAGAATGAATGCTAAAAAGTTGTATTAAGTATGAACCTTTTTTTTTTGATGGCGGTCAGTCATCCAATTGCTTCTCCCGCCCGGGTGAGGCGAGACGCAGTGTCAGACTCTCACTGAATAAAAACCATCCCGTTCCTGCCCTTCGAGCCGGAGCCCCGGCTACCCGTTAAGTCTTCCGCGGCTCCGTATCGGCATCAGCCCTATTAGGCCCCATCCGTGGTGGTGTGATGGCTCTTTGAGGAGCGCCGTACGCTCGGGCCTGGTTCTGGTCGGGCGGCGAGTCACCCGTGCTCACCGTCCGCAGGCCCATGCTTAGGTATGTATGAATGATTATGAATGTATGATAATTGAATTTAAAAAAAAAATCAAAAGAATGGGCTGGTTATGGGACTTCACATTTTATATAGTGTGGGAGAGCCATGCTTCGGCACGAATGGGCCGGCTCGACCGGAGTGATACCACGGCCTCACAGAAAACCGACGTGAAACAACGCTTGCGTTGTGTTTCGTCGTGTGAGTGAGGTTACCGGAGGCCCAATTACCTTCCCCTTCCTCAATCTCCCCAATCCCTGAATCCCCAACGAACCTCAAACTCCTAATCCCCAAAAAGCCGGTGGCGCACTTGTAACGCCTCTGGTGTTCCAGGTGTCCATGGGCGACGCCGATTGCTTACCATCATGTGATCCGTCTGCTCGTTTACCGGCTTATGCCATAAAAAAAAAATAGGCTGGGAGGCAGTACTCTCTTGCTACTTCCAACAAGCGTGAACAGCTAGGCTATTTTTAACCGGCTTCAAAAAAAGCAAGTTCTCAGATTAACTTTAATATTTGTGCGCGATTATCTCGCGATTGGCTGAACCGATTTTGATGCGGTTTTCAGAAAAGCGTTTGTTACACTTAGGAGAAGATTTATGTATAAGTAAGTAATTGACCGACTTAAAAAAAGAGGGAGTTGAAGTCTGTTTTTTAAACGTAAAACGTCTGAGTTTATAAAATAGTTATGTAACTTTCAATTCGAAAGATTGAAGTGAACTCAAGCACGGTCCGCTATGCCATTAGTTGTGAAAATGAACTCGACCAATGACGTATAGAACATACTTTTTTAAAAAAGAGTAACGAATGGAGTTCCTTGCTCATTCTTCTCCATTCGAATCTACATTTTGGAATGAGCACCTAGCTTCACCTAATTTCACTGACGGACTGACTGACAGACTATTATTTATTTTGTATTCGTTGACGTTTCAAAAGTACCAAACTATGGTTTAATTGAAAAATATAAATGCTTTGACTTTGATGCTTTGACGGGTGAGTTTGCGATCAAGCTCATTTTTAAAGTTCAAATTGATAGTTACAATCTAGCTATACACTCTTCTCTTCTCTTCTGTAACTTGCCTGCTAAACGTGAACGGTACGCCAAACCAGCTGAGTTCATAGTCCAATAGTAGACTTACACACTTTGATGTAAGTAGTAGTTGTTAAATCTGAATTCTTCAAACTTGACAGCTAATTAAAATGTTTACTGTTCCTCTGTCAATCTCTTCGTGGATTGAATGTGATGTTATGTGCTATTAATGTGATATTCTCAGTAACGACACGACAGTTACTGAGCTACTGAGAATTCCACATAATAGCTCGGAGTCTGGAATTGTGTTCTGTTTACGGCTTGAGACTTTGTTTACAAACCATATTGTGATACAACCTAAAGATAATAAGGCATTTATTTGATTGTGTAGGTACCTAATGTCTTTTTTCAGAAAGTACATATACAGTTACGAGTAGTCGCAAGTGCCGCTGCCGGGCAAGGGGTCTCGGGTTCGATTCCTGGGTCAGGCAATGTATTACAGAGTTTAAAAAAAATCTCCGCGGTAGCACGGAGTCTGGAATTTTGCCTGGTATATGACAATAGACTCACCCCCTATTACATGGGACTCATAACATAAATAGTGAAAAGTAAGATAAGTTATATAATATAACTACATAATATAACATAACAGAGGTGCACATTATGCCCCAGTACAATATAAATGGATTCGGGGATAAAAGGCGTGATGTTATGTTATGTTATGTTATGTTACATATACAGTTCCAGGTTCTCAGGTGATTGTTTTTATGTAGGAATTCGAACGACACTTCCAACCTAAGATCCCTTGATCAACAGACTATCCTTCTTGCAAACACTCGACCAACGAGATAGACATTTTGAGAGTTACAAACGAAAATTTACTAATGTCAAGGTTCAAGCACAAGGCATATGTCGCGGAGAACCTATTGGGTTACCGGGGCTCCGGCTTGAAGCGCAGGAGTAGGAACGGGGTGGTTTTTAGTCAGTAAGAGTCTGACACTCCCTCCCGCCTCACCCAGGCGGGAGCAGTAATTTGATGATTCTCCCCGTTTAAAAAAGGCATATATCCGGATATATGTATAGCCGGCTATAGCCCAACCACATATTGTAATAGAACACTCAAAAAGGACATTAACGAAACAAAGAGTCCATTTAAGGAGTACATGGCTATCATATGACCCATTTCGCATCATTTTACTCATAAGAGCACAAAAGGCCAGACAAAGGTAGCAGGGACAATGGACTTCCTCGGTACTTCGTTAAGTATCTGATAGTTTCCGTTAAGGGTTCTTTCGTAGATTCGTAGGGCTGTCTAGATTTTGCCCTGATTCTATCTCTCTATCCGCGAGGGTGGTCTGTCTACATTTTGTATTGATTTGTCTGTGTTTCTGGATTTCTTTTAGATGTTTTTGTTGAGATAGTTGGTTGAAATGATATTCACTTTCTTATTTACTAGCTTTTACCCGCGGCTTTGCTCGCGTCACAAAAGGATAAAAAGTAGCCTATGGACATATACCAATACACACAGCGCCATCTATACCAATACTTTGTTTTCCCTCGGGAATATCAAATTTTTCGGGATAAAAAGTACCCTATTATTTAATCCGGACTTCTAACTTTACGTCTGCAAAAATTCAAAGCAATTGGTGTAGTAGTTACGGCGTGAAAGCGGAACAAACAAACAAACAAACAAATTCACTTTCCTATTTATAATAGTAGTAAGGTTTATAAAAAAGAAAGTATAATAAGTAGTCCAAGGAGAAGGAGTAAAACTAATTAATGATGAAAGTAATTGATTTCCTCAATTACCACAGAGTAATAACTAAACTAAGAACACAGATAGCAATGTATGTATAATATAAGTAGATTATAAATTTACCTAATTACAACAGTTTTATTATTTTGTGCTAATTGTAAATCTAAAAAGATAGTAATATCTCTTAAGACTTATGGCACAAAGCCTTAAGATCTTTATGGTTACAGCAGTGAGCTAGGAAAAATGCTGTTCTAAATTATATTTTTTCTTCTTTATTAATATGCCATAAAATCTTTAATAAACACTCATATGTCGTATCTATTATCATCATCAGAAGTTAATTTAAATAGTGTCTAAAGAAACTTCGAATCAATGAGAACTTTTTTAAAATCGACTTCTGGTAGCCCTATTGGTGAACGACTTTATCTGTTGAAGTGGAGTGTGCTGTGTGTGTGAGCTAGATTGTCACAAATGAATGCTATTCACCTGCTTAGATATGAAACCCACAGAATATAGAGGCATATATATCCTTTATGGTCCATAGTGGTCTGCTGATGCTAATTTTGTTTACACTGTGGGATGGTTTTTAAATAGGGGGAAGTCCCGTAACGGCGGACGGCACCTAACGCCGTACGCCTGTATTATCTCGATAACTGATAACACGAGCGATTTAATTTTTACAAAAAATCTTAGGCGACTGCCACTGGCTTAGGCTTCCCCCTAAAAATTGAATCGCTCGTGTTATTAGTTATCGAGATAATACAGGCGTAAGGCGTTAGGTGCCGTCCGGCGTTACGGGACTTCCCCCTAAGTATGTTCTTACGTTATTGGTTCAATAGATTTTGGAATTAAAGCGACAGAGTGTTGTGTGTTGTTTATTGGCTACATTATTGCAAATCACAGGATTCTATGAAAGTACTGAGAATTTTCAAAATTTCTAACATTTTTTAATTATTCAGAAGACATAGTTTTAGAAGTAAACGTCTAGTAGATCATGATCAATGATTAACCTGGACAAGAAACCGACACTTCTTATAAGGCAATACTAACACTAACCATATTTATTACATACTAGCTGGCCCGGCAAACTTCGTACCGCCTATAAATGCTTTTTTTCACCTTATAAACCTTCCCTGGACTCCCACGAACATTTCAATACCAAAATTACCCAAATCGGTTCAGCCGTTCTTGAGTTTTAGCGAGACTAACGAACGAAAATTGATTTTTATTTATATAGATTTCTTTTATAAACTATGCTTAAAAAAACAGACTTCAACCTCCTCTTTTTTTGAAGTCATTTAACATACTAAAACCTCCTAAAAGTAACAAACCATTTTCTGAAAACCTTATGAAAATCGATTCAGCCAATCGCGCACAAACAGAGATAAATCCTCACTAATATTATAAATCGGAAAGTGAGTTTGTTTGTTTGTTTGTTTGTTCCACTTTCACGCCGTAACTACTAAACCGATTGCTTTGAAATATTGCAGACGTAAAGTTAGAAGTCTGGATTAAATAATAGGGTACCCACTAGGTTTTATTCCGGAAAAATTTGATATTCTCGAGAGAAAACGAAATTATTGGTATAGATGGCGCTGTGTGTATTGGTATATCTCACATAGGCTACTTTTTATCCTTTTGTGACGCGAGCGAAGCCGCGGGTAAAAGCTAGTACTATATATACAGGTCAAACAGAGGACCTCGGCGTTTTGAAGTCAATTAAAAATAAACGCACGAACAGCGATTTGGTGACATAGGTACCTAAATATTCAATAAAGAAAATCTCAAAATACCAAAAAACTGTTACCAAGCGCCCTAAAAAAAGCCTAAAACAGGATCATCCTTACTGAACCATTATCCCTAATTAGTTGACAGGTCACCTGTTATCCCCGATCCTTTGGCTTTAATTCTATTCGTGAATAGAACAGTCTGGATCATATCTCCTTTGAATTTTAGTAATAAATAATGTATGTATGTGTAACTTGTATATTGGGTTAATGAAGGGATCTATTTGGTTGTCCGTGTGAATAGCTGATGTGAATAACATAACCGCTATCTTTCGATTCGTAAGGTAGGCAAAGGTGGACGTTAATTTCTAGTCTAATGTAATAGCCCCTAATGGATACGTTTCTTAGGTGGGCGTCGCTCGTAGGCCGCATCATTGCTTACCACTAGGCGAGATAGCGGTCAAACGCTGACCCATTTCATAATATAAAAAAATAATAATGAATGGTGCGCTAATCCATTGCTACACCAGCCACGAAAGTAAAGTTCTTCCAAAGTTTAAAAATAACTTTACATTACTTCTCTCGACCTGGGATCCAAATCGAGACTCCTACACAAAAAAGAGCATTACTTCATATTAGTAGATTTTTTTATAAAAAAAGTTGCCTACTTTAGGATTTTCTCCTGTGTCGTGGGTGCGTTTACAAATATAACAAGTTATGTATGTACACAATTTGTAATATCAAGTAACAAGACATTTGACTTTTTTTAAGCGGAGAAATCATCGAATCCCTGCCCCCGCCTGGGTGAGGCAAGACAGAGTGTCAGACTCTTACTGACTAAAAACCACCCCGTTCCTATTCCTGCACTTGGAGCCGGAGCCCCGGTAACCCTTTAGGTTCTCCGCGGCTCCGAATCGGCATCAGCCTTATTGGGCCCCGTCTGTGGTGGTCTGATGGCTCTTTGAGGCGCGCGCAGAACGCGACGCGCCGTACGCTCGGGTCTGGTTCTGGTCGGGCGGCGAGTCACCCACGCTCGCCGTCCGCAGGCCCGCGAAGATATTTGATTAAAAAAAAATACTGCTTGTTGGCCGAGTTGTTGCAAGTGCGATTGCTGAGCAAGGGGTCTCGGGTTTGATTCCTGGGTCGGACAAAGTATTAATGGGTTTAGGAGTCTGGAATTGTACCCGGTATATGGCAATAGGCTCACCGCCTATTACATATCATAACATAAATAGTATAGGTGTTACATTGTACAGTGGCATTAAGTGCCGTAATGTGTACCTCTGCGTACTCCTTCGGCGTAATGTTATGTTATGTCATTTTCAAAAAATTGGACCTCGGAACAATTTCTTTCAAATATCACACTTGAAACACTAGAACCACAGAAAGTAGATTACATAATGCTTCATAAAAACGACGTAAAGACGTTGTGGCGACACATGTCACAAGTCAACGGATGACGTCATAAAATCCTACATCGCACATGCGAAGTTTACATTCGATTTAACACAGATAGAAAATCCCAACGAGCAACTGTAGGGCAGAAAGCCCGCCAGGCACGATCACCTCGCCTGGTCGGAGGATCCTCCTTTTCCGATCTTAGGGAACTATACTCTCTGTTCCCTAAAACGTAATCAATTTTGTTGAAGAAAATTTATCGAATATCCGTGGAAAATTCTGTAGGTATCTAGCGCTATCTTAAATTTTTATAGTGACAGTAATAAGTCATATCGAGCCACGAATGATATCGTCAAAAATTGTGGTGTCAAGGTCTGAAGGAAATATAGGTTTATAGGGTCCCGTTATCGGGTGGAGGTCAAACGAAATCGTACTTTCCATCAAAATAAATTTGACATGGTGTTTTTATGGGTTTTGTGTGTCTTGGTTCTTGGGTACAAAAGGACAGGGTTAATCAAAGGGAATAATTGGAACAAACTGCTTTTGGATTTGGATTTTATATAAATTGGCATTTTAATAAATTACGTTAATTCGCGTAAACCTTGAGCTTGAATTTAATGAAATCTGTATAAGAATCAGGACATATTACAAAACATAAAGGATGTAGATATGAAATCGAAACCTATCTACCTCAACAAATTATTTATCTAGTACCCCTGATTAACTCCTTTTAGTATCACTGACATGTTACCTCCAAGTGATAATTATCCACAAACGACAGTTCAGAAGTGACACACATCTAAGCCATCATCTTCAAGAAGGTCAGGTCTACTAATGAGAGTTCGTATAAACACCAGCTCATTATAAAGTCCACGACTCTTTCTGATGGGTACTCTAGACCCAACCATTCCTCACATTCCCGACCTTGCACTCTTGAACGGTGAAAAGTAGACCCACTACCCTTCGCATAAAGTGCTCTTTAGCTTGGGAGGAACATGTTTGTTACTTGAAAGGTATTTGAATTTTTGTAAGAGGTAGCTTCTGCCGTGAAATGTGATATTAATTTTGAACGTAGACTTTCGGAGCCCTCGCAAAATGCGGGTTTAATATCGCGAAGTTTGCCGCGATGAAATTTTTGTTATGAACATTTTTTTAAACTCTTTGATTTATTTTTATGTAAAACGGAAGCGTTTCAACGAAAATCCAATCACTTTATATTGCGTTGGCGTTTATAAAATAAGACAAGGAAGTTAATTTTAGATTGTATGTAGATTTGAATTCTTTTTGGAATAAAATAACGCTTATTTTTTACTGGAGCAATAGAGAACCGAGAAGAAGGGGACAAACCAACAAATCAGTGCCATTTGAAAGCACTAGACCAAAAAGGCAACCAACATTAATCACACTTCGAAAACAAACCGAGAGAAACAAAACAATATTCACAGAACATCAACAAAACTAAACAACTTCGTATATTGATACAACAACTTCAGTCTAGAACTCCAGACACAGATACCGCAGAAAGTTTTATAAGAAACATAAACTAACAAACAAATACACAAACATTATCAAAGTAAAATCAAGTCCAATCCATCTTGTCACGTCTTAGTAACTCTATTGCGAATTTGTGAATATTGCGAACGTTACCGTCGCGATTCCATTCCACCATTTTGATATATAGTCGCCGTCAGCTGTTTATCATGCCACGTACAGACGAAATTGCTTTACGTATACTTACAAGCTTAGGCTTAGCTCACATTACAGAGGATGGACAATTTATCGGAACCGCAAAGATTTAGATAGTATTTGCTTATGTTTTTCAATTGTCTTGTCTAAATTACATCATCATCATCATCATCGTCATTAGTTAGGGGACGTCTTGAGCTTAAAAAGGAGGTCTTTTTGTTGGTGAGTTTGTTATCGTCCCTATCATTCTCCATGTTTGGTAAGTCAAAGTCAAAATCATTTATTTCAATTAGACTACGGTGCTTATTTTGAATCCGATTCTTATTAGATCGACATTGATATTGTGAAACTTCATATTCTTGAGTGACTATACTAGCACCCATTGCATCCGTTTTGCGAGGATATTGAAGGAACTAAATGGTAGATTTTACCAGCTACGATTTGGGTTGTATAGTGTGGACATCAAATAATTATTGCGATTTTATTATATTGAAATTGCATTGACATTGATATTGGTTTCAAGAGTAAGCGCCCAGGAAGGCACTTTTAAGGCTTTGGCTGCCAACAAATAATTGTTGAAGGCAAATCCTCCGCTAATGTCGGTCACCGGTGACTGCCATGGCGTTTAACGTGTTAAACGTCAACAAAAAAAATTAAAAGTGTAGCTCATTCCAAGGTGGCTTGTGGCTTGGAAGTAGCGTGAAAATCACAGTTGGATCACCGATTTTGAGAATGCCTCTCATTTGATGGCGTTTTAAAACATGATCGACTTCCAATTCATATTATAGTAGCCCGAAAAGCTAGCTGACAATAAAAATGTTGAGCCGGCCCAATGTGAACCAGCTCTAAGAATATTTCAGCCAAAAAAGAGTGAAGGTTTTTCGGTAAAAATATCGTACCTATCTAGGAGCCTAAGACTAAATATTTTTAGGTGTAAATCTTTTTCTTTTACTTAACATTGTTTTTATCAATATTTCCACGTAATGAGGTTAGGTTTTGTCTTTTGTTTTTGACGATATTTGGAACAAATATGTCATGTCTACTTTGTGTTGTTTTATTTCGTTGTTTTTCTGATGACAGAGAAAATATATTTTGTCATCACCTCTATCCCTTTCAATGTACTCGCAACACAACACAATACAATTGAATTACATCATCAACCCTTTACAGTACGCTGGAGGAAGGATTTGTCTTGATTCTTGATGGTCGATTTGGAGATAATAGTTTTAACGTTCAGTTTCATCAGAGAGTGCAGCTATTCCTTCTCTGTCAGTACTTAAAGGCACTCGGAAGGTACCAGTGCGGGGTGCCTGGGCACGTCCAGCGCCCCTATCCTCAGAGAGTCCCGACGGACCGACAACCGACAATATCTACCACGGACCGACAACCGACAATATCTACCACGGACATACACCGAGCAAGCTGGTTTCCGCGCAACGGGTAGCAGGTTCGACCCCGCACGGAGCAAATCTTGGTGTGAACCCCAAATTGTTGTTTCGGGTCTGGATATCGTGTGTATGTGAACTTGTATGTTTCTAAATGCAACCACGATACAGGAGAAAATCTTAGAGTGTGGCAACGATAAAAAAATAGAAAAAAATTCAAAAGGGCACCAATCAGCGTCGTCTAAGACGACTCTGAACTCTGTCAAATCTGTAGTTTAAGGTTTTTATGACACCCGAGGGAAGAATAGAGAAAGGGACAAATGTATACTAAAATGTTATGTATCAGCTCAAACAGTGACAAAATATAACCCATTTTAAACTTTACAGTATCTAAGCAATACTTACCACGCTCAACATACATACATGTAGTTTTATTGAACAAAGACCCACATTATCATACCTCACTAATGTCCCCCTGTGACCCAGATCCATTATTCAGCTAAACCTATTCTCCAGTCCGATTCGATCTCGATTCGACACACTCATGACATGAATATCTCAAGCGCTGTAACTTGTAACGTGGAGTTTATAAGACAAACTTTTCGTATGCAATAATAATATTTTCAGAAATGTATTGTAGGTGAGTTACCAGAGATGATGATGAAAAGCGGTTGGGCGTATACGAGAAGAGGTGTCACCAAGGGTAAGCCAACAGCATCGCCCATAGCCATCAAGCGTCTAGCATTATGTAACCAAATAGTTAAATATGTGATGTTCGTCTTTTGACAGAGGGTCTAATTGAATGAAGTCAAAGTCAAAATCATTTATTTCAATTAGACCAGGAAGGCACTTTTGAACGTCAACAAAAAGTTGTCAGTAAAGCTATTTGCTCCTTCCAAGGTGCAGATTCCTATGGAGAAGAGCATGATACTCCATAGGTTACTCTTTAGTCAGGTTTACAAAACAATTCTCTAACTAGTCTAGTAGTAGTTAATCACCACGGATGGAGCCGCGGAGGACCTAATTGGTTAAAATTAAATAGAATTTATAGAAATCATGAAATGAAATTGGAAAAAAATTGTTAAAGCAGATGCTTTAACTTTTGAAGGAAATTGAATGGCAAGATGTCCACTGCCGAATATCATCTGATAACATTCAGATTTAGATTGCATTTAAGTTTTCAATAAAGCTGGTATTCCACAATCTCTGCCTACCCCCATGGGAGACAGGCGTGAGATTATGTATGTATGTATTTATTCATTACTGATAAACAACAACACACCTACTTCTAACTTGTGGTTATATCACGGAATATAGAATACAATTCTATATTCCGTGGGTTATATAACCATAAGGTATCTTGACAACACATACCCCAAACGACTTGATATTTCCATCCCCCGAACAGATTTGCTTACAACCCTGTGAGGTAGATCCCGTTGACCCTAATCACCCTCTAATGGACACAAGACCCCTCAATGAGGAGGTCAATGGAACCGGCACTCCTTGGAACTCCCTGGAGGAGGGACTCAATTAGTTTTGGTGACTAATTAATTTGATTATTTCGTGATTTATTGAGGGATTTTGCGGAGGTTGTTATGCGAAGTAAATGTGAACTTATAAACTTAACACGATTTATCTCTTATGAACGGTATTTCGGTTAACTAAAAAACCTAATACAATTTTATCTTACGTGGAAAACAAACTTTCGGCAGTCACATTTTCGAACGACTTAATATAAATCATTGTTATTAATTTTTTTTATGGCATGAGCCGGTAAACTAGCAGACGGATCACCTGATGGAAAGCAATCGGCGTTGCCCATGGACACCTGGAACACTAAAGGCGTTACAAATGCGTTACTGGCCATTTGGGGATTAGGAGTTTGAGGATCGTTGGGATTCAGGGATTGGGGAGATTGGGGAAGGGGAGGGTAATTGGGCCTCCGGTAACCTCACTCACATGACGAAACACAACGCAAGCGTTCCTTCACGTCGGTTTTCTGTGAGGCCGTGGTATAACCCCGGTCGAGCCGGCCCATTCGTGCCGAAGCATGGCACTCCCACACTTAGATGTTAAGAGAAAAATATCAACAATTTCGGTTAATCGATAGAGTAGACGACGGACGAGGCAGTTGGCTGCGAGATATCATACGTTGTGTCTATGCATGTTGCTTACGATTATGAGCTCTTCTTGTACCTTGAAACTACTCGAGCATATTTAGGATTATTATTATTATTTTTTTTTAAGTGGTGAAAATCATCGAATGACTGCTTCCGCCTGGGTGAGGCGGAAGGGAGTGTCAGACTCTTACTGACTAAAAACCACCCCGTTCCTTCTCCTGCACGTCGAGCCGGAGCCCCGGTTACCCGTTAGGTTCTCCGCGACTCCGAATCGGCATCGGCCCTATTGGGCCCCATCTGTGCTGGTCTGATGGCTCTTTGAGGCGCGCCGTACACTCGGGTCTGTTTTTGGTCGGACGGGGAGCCACCCATGCTCGCCGTCCGCAGGCCCGCGCTTACGGTGGCCGGAGATCGTCTCGCGATCCCCGACGCCCGGTGTGTCCTTCGCGATGGCTGGGTTGCGAAGAGGCAGCGCTTCGCTGCCTCACGCGTCCCGCCTCCTCCTTAGCTAGCATGACTGCTTCGCAAAAGGAAGAGACGGCATCCCAATCCCCCTCGCTCCGCATCATGGCCTGCACTAGGCCCGGACGCGAGAGGTCGCCATCGCAGATCACTTCCCTGAGGGCACGGCGGTGCTCAGCCCACGCCGAGCATTCTCCCACTGTGTGTTCCACCGTGTCCTCAGGGCGGTCCTCGCAGTGATGACACCCGGGCGTTTCCTCCCGCCCCATCAGACACAGGTACCTCCCGAAACTTCCATGTCCGGTGAGGACCTGCGTCAGGCGGTAGGTGAGGACGCCGTAGCGTCTCTCAAGCCACTCCTCAAAGAGAGGACTTACCGCTGCAATGGCAGCGAACCCAGCCCCCGGTTGCGACAGTCGTTGCTGCCATTCCGCCATGAGATCGCGCCGGAGCTCATCCCGCCACGCACTTATCTGGCGCGGCAGCGGAGTTTCGCCCCGGCGACGTGCCTCCGCGTGCATGTTATACACGCGCGCGAGCACCTTCGCCTCCAGATCCCACGGCGATAATCCGGCAAGGAGGTTCGCCGACTCCCCGGAGATCGTGCGGTGTCCGCGGATCATTCGGATCGCCATGACCCTCTGTGACATGAGCAGCGTCCGAGCGGGACGCGAGCATATTTAGGATACAAATTTATTATACATATAATTTATTGTAAGTCCCTATACCTTCCTTAGATATGTATTATTGATTATAACAATTATGTCTTCCCTCTTTTATATTGTATTACCTTAACTTCTGTTGTGTTAATTCCTAATTTTAAGTTAATGATAAAAATGTAGCAACAACTGGATGTCCAAATAAATAAATAAATTATTTGTAACTTCTGTTATATACTTCATGCTTCCTTACTACCTCTATAATGCAGTTACCGTTTTAACATTCTGCACCACCCAATGGTCGACTGTCAGAGAATGCCAACGGCATTAATAAGACCACCATTTTCACAGTGTATGTGCAAATAAATAAAATTAGAATAGTTACTTATGAGAAATACTATCTAAATAATTTACTATGCGACTCATATTCAGTATGCGAACTGTGATGCCAATGTTATGAAATAACAATGAATAGGAAATCAGAACTATGAAATTAGTTTCAGTTGAATGTTTCATTAATATTATTGGTAGCTATTTATATCAACAGGAATTACTTTCGGCATTGAATAGTCATGAACTTGTGATGTTATTTCCGTTACCATGGCAACTATTAATAGTTTTACAAGCGAATATTTTGCGTAGTGAGCTATTCATAGAAATGATAGTACTTGCTATTACCTCTAGATGTAGATAGTGCAAATAGTTTAACCTTCTGAAGTATTAATATTATGGTTATGGCGACTTTAATAGAGCCATGGCTCGGCATGGATCGACCGGAGTGATACCACGGCCTCACAGAAAATCAACCTGTAACAACGCTTGCGTTGTGTTTTGTCCTGTGAGTGAGGTTACTGGAGGCCCAATTACCCCCATTCTCCTCAATCTCCGGATCCCCCACAATCCTTAAATTCCTAATTCCCAAAAGGCCGGTAACGCATTTGTAATGCCTCTGGTGTTTCGGGTGTTCATGGGCGACGCCGATTGCTTACCATCAGGTGATCTGTCTCTGCCAGTTTACCGGCTGATCCCATAAAAAAGACAATGATCGCTCGCTGTTCATGAATAAGAGTCCCGGAGTCTGGAAACTAGTAGAGCTTTCCTCAAATAATTTACGTGCTAGATACGACGTATTTTTAATTAAATAAGTATGATAAACTTTGATAATTGATGGAGAGCTATGGCTCGGCACGAATGGGCTGGCTCGACCGGAGTGATACCACGTCTTCACAGAAAATCAACGTGCAACAACACTTACGTTGTGTTTTGTCGTGTGAATGAGAACCTGGTACTCCTCAATCAATGAATCCCCAACAATCTTCGAATTCCCAATCTCCAAAAGGCCGGTAACGCACTTGTAACGCCTCTAGTGTTTCAGGTGTCCATGGGCGAACGCTGATTGCTTACCATCAGGTGCTCCGTCCGCTCGTTTACCGGCTTAAAGTAGATAAAAATACAGTGCCTGACTTTTTCAACATCTTAATTCGATTATGATTTAAAGTGTCTTATAGTAATAAACTTCAACTTCCCGGTTTCACTTAAATTAACAGATCATTAAAATATAGAACATAATTAATTTTTTACCATTTCTACTTAATGACATTTATTCTAATATCAATTAATTAAATCTAGTACCTTAAATTACTACTCAGAGTAATTATAATAATGAGAAGAAGAAAGATTTGTGTCATTGTACGTACCATAACAGAGCGCTAGAATTGATAATTTCGGAGATATAAAAGCTTTTACTGTCAACGAAATTTAATGGTTTAATGAATGTTAAATTGTTACTCCTACATTTTATTAATTAATGCATATTTTTAAAGGGTTGAGCTGCCATTTTGACTGATCGTATAGTTATGTTAAAGTGAACTACATAGTGCCTACATTGTTTTATGGGTCACATGCCTGCCATGTCACAGCACGGACCTGCGGACGGCAAGCATGGGTGACTCGCCGCCCGACCAGAACCAGACCCAAAGGTACGGCGCGTCGCGTTCCGCGCGCCTCAAAGTGCCATCAGACCACCACAGATCGGCAAAATAGGAGGAATTTAATTGGTTACCACCGGGACTCCCGAAGTGCAGTAGTAGGAACAGGGTGGTTTTTAGTCAGTAAGATTCTGACCCTCCCTTTCGTCTCTCCCGGGCGGGAGAAGTCATTCGATGACTTTCCCCCCTTCAAAAAACAAAAGGGTTAGTCCTAACCACAGAACAATTAGAGGTTTTATCAATTGTGTGGTCGCATGATAGAACAAATATTATTGTCTCAGTATGCTGTTATTAGTTATTAATCAAAATAGCTGGTCAAATATCGATCCTGCGATTTAATTTAATTTTAAAATTAGTTTTATGTGCTAAATAGTTTTAAATACATCAAATTTTGTTAAATTGCGAATATAACTACTAGTAGCGGTGTTTTCCTGGTGATAGTGATAAAACTTTATCCACAAAATTAAAAAGTTCCTGCGGGCTGTCAACGGTCAAAGGACGGAGAAAAAGTTTAAATCAAATCTTAAAACCAGGGGAGTATAAGTGATAATTCTTGTATTCTATCATTATACTATAATAAAAAGAAAATATTTCCTTAAAATAATACATATATGTCCTCAGTTTGCGTGATAATTTGTTGAACACGACAACGAGAACTTTCAACACAAACAAAGAAACTTTACTAAACTTGACTAAGTTTTCTAATTTAGTGTAATTATTTAGACCAACTAGTCGTGTTATTAATGTTATTAAGCCCAATTTGATATCGAATTCAAGCTTAAATAGCTGAAAATTTAAATTAATAGTTCTTTCTTTGGCACCTACCTCCTACCTACATACTTAAATGATAAAATTTATCATCATACCAAACTTAATTATTTAAATTATCTTTCTCTTAATTTTTTATTTTTTCTTGTCCTTATAACATCTTACAGATTATTACATCAATTACCCTCTTTTCAAATCACCTGCCCTGTCTTTTGCTGTTCTTTTTCTTTTATTTCAGAGTATCATCCCTGTCAGTATGATGACCAGATCGAAGGAAATGGAGTGCAAACTGAGAGCAGCGCTAAAGGAATTGAGTCATCCAAGCACCTGTGTAATCAGCTGCTACAGGAACGGGACGATAGTGAAGTGGAAGTGACAAACATTATTAACAAAAATACTAAACTAAAAACCGAATTGGCTGAACTTCATATGTGTCACACAGACCTACTTGAACAACACAATATGTTACTCAAAAAGGTTACTACCTTCCAGCAGTGCACTGACACTCATGAACATGCTCTAACACGCATATCACAGCTGGAGCATGAATTAAGAGAAGCCTACAAAACAGTACATACATTAGAGGCAGTTAAACACTCTGTGATGTCAGATAATACTCAGAGCTTATACGAGAAGTTAATTGTGAGTGGTTCTGGTGACGCATGTGAGTCGGCCATGCCCATAACAATAGACTTGACTGGCGATGACACTGTCGCTGTGTCAACCGCGGGCCCCATGCTAAACAGCCGCAACAAAATTAAAAAATACATTAAACTTAATAAAACTATTAAAAAAATTCAAAAGAGGCACAATCTATCAAAATTAAACTTAAATTTAAGAAAACAAAAAGTTAAATTGGTTAGTGAAATAAAATCTTGTCATAATCAATTGGAAGAAAGTATGAGTATGTATATATTAATGTTCTTCTCCATAGGAATCTACACCTTGGAATGAGCAAATAGCTTCACTTGTTAATTTTCTTCATTGACGTTCAAAAGTGCCTCTATGGTCTAATTGAAAAAAAAAAAAAAAAAAATTAATCTTAAAAATTCAATAAACCTTTGCCTTATCCTAATTATCCAGTAGCTTTGTTCTCGAAAATTCATTCATATCAAAAGTTCCTTTCTGCATCGTCTTCAAAAATTCTAATAAAATCAATAATATCGAAAGTAACTTACAATTAAGACACTACCTACATACCTAAGACTATGTACTTAGTAATATAATGCAGTGAATAAAATTTCCCCAGCGATGTGCGATGGAATTCATTTAATATGTTAACCATACATATCTACATTTACTTTCCAAGGACTTAGGTCTCCAAGGATATAAGTTCTAGTTCTATCGGAATCAATTAGGTGGCCTAAACTTATATACTATGTATGTTAGTATTTTGTAGTGCTTCTCTTTGTATGACTTTATGTATGTTGTGTCAGAAGGTATTTTGAATACTTAGTGTGTTGTATTGTGTACGTTACCTGTGTTATGTTCTTGAGTATTTGGGACTGTTTTGTAGTTATCGCAAGTAGGTATAGGTAACTGATAAGTCGATAAACGAGCTGACAGATCACCAGAAGCAATCGGCGTCGCCCATGGACACCCATGACACCAAAGGTATCATAAGCGCGTTACCGGCCCCCTTAGGAATTTGAGGATTGTTGGGGATTCAGGTATGGGGGGGATTGGGGAGGGGGGGGGAAATTGGGCCTCCGGTAACCTCACTCACATGACGAAACACAACGCAGGCGTTGTTTCACGTCTTCTGCTCGGCCGTGGTATCACTCCAGCCGGCTCATTCGTGCCGAAGCATGGCTTTCCCACACTTAATTAACGCGGTTTTGAGTTCAATCTAAGGCCTAGTTTAAGTATTTATTTTGGTCGGTAGCAGAATAAAGTCGGGAATAATCTACACCTGATTGAAAGTTAGATTTTTTGAACCAGGAACCTACGCTTGTATTTTTAGATCCCCTATCTGCTTAAGCATCATCAAAATCTGTTTAAGATTTTAAAATGCAGTATACTAAATGAAATATTATGTTTTTCGGCTTACCCACGTAATTATTTGACGAGGATCTCGACTAGTTTCAAACCATGCTAGAGCCTTCATGACCAGCATTCCGCGACCCGCGACGCGGTGACTGTCGCGCTGCTACTGAATATCAGCCTGTGGCATGGCTTGAAACTACTCGAGTTCCTCGTCAAATAATTTAGTGGGTAAACCGAACAACATAATATTTAGAATATACCGATAGAGATTAGAGACATGATTTTAAACTAGTAAACTTCATAACTAACATTTCCTGTATCCATACCATTCATCTTGAAACCTCGCACACTAGCCGGGACCAGCTAAACTCTGAAGTCATAAATAACCTGTCATTCGTCACCCCTGGGAAATCCCATCTTATAATAGACAGTTAGGAAACTTAAATTTGTCATCCCTTCACATTAAGTAACAGACGGAATTAGTTTCTGAAACTTTCAGAACACTTTACAGAGATAGTTTGATGGACCTTTGTCAATGTTGTCTTGAAGAAATTGATCTTTTTTATATTGATATTTGATGTTTCTAAAATAGATTATTTGATCTTATTGAGACGGTATATTATGGTAGATATTTGATAAGGTATGTAATGGTACTTTTCGTTATCAATTTGACTACTTTTTAATGTTTATTGTAGTTTAAATAGCTGGTCTTTCTTTGAACTTTATCATAGCATCATTGACTGGAAAAAGACGAGTAGATTATACGTTGAATTTCATGGTACTTCTACTATGTTTTTTTATGGCATAAGCCGGTAAACGAGCAGACGGATCACCTGATGGTAAGCAATCGGCGTCGCCCATGGACGCCTGGAACACCAGAGGCGTTACAAGTGCGTCACCGGCTTTTTGGGGATTAGGAGTTTGAGGATCGTTGGGGATTCAGGGATTGGGGAGATTGGGGAAGGGGAGGGTAATTGGGCCTCCGGTAACGTCACTCACAGGACGAAACACAACGCAAGCGTTGTTTCACGCCTGTTTTCTGTGAGCCCGTGGTATCACTCCGGTCGAGCCGGCCGGCTAGTCATTTTACTATGCCTACAAATTACAAAACAGATCTAAATGACTTCCGAAATTCTTACTTTACACATCGATACTATTAGACACAAACACATTCCCAGTCATTAATTCAAAATTACTCCACTCATGCATGTCCTAACTCAGTCCTAGGAGGATTCAGTAAATCAAAGGATTTAATTCAACAAGGATTTCCGTGAACACAGGGAAAGCTCTGCAAATGTGTCTCTCAATTAGTTTGCATAAGTGGCGACCTCTTGTGATCCTCAAAGAGCCGCAAATGAGTGAAATTGGAGTGAGATCTCGGATCTCGGGTGAGTCAATATGGCTGCTAGCTTTATTTAATTACAGGTTTATTTTTTAAAGGAAACGCTTTATGTGTTGGGGTTTTATTGTGGTTTTGAGATTGATATACAAGTCATTCAGTAGTATGCTATCCAACTAGTATTATCTAATACTATTATATAAAGCGGAAGAGTTTGTTTTTTTGTTTGTTTGTTTGAAAGCGTTAATCTCCGTAACTACAAGTCTGATTGGAATAATTCTTTTTGTGTTGTATAGGTTATTTATCGAGGATGGCTATAGGCTATAAACATTTCGCTACGACCTATAGGAACTGAGCTAGTTATAAAATAAACGCGAAAGTGTGTGGGTTACTTTGTTTTGTTTGCTACTCATTCACGTCTAAACGGCTGAAGCGATCGAGATGAAATTTGGAACGGGGTGGATTATGGTTTGGAATAAAACATAGGCTTCTTTTTACCCCAAGGGACCCCGGGCGAAACCGCTGGCAGAAGCTAGTGTACTATAAGTATTCGAACAGTTCCCAGTCAAGTAGTGCGTCCAATCAATATTCATGGTTAAACTAGAGACCTTAAGAGCAGCTAGGCAATCTGTAAGATGTCAATTCCGATGTCTCGAAGCGAGGTCGATCGATGGTCCGCCATGTTATTGGTTGTGAGATTAACGTCGACCAATGACGACCAATGCCGTGGTGGCCCAGAGGTTTAAGACGCGGGCGTCTTAAACCTCTGGGCCTGGCCATGAGAAGCGGGCTTCTCATGCGCTCATGAGGGCGCTTCGAAACCTACCAACGGCAAGTACCAATGTGACTTTTTCCGAGTTATATATACTTTCTAAGATTATTCAGATCCCACTGACAAACGGTGAAGGAAAACATCGTGAGGAAACCTGGGCTTATAATTTCTAATTATATGTTTGAACTCGCCAACCCGCATTGAGCAAGCGTGGTGATTAATGCTCAACCCTTCAGCGTGTGAGAAGAGGCTTTGCTCAACAGTCGGGATTTAAAGGCTGTTGATGATGATGATGAATGACGGGCGAGAATGCGATTGAGCTTACTTCGAGAGTTCGAATTGACATCTTGCAGAAAAGCCGTAGTTATATTTGCGATGTCTAGCTAAAAGCCAATTTTCCGTTAATATTCTTGATTGATGACCAGAAAATTAACTTAAATTGGGCTTCATGTTCAAATAAAACCTGGAATCTGTCAATTATTTTCTTCTCCTTGTTACAATATATGTATCTTAATAAAGAGTTAAAGAAGATTACTTACCCTGCCCTCGCTTTTCCAGTATATGAAGAAGCCATACTCGTCGACCTTGAACAAGCAGTTCTGTTCGAACTCTGTGTTGTCCTTCTCTTCGGTCCACCGATCGAAGGTCGCGCCCTGCAGAAGAATATGAAATTAATTTTCGATCTCTTATTTTTGGAAGGTATTTACAAGTATTATTTACAACCCATTAGACACCAAGATTTGACTTATAGAGGTAGAATTTTGATAGATTTTTTATGAAGTTTATCAAAATTTTGTCCAATAAAAATGGTTCATGTTTAATAGTCGATGTTGCCATTGACTGAACAAAAATTTGGCTTGCCTATCTAAGCTAAAAGACTAAGTATAAGGTAAGAGCATTGACTAAAAATCGCGGGTTACTCTTGTGAATATAGGTACTGAGAAAAGCTGTATTAATTTAGCTAAAATTATATTAAAAAATAGTGTAGTTTTACAATTTTATTTTAAACTTGAAAACAAAAGTAAAGTAAAAAACCTTCAAACGAAATACAATTCATAACAATGCCATTTGAATTTACGAGATTTTCCATTCCGCACGGTTCTAAATCTCAGTAAGAGCCAATTAAATCACCGGAACTGATAATAAGCCAATAAAATTCGCGCCGTTTATTGGTCGAGCCATTTTGTGGACTCAATAACGCTACTGTCATTGGTCACTTGACGCTTGCAGCTTGAGATGGTTGGTTAAAATTGAGTTGTTAGTATGTCATAAAAGTACGATAATATACTGATCGTTTAGAACTTTTGCAATAATTGTTAAGTTAGTCAGACCGTCTTATTCAAACAGTTTATGCACGGTTTTGCTCAAGGTATAGTATTACTAGATATATTACTTACTGATTCCTTACCTACATAACATCACGCCTATTATCCCCAAGGAGTAGGTAGAGGTGTACGTTACGGCACTTAAAGCAACAGTACAATGTAACACCCACTTTTCACTATTTATATTATGAGTTCCATGTAATAGGGGGTGAGCCTATTGCCATATACCGGGCACAATTCTAGACTCCGTGCTTCTACTGAGGTTTTTTTTTAAACCTAGCATTACTCTGCTCGGGGATCGAACCCGTCTCGGGTTCTGACTTGGCATAACATAATCAGACAATTTAAATGGAAAAATTAAGAACAGTTATTATAATACCTAGTTGTAGTTCATACACGAATCTGTGTTCAAATAGACTAGAATCGACATTAAACTTTTGATCTGTGGTACGTGGCGTTAGAGGTGAGGAGATTACTGGGGCGGCCGCCTCACTGACTTACGGCGCAGAGTTGAATAGGCACAATGTTAAGGTTGCCAGTGAGAGCGAGTAGCGTATTTGCTAATTTTTGGACCGATATTTGGCTGAACATTAACATGAATTTGACAGGGCCTGTTATTATCCAATGCAACTATAGGCCTCCTGTACATAAGGGTTTACCATCTCCATTCTTGGCAAGCGGGCTGCAGATCGCAACGTCGATGGCATTGTTCAATTCTATGTGATGCTAGCTTCTTTGGTGTAACTACTCGTATTACCAATTAAATGTGAAACCTCTTTGTATAACAATTTGTTTTTTAAAACGTTGCCCCACACTAGGATTATCTCCTGTGTCGTGGGTGATACACATGACACCCAGACACGAAACAACAATTTGTGGATCGCACAAAGTGTTGTTCCGTGCGGGAATCGAACCCGCGACACGTTGCACTGCAGCCGGTTGCCCAGCCACCGCACCAACCGTGCAGTCATTAATAACATAAGTCAAAGTATTTTTAGTGATTCACACACAATCTGCCTTTAGAACACGTCTAACAATAAATAAACAATGTTTCTTTCTTTCTTTCTAAGGAAGGTCCCGAGACTAAGGAAGGGACCAACACAACTCCAATCGCTATGACCAATTTAAAATCCTGCAATTGACTTGTTTAAATTTAAATAACATTAACTTAATTACTGGGTTGGAGTCGTGCTGGAGCCATACCGGTTAAGTGTGACGTTTCCTCTTAATATCTACGCTTCTATATACTTACCCCGCTATCACTAGCACCGCACCTCATTCAGTAAATATGTGCGATCGAGTGAGTTACGGCGCGATCGGCACTGACTCGGAATGTCTTCACGTAACGTTCCCGACGTAAAGTACAAACAACAGATTGCCTCACAAATACCTTCGAATTATATTATCTGTGATCTTTTGTACGGAATGATGGATTTCTTGTTATCTCACCTAAACTGCCTCGTTGGGTTTGAAGTTCGATTTTACGCTTGTATTGGTAGCGTTAGAAGGGAATATCAAAATTGATCTTGATTGAATACTTGATGAGTACGTATTTTCCTTGATAGGGGAAGAATCATGCTTAACGTTCATTTTCTGGTTCTATGATAACATACGTTGTAGTATGTAGGTATGTGTGTTTTTATACCCAGATGTTAACGGCAAAATGTAAACAGATACGACAGTAAGATTTGCTAATTTTTGGACCGATATTTGGCTGAACATTAACATGAATTTGACAGGGCCTGTTATTATCCAATGCAACTATAGGCCTCCTGTACATAAGGGTTTACCATCTCCATTCTTGGCAAGCGGGCTGCAGATCGCAACGTCGATGGCATTGTTCAATTCTATGTGATGCTAGCTTCTTTGGTGTAACTACTCGTATTACCAATTAAATGTGAAACCTCTTTGTATAACAATTTGTTTTTTAAAACGTTGCCCCACACTAGGATTATCTCCTGTGTCGTGGGTGATACACATGACACCCAGACACGAAACAACAATTTGTGGATCGCACAAAGTGTTGTTCCGTGCGGGAATCGAACCCGCGACACGTTGCACTGCAGCCGGTTGCCCAGCCACCGCACCAACCGTGCAGTCATTAATAACATAAGTCAAAGTATTTTTAGTGATTCACACACAATCTGCCTTTAGAACACGTCTAACAATAAATAAACAATGTTTCTTTCTTTCTTTCTAAGGAAGGTCCCGAGACTAAGGAAGGGACCAACACAACTCCAATCGCTATGACCAATTTAAAATCCTGCAATTGACTTGTTTAAATTTAAATAACATTAACTTAATTACTGGGTTGGAGTCGTGCTGGAGCCATACCGGTTAAGTGTGACGTTTCCTCTTAATATCTACGCTTCTATATACTTACCCCGCTATCACTAGCACCGCACCTCATTCAGTAAATATGTGCGATCGAGTGAGTTACGGCGCGATCGGCACTGACTCGGAATGTCTTCACGTAACGTTCCCGACGTAAAGTACAAACAACAGATTGCCTCACAAATACCTTCGAATTATATTATCTGTGATCTTTTGTACGGAATGATGGATTTCTTGTTATCTCACCTAAACTGCCTCGTTGGGTTTGAAGTTCGATTTTACGCTTGTATTGGTAGCGTTAGAAGGGAATATCAAAATTGATCTTGATTGAATACTTGATGAGTACGTATTTTCCTTGATAGGGGAAGAATCATGCTTAACGTTCATTTTCTGGTTCTATGATAACATACGTTGTAGTATGTAGGTATGTGTGTTTTTATACCCAGATGTTAACGGCAAAATGTAAACAGATACGACAGTAAGATTTCAAATCTTACTGTCGTATCTGTTACAGATATCCATTTTTAATGGGGGCATGATGAATACTGGAGTTCCCTTGCAAATCGTTGAGGGATGCTATCAAGTTCATTCTGAATTGTTGGAAAAATTATCAGTTATTAAAAGTCACTAACAGCCGAATTCCAACATCACCAGATCTGAATGATCTCTTTTTCATAGAATCTCCTCACAACGAATACTTAAAATCGATTCATATCCACAGATTTCGGATTGTGATAGCAGGTTACTAATTTAGGTCGTTAATCGATATTTACCTGAAGAAGGAGATCAGGGACGGGGATCTGCCAGTTGAACTCGAATTTCTTGGTCATGGTGCTCGCTTGTCAACACCTCTCCAACACTCCACTCAAAGGTTCATGCAAACATTCTTGACACACTGTGGACAAAGAAATTTAATACTTATTATTTGCATTAATTATTACCTATGTTTTTAAGTGATCTTAATTTGTAGGAAGAATACGTCTTAAACCTATCTGTATTAATTTGTGGTTGTAATGTCGAAACATAATATATTTAAGGTTGAGCCTGTAATCTTTGTAGACTATAAGAAAATGTGCTGATTACGCAATATAATAATGATTTTAAACAGTTCTGTTGTGACAGCATGCAACTACGAACATTTTAGAAAAACCGACAAACCTCAACATTCTACTCTTTATCGATAAACGCACTCATTCGACTCGATGAACAAGGCAGCCTCTTTTTATACCTATTCAAAATGAATATTGAACCTTCACTAAACGATAAAACTTCAACAATTCACAAGGACACCTTTCAACAAACAATTTCCTGACCAAACCACAATTTTGATCAGATCCTTATCAGCACTTCAGAAGGTAGACATGTCAATCAGATCCTGTATAGATGGAGTAATTACACCCATGTCAACACTGACATCCAATTAATGTGGCAACTATACTGTTCCAGTACTAGCTTTGTAGTTTCAGTATCAAACTTGATACTGAAGCTTATAGCTGAAGATCGAGTTGAATGGGTTTTGGGTGGACCTGTGATGAAATGTGGGTTGAAAGATGGTAATACTTTTAAGAATAAGTAAGGGTAAGAAGTAGAAAATATTGTTTTGTTATTAGTGGAATGTATTTTATATATGATGATGACATTAATTGGTTAAAAATCGAGATCTGACTTCTACTTTACTTGCATTCGATTAATTTATAATAAAAACATCCCAGAGCTGTGGACCCACAGAGATACGATTAGTAGATTTATAGATGAACGAAGATACAGGTTAGTATTATAAATTGCATTTTGGTTTCCTTCGGTTCCTTTCATTTTTGGACTTAGATCTTTATAATGATTAAGCAGTCTGGTTTTGTGACAGAAAAAGCGAATGTCAGTTATCTTAAAAGTGCTAAAACAAAGGTCTGTAATTAAAATTGCGAAAACTATTTAACCTACTCGAGAGATAGCGTGATTACCATTAAGCAGCGTTTTTGTGGCTCTTATTTAGAGAAGACGTTTTTGAATAAGTTCTGGAAGGAAGAAAGCTGTCTAATTTCACCGTCTTGGCTCATTTCAGTACACATTTTGTTTTCTTCACTTTTCTGATATCAGTAATTCAAAAATAAAAAGATGAACAGTGACCATCATCACCACATATTCGTTCTTCGTAGGCCCTATCCAATAGAACCATGTCATATCAATATTTAATTATTTCATTCCATGATACTAAGGGTAACTAGACAGTATACTAACACATAACGTCACGCCTTTTATCCTTTAGGGGTAGGCAGAGGTGCACATTACGGCACTTAATGCCACTGTACAATGCAACACCCACTTATGTTATGAGTCCCATGTACTAAGGGGGTGAGCCTATTGCCCTAGTTTTACTATACCCGACCCGAGACCCCTTGCCCAGTCGTTGCATTTGCAACCACTCGGCCAACGAGGCATTCAAACAGAACAGAACAGTAAAATAAATTAAAATCAATGTGTACAGAATCACAGAAATACAGTGTAAACTATTAAGCTTACATTGTAAGGAACAAGCAATTAGTTATACCAACGCTAGGTAATTTAGTTATTCAGTTGTATTGTTTATGCTGTAGAACAAATGTAATTAGCCATGAATGATGTCATGCAACACGAGTGGGGGAACATATCGTGCACAAAGAATAAAGTTTTGGAGACTGAAGATTGATTGAGCATTGGCCTTAAATGGGCTGATGATAAAGATCAGTTTTGAATCTCATCGGAATTTGGGAACCAAAACTTGCAGTTATTCAAAATGTATAGGATAGGGTTCAGTTTAAGAAATATCCCGTGAAGTTTACAAAAATTAGTAGAGCTTTTCTCAGTATAATTACGTGAAAAAACCGTTCATCATCATCAACAGCCTATAAATGCCCTGCTGAACAAAGCCTCTTCTCACACGGAGAAGGTTTGAGCATTAATCACCACGCTTGCTCAATCCGGGTTGGCTATTTCAAACCTATAATTAGATATTGTAAGCCAAGGTTTCCTCATGATGTTTTCCTTCACCGTTTATTAGTGGTGTCAAAATAATCTTAGAAAGTACATATACCTCGGAAAAAGTCACATTGGTATTTGCCGTTGGTAGGTTTCGAAACCGCACCCTCATAAACCGTTATTTTTTGTTAATTTAGTGTATCTCACGATTGTTATTAAAAGTTAAACCAGAGGCGTTACAAGTGCGTTACCAGGGATTAGGAATTTAAAGATTGTTGGGGATCCAGGTATTGGGGAAGGGAGGGGGGGATAATTGGGCCTCCGATAACTTCACTCACACGACGAAACACAACGCAAGCGTCGTTTCACGTCGTTTTACTGATAAACCGGGGTGTCACTCCGGTCGAACCGGCAATAAGATTAATTAATTGGCTCAGCCCATTACCGACGCCAGCAAGTCATGTGTGACTGAAACAACAAATTGTGAAGTGGTTCAGTGAAACTGTATAATTACAATTTAACGTGAGATAAACATCGACAAAAGAATATAATAAATCATTGCAAAACTTAAAAACTGATTATTAGCATGAGCTTGCTTCCACCCGCATATAATTTTTAATATTCTACAAATAAATAAGGAACTCACAGTTTCGGTTATAAATGTTAATGTCATCGTAGCCGAGTGGTATAAGGCGCTACACTAAGCGAGGCGTGACGTCATTCATGTCGTGACTTCGAATCCCAGATCAAGAAATCGTTTTTGTGGTTTAAGAGATTTTTCAATTTTAATTTAAAACTATTGTTTAGCATTATTAAACAAAGTTAACGCATAAAACATCAAAATGAATGATTCTGTTGAAAATATCACAATCCGAAAACGACGTTCATCTTCATTGAACCGTAATGTTGTAACAACAGATTCGCTATTCGATACTACAATATGCAGCCTACCAAATACCTCGTTAAACGATACTCAACAATCAAACGAATTGCAACATAAAATAGAACAATTGAAGGAGGAACTACAGACTGCTAATCAAGAAATAGACAATTTGAATTATGAGAACACAAATTTGAAACTGGAATTGGAAAAATACAAAAAAGTTATAGACATATATAAAAAAGTTGGTATATCAGATTTCCGATCACCGAACACAGGTAAAAAACAAAAAAAATCTAAAGTAACTAATACTAATGGTAATATCAGTACTCCAAAAGCACCTATCGTTGATGTATTATCCCAGAAGGTAAATAAAACAGATCAACTAAACATCAAGACATCTCAGATCACAACTGCAACAGACAAAAATCAAAAAAATTGTGACCATCCTAAATCTAATACAGAGATTAATATAAAACGGAGAAGAAGAGTATTAATCATGGCAGATCAGCAAGGAAGAATGGTTCAGAATATACTACAACGTTTGATTGGTGAAGAATATTGTGTGATGTCAATGTGGAAACCTGGAGCCAGACTACGTGATGTTTTGGACAATTATAAAGATGAAATAGGGACTCTGTCTAAGCATGACTTTATTATTGTATCGGGCGGAACAAATGATGTAAATCCCAGTGAATTCAAATTTAATATAAGGAAATTTCTTGAAACTAACACAAACACTAATGTGATTGTGACTGAAGTTCCATACAATAAATATTTAAATGTAAAAAAGCTTAATTATGAATTAAAGTTTGTGTGTAACAGTTTTGAACATGTATACTACCTAGACTTAAATTATCAAAGATATCTACCAAGGGGCATTAATTTCATCCTTAACCTATCTAGATCTTGGTTAAGAGAAATATTACGCATAGATTACCAATCAAAGCTAGCAACATATAATGACATTAAGGGGTCTAATTTAAGGAAAATCATGGTTAATACTTCGACACAAACAGTGTGCACACATGATGCTACAAATAGCAGAAACGACAATGAACAAAAACAAATTATAAATGTTGTGGATTCTGTACCTATTATTGACGGCGGTTCAGGGACTGCAACTGCATTTGACTGTTATAGTAATTATGACATTTCGAAAAACACAATTAATGTTGACGACAATTCCACTGAAACACAGTTTTTTCTCTGAAAACCACGTAAACGTGCTTCATCAGAATATTGCTGGGCTATTAAATAAATCAGATGCACTACTTGTGGGTTTGGAGGAACTAAGAAAAAAAAAAACTCATTGATGTTATATGTATAACTGAGCATTTTATGATGACTGGTCATGAGAAGCTCTTAAATCGGCCAAACTATACATTAGCTTCATCTTACAGTCGTAGTAATAGTAAAAGAGGGGGTACATGTATTTTATTAAAAAATGGACATAATTTTAGAGAGCAAACAGACATTAAAGATTTTTGTTTGGATTGTGTGTTTGAATGTAGTGCTGTGGAACTACTTGACTATAAAACTGTGATTATTTGCGTGTATAGAGTGCCAAATCAAAATAATTTGTATACCTTCTTTAATAGACTTGAAAAACTTTTGACATATATTTCTAATCGTAAATTTAAAAATATTTTAATTGCAGGTGATTTCAATATTGACATTCTTAAAAATAATAATGTTACGCTTGACTTTGAATGTTTATTGTTTAGTTACAATCTTAATTTAACACTACGTGAACCGACGAGACTTGCTAGTCAAACTTGTATTGATAACTTTGCTCATAATTTCAAAACAAAATGTAGGACTGAAATCCTGGAACTAGGCCTTTCTGACCATACAGCACAATTAGTTGAACTTCCCATTGAAAAAATACCACTGTTACAATATTGGTACATTGAAAAACATGATTTCAATTTGGATAATGTTAAAAAGTTTCAGTCATACATAAAGAGCTTGTCATTTTCAAACATTTACCACACTGATGACCCAAACATAGCATATCAGACCTTTATTGATGATTTTAAACTTATTTATGACCTTTGCTTTCCTAAACGGAAATTTTTAATGAAAGTCTACAGTAAACCTAAATGGATATCGCGTGGAGTGAAGATATGTAGTAGAAGAAAAAAAGCTCTGCTGTGGAATTTCAGGCTTAATCCTACTGAACAAAATAAGGATAAATATAAAAGTTATTGTAAACTGTTTAAAAAAATCGTAACATTAACAAAAAGAGCACAAAATAACTATAATATTAAAACGTCACATAATAAATGTAAAACGGCATGGCGAATAATAAACAAAATGCGACTTAATGTGCCAAAAGAAACTATCAAAAATATAAAAATCAATGACACTAATTATGTTACAAATCCAAAAGATTTAGCAAATTTATTTAATGATTATTTTATTGAAAAAGTGAAACCTATTCATGGAGCTGGAAAAAATTTGACAAATTTGATTAACCGTCCTCTTAACTCAATGTTTCTTGCACCTGTTTCGGCGCAACAGGTTAATAAAATCATTAAAAGTATAAAAAATACAAATAGTGTGGGACATGACAGTATTTCCACGAAAATAATAAAATCTGTAAATGAAACCATCTCCCAACATCTGAGTCATATACTAAACCTATGCATTGCGAAGGGAATATTTCCAACACAGCTTAAAACAACAATCATTAAACCTCTGTTCAAAAAAGGGAATAGACAAATACTAGAAAACTATAGACCGATTGCACTTATACCAATATTTGCTAAAATATTTGAAAAATATCTGTACAGTGAAATGAACACATATTTTGAGAAAAATAATATTCTTTGCAATGAACAAAAAGGTTTTAGAAAAAACAAAACTATAAATATGGCCATTTATGAATTCATAGCCAATGTATTACCTCATGTAGATAAATCGTCTCCAGTATGCTCAATATATTGTGACATGTCACAGGCGTTTGATTATGTGCACCATGGTATACTAGTGGATAAACTTGAAGCCAATGGCATAAGGGGAAATGTTTTGAAATTGGTACAATCTTACTTGACAAACCGAAAACAAGTAACTGAAATAAATAGAATCAATATAAGTACAAAAACTGAGGTAACATACACCTCTACAACACGTGATATATCTTACGGTGTTCCTCAAGGCAGCGTTCTGGGGCCACTCTTATTTATTATTTACATAAATGACTTGCCAAAAACAATAACTCAACCTATGATATTGTTTGCTGACGACAGCACAATTATAATTCCGTGTAATGACATCTACCAATATAATTTAGACATTAACAATTCATTGACATCTGTAATTTCATGGCTTGATAATAATAATTTAAAAATAAATTTGACGAAAACTAGTATAATGCATTTTGGACAAAGATTATGTAATCCACTGAATGTAATTTTAACTCACGACAATTATAATGTGCAAGAAGTAACTGATGCGAAATTTCTTGGTTTAACGATTGATAGCAAATTAAATTGGAAAGAGCACATAACCGCATTAAGTAAAAAAATTAGTAGTTTATCGTATGTCCTGTATAGCCTAGGTCCAATAATTAACATCGAGGCATTGCTTTCAGCATATCACGGTCTTGTCGAGTCTGCTCTGAGATATGGTATAATTTTTTGGGGTAACTCGACAAACAAGGGCATCATATTTAAATTGCAAAAGCGGTGCGTAAGAGCCATGTTCCGTAAACAGAGTTCGGAGAGTTGTAGGCCATTATTTATAACGCATAAAATGCTGACAGTACCATCACTCTATATCTTAGAAGTAGCACTGTTTGTTAGAAGCAACTCTCACTTATTTCCCACTCTGGCTGATAAAGTAAAACGAAATCGACGTGACAACAATCGACTATGTATTCACCCATCTAAAACAGCACTAATGCATAAAAGCGTGATATGTATGGCTCCCATAATTTATAACAAAATTCCTAAAGAAATTATTAAATTAAATTTAAACTTATTCAAACAAGCGTTGAAAAAACTACTAGTTAATAAATGCTATTGTAGTGTTCATGACTTTGTAAATGACAAATGTTTGTAATTTTTCTTTGTTGTCCCTGGTCAGGAGGTTTGAGTCTCTTATAGGAATGTTACAATTTAAAAGTTTAATAACTGTTATAATTGGATTTAATATTATATTCCACATTTGTACACCAGAAATGGTCAAACATGTTGATACTATGCTCACTGCTCATCTGTACAACTTATAATGTGCATTTATGATGTATTATTATTTAACACGTGTTTTTGCAAATAAATAATCTTTGACTTTGACTTTGACTTTGAACATCTCTCCATTGCTTCGTTGACTCTTACGTCTTACATGTGAAGGACCTCCATAAGGTGAATGGTACACTGTTACGGCTATACAATATAGCCCTTACTAATAAAGTCCGATTATGTCTCTCAATCGTGTCACCGCACTATTTAGGCCACCGTCATCGCGTGTCAGTGGCTACTCATGATTGTTGTCAGTCGTCAGTATTTCTTGTCAGTCTCAATTACTGAGATTGACCAGTATATTCAGTATCTTATCCTGAGTGTATTGAGGACAGGAAACTGTCTAAATAAAATGCCTTCTGGAGTTTTTGGTGATATAATATTAAGATGTTCATAAGGGAGAAATGTGGTGAGGATGAATCTTAGGGTGGTTTAGTTGAGTTTAAGAGTTTTTCAATTAATTAGCTTAATTGGTTTCTTACACATGTAAGTATTCGATAAAAGGAGGGTGAAAGAGACCAAAGTAAAATGTGAAGTAAAGTGGTGAAGAAAAATAAAACGAAAAGTTACCAAAATAAGGTATTTTACAACAAGGGTTAATTTGAATGAAAAATATCAACGGTTTCAGAAAGAGTACCTAAATAAAACATTCCAATTTACCCTTTACTGATAAATTTACATTTATCAACAAAGCAACTGTTTTCAAAAAGCCATAGAGAATGAAAAGAAAATTGAGAACTTTCTTAAAACTCTATGGTTTCCTAACCGTAAGTAGCGAGTTGTTTACGCGCGCCGTTCGGAAATCGAATCGAATATTATAATACTACCCACGTTCTGGAGAAGTCGTTCAGTAACGTGCCGTAGTTTTCAAGTGATTTGTTCAAAAAAGTTTTACGAGATTAAAAATTGAGAACGGTTAAGTACTTTCCCAACTTCGGGAGGGTTTTAAATGAAATTTCTGCGAATATTTTTATGATGAAAACGGGTTGATTTTGTCGAGAGGAAAGTTGGGGTTTTGCTAAACAGTTTTTCCTCTCGTTAGAATTCATTTTTTGCGTCTTTGTTTTAGTTAATTGATTAGATTAGATTTCACTTTTCTTGACTAACTTGTTGGGTTGCTAGCTGCGAAACTATCAAACTTGGGGTCCGTTTCTAATCAGGAAGACAATAGGTGGGGTAGGTTAGTGTTTTAAACTAGCCCACGTTTTTAAGTTAGTCTATATGTATAGGTATTCATTATTAATTAAGTATGGCGTTTCGGGTCTGTCTTATAGGTATGTCATTGAGACTCGAGTTTTTTGGTTTAGTCTTCCAAAGAATGTTCAATTTGATTGGAATATTAAATTAGTTAGTGCTATGACATTGCATACAAAGATAATTTTGTGTTGTAAAGGATGACGGATCTTTTTTTTTCTGGCTTAAGCCGGTAAACGAGCAGACGGATCACCTGATGGTAAGCAATCGGCGTCGCCCATGGACACCATAGGCGTTACAAGTGCGTTACCGGCCTTTTGATGATTAGGAGTTTGAGGATCATTGGGGATTCAGGGATTGGGGAGATTGGGGAAGGGGAGGGTAATTGGGCCTCCGGTAACCTCACTCACACGATGAAACACAACGCAAGCGTTGCTTCACGTCGGTTTTCAATGAGGCCGTGGTATCACTCCGGTCGAGCCGGCCCATTCGTGCCGAAGGATTCGTGGTTCTCCCATACTTAAAACTCACTCCCACTCTTAGGTATGTTATGCTAACGTAAAATGTAATTTTTCATTCAAAAATACCATTAAGTACTATTGGTAATGTTATACTTTATACATAGATAACACAGTACAAAACTTTCATCATTACATACTATCGTGGAGGTTATCTCTACTGCGGGGTCAGCAGAGATCAATGCGCACATGGACGCAAATGAGTCCATTCGAGTTTTGATAAAGAAACTACAACTTCCAATCAGCAAACTTATCTCCTATGCAGGTAGAATGGTAATTTATATAATTAGTGATGTAAAAATCCAACAGTTACAAGTCTTACTCTCAAAAAAATTTGGCGCCATTTGAAGGTTTACCCCCGTATTAAAAATAAATCTAGGTATATTGTCACTACATAGTATAAAACCAAATCGCTTTCCGCCGTCTGTGTGTCCCTATGTATGCTTAGATCTTTAAAACTACGCAACAGATTTTGATGCGGTTTTTTTAAATAGAAAGAGTGATTCTTAAACTGTCAAACACCAAGCGGTCACCGGTGACCGCAACCTATTGTTCTATAATTGTGTCTACAAAACCGGTACTCGACGAGTTAAGGAAGGTTTTGTATGTATGATACATGCATATTGCACCCGTGCGAAGCCGGGGCGCGTCACTAGTATATTATATAAATGAATCGCGTTTCCCGTTGACACGCCATAACTTGAGAACGGCTAGACCGATTTGGCTGATTTTTTTTTTATTGTGTTTATCATTGTCAGGAGAAGGTTCCTATGACAGAAAAAGTTCTGAAAATCCTATTGGAACGGGAGAAAACGGGATTGCGCGTACGAAGTCGCGGGCAGAAGCTAGTAGAACAATAAAAATGATTCAGTAGACAGACAATAATCATTTGTTGAAAAGAATAAGCATTGAAGTATTATTAAAAAATCCTTCAGTCCCAGTTACCCAGTATTTATAAAAAACTTGATAATATTAAGGATCATACATTATATATTTGTGAGATTGTAAAAATATTTTTTTTTAAACAGTGACGATGGAGCTTCTTGCTCGTTCTTCTCCATTCGAAACTACACTATTATGTTATTGAATCGAGCACCTAGCTTCACTGACAATTCAAAAGTGTCAATATTAAGACTATCCGACCAACAAGGCCGATAAAACCTCACCACAATATTCCAATAAAGATTTCAATCCGAGAATCGGACAATTAATGACCATTTAACAAAATAAACGTTCTCATTTAAAATTCCGAATCGTAAGTTGAAGTTAATTGATGTATTCGGGTTTCGTTCGATTGTTCTCAACCAAATTAGTATTCGATCATTTGTTATCGTCAATTAATTACAATTGGCATCATTTGTTAACGTTTGTTCGTACAAACGACGATTTTCACGGTGGGTTTGTCCGTTTAAATTGTTTTATTGACTGCTTACAGGAAAATGATTCTAGTTTGTATGTAGTACACATACAATTAATTATATCAGTGTTACTTCAATTCGTATGTAAATACGAGTACTGGCGATTTTGAAAGTAAAATAGATGTTGCTAATAGAGATATGTTTATACATACGGTAGGTACTAATCCGCAGATCTCTTCTAGGTACAGTGATACGAAATCATTCTAATTTAGTATTTTTTTACATAGTGTGCCCTAACAGGGTAATGTACTGAATTAGTTGTATGTAATACTCCTTATTATATGCACATTGTGCAATATGAATAAATAAAATAAATAATATAGGGTAAAAATTACTCAGAAATCCTTCACCATTATGCTTGTTTTTGTTATCATTATTATATTGTCATCCTTTTGATCCCCACTCAGTACATTGTCTAATCGGCAAAATCAGATTAAAATTATCCAAACCGCAAAAAGCTAGTTAACGACCCTAATACACAAAGTTAACTAAAACCCTTCCGAGCAAAAACGATCAAAACAAGTTAAAACAACTAATTCACCAAGTTCATTAACACATTACAAAAATAAGGCTCCAATTATAATAGTTAGGATCCCAAGTAATCAGTCGAGTTATAATAGAAAAACCTTCAAACCTTCAAGAGAAGAGCGTACTCCTTTTTAAAGGGCCGGCAACGCACCTGTGACTCTTCTGGTGTTGCGGGTGTCCATGGGCGGCGCTGATCGCTTACCATCAGGTGATCCGTCTGCTCGTTTGCCTCCTATTCCATAAAAAAAATAAAAATATAGAGGTAAATTGTGGAGAGTCGCGAGATAAGTGTTAAGTTACTGGACACCAGTGTCAAACACTAATGGATTGCGGACACAGGCTGGGGCTGTGGTAACGAGCTAATAGCTTAGTTTGGTCTAAACTTTCCTATTAAAGTAGCCTGGGCAGCTGAGTAACTTGGGGTGTTTTTTCCTTGAAACTTAGGCTAAGTTCTTGGACGATCTTTGACTGTTAGCACTTTGTGTGGGAGTATTATGTTATACGTATAGTAATAGGTGAACATACTGAGACTTTGTCATCTTGAATTTTTTTTTGTTTTATTGTCCTGCACTCTGTCTCTACTGAACATTCAGCACATGGTCATGGAGTTTAATTTAATTTGTCTTGTAGGGTCACCAGTCCAGCGACGTGGGCCCTTTAGAATTCATCCCTTACAGGTCTCTAGGGGCTTTTCGTTTTAGCCTTTTGAATGTTGAGTTCATATTCATTTAATGAAAATCTTGAATAACCTGTTTAATTTTTCACTCTTGTCTTTATGACTAGGAACTTCTGCAACAAAAAAACTCTTTAGCTTTATATTTAAAAGTGAATGAACAAATACGTTTAAATCGTTAAATACTCATACATTTTACAAAAAATGCGTATTTTCTGTACATTTCATAAAAGAAAAGAGAAGTTCTCCTAACCCCAGTCACTTATACAACTTGATCGTGACGACAACCTTGACAACGTGGCATCTCTTTTTAATTATTCATCAATTAATGCAAATGTTATGCAAGTTCTACATATCAAAGGCTAGACCTTGCATCAAGAGCTGCCTTGGTTTCAGTCTAGGTCTGTAGTTCAATGTCTAGGTATTTTATTTTAGTGTAGTAATGAAATTTCGTGAAAGTATTGACCGATTATTAACTGACCCTGCAATTCGTAAAATTATTTTCTTACCTTTTAAACCTTCCTTGGACTTCCACCAAAATTTGTAAGGCCAAAATTTGCCAAATCGGTTCAGCCGTTCTCGAGTTTTAGCGAGACAAACGAACGGAAATTCATTTTTATTTATATACATAGATTTCGGTTTACTCACATAACTATTTGAAGAGGAACTCGAATAATTTCTAGTTATACTAGAGGCTCATATTTATGGGCAGCAATTCGCGATACACGACGCGGCGACTGCGCTGCTACTGACTCGTCACCGCGTGGTGTACTATGTCTCACGAAAGTTATGTTTTGTAGATGACTGGTCATTTTCACCCCGTCGTATTTGTTTTTGAAAAGGTCTCTCAAAATCAAGTATCATTAAACAATATTTTTCTTCCTTCAAAAGGGTAGACAGAAGTCTACAAGCGGTACGTACGTCTCACTAGTGAGATTTTAAAATCTGTTGTAAGAAGACGTGTATATTGACGCCCACGTGGGACTAAGTCAGCCTTTGTGCTACCAAGAAATTATCTAATGAAATAGACATAATAACATAACATCACGCCTTTTTATACCCGAAGGGGTAGGCAGAGGTGCACATTACGGCACTTAATGCCACTGTACAATGTAACACCCACTTTTCACTATTTATGTTACGAGTCCCATGTAATAGGGGGTGAGCCTATTGCCATATACCGGGCACATTTCCAGACTCCGTGCTACTACTGAGAATTTTTTAAAAACCCAGTAATACTTTGCCCGACCCGGGATTCGAACCCGAGACCCCTTGCCCGGCAGTCGCACTTGCGACCACTCGGCCAACGAGGCAGTCTAATGAAATAGGTAATTGGGAAAGTGGGTGTTACATAAATTACATATATGCACGTCTTTTTTAAAAGCATTAAAGGTTATATTACGTTAACATTTTTAGCTTACCTACTAGTTGGTGCAAAAACAAGATCAAAATGGCATGTAACATTAGTCAGAAAAGACTATTAAACGACGCCTACATAAATTCTAGTCATTCTAGTACATTTTACAAAGATATACAGTACAGCGACACTCGACAAATCAAGCTATAAAAACCAGTTTATTCTGGTCTTGCTTTATATGATTTTTCAGTATATTCAAAGGTCAGTTTATACTGGGTACCATAGCTGTGTGGACATTGTTTATGTAAGAGTATCCTGCCTACGTACGCTCAGCCTACGTGAGGCAAACGTTATGCACGTGTTTACGATTATACTCAAAGGGTGTTCCACCTTTTTGTTGTGACGCAGAGGCGTAAAGGGGAGCACAGGTCGACTTGACGTAAGTAGGGTATTGGTTGAATATTATTATTTGATTTCAATAAGATTTCTTTTGGTGTATTGCATTGTGAGTGAATATGTCATTGTAGTAGCTTGAGTACGGGGTTAATAATACAGTATTTTATAGGTACTAAATTCTTAGTATAAAACTTTTTTTGGGGCAGAAAATCGTCAATCAATCAACTGCCTCATTAGCCGAATGGTCGTAAGTACGACAGCCGGTCAAGGGGTCTCGGGTTCGATTCCCGGGTGGGGAAAGTATTACTGGGTTTTAAAAATACTACGGCCCGGACTCTGGAATTGTGCCCGGTATATAATATGGCAATAGGCTCACCGCCTATTACATGGAACTCATAACATAAATAGTGGAAAGTATGTGTTACATTTAACAGTGGCATTAAGTGCCGTAATGTGCACCTCTGCCTATCCCTTCGAGGATAGAAGGCGTGATGTTATGTATGTAGAAAATCGTCAAATGAATCCTACCGTCTTCAGCGAGGCAAGAAGTAGTATCATCCTCTTATTAACTAAAAAACCACCCGATTCCTGTACCTGCATCGAGCTGGAGTCTTGGTATAATTATCTTACGGATTTTCGCAGCCCCGGTCGGGATCGTTAATATAAGTTGTTTTTTTTATATTTGATGGGCCGATTGACCACTATCTCGCTTGGTGGTAACCGATGATGCGGTTTACGTGTGTCTACTATAGTGTGTGATTGTATAATTTTTTTTAAACGTCACTTCAAACTTAACGGGATACAGATCTTAGAGATGCAATTATAAAAAGACAGGTGGTACTACCGTACATAATTAATGAGCTCAAGAGTCCATATTAATTGCCAAAAAGCTAAATGCTTACATATTTCTATTTATCCTTCCGAATAATCCAAGCGTGACGCTATTAAGTTAAGCCGAGTGATTTACAACGCCTGCGACCTAATTTTTCCGTTCCGAGTACGTTTTCTCAAATGAAAATGAATTTATTTTTAATGAATTTTCGACACGGCCTATAGAAAATGTACGTTAAAGGCGAAATACGATGACGCTTCTGAAATGAGATATTTAATTTGAGATGGAATTTTTGTCTTGACGGCTCAGATCTTTGCTGTTAACTCGATTTTCTTTCACTTCTCCACGTTTTTGGGGTAAGGAAATGTGGCGGCTTGAGGTCGGAACTCGGAACCACTCAGTGTGTCACATTATGTTTAATACAATATATTAGTGTACGTAAAATACATTTTCTTTGTCACAGAGTAGGCAGAAACCAAAATGCGGCCTATGAGATAACAAGTGTGTTTGGTTTTGACTACGTTTTTGAGATCTTTCGCTACAGTAGAGTTATGTTTTTATGTCATTGAATTACTTACGAAATTCTATTCATCATCATCATTAATCGCCTTTTCTCGTCCACTGCTGGACATAGGCCGCTCCTATGGCACGCCACTGAGCTCGATCTTCAGCTCTACGCATCCAACCACTACCAGCCAAATTAATTAAAAACGCGGGTTACTCACGCGGTCGCGGGGACGTCGCCGCGACCGCGCACGCTGCTCTTGAGGAAGAACCCCTCTGTGGTTCGAAACTAGTAGAACTTTTCTCAGTATATTCTCGTGAGTAACCCGCGTTTTTACGTGATTTAGTATGTCTCACGATAGTTATTATAAAAACACTACCAGCCACTTTGCAGTTATCGTCACTCCACCTAGCTGGAGGACGCCCTCCACTATGTTTACCTAGACGCGGACTCCACTCCAGAACACGTCTAATCCAACGGTCATCGGTTTTTATTAATTTATATCATTTTTCAATTAAAAAAACACAAAATTTTAAAAATAATTTTGATTTTCTTACTCGAAAATCGACCTCATCATTTTATAACCTACTAATCACACTAAAATTACAAATGTGACAGATTCTTTGTTTGTATGTTTGTCCGTCAAACACGATAAAACTACTGAACGGATTTTGATGGTACGGTATACAGGCAGGGTATGGACTGACATGGGTGATAGGATACTTTTATTATCCCATGCTCCCATTCGAAAAACAGGAATACGGCATACGGCAGCGGGCAAACGCCAGTTAATTACTAAACCAAAGAGCCCAAACTAACAACAACCACTGGGTTGTTGTTAGTTTGGGCTCTTAAATCACATCTATAAATAATTGCTACTTAATCTTTGCCGTGGGTGTGACAAAGACTGACCGGGTCAAAGGCCTTAATCTTACTAATCAGAGTATACTGTTACAAAAGCCTTCGAAGTACTGAAAGTTCTTCAAGAAAATTTATCAATGGCGTTTAAAGTTCCAGTGTAGGATTAAATTCTCAGCTTTTGTGAGCACAATGGTTGTTGAAAGGACAAAAGAATTCTTTATTAGTAGGTATGTAGTTGTAGGATGTATAGAGTTTAACTCGTCGAGTACCGGTTTTGTAGACACAATTATAGAGGTAGAACAATAGGTTGCGGTCACCGGTGACCGCTTGGTGTTTGACAGTTTAATATTGCATGGCATATTGTTTTGTTTTAGATCTAGAGTCTGAATAGGTTAGTTATGAAACATTAGATCTTGGTGTTTCAAGGGAAACCAAGTCTTGTTGCTTGTTAAATTGTTTATTGTAACGTCTGTTTTCACGTATTACATTCACGTATTACATGGAAACAAAAATGTTACTACAAAACCAATGAGAAGTATTAAAAAGTCAGCATATACTGCTCTTACTATTATGGATATATATAGATTAGGTTTATGTACTACTTAAACTATTGGATGTCAAAGGTTTTAATTAATTTTATTCCGTTGTATGGGAGTTACATCTGCCAATAAACTGTTTTACAGTTTTCAGAAGTTGATTTTTTTTTTAAAAACTATATTTGTTACCTTGAATAAACGCATTTTTCATAAATTATTATGTTTTCGGCTTACCTACTCACGTAATAATTTGGCGAGGAACTCGACGAGTTTCAAGCCATGCTAGAGGCTCATATTCATGAGCAGCATTTCGCGAACCGCGACGCGGGTTCGGGTTCGGGGTCTCGAGGTCGATTCCCGGGTCGGGCGAAGTACTACAGGGTTCTTTTTTAATCTTAGTTACTAATAAGATTTTTTTTTCACATATCACACCTATATATGTCAATAGCCCGTGCCGGTATATGGCAATAGACTCACCCCCTATTAAATAGGACCATAACATAAATAGTGAAAAGTGGGTGTTACATTGTACAGTGTACCCCTAGTTATGTTAAAATTGAGTAGCGTTTGAGTATTTAGGCATTACTCTTATAAATATGAATATCAAAACTACATACCTATCTACACGTGTTTCATAATTAAAACAACTTCAAAGTGATGTCCAATCTAACTTAAACTTTACATAACATATTCTGTAAAATGTCAGTATCCATTTAAAATACTGGCTTCAAGTCTCAATATTTTCCAGCCCCTGCAGCGCTTTGCATACAGTAGCAGGTCGTAAACTATCAAGCGCGGCAGCTGATTTATTTACACTGTGACCTGGTTTAGCTCCAACTACGATGGAACTAGGACCTAATGTTAGCTTAGGGGGATTCTAGTTTAGTGCTCGCAATATTTATACAATTTATGACATAACTGAGGTGACTAGAGTGTGTGTAGTACTCGAAGGAATGTGGAGATTTTGGGTAGCAGTGCTCTCTGATAAACGTGGATTATTAAAACAAGATATCTTTAATTCGCCTGACAAAGGAATAGATTATTGTTATGTCTTTTATGTAGAGTAGATCCATATAGTACCTTCCTTAGTTATGTTTTATTGATTATAACAATTACGTCTTCCCTCTTTAATATTGTATTACCTTAACTTCTGTTATCTACTTTATGATTGCTTTACTATAATTTTGCACCTACCGCTTTAACATTCTGCACCACGGAATTCTGTCAGAGAATGCCGACGGCATTGAGTTCCCCAATTTCGCAGTATATGTGCTATAAAGTTTAAATAAATACAGCACTGGATTGTCATAAACTGATCATGTTGAAGCTATTAGTGTCGTTTTAGTTAAGAAATGTCGTTATGTTTAGGAAGAACGCAGCAAAACCTTTACTTGGTATTCTTGTTAAATTTTAAACCCTCAAAACATGAGAGAAATAAAAGCTTGATACCTAAATCTAATTTTCACAATAACATTAGTGAAGCCAGGTCGTCGATAATATAATTACAGTATTATGACGCGTTAGGCCTCCAGACCCCGTGCTCAGGCCTCGGGGCCGCACGTAAGGGGCCGGGGCCCGCACTAATTGGATTTATTTATTAACAACTCGTGCGCAAGGCCGAGGATTTATCGTTAAGGGTGGCACGAGACTAGCAGGTCACGTTAGTCGAACATTTTTCCGATTACCAACTTTATTTGTTTTTCGTTATGGTTGAAAATCTATTGAAATTATGGGGTAGGATGATGTGATACTGTCTGCATAAGGTTGAGGCTGTCTAGTGACTTGTAAGTAAACTTCTTGTCAATACAATTTTATGTTTGAAAATTGTAAGTTAAGTGAAGAATTTTGGGAAACACGGAAAAACATGACTGCTTCTATTGAAATTATGGGCGTCGCAATGTCTGTCCAAATAATTGTGATTCGAATGGCTATGATAGGAGCTGACTACTTACTGGTTGCGAGTTAAATACTGTCGAATAACTGAGTAAATGAAACAATATGGTGTTTAATGTTACCATGGATAAATAATGCTTAGTTGCTCAAAGTACTTATTTCCGGTCGTAGGTCGTAGATTCTAGGAATACCTATTTCGATTTTTTATGGGCTTGTGGGCAAATGAGTATACGTATCGCTTAATGGTTGTATAATATCAACTATTTAGTTAGTTAACTGAACGACAACCGATAACATAAGAGACAAGGCCATATCACCAGATTGTGTGTATGGCATGCCAGACTGGGCTCGCTGCCATCGCAGCGGTAAGTCTCTTTAAGGAGTGGCTTGACAGACGCAGGTCCTCACCGGACATGGAAGTTTCGGGAGGTACCTGTGTCTGATGGGGCGGGAGGAAACGCCCGGGTGTCATCACTGCGAGGACCGCCCTGAGGACACGGTGGAACACACGGTGGGAGAATGCCCTACGTGGGCTGAGCACCGCCGTGCCCTCAGGGAAGTGATCGGCGATGGCGACCTCTCGCGTCCGGGCTTAGTGCAGGCCATGATGCGGAGCGAGGGGGATTGGGATGCCGTCTCCTCCTTTTGCGAAGCAGTCATGCTAGCTAAGGAGGAGCGGGACGCGTGAGGCAGCGAAGCGCTGCCTCCTCGCAACCCAGCCATCGCGAAGGACACACCGGGCGTCGGGGATCGCGGGACGATCTCCGGCCACCGTAAGCGCGGGCCTGCGGACGGCGAGCATGGGTGGCTCCCCGTCCGACCAGAAACAGACCCGAGCGTATGGCGCGTCGCGTTCCGCACGCGCCTCAAAGAGCCATCAGACCACCACAGATGGGGCCCAATAGGGCCGATGCCGATTCGGAGTCGCGGAGAACCTAACGGGTAACCGGGGCTCCGGCTCGACGTGCAGGAGAAGGAACGGGGTGGTTTTTAGTCAGTAAGAGTCTGACACTCCCTCCCGCCTCATCCAGGCGGGAGCAGTCATTCGATGATTTTCCCCCTTAAAAAAAAAAAATGGCATGCCAGACTGTGTAGTTATGTATCGTGCCAGACAACTACTATGACTAATCTTTTGTAGTATTTTATCGGAGGAACTTCGTAGAATATATTGTTATCGTATGTCGTCTAAAAGTTTATGTACTTATTAGTTGTCTTATAGTCATTGTAATTGTTATGTATTTCTGTTTTGGTTATAGCCCTATTAAGTGCCTCATTAGCCGAGTGCTCGCAAGTGCGGGGGAGCCATATACCGGGCACAATTCCAGACTCCGTGCTAGTACTGAGATTTTTTTAAAACACAATACGGTAGTTGACAACTAGTCAAATTCAATACTTTTATCGAAACGTCAAAAACGATTCTGTTTAATGAATTTTGTACGAAATATCATCTTATGACGTCATCATATTTTCGCGTCCAATAGCACACTTACCTCTATACCTATCTAAAAAAATGCTACAATAAATAGAAAATTAAGTATATCGGCAAATCAATAAAGGATAGTGTTACTATTTTTCAATATTTAATTGGACTGAAAAATCAAAATAATTTATTTTTTACCCAGGAAACTACCCATGCCCAACCCGGGAATCGAACCAGAGACGCCTTGCCCGATAGTCGCACTTGCGACCACTTGGCCAACGAGGCAGTTTAAAGAAATTAATATATGTAGGTACTCTCAATATTGGTGTAGGTATTCCTTGGAAAATGGGATAAATATATGTAAGTATATAGATATATTTTTGTTCCTATTTCCTGACCGATGTATTGTGTCATCATTTTTTGTCACATGGACTTTTTTTTTTTTTAAAGGGGGGAAAATCATCGAATGACTGCTCCCGCCTGGGTGAGGCGGGAGGGAGTGTCAGACTCTTACTGACTAAAAACCACCCCGTTCCTTCTCCTGCACGTCGAGCCGGAGCCCCGGTTACCCGTTAGGTTCTCCGCGACTCCGAATCGGCATCGGCCCTATTGGGCCCCATCTGTACATGGGACTTGTGACATAGGTAACTGGTGAAAATTTGTTGCATTTCTGTCTACCCCTTTCAGAGACAAACCAAAGTATTGTTACATTGACATTGAAAAGTATACCATATCATTTCCCATCAAAACGTAACGCTTCGTCACGGATTTTCGTCACGGTATATTTTATCAATAGCGTGACGAATTGCCGTGTCATTGGCTGCCGTGACGAAATTATCCCCTGTCTGTTTTGATGAACATGTTCAGGATAAATTGTTTGTATTAATAGTAGTTTTCCTTATCAGGTTAGTTCTGGCATTGACTTTAACCTGGATATAAACCAGGTAATACTTGACTGCCTCGTTGGCCGAGTGGTCGCAAGTGCGACTGCCGAGCAAGGGGTCTCGGGTTCGATTCCCGGATCGGGCAAAGTATTATTGGGTTTTAAAAAAAAACTCAGTAGTAGCACGGAGTCTGGAATTGTGCCCGGTATATGGCAATAGGCTCACCCCCTATTACATGGGACTCGTAACATAAATAGTGAAAAGTGGGTGTTACATTGTACAGTGGCATAATGTGCACCTCTGCCTACCCCTTTGGGATAAAAGGCGTGATGTTATGTAATACTTGCCCATTTTTCCCGCGACTACGCTGCGCGGAATAGGGACGTAAGCAGTTTTTTTCATCGTTTTTATATAGCCTATGTTGTTCAGTAAAGATGAGGGTTTCTGATATTGCAAGAATTTTTCAAATTGCTGTCACTCTTAACTAAAGCACAGAAAAATGATAGTCGGTGCTCCTAGATGTACCTTTGATTTGTTTCATTGTTTACAAACATTACTACAAAAAGTACTTATAGTCGGAAAAAATAATAGGGACATGAAACAGTAAGATAATAGAAAAAATTTCATATTTGATCTATATTTTTTTTCATAGTAATGCATGTTTGTAGTAGGTATCAATTCCTTTCCTAGTATCGATTACGGACAAAATATTTACTTATCAATTGGTATTTTTTATTCAATATTTTATTAAAATATCATTGTTTATTAGGTACAATAAAGTAGTTTCAAAGTTGTCAAAAATTTCACGACAATGATCAAATATTTTCGTTACACAGGCACTGCGGCACCGGTACAAATAAAAAAAAAATACGGTCTTTCTATCTATGTAGTTCTTAAGAAAACAACTAAGAAAATAACTCTGTATTAATTGTCTTTAATCTCCCTCGACGTTTAATATGTTTCGCAAAAGAGAAACGGCGCCATCTTCTAAAAATCCATTCATTATTTCAGCAAACTGTCAGGAGAGGTAAAGAAAGATAAATCTTTAGTCTTAGTATTATCTATAAATACATATACCGTGTTTGAAGTAGCAAAAAATAAATTTAATAGCGGTAGAAGCCGCGAACAAAACTAATCTGTCTATAAAAATGGATCAAAGAAGCTGTTTTTAAATAAAGTCTGCATGCGTGCGACTGCGTTTTAAAATCGGAAAAATTTGGTGTAGTTAGTTAATAGACACTAGTTACCTTCCACGGTGTTTTTACCCAGGGTTCGGTTTCTATATCTTAATTATTAACAGTTAATATACATGTATTAATTAAATAATATTCATGATTTGTATTATTTTGTAAGTAGAGTAAGTACTTTTGAGGTGCCCAAAAGGGCCTATAGTTGGAACTTATTTTGTCAAAAATTGTAAACCGCCCTGTACACATTATAGATGCATTAAAGTAATTTGAATTTGAATTTATATCTCGTAGCGTGGTGTTTTATAACCCATAAATGAACTATCGAATACAAAAAGAATAAATTATTATGATTATCGGATTACTCATGTAATTATTCGACGACGAACTCGACTAGTTTCAAGCCATACTAGAGGTTCATATTCATAGTCGCTACAGATAGAAGGAATATGAATTTGTCTTTTGTATGGCTAAATACTAGTCGAGTTCCTCGTCAAATAATTGTGTGAGTAAGCCGAAAAACATAATACCTAATTGGTATATGGAATAACGACTGCGCGGTTGGTGCGGTGGCTGGGCAACCGGCTGCCGTGCAACGTGTCGCGGGTTCGATGCCCACACGGAACAATACTTACCGTGATTCATAAATGGTTGTTTCGGGTCTAGGTGTGATGTGTATGTGAACTTGTATGTTTATAAACGCACCCACGACACAAGAGAAAATACAACGGTGGAGCAACGTTTAAAAAAAATGAATTAAGCATGTCTAACGAATGGTTTTATAATATAAACCCAAAAATAATAAAAAATGATAAATTCAGACCAATAGGTCCGGAGATATGGGCACTCAGACCAAACAAAATCTTCAGCAATATTATAAGTAGGTCCAGTATAACGGGCTGGTGCTGAAAATCAGCGCCGTGGGCTCGAGCCTCTGTGCCCGGTCCACGGTATTAAGCTGAGCTCCAGCCTTTTGCGCTGCGACGCACTATGGGCATTTTTTCGGAGTTTCTAAATTCTTGTTGTGTGTCGTAGCAAAATAAATGGTTTTTCTTTCTTTCTTTCTTTCTTTCTTTCAGTACATAATGTTTACATAGAGGTACATGTGTACCTTTGAACATAATACCTCTATAATACTGTATAGCTCTAAGAGTTGATACTATTAGAGGGCTATTGTCTGGTGCACAATATTGGCTTAAGGCTTTGCAAGTAGCTTAGAAGACCTTCAAGAGTTTCGGTAGAATATCAATATAGAGCTTCAAGTGCTTCCATGGTTGATACTCCGATATTGTCATAGATTGATTCTACATACTATTATACCGTTCTATAAGGGATAACGTCCTTGTAGGTCCAGAAGACGTTTCGAAAGTATTTACTATTGGTTAAAAGGATAAAGAAAGAAAGTACGTTATTTCGGACGCTAAAAATCAAGTGATTACAGATTATTGTTAGTATAATAGTATGGTACAGACAGATAGACACAATGTTCATGCCCCAAGTCTGCGATGAAATTAAAAAGTGACTGTTACTTTCAAAGAGAAAGTACACCAAATTAATTACTTTTTGTTATCGCCGTGCAAGACGTCCACCCACTAGGTGGATGGATGATCTATTTACATTTACCTAAGTATGTATAAGTGTGGGATGCCATGCTTCACTCGTGCCAGTTCGGCTCGACCGGAGTGATACCACGGCCTCACAGAACACCGACGTGAAACAATGCTTGCGTTGTATTTCGTCGTGTGAGTGAGGTTAACGAAGGCCCAATTAACCCCCCCAACAATCATCAAATTCCTAATCCCCAAAAGGCCGATAACGCACTTGTAACGCTTTTGGTGTTCCAGGTATCCATAGGCGACGCCGATTGCTTACCATCAGGTGATCCGTCTGCTCGTTTACCGGCTTATGCCATAAAGAAAAACCTGACGATTTGGAAGTCATTGAAGGAGGCCTATGATTAGCGGTGAACGCCTTATGGCAGATATTGTTATGATGCTATTAATTTATATGTTCACTGCAAAAGTTCTGTTAACCTCACCATAAATAAGCGTAATTAACTAAAGATAGGCAGCTTTTTAACCCGGCACGCACAAATTACAACCCAACACAATGATCAGGCATATTTTTTGCGTTTTTCGAGCGCAATTCATCTTTCATCCTATGAAAATTTATTATAAACGAGAGCTGAACTTGTGTACAATGAGACATAAATCATTTTACACCGTACAGTTTTGAGTCCGACCTTGAGTCAGGATTTTAATAGAATTTATATTAAACAACATAATAAATATATTTTGAGGCTAAGCATACATAATATTAGCGAACAGTGAATGGTTTCATACAAGGTTTTGTTAACATATTAGTATTTCTATAAAAAAAAAAACGCATTGTTATGTTTTAAGATGAGATAGAAAGATAGAATTGTTGTTTTTAGAAGAATACTACATTGGAGCTCAAATGGTCTTACACAGTTCGGTTTCAGTGGAATTTCCTCGCACGGACCCTACGATTGTGTAATGAACTCCTTCCTGCCGTGGTTTTCCCAGTGGGCTACAACATGGGGTCCTTCAATAGGGGAGTGAATAAGTTTTTTAAGGGTCGGCAAGACGCATGTAATGCCCCAAGTGTTGCAGGCGTACATAGGCCATGGTAACCGCTTTCCATCAGGTGGGCCGTGGGCTTTTATGCCCACCAATGTGAGTTTACTGAGCAATTCATTTTGATTAATAATATTATATCATACCTTCTCCCTCTGAGAAGAGGCCTTTGCTCAAGAGTGAGAACTTGTAGGTTCTTGGAATAATGTTGATTAATAATTATTTATTGTTAATTCGTAGCGGTCCTATAACTTACCTGTACAACTTCTGGAAAAGTGGAAATAGAAAGATATGGCAAAAGATTGAAAGGTCAGAATCAGTGATTTTATAGGCTGACTGTTCCGTTATTTCTTCGGTAACTCGACTACTAAATCATATTATCACTACATAGTATAAAACAAAGTCGCTATCCGCCCTTTGTCCCTATGTATGCTGAGATCTTTAAAACTACGCAACGGATTTTGATGCGGTTTCTTTTCATAGATAGAATGATTCTTAAACATTTGAGTACCATCATTATAGACACAATTATAGAACAATAGGTTGCGGTCACCGGTGACCGCTTGGTGTTTGACAGTTTAAGGAAGGTTTATATTTATGATACATGCATATTGCCCCCGTGCGAAGCTGGGGCGGGTTGCTAGTATTTTTATATAAAGCTATGCTATATCGAAAGATAGGCTATATGTACTTAAACTCTTGTCTGTTGCAACGCAGACCTATATGATACACGATGTTTTGTTTTGTTTTCTATTGTGGCTCATATATCGACAGACAAGAGGTTAAGTACCTAATATTCATCCGTTATTACGACTCCTATATTACGATAATATAAGGTTGATTGTTTATGCAACTCCATTATTGAATAGTCCATTGTAACGCCAATATTGTTAGGATTTTCAATTTATAGCATAACAATGTAAAATCACAGTTTCAAGGTAGGTTAGTCACACATAGGGTTGCCACCTTTATTTTTGGTATTTAAAGTACATTGACGATTATAGGTAAGAAAAAAAAAAGTACACAGTACACAAATAAAGTATAATTTATTGTTATTTAGAAATATATTAAAAATTATATATTATATTAAAAAAAAATTATATTACTTTTGCAGTTTGTATTAAAGAAGTATCTTTACTAGACAATTGCATCTTTACTAGAAATTGTCAAAGTGGCGCTGGTGAATGGCAAAATCGATTCAACATAAATCGATAAATATCGATATCGAATCGATAAGTTTACCGAAAAATACTTACGACTTTAATAGAAATGAAGTTTGCAAAAATAAAGTATTTTCGTGTACTTTATTATTTTTGTAAAGTATAGAGTACAATTACCTTAAATAACGTACAATACTTTATTATAAAGTACGGGTGGCAACCCTAGTCACACATGCTAATTAACTCGCTCATTTTAATACCTATCTGGAGCGTGCAAAGTGCCAGTATCTACAATATTTATAGGTATTTTTTTTAATCTATACTAATATTATAAAGGTAAAGAGTTTGTTTGTTAGTTTGTTTGAACGCACTAATCTCCGAAATTACTGGTTCGAAGTTCGAATTGAATAATTCTTTTTGTGTTAGATAGTCCAGTTATCGAGGAAGGCTATAGGCTATAAAACATTACGCTACGACCAATAGGAGCTGAGCAGAGCGTGTGAAACCGCGCGGAAGTAGCTAGTATTGGTATATGTATGTTGTGGTGAGTGAAAACTAATTTATAGCACAGAATTAGGTACATTTTCGAAATAAATAAATAATGTCGTGATAAAGGCAACCTATGACCTTCATGACATGTCCATAAAAAAAGCCATAATATTTTTTTCATAAACATAATAGATTAAACCTAAACGTATTATTTGAAATTATGTTTGATATCGTTAACTCGCTTTGAGCAAGCGTGGTGATTAATGTTGATTCCTTCTTCACGCGATAATCGATCTTTGCTCGGTAAAAACAGAGAAAAATCATTCGAATGTATTTTTTTATGGAATAGGAGGCAAACGAGCAATCGGGTCACCTGATTATTTGAGACTGTTGACAAAATTATATCTTTTTTGTCTGTAAAATATACAAATTCATCAAAAACATCCAATAGATATTGTGATATATAATACAAAATCCTAGCAATATCACGGGTAGGTAATCCGGCGCCAGTGCTGTCGAAGATATAAAAATGTTGCAGAAAATTTCTAACATTTCCTACTTACTGTGAGATTGAAAAATTATTTCTTGAATGTTGCCTGGCAGCTGGATTACTGTGAAATTGGAGTCGAAGTCTCATCATCTCGTTTGAAAGGTTCTTTGGAATATCAATTATGTAATTGTATAACTATATACTAGTATATAGATAGAACGAAAACAATTTTTAAGACCTATTTTTTAAAAGTGACTGTTTCATTGTTGGGAATTTCACTGAGTTTCTAGAGAAGAAGAGACCTGCAGCTGTAGCCAAATGCCATTCAGCGCTTGCCTACATGTAGAATAGAAAACGAAAATAAATTGAATTGACGTAGGTACATTTTGACACTTGTCAGTGTCATCCCCATACATTTAGTTTTCTACTCTCTGTAGACAAGCGCTAAAGTGGCGTTTGGCTAAAGGCTCTGAGGTGCAAATGTATCTGCTGCTGCAAAAGCCCTTTAGTTCGATCCTCGGATATCACAGATTGAGTCTCATTGAGTTTTTTTTTAATTTTCAGTAAGAGCACCAAGTCTAGAGTTGTGCTACATATGTTGCATTAGGCCTGAATAGGGGTCACTTTATGTTACAGAAGACCTCCAATACGATAGCTGGCGAAACGTTAATGTTACACTTAATACGTGCCCAGGGATGAGGCCCAATAGGGCTGATGCCGATACGGAGTCGCGGAGAACTTAACGGGTTACCGGGGCTCCGGCTCGAAGCGCAGGAGTAGGAACGGGGTAATTTTTAGTCAGAACGAGTTTGACACTCCCTACCGCCTTATCCTGGCGGGAGAAGTCATTCGATGATTTTCCCCCTTAAAAAAAAAACACTTAATACATGCAATTGGACACTTCTGTCTACTCCTTCAAATACGTGACGATATGTAAAACCTAAGTACTTAGGCATTACCTTATCGCTATCCTCGCATTATGATGTACCTACAGATCGTTAAGTGAAGGTTTCCAACCATTTTGAATACTAATCGTGGACATTGAAGTCAGAAGGGGCCTTTCCTGTGGCAGAATTTTCAAGGATAGGCCGAAGCTTTATATAAAGAAAAGTTTTTTGAAATATCAGTTGTTATTTCGAGAAGGATAATGCTTAAATTTCTTGCCAGTTATGCCATTTTTGGCCGCAAGACCGTAGGACATTTACTGCTGAGCGTTGCCTATGATGACCTGATTTTTTTGTTATAACTTAACGTTGTAATGTTTGTAAACGTCCTTGATTTATTCAATAACATATCACGCCTTTTATCCCCGAAGGCGGAAGTAGAGGTCCACTTAATAACATTTCATACTTAATACACGTTTCACTATTTATGTTATGAGTTCAAAGTGAAAGTGAAAGCATAAGCAATAATCCCATGTAATAGTGGGTGAGCCTCCTAGGGATGTGTCGTTACAGGCGTTGCACCGTGGAGGCTCCGGAGCAGGTCTCTTTTAAAGGACCTGGTGCCTCCATTCAGGTGCTGAGGGTGGCCACCGGGGTGGTTTTAGTGAGGTAAAAATCCCACACTCCCTAGTCTTTTATCCCCAAAATGGCTGGTCGCCTTTTGAAGGTATCGCCCCCGTCATCAAAAAAAAAAGAGGGTGAGCCTATTGCCACACACCGGGTACAATTCCGGAACCCGTAATACTACACTGAGAATTTTTTTAAACTCAGTAATTCTTTACCCAACCCGGGAATCGAACCCGAGACCCCTTGCCGGCGACAGTGGCACTTGCGACCACTCGGCCAACGAGACATACTTATTCAATAACTGTATATTTATTAGATGACAATGTTACCTGTCTTTCTGTGGTAGCCATGTTTGATGCCGTTCTGCATCAGTAATCACTGCAAGGTTGTGTACCTAGACACGTATATTATCTACCTAGGTAGTATACGTGTCTAGTCTAATATCTATTAGTAGGCATAGGATAAAGGTATGTCACACAGACGTCTTTTAACATAGTATAAAGTTGCTGAAGAGTTTGTTTGTTTAAACTCGCCAATCTCTGGAACCCCTGGTCCGATTTGAAAAATTCTTTTTGTGTTGGGTAGTCCATTTATCGAGGAAGGAGATAAGCTATAAAACATCTCGCTACGGCTAATGAGAGTCGAGCAGAGCGGGTGAAACCGCGCTGGAGTTGGTAGTAATTATTTATAAAATAAGTAAAGTAAAAATAATGTTTATTTCGGCCAACTTCATAGGGTTTAGTAAGAAAAAATTAAAATCTTAAAAACTATTTATTTATTTATGTATACTTTATTGCACACACCGAAAATTAAATTATAAACATTGCAATAGTAATTTGAGTACAATGGGCGGTCTTATCACACGCGGCGATTTCTTCCAGACAACCTTTGGATGGAATTTTTAGAAAGAATCTGGAATCTGTTAGTACCTATTTTGTTACAAGTCTACTGTTGGGAATACATCTTCGCACGATTTGCGCAAGTCATTTACTGTTTGTGACCTCTTTACGACTACTTATTTATTGTTTTTAAAGATTTGCATTCATATGGATGGGGCAGTAGGCAAATATTAGGAAAAATCTCGATTAGTTTCGAGCCACACTGTGACTCATATCCATGATAGCGTCCATGAATTGGGTACCTACTTGCCTTAATCAAAAATAAATTATTTCGAGTGTTCAATACAATACAATATTACAAAACAATCACTTTCATAAATCGATTTTATGAACAATTTAATTTTAGTTTTTTTGACGATAATAAAACTTGACGTCACAATACACAATCTCGTACAAAATTCATAGAAAACTGTCGTTTTTGACAGTTCGAAAAAAGCATTGAATTTGACTAGTTTGCAACATAGATGAATAATAGTATCTACTACACTACACTACACTATTATAGAGGTACATCAATGGTTTGCAAGTCAAAGTTCATCATTCAATCATTTATTTCAATTAGACCAGGAAGGCACTTTTGGACGTCAACAACAAAAAAAGTTTAGAAGTGCAGATAACTAGTATCACTTCTAATTGTTTTTTATTTTAACTATAATAAAAATTCTGCCTCATTGGCCGAGTGGTCGCAAGTGCGACTGCCGGGCAAGGGGTCTCGGGTTCGATTCCCGGGTCGGGCAAAAGTATTACTGGGTTTTTCAAAAAATTCCCAGTAGTAGCACGGAGTCTGGAATTGTGCCCGGTATATGGCAATAGGCTCACCCCCTATTACATGGGACTCATAACATAAATAGTGAAAAGTGGGTGTTACATTGTACAGTGGCATAATGTACACCTCTGCCTACCCCTTCGGGGATAAAAGGCGTGATGTTATGTTATATGTTATGTAAAAATTCCTATGGAGAACAACGAGCAAGAAAATCCATAGGTTACTCTTTTTCATTCAGGTTTACAAGTACCTAATTGAAACCGTCTTAATCGGAACTCTTCTGACTATCCTAAATATTTAACAACCACCTTGATATTAAGTGGTTTTCGTAAACGGCATCAATATTCAATAACGAAACTTTTTGATAAATGACAGCCTACCCAATAATCATAATGACATTCCCGCCCTAGCGTGACAGCGTGACAGCGTGACAGCACGACACACTTAGCTTACGTCACTACAAATTGATCGTAGTTCTACAGTTGATACAGATATTGATGTTATGCTTCTTATTTAGATATTAGACATAATATCTTTATTTTTATGAAATATGACTGCCTCATTGTCCGAGTGGTCGCAAGTGCGACTGCCGGGCAAGGGGTCTCGGGTTCGATTCCCGGGTCGGGCACAGTATTAATGGGTTTTTAAAAAAAAAATCCCAGTAGTAGCACGGAGTCTGGAAATGTGCCCGGTATATGGCAATAGGCTCACCCCCTATTACATGGGACTCATAACATAAATAGTGAAAAGTGGGTGTTACATTGTACAGTGGCATAATGTACACCTCTGCTTACCCCTTCGGGGATAAAAGGCGTGATGTTATGTTATGTTTTATGAAATAAATTGTTTTTTCAGACCCACGTAGGCAGTCAGGCAAGTGGTGAAAATATTTTTTCTTTTTTAAAAATAAAACGTTACTCTTCATTGGGTTTTCTCCTGTGTCGTGGGTGGGTGCGTTTATAAACATACAAATCAGATACAACAATTTTTAATCATACAAAGAAAAATACCCTTTCTATTATTGACTATGGTACCTAATTTGATGAAACGGAATCAATGACACATGTGTTTTTTTGTGTAAATGCGAATCAGGTACTTTATTTTAAAACTGATAAACAAGTCGATGAACTATAATTTACTGAGCCGACGTAAGCTGTTACGGGTATAAGATGTTGTGGCTTTTCATTAATCCACCTAAAGTACTGCGGGTAACCACAGCACACTCTGTGCAAGCCTATTGCAACTGTTACATGAATTAATTACAAATAGGTTGGTATATAATATAAACTTTGTCCCACAGAGGAAATTGAACCTTTAGATGCCATTCATGACTTCTTATCTGATTTTGGAGTGCTATTATTTGTTTTAGAATAGACGTTAAATAGAAAAAAAAAGAAAAAGTATTTATTCAATAGTAGGCACGCACACAGATACAAAAATAATACAAAATTAAAAAAAGGAAAGGAAGAAAGAAAGATATACAAATACTTTATAGGTAATACAGAACAATAATGCTAAACTGAAAAACAAATAAACAACAGAATGCGTGCCATGGAACTTCAACTTTAAGTGTACCTATAATTTTATTTAGCTTTAAATACCTGAGTCGGATCTGAAATTCATTATTATTAAACGTGACGCGTTTAAATAAAACTGTCTACTTACATTAAAATAAATAGATTCTATCCGCTATGATAAATAAATGTCAACTTGTACACACAAAAGCGCTTTGGTGTCTGTCCACAAAATGTGTCGCTAGCAAAAGTTTCATATAAAATATTCAACAGCCCCCGTCAGCATTCGAAAAGAAAAGCTAAAGCTTTCAAGCATTCAAGTCGACAAAAGTGTTTTATACCTTCCCACTTGTGGAGTCTGACTTTAAATGAGCCTCGAAACAGGACAATGAAACTGACAGTTCGTGTTTAGGGGAAGTGTCATGGCGGCTGCGTCGGCGGGAAAATGTCCCGGTTACGCCGCCATCTTGCATTGTTTTGCATGAAAACATATTTTAATACCTACAGCCTTGTGGAGTTGGGAGATACGAATAATAGGAGAATAAGGAAATATTTTTGCATGTTTTTTTAGAACAATAGTTAAAGTTCCATTGTTGATTGTTTTGGTGTTGGCTAAAATGAAACGGTGCTTATTTTCTCCTCGTAAAAAAAAGCTGAAATAAAGAAAACAAAGCGGCCCATATTTTGTTTTAGCTGTTTTTTGTTTAAGAGGTATTCTACCCGTGTGTAATGTAAATCACAATAATAAAGGTATGTACAGGTAGCTTCACTGTAAATTTTTTTATTGACGTTCAAAAGTGCCTTTTTGATCTAATTGAAATAAATGATTTTGACTTTGACTACCTAATTAAATATTAGAGGAGTTGTTCACTTTCGGCAAATGTCAACGTTCGTCTGTGAATTTTAAAACGATACTTTATTTACAAGCAACAACTATTACAGCACTTAAAGCAAAATGTAATAACATTTAGAGATAGCTTTACTTCATTTAGCATCAGTTTGCTAACGCAGTGTACAGTGAAAACACCGAGCCATTTCCTTAATTGACTGGCTCGACTCAGCAAACAGGCTGGTTGCCGTTCTAGAGCACTTTAGAAGTTCAGAGTTCATCATTTAATTTAGTTTGTACACGTGTAAATGTTATCCTTTATATCATGAAGGAAATTAACATCTTATTTTCTATTGTCTTTACGTGCGAAAGTAACTATGGAGAGCAGAGTGTAAAGTTCCCTTATGCCTTATTCGCAGTATGCTAGTATTTTAGTCAAGTAACGAGTATGTAGTAACTCTGTCTCGCTTTGATTTTGGGACAGAGACGAGAGGGTTTTACTAAACACTCGCTGCTTGACTAAAATACTAGCATAGTGCGAACAAAGCATAGGAAAAGAAAGATTTTCCAACCAGGTGCGGTGATCGTGCCTGGTGAGTTACTGCCCAACGTTCGTTGTTCGTTGGGATTTTCTATCCATGTTTAATCGCGCGCACACTTCACTGCGCGACCTAGCATTTAATGTGCGTTGCCGTTGACACTATAATGATGGGTATTTTCAGTCTAGATGATACCTATTATTATTGAAATATGGGATGTTTATTCTTATTATAAGTATTTACAACTTTTCCTCGATTTTGCTGTTATTTTTAATATTCTTACAGATTTTTCCCTGTTCCGAATTCCTTCTAATTTCAAAGACATCGCTTTATGTGTATTTTCCTTAAGAATGGGGCTATCATTTTTGCAAAAGACTTTAGAAATTAACATACATTCTCTTCAGATTTATTATATTAGCATAGATTTCTTATTGACCTTAAATATTTTCCTTGTTTTAAAATAAGGTACACGCAAATAAATATGATATTTTTGTATTCTTTACCACAATACATGACGTATTCATAATTGTCATTCATATCACCTATGGTAATTTTATGAGACTTTAGACTGATGACGCTTGAAAGGAAGCGAAAGGCATGTAAGAATCGTAGCAATTGGCATTCTATAGTACTCCGCCTACCCCCATGGGAGGCTGTTATGATATTATAGTTATTTATGTAATTTCGCAAACTTATATTTTACCGTCTACCTATTTCTAAATATAAATTATTATAATATTTTATCTGTTGTATCATTCTGCGAGTATAATAGTCATAAAAAATCAGCAAATAACTTTCCAATATTACAAAATTTTCTTTAGGAAATAAACAAAGTCCAAAGATATAACAAATGTTCGCTATTTCTAACCTCATACCTGGAGTTTAAATCGTTAACTTGAAACCCTTGTACAACAGTCCGTTATTTATGTTATAACTTAGCTACCAACAGATACACACCAACCAATTTAAAATGGTCTCTCTTCGTATGATCTTTCTAAACATTCAACGATCATTTTATACTGGTTTTTCCTGGCTTTATGTGTTGTCATGTACATGTATTTTGCTGTTTGCTAAAGTATTATTCCCTATGTTTACATGTGCTTAACTGGGAACAAGTTGGTAATATGACCTTAGATAAATGTGTTAAAGTTACGCTGTTGTGTGAAATTGGAGTGGAATAAATAACTTTACTACGAATGTAAATATGGGTCATTTGTATGACGCTATTTTGTTTTGATCTATTCGGTGTTATGATAGTGGTATATGGCGACATAGTTGGTGCGGTGGCTGGACCGGCTGACACGCATCTTGTCGCGGATTTGATTTTCGCACAGAGCAACTGTCTGTGATTCACAAATTGTTATTGAAAAAAAATGCCTTCAACCCCTCTCGACTTTTAATGAAGTCAATTTAAAGACTTCCAATTGAAACAAACATTTTTATGAAAACTGCATCAAAATCGGTTCAGCCAATCGCGAGATTATCACGCACAAACATTCTTAGATACAATCGAAGTCAGTTAAAAATAATCAGTGATTTTACATCTAAAAATATTAGCTTTAAGAACTATTATGACGGAGCACAGAATGATACTGTTTAGCTAATCCATTGAAAATATCAAGTAGGTAGTACTTCTATAGTTCATGATTGGTG